>NW_004624763.1:7910125-7958349 GCF_000247695.1 Heterocephalus glaber
CTCTCTCTCTCTCTCTCTCTCTCTCTCTCTCTCTCTCTCTCTCTCTTCTTGTGTCTTCCCAGTGGTCTGTTTCCCCTTGGAATGCCATAGTTTCAGCTGGGTGTGCAGCTATCCAGGGTAAGAACTACACTTCCCAGAATTCATCTCTGCTGGGTGTGGCATGTAGCTAAGGTCAGGCCAGAGGGACAAGAAGCCATGGCAGCAACTTGCTGGTTATGTCTTTAAAATGACTTCCTTTTATGGATTCAGAGCAACTGAACTTCGATCTTGACAGTGGAGATTAAAAATGGAGGGCTACTGTAGTACAGCTCTGTGTTTTGGGCTGTCTGCCACAGCAGTTTGGCCTGTACCTCACCTCCAAAGCACTGACTTAACTCTGATGATCTGCCTCATATTCTGTGCTGCTACATTTGTCTCTGCCTATGTCTTACTTGCTTTTTGCAGCTCAAAGAGGGAGAGGGGCCAAATCTTAATCAATATTTTATATTATACAATGCCTTGAATAATATCCTATGTATGACTGGTTCTCAATAAATGATCTGAGTGAATAGGTTACTCTTTGTTGTCTGTATATATATGAAATGGGGGACTAGTCATGGATGGTCAGGTTTCCTGTTGCTTAGCCATGATACCCAACACCAGAGGAGAATCCTAATTTGGCTCATGGTTTCAGGGGGTTCAATCTATGGTCAACTGGCTTGAAGATGGGAACATCATGGTGGAAGAGCATGGTGGAGCAAAGCTGCTTAGTTTCTGGTGGTGGGCAAGCAGGGGAACAGCACCAGAAAGCAAGGAGCCAGGGACCAGATATAATGCCCATGTCATACGTCCGTGGCCTACTCATACACACCCAAAGTATGTTATACTAATCCCCTAGGTCAGTGATGGTGAACTTTTTAGAGCTTTCAATGATATGAACAGCCCACTGTGGCATGCATGCCATAGGTTCGCCACCACTGCCCTAAGTGGCTTCCAAGCCAACCAAATTGACACAAATTAAGCTTAACAACCATGGATGGTTAAATAACTCTATCCAAAGACTTCTAGATAAGGGATCATTATCAAGTTACAGAATGAGGTGCCAAGCTGGCAAGCTACTGGTTTTTCTCCTGCACAATATTTGCATCAACGACTTCAATGAGGCATGGTCCCTACACACATCTCATCTGTAGATAACACAACGTGGAGCTAATAAACTAGATAAGAGACTCAGGAATCAAAAAGATCTGTGCAGACAAGAGCAACGGGTGAAAATTACACTTGAACTGAAAAGCTCTGAATATCAGTTCAAAAGGGGGCAAAGGAAAAGACTGGGAGAGAATTAGCTTAGCTAAAGATTACAGTAAAAAGGCTTAAAGATTTTACTTGACTGGAAGGAAGCCCAGTGTGCATCAAGAATAAGTTGTGATGAGCTGAAAATTCTAGTGCAATTCTGGGCTGAATACATGTCCCCCACAGTTAACCCTTGTTGCCTGCTATGTGCCGGCTGTCCCATGGGAGACAGGATGAAAAAGAGGTGGCCGACAGCCGACAAAGACATGGCAAGAGCTCCTCCTGCAGCACACGGTTCAGAGCCCTGGTGCTGTCCGAGCAGACAGATGGCAAAGCCTGGTGTAAGTGTGGCCAGAAGGGAGGGCGCAGACTCATTGGGAAAGGCACGGCATGACGATTTAGGGAAAGGAGTTTGGTGCCAGTGCGTCGAGTCCTCAGTGCCAGGCCCAGGAGATGGGAGGCATCATTTTGAGCACTGATGTTCTCGTTCATTTCACTAGTGGGCCGGGCTTCTTGGTCCAAGAATGCCAAACTGACAACAGTTAGCTTGCTGAGACTGTCGGAGTTCAGGGAAGCCTCTCCGGAGAGAGGTGAGCGAAGGAAGCCAGTGAAGAGGCCACTTCCGCCGCCGTCAAGGTGAAACTCCATTGAGCAGCGGGGTTCAGTGTTCGCGTGGGTTCTCTTGGCTGAAGGAAGGAGGGCAGAGATGGCTGCACTGTAGGCCTGGGGACAGGAAGCAGAGCAGTGGGGTCAAAGGGCACAGGAACCCAGGGACAAGGAACAAGCTGGAGGAGGAGGGCCATCCTGGGTCTCATTCTAATAAGAGGACTGAAAATGAGTGTCCAGAAGGAGGTAACTGGAAAGCTAATCATAGGAGGAAATGAAGGAACTGCTCCGCCCTGATTGCAGAGTGCAGCTGAAGGGACTGGGGGAGGCGGAGGGCTGGCAGCACAGGTCTGGAGGGCTCCCTCAGCACAGTGGCGAAATGCCTCCAAATTAGCTTTAGTGTGACACCAACAGGCACCACAGAGCGGCAGCACCGTGGAGCTGGGGATAAGCAAGGGCTGAGTGCTCTGGGTGCAGATCTCCTCCTCCCAGTGAAGCAGGGTGGTGGAAGAAGCATGGGCCTGCAGTCACAGAGATCTGGGTTTGAGCTTTGATGTACCATGGTCAGCCGTGCGACCTTGGGTGAGCTGTTGAACCTCTCTGTGCCTCTGCTTCCACATGTACAAAACAAAGAGGCCAAACAGGAAGACCTCAGAGATTCCACCTACGTATGAAGTTCTTTGACTCAAAATATGTGGCTTATGTGCATAAAGTAAAGAGAAGGGAATTCTAGGAGCCTTGTTGTGGGTTTTGCTCCTGTACTGACTGGTCATCAAGTGCGGAGAGCCAGCTCCTTCTGCTGCACTTGCTGGTGGCATGGAGTGAGGGCCCCGCTGCCATGTGCACAAAAGCGATTCGCTCCGTGGGCAGGGGTGGCAAACAGTCCCACGTAGCTGATATCACTAATTTTTTAAAGAAAACCATCTGAGCTCAAGAGAACTGAAGCTGAATGTGGGAGCTATGAGTCAACCGCTGCCTTTCAAAGGCGTTTATTTTACATCATAAATGACACACTTTTAAAGTTTCTTAGGTTTTATAAAACTTGTAATTTTTCTCTTAAAAAGCTCCTGTAGATACACTCCAATGCACGTTAAAAGATTCTACATTGAGTCTCATTCCAAAAGCATCTGTAAAACAATGACTGTGCTCTTAGCTATTTTTAATACAAAATACATTTCCTTGCAGTCTTATAAGCTGGTCATAGCACTTTTTGTGAAAACTGGCTAGTTCTTATTAAAAAATTGTTCTTCTTACCCCATGGGATTCTTTTTTCCCCTTTACAGAATGTTTTGTAAGGAACAAGGTTGCTTACAACATCCAGCAATTCCATTAGAAATAAAATATTCAGAAGGCTTCTGGACAGGCAGTATTTATAGACGGTTCCTTTAATTCTAACTAATTCTTAAATAGCATACACGAGAACTGCTTTCCTCATTACAGCAGCTTCACAGTGGCACAGTCTTCAGGCAGAGAACTAAAACATCAGAGGTGGAAATGACAAAGGGAGCATCCACACTTGCCACTCTGACCACACAGCCAAGACAGACCCAGGGCAGAAAGGAATGTCAAAGCCTGACTCAGAGGAGCATGGGAAATGATTCTATCAAACCATAGTTTAGGGCAATCTTGGACTATGGAAAGAAGAAAGGAATATGTAGCATATTGTTAAAAATACACATTCATTCTCTTCTAACCATAGACAGCTCCTGGACATCTTACATTAACTATGCAGAGACAGCTTGGGCCCAGTTTTAGTTCATTCTCTGTTGCTTAACAGCCGAGCCTCAATTTTTCATTGCCAAAATTAGGGCGACATTATTTACTTCCTAGCAGGGCAAGTGTGTGGCTGACACTAGACAATTGCTTGTGCAATCCTTTGCAACACACTGTCAGTGGGACCTGGGGTTTTGCTGTTCTGGCAGGAAGCTTACGGCCACATCTCCTGGCCTGGCAAGGGCTGCTGGCTGGGGTCTAGCACACATGCTTTCAGTATCCAAGCTGCAGGGAGGACTCAGCTGGAAATAGCGTTATTAAGGGAAGAACCCTGTTCTGCAGATCGGCCACTGCGATGTGGCGTCCCCTTTCTTGGCACTGACCTCCCACTTGAACTAATTAAAGTTCCACACAGGTGGAAAAAAATGCCTGCCTAGAGATCCACCATGTGGCCCCGAGGATGGAACTGCCTGTGGGTTGTTGTTTTTTTTTTTTGTAACAGAAAGCAGCATTCTCTTTCTTTAAAAAAGAAGTGAAGGAAGGGGAATGTATGTGGGTTTGTTCAAATGCTCCAGAAAATTGTTTTAAGCAGCTGGAGGAATAAAAGGGAGAAGCTCAATGGAAAGAATGTGCTAAATCTAAAGATATAAGAAAAATGCCCAGGGATTGATTGGAATCACCTTGGTGACAAGCGAGGCATGCAATGACAAGAAGCAGGATGGTGCACACTGAAGAGGCACGTGTGGAAAACAGGTTCCTCCTTTTAATTAGTTCTGCACTCTCTGACCAGCTCTTCAGCAGGCTTTGTGGGACCTGGCTCCAGGCCACTCCAGGAGGGCTCCCCCCAGCGGGATCAGCGCCCCCAAAGGAAATCCAGCCTTTCTGATGGTGGCTTTGTTGCTAGAAGCTCGATGTCATTCTTTGGATGAGATTTGTCCCTTCCTGGACCACTCACTGCTTCTTCTGAAATTTTATATTTTCAGGTACGTGCTGGAAAGACAGTTCCTTGTTCTTTGATATCTGTCCTCTTCCTCTGAGTAGAATCTGTTTTTACTGGTTGCCCAAAATAAAGACATTTCCCAGACTTCTTCCCAGTGCATGTGCACGTGCATGTGCATGCATGCGCATGCTTGGAGGCGTACTGGTGCAGGCTCTGGGGAGGGGACAGCCCCTTGGCTCTCCAGCCTGGATTGACGATGTGGCTGCTGCAGGCCATCTGGACTCTGCAGATGAGGAGCCTCCAGAAGGGACAGAGGCAGTAGGACAGGACCCTGGCCCTGACCCCCAACAGGGCCAGCTGCAGACCTTGCAACTGTTACCCAAGACAACTCTGGTATGGCTTAAGCCAGCTGTACTTTAGATGTCTGCTTCCTGCACCTTCTTACTAAAGTTTACCTCCTAACTCTGATGATTTACAGAGAATAAATTTAACTGTGTCTGGATCTGAAGCAAAGACAGTTTCAAAGACCCAGCAGCTCTTCAATAAATCTGGTTCTTTCCAAAAATATTCCAGAAAATTCATGTGATTGGAAAACTGGGTTAGTTATTAGGGAAAAAAGCAGGGTTTTCAAAGGGGATTCTTCGGGAAGCAAACATGTCCAAGGTTTCATCTTAGCAATGTCTGCAGGATGCAGTACATGTCTGGTCAACTGCAAGGTGGTGAACTCAGCCAGCAAAGCCTGCAGGGCAGCGGGCGGGGCTTTGGACATCTACAGGGAATGAAAAACCAGGTCAGCGTTGCTGCTAAAATGGTTCTCTATTGTCTGGATCAGAACCGTGGAGTGAGTCACCAAGTTAAAGCTGAAAAACAACAGCTGAGGGTGGAAGAGGCCAGCAGGGTAGGGCCAGGTCTGTTCTTTCTGTTCTAGGAGAGGCCAAGGCTTGGCAAAGGGAGGATAGGGAAGGCCCTGTTCGGGCCGGCCCTGGCCTCTCCACACACTCGTCCCTGGGCTGGAGTACGTCACTGTGGGCAAATCCTTCACATTAAAATGCACTTCCAGAAACAAAGAAGGTCATAGTATAGCTTTGATAGAATCCAAGAATTAGAGATCCCACTTTCTCCAGGTTAAACACCATTCCATCATCAGTGGGCTTAGGCTATAGTCGTTCAAGCAGACCATTCACTTAAACTGCTTACATGAGTAATACCTTGCTCTGCATTTCTGCATCACATAACACGAGGCTATTCTGAATGGCCTGTCAGATGAGGAATGAACCCCATTGCTTGAATCCTCTCATGTGCCCAAGTAGGAATAGTCTACTCTTTCTGATTCCTTTGTAAAGTCTCACAAATCATCTCAAATTTGGGACTCCCTTGCCTCAATATGCATCACCATGTCTGTCACAAATTGTTTTTTTAATTGAGTGTGCTGCAGTTGTTTCCAGGAAACAGGCTCACACTTACTGGCTTATACTCTGTGAATTTTTTTGACAGTTCCTTGATTTCTGCCTTTTGACCACTGTCCATTATCATAAGCTTTAAGAATGTACAGGCATTTAATTATATCCACAAATCTTTTCAGTGCTCTCAAAGCAAGTGGTTAGGGCTGAGAGACGTAAGTATATTTGGCACAGCTATTACAGTAGTGGTGTCGAACTGATGGCACGGGTGTTATTGTATTTTTCTCTTAAGATAAAAGATGTTAATGTAGAGTTGTTTTTTCTAAACTAAAACCTAGGTCTTCCGGTTTAATTGTGGCGTTGGGACTTTGCAATAAATAAGTAGGTCTGGGGTTGCAGTTTGGCACTCGGTTTCAAGTTCGTCACCACTGTACTAGTGTGTTCTCTTTTGACTGGGTTTGTTTTGTCCTTTCTAAGTCTGACATTACCTCTGATGCAGGAGAAATGGAAAGGCAGAGTTACTTGTATCAAAAGAAAACAGGTATTGCATAGAATAGAGCCTTTAAAAAAAGTTTTTTCTATAATTTTAAAAATAGTGGTTCTGGACCCTGGCCACACATTAGAAAAGCCTGGAAAAGCCTTGTTTAAAACCAAACCAAACAAAAATAACCCACCCTGCCTGGTCCCCACTCCAGAGATTCCCATTTATCTGGTCTGGGGTGGGCGTGCGCATCTGCAGTTTGAACATTCTCCTGCAAACCTACCCATTAGAAAGCTTGAACATCGCTTTCTTCCTGTTTTAAAACCTCATTTCCACAGGAATCTTGTCTGCTGTCCTGAGGCTGCAGCCATGCTTTGATAAAAAGGGCTCTGTCTGTGGCCTTGTACTCCTGTGCCCTCAGCAAGAAGAGGCCTGAGCTGAGGTACCTAAGTGGATAGAATCATCTGAGGAATACCTCTAACTTTTAAACTGCCCCTCAGGCAAAAATGACTCCGATTCTCTAACCTCTCCTCTCCACTCAATGTTCTCCATCACGCTTCTTTACCCGGGTGTCTGGCCGTGTACTCGATACCTTTGGGATAAATACCGCTCCTTTGCCTCCCCTTGTATCAGGTGTGTTTCGGGGTCTGCAGAGACATGATTTCTCCCAGGTGCCAATGTCCCTTGGCCTCACGCTTGCTCTCCTGGCTGGAGATTGGGTACCTCATCCTCTTGCCCTTTCCTCCTGCAATTCTCCCATGCAAACTAAAGCATTCTCTAATTGCTCCACACCCGTGTCACACATTTTCTTACGAATTCCAGATTTATGGTTTCCTCTGAGCCATTTTTCCACCTTTCCAGTTCAAAGTCTCTCTTGGTGGTTACTGAATCTCTACTGAGCACATCCTGTCCAGTCTTCTCTGCAGGGCGAGCTCTGGCCCTTGAGTTTTGCTGTACTGTCTGCTCCCAGGTGAGCTGCTGGCGAGAGGCGACTAGAAGCGTGGGAACCCTTACAAACTAGCGACAAGGGGTGATGTCTGGCCCCTGACCTTTTCTGCTGCTGATGCCCGTGATGCTTTCTGCCCCACCACCAGGAAGCCGAATTGAGCAATAAATGGTGCTGCCGGAGTGCACAGACCTTGCTACTTGGTTCAGGGTCAGTCTCAATGTCCCTGAGCCCAAAGGCTGACCTTGTCCTCTGTGGCCAAGGCAGGAGAGGCCTCCTCTTCCCACTGTCACAGCTGTCACTAGGGTCCCCAAGGCTGGCCAGCATCGTCATCTGGCCGGAGTTTCAGGCTTGCCCTCGTGTCACAGTGACCCTGCCCACAGGAAGCCTGTCCCCCATCACCAGACTGTCCTGACCTGCGGTGTCCTGGCTGACCTGGGCACTCATCCCCAGTAGCTGGGGCAGCTGCTGCGGTTCCTTTCTGTGCCCCCAGCCAATCAGGCTGAAGACTATTAGCCTCAATTCCTTTTACAATTTCTATCCTAAAACAAGCAAACATACAAAAATTCAAGACTTTCTGAACTCCACATCCTCCTCCAATGATGAAACCATTTCAGCTCCTTTTCGTAACAGAACTCTGGAAAAGAGGCCTCACATGCTGTGCCTGCTTTCCCACATCCTCTTCCTCCCTACCAACATGGCTTCCTTCCTTCCCTGTCCTTTGGTGACAGGACCACTGTGCCTGAGGTGGCCAGGACTTCCCTTGCACCATCTCCCTCCTCTCTGAGGTGGATCCTCCCTCCTGAGCTTTTGGGCCCTGTCCTTTCCTGCCTATTCCTCTACTCCCCCTCTGAATGTTGGGGTTCCTCAGGACTAGATCCTGGGCCTTCTTCTCCATCTACAACTCTTTCCAGTCAACCCCAGCCCATCCTATGGCTTTAAACACATCCTACATGTTCACAACTAGAATTGTATCTCCAGCCGGTATCTCATAAACACCTCTGGACACTCGTGCTTTGGGTACAAGGTCTTTGACATTGCCACTTGGCTAACAGGTATCCGAAAGGCATGTCCAAACCAGAGTTCTCAATTTCCTTACACCCTTCTCCCCACCTGTTCCTTTGCTCAGCTTCCCATTATCGCAGGTGTTAGGGTTTATATCTAGACGCCCCCCAAAGTGTTATGTGCTCATGGGTGGGGCTTTTGGAAAGTGACTGGATTACAGGGCTTATAGCTGACTCACTGTTAGGTGGTGTCTGATCAGAGGAGGTCCTTGAGGGCGGGGCCTGGGTTGATCTCCCACCCTGGCTCCTTCCCTTTCTCTCTGCTTCCCGGCTGTCATGAGGTGAGGAGCTTTTCCTCCACCAGGCCCCTCTACCATGGTGTCTGCCTTGGAGCCAGCTGACCATAGACTGAAACCTTCACAGACTGTGAGCCAAAATTAAACCTCTCCTTTAAGCTTTGGGTCTCAGGTACTATCTCAGTGACATGAAAGTGACTAAGGCAGCAATGCAGGGCATCACCATCCACCCAGCGGAGTATGCCAGAACCCTGGACAGTGGTCACTTCTTTTTCCCTGAGGCAATGCAGAGAAGCCAGCGTGGCCAGGCCCAGCTCTGCCATCTTTCATTGCATTACTGTCCATATAGATCACTCCTGCCTGCCTCTCCTCACTCCTCACCTTCCAAGAGACTCACTCTCCACACCGCAGGTCACAGGTACATCAGGTCATCTGCTCCGGCCTTTTCAGTCCTTCCACTGCTTTTACATAAGACCCGGGAGCCTGGCCTCATCTGGTTCCTGCTCATCTCTAAGCCTTGTCCCACACCATCGGACCCTGGGGGGTCGCCTTTCTCTCTGCACTCAGCCGCTCTTTCCACTCCTAGGAGACACTGTTCCTGCAGCCTTTGAGCTCCAGGTTACCTGGCCTGGAGAGGAATCTGATGAACACTCACTCTGAGGGGACACCCAGGGATCTTATGGTACCTCCAGTCTGCCTCAGCCAACTAGAAACAGCACCAAGGGAGGGGCCTATCAGGTACAGGGGTGCACCAGGCTGGTGCCAGTGACCAACACTCGACGTTGAGCCAGAAGGGGCACAGAGCAGGGTCCCTGGCTCTCCCAACCAGTGACCTATGCAGCAGGGACAGTGCTGGCCTGTCCCCCTTGGATGGTTACTCTCTTCTGTAACTTGTCTGGGACACTGGCTGGCCCGCTGGCAAAATGCGCTACCATCTGAGGCTTTTTCTACCCCACTGCCTTCCTGCTTATCCTCCTCCCTCCGCGGTGAGACCTCAGGTGGTGGGCCTCCAGGCTGCCCAGCCTCCTCCTGCTCTCTCCCCCTCACAGGCGTTTGCCCTATGTGACACTTCTAAAACAGTTTTGCCCTCGCTTCCCAGGGCCCACTTTAGAACCTTGAAATATTGATACTGTAAACCTCGGAAAGGAAGAACTAACTTTTATTTGATACTATGTATAAACCATCTGTTTGGTTCCCATACCTTTTCCAGAGATGGCCTTCCACTGGAAAAGATTAAAAAAGAAACAGAAGGGCTGAGGATTTAGCTCAGTGGTTCCGACGCCTGCCTTGGAAGCACAAGGTTCCGAGTTCGATCCTCGGTATCAAAAAACAAAACAAAAACAAAACCCAAACAAATACCACCCAGAGCCTTTGATTTGCCACTTAGGACCCCGATTTCATGTGCCCCGCAGGAGGCAGCAGAATGGGTGGCCACTGGTGGATACATCTCAGTCGGACCATGCTATGGAGAAGGAGCCCTAAACCCATCCGGGGGTCTAGAAACGCTTCGGTGACCAGTCCTCAACTCCTACTACTTATCCTGGTTTGAATGACAATCTCTGTGGCTGCTGGTGTCTAGAAAGCGTAATTAATGGTGTAGAGAGTAAAACCTCTCTTCAGAGGGAGAATGCATTTTAACGCCATGACTTGTATGGTGCGGTATTTCCTCCCTTCTCCAGTTGAAATCAGTGTTTTTATTCCTACTTTGCCTGAGCTCCTCGCATACTTAGGCTGTTCACCTTGCCCACCTGTACCTCGCAGGAAACACTGAGCAGAGCTATGGGCTGAGCAAACCATCCTTACACAGGTGCTCTAAGACATCCAAGTTTCACAGCAACCCTGGGGGGTGGGTATCGTCTTCCCTACAATGAAACTAAGAAGATCAGGGAGCCTCCCCAGGGCACCTGGGGGCTCTCCAGTAATTCAGACACTACATGTTCAAGCAGCGTTTCTGCCAGGGCCGGAGACTAGGTTGCTTCATTCCAAATGACAGCAGCCATCCTCTCAAAATGACCAGAACTTAAAAAGTGTCACGCCCTTGAGAGCCTAGTAAAAGCTCTGCAAAATAACAAATCTGGTAAGAAGTCACAAGGCAGAATTCCATTTTGCCTTTCCTTATCTGTGTTAAAAGTGGTCCAGGAACTGGATGTGGCAGCACATGCCTATAATCCCAGAACCTGCGATTCTGAGGCAGGAGGACTGCTGGAATTTCAAAGCCAGCCTGGCCTACACAGTGGTCAAGGCCCGCCTGACCTACAAAATGAGATCCTGTCTTTAAAAAAAAGATAGTAGCCTAGGAAGGTGACCATTATCTGCTGTTCTGTTAACACTGTTACAGAAGAACACTTCAAAGTCTACGGACAGAAGGACAAAATGGGGTCTCAGGCCGCAGAAAGCAAATGTGCGTATGAGAAAGAGGCAAGGATGGCAGGATGACAGCAGGCAGATGAGGAGGGTAACAAGCAGAGGGTTCCTGACAGCTTCGCACTGGGCTGTGTGAATCATATGTCCTGCTCCCACATTCAGTATTAAGAGAAAAAGGTCTGATGTGGGTTTGCATTATCCACTACCCTGCCATCGTCTACTGCTGCCAGACAGGGATGAGCTTCCAAGATGATGGAACCTGGCAAGGAGCAGCCTAGGCTAACCCGGCTGGACTTCGGGCCGCAGTGCTGGAACGGGGTCGGCAAGTCCCTCCACTGCAGTGTCACCTTCACTTGTCAGTCATAGAGAAGTGGGCGCAGGAAGGCTGGGGCAGTCAGCCGGCCCAAGGGTGCTCAGGCTGGCGGTGTCCCAGCAGGCCAGAAGCACCTCAACACGGCCACTGGCCATGAAGGTGGGACACCTGAAAACCCACTCTAGACACTGCTACCTGAGCGCTAATTTCAACCCTGTAAGTAAAAATGCTTAACATTGAGCCTTTTCTTTGTTTTACTATAGATAAAATTACTTTAAAGAAGAACCAGCTTACAATGTAAGAGACAGGGGCTGGGATGTAGCTTTAGTGGCACCAGGCCTGCCTGGCAAGGGCAAGGTCCTGATTTCAATTCCCAGTACTGGGGCAAAAAATGTAAGAGACAAACATCTGTATTTTGATACAAAGTTCACTCCATTGTCTTGGTGCATAAAGTTTTTCTTTTCTTTTCTTTTGGTACCGGGGATCAAACTCAGGACCTTGCACTTGAGAGGCAGATACGGTGCCTGAGCTAGATCCCGGGTCCGAAGTTTTCTTTCTCTTTTCCCTGGAATCTGATGGTAGTCACAGCAATGCTCTCAACAGGTAGATTTATTATCTCATATACAGAGATTTTTAAGAACTAAATAAGAGAAAAATACCAGCAAAGCCCACTTTCTATAATCCTGCGACTGAACGCTCCTCACCCCAAGGGAGAGTGACAGCAGAGCTGTGACCTCGGTCGCCCCTCACCGAGCACCTGCAGTCACAGTGGGCAGGGGCTGCTCTGTTATTAGAGCTTTTCGTAACACAGCTCAACTGAACTCTGGCTTTCTACCGAGTTGGGGAGCTTTGCAGTTGGGGCTTTTACGGTGTCATAAATCACAGAGGCCAGTGTACTTCAAGAGCATCTTTGTGAATAAGATGACCACTAACTAGAACAGGGAGTTTTCTCTTTAGACAATACAGGCAATCACTGAAAATAATGAGTGATACTAAAGCAGTGTTTTGAATTTGAAAACCAAAATCCAATAAATCCACTAGCCAACAAACCAATCAAAACCCAAACCAAAGGAAAATGAGTTTCAGGCTAAGAGTAGAAAGAGGCCTTTCACTAATTTGATATTTGTCTGTATTGTTGAAATGTTTACTGTGAAGTATGTATTACTTTTATAAATAAAAACTACTTCCAAGACTAGTACAGAACAAGATGCTCTGAAGGAAAGTTCTAGAGTAGTGGTGGTAAACCTATAGCATATATTATTTTTCTTTCAAGACAAAAGACGTTAATGTATGAGTTGTTTCTAAACTCAAACCTGTTTTCAGGTTTAACTGCAGTGTTGGCTCTCTGTGATACACAAGTGGGTTTTGGGTTGCAGTTTGGGTCTTGTCTCCAAAAGGTTTGCCATCACTGCTTCAGAACATTTCAGAAGAAAGGTTTTTCCACTGTTATTCATTCAAAATATAAGAAATTTCAAATGTTTTCAACATCTAACACCTATATAGACATAACCTGGCTCAGCAATGTGTTTTTCACAGTCGCCTTATTCAGAATGATATCTTTAGATGGCTAACAAGGGCTTAAAAAAAAAAAATCCTATCATGTAGCTGTAGAGCTAAATGCTCATTACTGTTCCACAGATGAAGACAGTGATATTCAGGGCTGTAAATCTGACTTAAGGTCGAGTTCTCAATGGCGGTGATGGATTTGAACCTAGTTTTACCTGGCTGACAAAGCCTTTGCTGCAAGGGGTGATCAAAAATATGGTGAATATTTAAATTTTAATAATTTATTATAGTAAAAGACACAATCCCATTAATCCTCCTCAAAACACTTTCCCTCACTAAGTGAACACACTTATCCCATCATTTCTGCCACCTTTTGAAGCATTCTGGAAATCCTCTTTCGTGTCTGAGTTGTGATTAAAAGAAAAAAAAAAAAGAATGAATGCTGCTGCTGAGTGTCACCCAGTGGAAAGCCAGGCTCATGAAAACAGTGTGCTCTCATCCGCCTTATTCACCAGGTCTGGTACCTGCGCCTTCAGGCTCTTCCCTAAAGTTAAAATGACCATGAAAAGTAGAGGTTTTTGAATCAGGACACCGAGGCATCCAAACAGGGCAACTAAAGACACTCACAAAAGAGGACTTCCTGCTTCACAAAGTGCCAAGAACAGTGTGAAGTGATGGACTATTCTGAAAAGGATTACTGGTATATACTCTTTTACGGTAATACATTTAAAAAATTTAAACACATCATATTTTTCAACCACATCTTCTTCCTGGGCTGGGGATTTAGCTCAGTGTTTTTGCTGCCTGCCTCACAAGCACAAGGTCCTGAGTTCAATTCCAGGTACCAAAAAAATTAAAAAGTCCATTAGGTAAAATGGCTGCACACCAACAATTCACTTTCCATAGCCAGAAATCACACAAAAGCACCCAGCACAGCACCCTTGGGAGCCACGCACCATGCCTCAAAGGGCTCTACCTTTCTCAAAAGCACTTTCACCTCCTTAGAAACATCCTCCTCCCAGCACTGTGAGGCTGGGGAAGGGACAGCTTTCAGCTGTGGAAGCCAAGCCTCAGAGACAGCGCAGTGGAGTGTGATCAAGGGCTTCTGAAGGCCCCACGACTTCCTGACCGAGGTCAGAGGCAGCCATGGGGATGCTCTGCACTTCACTCAGAGCCTCACTTCGGGAATCTTTTCAAGAAAATAACCACCATTACGTTTTTTTGAGTGAAAAGAATGAAAAGGACCTCCAGGTTTAAACCATTGGTTGACAAGGTGATCACCTGGTCAGTCCTGTCTCCCTGTTCAAGCCAGCGAGTAAGTGGCTCAGGACCTTCTGTTTGCGCTACCATTAAAGTCTAGTACATCGTATATAGTGATACAGAATAATTATAATGAATAATGTGCATAACCTACATAATTATTGCTTTTTGACTTCATGTTATAAAAATTTTACTGTAGTTTATATATAAAACTATATAAAGCATATGTATATAAAAATAATCAAGAGCACAGGGTATGATGTTATGTTTAAATATAGCATAATCATTTCTAAATATTTCAGGTCAACATTTTAAGCATAAATGAAGTGTATTGTGTCTAAAAGGGTGAGCAGGTCATAGTGTATTTTAAGCTGTGTGCACTTCAGCCAAACAGCAGGCAGGTTCGATTGGTCATCCACGCTGCGGCCTTCAAGGCAGGGCTTGGCTCCTACTGTCTTCCTAGAAGCCACACTCCTCTGACCTCAGGCAAGTGCTTAGCACTGCTACGAAGCATGTATTTTGCCCTGATGCTGGCACAATCAGGCACCCAGTGAGCAATCCGGACCCTGCAGTCTTCACCCAAACTCTTCTCCCTGCTTTCTGAGAACCTGTATTGCCCTGGTACTCTTTGCTCCCCTCCTGACTACTCTTGCAGTTACCTCTAGTTCCTTCTCTCCCCATTCCCTAAAAGCAAGGCCTTTCTAAAGCTTTAATCTTGGCTTGCTTTAGACAATGCTTTAAAGATAGCATGTTTCTCTGTGCCTTGCACTTTTACATGCTTTGCAGAATCTCTTATAATCAGCATGAACCCTTACAATCTCACTGCTTTTACTGATTTATAAATTTCTATGTATCTGTGATCTGCTAAAAATTCTGTCACAGGTGCCAGAACAAGATGATCCACTGTATGCAGAAAGAATCAAAATGTTTTTCATCTTATCCTGTGTGCACTACAGTTACAAAAGAAGTATATGCATATAATGTAATTGGTAGTGGGCAGTCAAGTTTTTTTTTTTTAAATGACAGAATGTCATAATTTAATTACAAAAAGAACCTGAAAAATAGTTGACTTAAACTACACTTAAATTACTATACCACCACCTGCCAGATAACATTTGACATCTCAGAGGCTATTAAAATGTGCAAAATAGATATTTACAATCAGAAGTATGTTTCAAATCCAAGAATATTAAGATATCCCAGCCTGTATTCTGACTTAATATTCCCATTTAAAATTCCACGCATCAGGATGGAGCAGTTTGTATGTTAAAGTCAATATGAGAGCATGTCAGACAAAACTTTTCAAGGCCTGCAGATGTGTCCAACCTGTGGTCCACCCTTTTTTCCACCCTCTTTTGAGTAAAGGACAATTGTCTTGGGGCACACATCAAACATACAATACAGCTCATGTATATAAAAACAACTTTATTTAAAAATATTTTCATTACAACTTTAGAAGGAGGGGAAAGCTGGACACTCCTGACTGGGGCTCAGCACCAGGGGCCCTTGATGTTAGCGGCCACCAAGGGAAGAGGGACCACAGATCTATCCTGGTGACTTCCCCACAAATACTGGATAGGCACACTGTGCTGCCCAGATACGATCAGGCGGCTTGTGCCCAGAACCCAGGGAACGGGTGTTTGCTCTGCAGCAAGCTCTTCTGACCCTGGAGGACACGAGGCAGTCCCTGCCTACAGCGTCCACACCTGCACCTACAACAACAAAACACTGTTCTAGACCTCTCTTGCCAAGTGTATGGAATCCTGCCGGCAATGTTCTGCTTAAAAACAGCTAGAATAAAGACAACCAGAGTTAAACATCAGTTGTACGAGGTGGCTGGCTGACAATGAATCAGGATGACTTTCTGCGTGGTTAAGATGTATGCTCCCTAAACTAGGGCTGCATTCCTATCTTTCAAAGCAGCCGAGCCATGCCTGACTCAGAGAAAGTCTGCAATAAGCGAGCACATTGCCTCTTACATGAAAAATGCTGAGACAGATTGCTGTTGTCTGTATTTTGGACTCGTGTACTGCAATTTTCATAAAACCTAAATGGTTTTGCATTCATTCTGCTTAAACTTCTTTTACTGGTTTTATTTCAGTAAAAGATTTGTTTCAGCTTGAAATCATTCTAAACTGTAATCTTTTATTAACTTTCATTCCATATTTGGGTGATCCCTAAAGTGGTAACCCATATGCACACACACACTTAAGAGGACAGGACAGTTACATGAACTCAGAAGGTTCACATAATCTACTAAACATTGCTGTATAAAATCTTAAATATGTTGAAGTCCACTCAAATGCACTACTACCTGTACAAAATCTTGCTGAGATGACCATAAATTACTCTGCCTTGGTAAAATCGAGACTATCAAGCTCACCTCTGACTTCTTCAAGCTTATTCTTATATACAATTCAAAAATATTAAAAATTATGTAAACTATAAAGTATTCTGCATGTATATACCACTGCCTATAAGAGCATTCCTCTTACCACTTTAGTAATCTAAATTTTTTAAAGTTTTTAAAAAAGTAATCCACAGGGCTGGGAATGTAGCTCAGCAGTGCAGCGTCTGCCTGGCAAGTGCAAGTCAACTGACTTCGATTTCAGGTACCAAAAAGAAAAAGAAAAAGAAAAAGAAATCCACAGAAGCATGGAGAATGGACAATTCACAATTTGCTGCAATTTTTTTTTTTTTTTTTGGTACTAGGGATCGAACTCAGGACCTTTCGCTTGCGAGGCAGTCGGCAGCACCACTGACATAAATACCCACCTTTTTTTTTTTTTGGTACTGGGACTTCCCACTTGCCAGGCAGGCACTGTGCCTCTGAGCTAAATCCTGGCCCAATTCTGTTGCAATTTAAGGAATGCTACATTTAAAGTAACAGTTGCATGCTCAGTCATAAAATTCAAGTAGGCAAAAAAGAAAGACCATTTCTGTTGCTAAGGTCCTGAAAGACAGTATGTACACATAATGATGCAAAGATAAAATTACTCCAAGAGGCAGGGGTCTTAGGCGTGATTCCATTAGATTGGCAGCATCAGAGACAGAGCTCAAGCAAATGGGCGTGGAGAGAGTGGCGCCCCAGGTCAGTAGGAGAAAGTCTGTACGGAGGTCAGGAGTGGGGAGTGAGTCACTCGGAGAACGCCAGTACACAGTTCACTGAGCAGGAGCCAGTCAGGAAAGGCAGGGCAGGGGCCGGCAGCACATGGGGCCAGACTGAGGAGAGCGCGCCAGCTTGCCCAGGGGCCAGGCTTACCCAGCAGCCCACCCAGAGCCCGTGACAGCGGTGGCAAACCTACGGCAGGAGGGCCGTGGTGGGCTGTTACCAACGAAAGCCCTCAAAGGTTCTATCACTGCCCTAACGGCTTTAGAGGCGGCAATCAGGCTGGAACTGTTGTAGAATTTCTCTCTTGCAGGGAAGACAGATGTGACTGGAGGGAGAGTAGAAATAAAACTACATATGAAACTAGTTGAAGATCTAATTGACAAGAAAGAGGGTTCACAGTAAAAATATTTATCTAATTTACCTACAGGCCAAGAACAAGTTTATTTTGTACTTTGTATTTTTGGATATTCTCTTTGAAAATTAAGACAAACTACTTATCTGTAGTCTTCTGGACAGCCTCCTATTTTATCACTTTTCTGGACTGGCAGGGGCTCAGACTTGAAGTCAACTTCTGCAAAATTCAGTTTTCCGAGTAGTAACTGATCAAGGCCCAGAGGAAACACAGTGAAACCATGCCCCCTTCATACTGCATCCCAGTGGGTCCCTTCATGTTTGCAGTGTGCGCTTCACAAAGCACAAGGCAAGTACAAGCTGGGTGTGGTGGCACATGCTTGTCACCCCAGCACTCGGGAAACTGAGGCAGGAGGATCGATCCCCACAAGTTGTCCGAGGCCAGCCAGGGCTATGTGGTGAGTTCAAGGTCAGCCTGAGATACACAGTGAGGCCGTCCCAAAAAACTCAAAATTTAACAAAACAGTAAGGCAAATACAAAGGCTGTGCTACCCCACACTCATTCCTCAATTTGATCTCTTGACACGATTTTTTTAATACTTTGCTATCTTATTTCGTATTTCATATTGTATATCCTTCTCCCCTCCACAGTAAGTAATATATGTACATATACTTTTTTATTCTTTCTTTTTTTTGGTTGAGACAGGGTCCACTTTGTAGTTCAGGTGGCCCAGAACTCACAGTGATCCTCCTGCTTCAGCCTCCCAAGTGCTGGGATTACAGGTCTGTGCATCACGCCCAGCTTAATGAATACATATTTTTAAGTGCTGAGCTTCATGAAAAAAATCAGCACTGCAGCTGAGCCTTGAAGAATGAGCAGCATTTCCACAGGAAGACATAGGGGAGAAAATATTTCAACCCTAACAAAAGACACAAGAAGAAGTGGCTAAACATGAAAAGGGTACTTGGGAAGATACATAATGTGCTCGACTGCAGCGGGACGAGGGAAAGGACGACAGTGGGAAGAAAGCTCAGAGTCACTGCACAAGCACTTTAATACTCATTATTTCCTTTACTTATCAAGTTGCAACTCTCCAAGATGGCTATTAAGTTTCTCCATTTTAAAAAGGTGACAGGCCAGGGACTTACTCAGGGACGCTGCACCTGCCTGGCAAGCACAAGGTCGTAAGTTCAATTCCTGGTACCAAGAAAAACAAAACAAAAAAAGTGACTGAAGACACCAGTGTGTAGCTCAGAAATGTGAGGTAACCTGTTCAAACTCAGCCAGGAAGAAGCAGAACTACGTCTAATCTCCTTGGCTCCTTCAACTAGTTTTAAATTCTCTTTTTCTTTTTTTTTAGATAGGGTCTTGGCTCTGTAGTTCAGGCTGGCCTTGAACTCACCATGTAGCCCAGTCTTTTATTCTGTTTAAGAACTCTGTTCCTCTGGCAAGTGCAAGGTCTTGAATTTGATCCTCAGTACTGGGGGGGGCGGGCGGCGGAGCACTCTGTTCCTGTCATGAAGAATTGGCTCTTTAAAACAAAGCTTAAAGTCTATTTTGTTACTATGAAAATCCATATGCATAAGTAAGGAAAAGAATTTATCAAGAAACCAGATCAAAAATAAAATTTAGAAAATATAATAGGCTGTTTTGTTATCATAACTTGCTGAATCAATGTAATAAAAATTACTTTTCCTATTTCTGCAAAACAAGGTTTCAATAAATAAAAATCAAATTTCATTAGTCTTGAATAAAAAATAGGCCTTACATATAAACTGCAGCTTTATACTTCAGTCATCTGTTAAAGACTTCCTGCAAGTAGTACAGCCAGAAACTACAATTTTGTAGTGTGTATAAAACAGGCTGTATGTTTTACAATACTAGTTATCTGATATTTCCTTGCAGTTTTTGGTTCTTCCTAGTTTATGGTGGGAAGGTAACTGAGTATAGCAAGAAAACCACAACACATAAATGAGCAATGGGTAACTCATAAAATAAGAACTAAGTCTGGTTCAAGCTCCACTAGAACTCAAAGAAATACACCACATTTAAACAACCAAATTCATGACCCAATGCTGCTACTAAAGGTAATGTGATAACCACCCAACACTGTTGGTCCAGCGTAGCCTGCTCCTGCGTAATACCCAGACTGCAACGCTTCTCATCTCATCATCTGCTTCTCAGCAACAGCATTAAAGTTCTCTGATATCTAATTCTAAATGTGGAAATGAAGCATTCTAGATAAATTAGGGAAAACCTGAAAGTCCTAGAGGAATGGCTGAAAACAAAACAAAACAAAACAATAACACATCTACTATTGGATCACAACGTGGCCGAAAAATTCCACTTACACAAAGTTGATAACCAGCTCCACTTGTGTTAAACAGCTAAGTACAAAGATATGATATACAGTGACTACAAAACTTGTAAGTTAGTATCAGCTTTAAAAACATGCATGTGCACCTGTGTATGTACATGTGTGAGAATAAGATATTATTCACCAAGGTTTTGTACTTGTGAATTTTTGAAATTTAACTTTACTATATCCTCCACATTTCTATATATAGCGAAATGTATTTCCAGATGTTATTACTTGATAATGAAACAGATGACAGTACCATGTTCAGACACAATGCGCCTGGGATTATTTAGTGCAGAGACAAACACCCCTCCACCCCGCTCCTGGGGCCCAGAGG
The DNA here is from genome assembly GCF_000247695.1 of Heterocephalus glaber. The sequence continues at coordinate 7,930,387 of NW_004624763.1, forward strand.
CACCACTGCATTACAGCAGGGCAAAATCCCAGCCTGAACTACACAGCAAGACCTTGTCTCAAAAAAATTGAAGTTTCCCCTGGTAACAATAAGTCTTCCTAAAATACTTGCATCACATCCCTCCCCTGCTTCCAGACCCAGACAGGCTTCCACGTGTCCAGAGTAATCTGAGTGACGTACTGCAGGGCACCCGCACTGTTACCATCGACCCGGGCCCATTCTGACGATGGCGATGGGGCTCGTGCTCCACTCACCCCTGGGCTCAAAGGCTCTCATTCACCAGCCGCCCTGCCTGGCCCACGCACGTTCTCTCAAAGAAACATTATGTACTTGCTTGAGCTTTTGCTCACTCAGCCACCCTCACCGCGCCTTCCTGTTTGCTCCTGCTCCTCTCCCCACCGGCCGGCTGACACCCACCCAGGCACTGACTGACCTCTTCAGCCCACAAGCCACGCCTGTTTAATACGCCATCCTTCTGTCTATACTGCTACAGAATTTACCATTTATAGGACACCGAACACTTACCCATCTAGTCTAAGATGAGTAAGTGCATACATTATCTGTATTACCTAAAGACTGGGGGCCGTTCTTGTGTTTCCTTGTATGATAAATTGCTTTAACAACTTCACATATATTATTCTCAATAAATACATTGGTGACTTAGGAGAGCTCATCCCCAAGAGATGTGGACGGAAGACAGCCTTCCAATGACCTTCAAGTATCAGCCAAGGGTAGAAAAGTTCAACATTACACACATTAAAAACAAAACAAAACACCCAAAACAACTCATGCCCACTATCCAAATCTAGGCTTTAAATATTATTACTTACTGAGAGGCATCAGGGCTCCTTGGAGAAATGGCTCATTCTAGGGGTAGGGCAAGGAAACGTAGATGAGCTTGGTACAGTGCACAAATATTAAAAGGAAATTCTCAAAAAAAAAAGGGATGAGGGTTATCAAAGGGATATAGGGGCCAATCTGAAAGAGCTCCCCATTAGTCAAAGTTGGAATCATTTGGATGACAAATAAATAATACAGCATTGGATAAAGAGTCCATATGAATATACGTAAATGACTGAACAAATAAATGGGGAGAAAACAAATATTCTCTATAGAACTAATCATGCATACTACCCCCTCCGATAGGTGGGACTTAGTCCCCACTCCCTTTAAGTAAGGGCTGGTCTTACTTCCCAGAGATTTCCCATGTAAAGGAAAAATTAGTCAGCTTCCACCTTAACGAAGTGATGAAGGGTAACAAAGTGACATCATGTGGTAACACTGTACACTCAAGATGATGTCACAATAAAGCCATGGCGCCTCTGTGGTCCTACCAGAAACCTGCCACCCCAGGGAAACCCCAACTGAGGGACATTCTGAACCCTGCCTATCTCATTTGCCTCAAAACTGTTAAGGTGATGAAAACCAAGGGTAAGACTGAGAAACTGTCACAAACCAGAGGAGACTAAGGAGCAATAACAACAGACCAAGGTGGTGTCCTGTACTGAGTCCCAGAATAGGACAGAACAGAAAAACTGGAGTAACGGAAACACACCAATGCTGGCTTCTCAGTTTGGGCAAACATCCCACAGCAATACACGACTAGATGAGGGGAAGCTGACTTCGGGTGAGGGCATAGGAACTCTCTTCTACAAAGTTTTGGTAGATCTAAAATTGTTCCAAAGAAAACTGAAAATTTTAGACCAAAAATATATGCAGAAGCTTCTTCTATCAAACATCTAGCTCTGAGGCCAGGGATTTAGCTCAGTGGCGCCACGCCTGCCTCACAAGCACAAGGTCCAGTTTGATCCCTAGTACCAGGAAAAAAAAAACTACTTTGTTAATAAACGTTCAATACTATTAGAGCAGAGACTACTTTCCAGGCGATATCCCTTTGACATTAGCCAGTCTTAGCCAGCCACAATACTCTCAGTCCAACTGGCCCCTGTGTAAGTCCTTCACGTGAGAGGATGAGGAGGCAGCAAACAATACAACACTTATTATGAATACAATATCTCAAAATTTTAAAATTTAATTTATTTTACTAGATATTTAAGTCACAGTAAGATTTTTGAAAAAAATTTTTAAACAGAAGGTTAAAAAACCAGCCTTGCCGGTACCATATGCCAGTATCACATGTTCACATGTAATGCATAAGAATTTCTGATATTATAAAGAGCTTTAAAAAAAATTCTACATCTGAAAAAAGCACCTTGGCTGTTTGATACAGTGACCTACACTTTGATATTGGCTGACCTGTGAGTAAAAAGAGGCAATACAAAGATATACACAAAAAAACTTTGGTATTTCAAAATAGTATTAATTTTTTACTTAATATTAAATGGCCATTTGACTCAAGACTGTCTAGCAAACCAGGATATATGTCACCCTAGTTATACACCTCATTTTGAGAAACACATTTACACTATTTTACTGGTGATTTGATGGTATAAGTCCTGGCAATTGGAATTTTAATAAAACAGAATCCAAATGCAAGTCCTATTCTGAATTTTACAGAAGGTAATGACAAAGTGAGATAGTTATTTGGTCTACAAAACTCTAAGCCATTAGAAATGATTCTGTGTACATAAACTTGATTAGAAAATGAGATAGCAAAAAAGGAAAAATTACTTCTGATCCCCAGATCCAAATGTTCAGAATTCTTCAGATTGTTTTGTTACAGAAATTTGGTTTCATCTAGATTCATCTAAAGGATGAATTACCTTTATTTTCAAAGGAAAAAAGTACTTTGAACTACAAGTATAACTAACTCATTAGTTACCCAAACCATCTTATATGGTAATAATCTTTTTCTTACGAATCAATCAACTTTTGCTGGGCATGGTGGTGCATGCAAGAGGACCACTGCAAGTTCAAGGCTAGTTTGGGCTAAATAGTGAGACCTTGTCTCAAAAACCAAAAAAGAATCAACTTTTAAAATGGTGCCAGTCGGCTTCTAAAATATTTAAAATTTGATCTGAGTTGGACAACTTTTTGCAAGAGAGACCTCATTATTTGGAATAGCCATCTCCAAGCAGAGTTTGAAAGTCCATTTTTCCCCCTTTGGGAACTTTTTCCTTTGCATTGCATGTTAATTTTACTTCAATGACAAAAACTTAATTTCATATCCTTGCTCTATAGTAAAGATTAAATAAGTGCTAGTTCTGCTAATTGTTATATAAAAATGTAGGCAATATTGGAGCAGGCAACCAGATAACACCTTTTTATCTCTAAAATAATAATATATTGGTACTAGATTATCTTTTCCTAAGATGGAAAAAAAATCAAGTTTATATACACAAGAAAACTAAATTTTACAGTGTATGCATGATTTACCACAACATTAAAATAAATGTTTTTATTAAAAAAAAAAGCAAAATGAGATTGCAAGTCATACAGCCCAGCCTGGGGAACTCAGCAAGACCTGGTCTAAAAAGGACTGGGGGATACAGCTCAGTGTGAAGGCCCTCAGTTCAATTCCTAGTACCATGAAATGAATGAATGAGTGAATGAACGACTAAAGCCTGTCTCTGCAAGTACAGATTTTAAACTTGGAGCCATAATACAGACAAAAAACTGAAGTTAAAGAATGTCTGCCTTAAAAAAAGGGTAATCCAGTAAACAGCTTATCAAAAGAACATTTAAAGTAAGACATTTTCAGTTTAATATGGTAACCCACAGTTAATAATAAACTTTTATTAATAAAACATCTATTTCTCAGCAAGTACACAGATGCTTTATTAAATCTGCACACTAAAAGCTGTCCTTACAATTCTTCTGAAACTTTTACACTAAAGGATAGCCTGGACTACTTCAGAAAGTAAAGTCACAGCAAACACAACCCCCTAGTGTTGATCTTCACTGTTATACATTCTTTAAAAAAAAAAAACCCAAAGAAACAAAAAACTCTAAACTAGTACAAATGAATTAACTCAGACTGAGTTTAAATAACATTTAAAAAACATTTCAGTTATAGCTTGGACTGTGGTTTACCACTGTATTAGCCACATTTAAAAACAAGCACAGTATATCTCTAGTATTAAAAATGAAAAAGGTATGAGGTGTAAAACAGCAATGTTGTAAGTCCTTATTTTTGCTACATCTCAGGTTTGAATTATGATTATCTATGCAATACCTTTAATATAAATCCAAAATTATTATCTTAAATCTTAGTCAAAGTCATCAAGGATGTAACCGTCCAGCTCAACTAACTGGCCTAACCATTTTTGTTTTGATGTTAATAGGCAACTACTTCCTCCTTACAACAACTCGTATTAATTCTAACTCTATACAGCAAGGTTTCAGAATGACAGACCTTTTCCTGTTTATTAAGTATTCTACAGACACAAAACAGACACAAAATGCAAGGGAAACAATGAAACATGAAATCTCTTGCCACACTCAGACTACCTAGCTATACTGGAGACAATTCTAAGTTCAGGAAAAAAAAAAAAAGCAGCAGCAACGTAAAAACCTCTTAAAAATAGAAGAAATTAGACTAGTTTGGTTTTCTTTAATATCTCCTTTAATACGATATTACAGCACACAACTGAGGCCCCAGTGTGTCAGTTAAACATGGGGATGTGTATCCATGAGAATGGAATGGAAACAAGCTTACTCTTAACCCCATTCCTTTTGGCAACTAAGGTAGATACAGAATGCAAGTGGACCAGTTCTCGCTGTGCACTGCATCAAGGTTTTGAAGACACCACAGCAGTTTTAAAACAAAGTCTGCTATGATCTGTTAAAGAATCTTTAACCGAAATAACATGTTTAAGAGTTGTAATTTTCTCTTTACAGCAAATTTAACTCAAACATAGTAAGTGAAGGACTGTACTCACAATCCCCATATTAAGAATTAATGTCTTATGTAAGATCGACCCAACTATTTCCCTATCACTGAGTTAAGAGAATCAAATATGGTGTTTTCAGCTGCTTATAAAAAGGTTAAAAACAAGAACAAAAGGCTCTTATTGTGAATTACAGTCAGTAAAACTAAAGAAAAAAATTAATCCAAAATTCATGAATGGGGTTTAAATAATTTGTTACTAAAAATAAACATACATATGCTCAAAGCACTTTCAAAAACTTTTAAATTGTAATTTAACCAGAACTTTTGTAACATCAGCAAGAAATTAGGTAAAATTCTAATGTTCTGGTAATCCACATATTAGAAAACAACAGATATTAAGTCTGAAACTCAGGGAATTAAAAAATGAAACAAAAGGACTATTTTGAAATAAGGGTCTAAGAATATGAAATGGTAAGAAACTATCGGCACTGAGGACTTTCCTTGGAAATATTCTAAAGGTACTGTGAAGACAAAGTGGGTAGAATATGCAGTTACAAAACAAATGGAGTGATGAGTTACAGCAGAAGGAGGGAATGCATTTTGTAATCTACAGGATTAGACAGGCGGCTCTAAGCAATTATCAGTAAATATTTCAATGTTCTTCTTATCATGCTAATTTTAAAATTTAAATGAGTTACAGCAGTTTCACTTGTACAACGGTTGACAAAACTAAATTAGAAGAATGCTGAAATTAGTCTTTAACTGGGTGGAATTTACCTTGTTCAGCTGAAGAAAACTACTTCCCCATCCTTAGATCCAAAAGAATGTGAACACTGATTGGCCTATAATATTTTTATAGCTCAGATGGAAGTCATACTGTATACAGTCTTTGATTTTAGGAACCAGCACAAAGTAAATTCCTAAAACCAACAATTCACTTAGAAAAGGAAAGTATTCTGGGAAATAACCAGCCACAAGTCATTACGATCTTCCTGTTAATGGAAAAACCCATTCATAAAATTAGCAAAATAATAACTTCCAAAAACTCCTTTAAATGTTTCAATTTCAAATTAAAGAACCTGAACAATATTCAAAGAATTTAATATAATTTATAAAAGATCGATGTTTACCAGTTCACATTTATTCTATCATATTTTGTTAAATAGGCCTAAGATTATTTTGAACAGTATATACTTCAGAACCTAATCTTTCAGAAGAGCTCATAGACAATCCAATACCTTTTATGAATTTATCAGTTATCTCTAGGATAGACCCAGTTCAAACGATAAGTTTAAATATTCCAACTTCAAACATAGGAGATAATCAGAGGGGGGCAATGACACATAATTGCAATGTATTAAGGCAGCAGATGTCATTCTTCACCCAGATCAGCTGCCAATAAAGTGGTGTGCAATTTTGATGAATGAGTCTGTCCTAGGTTTAACAAACCTGCCACTGAGCTGAAAAGGGGAGATAGGAATTGCACCTGCAATTCTAGCTGATGAATTCATTAGACCTTTATAAGGCAAATAATAAGGAAAGTTAGAACAGAATTTCTATAATCATTTATCCTGTGATGTCATAAAATCAAAGTACTACTTTATTAAATGAGTTATTTTACACAATATGAACATCAATATAATTACAATTGTAAAAAAATTTTTTATAACAAGGATGGACTGATTTTCAATTTCCAAATCAGAGTCAACTGTACATTTACACAGAATTGTCTTTGCATGAAGCCCAAAAGGGAACAGCATAAAAATGAGTGTTTCTGTAGCCCCTTTATTTTTGCTGATCAACAGTTTTGTTAGAAAAGCAGCTGCAGGTTTGTTACCTAAGGTCTGAGACAGTAGAAGAGCCAAAGGTGTCATGAATTCACCTATAAAACACAAGGAAACACTTCAATGAAGGTAATTATTACAAATGCAGCTATTATATGCAATTCAAGTATCTAAGAGGAAAGACTATCAAATCAGTTTCTGTATATGTACATTTTGCTCTGTATTTTAATACTTATAAGCTTTGCTATAAGTAGAACACTATAAAACTGTGTTCAGAAAATTGGTCTACAGTGCTTTTGGTAGATCCTAAAATGCATCTGAAATAACTATTTTCTTGCAGCTGGTAACTCTATTTCATTTTTGGGCCAAAATTGGTCAGTATCCACTCATTTTCCCAGTTTTTGGTAAAAACTTGGTTTCTTCAAAGGCATGGAAAGGAAATGGTCTGGGACAAAAGACTTTTAACAAATGTTTCAGTAAACTGTAAGTTAGAACAGTTGAACTCTATTAATGAAGATAAACAACTTCAAAAGGCAAAGCAATAAAATATCAGAATGCAGAAATTATTTTCAGTTACAGAGGACAGTTTTGTTCTTGTATTCAAACCTGACATTAACAAACCAATTGGAAAAAAGTCAACTACCTGTAAACAACCTTATGCTTGCACATCAGCCAATTCTGGAGGAAGTGGGGTCTTAGGGTGCTTGCTCTCAAAGTGCTGCTTGAAGGTCTTAGGGTCTGGCATTTGTGTCTAAAAATTGTGCAAAAAAAGAGTCAGAATTTATATATAAAATAAATTTGTTCTTGACAATTAGCATAAAATGCTTTAGGCTCATACAACTGTTGCTGGCATATGAAGAGGGACCTTATGAAACAAATTCCTAATACTCTCCCATTTCATATATAAAGGGGTTGGGTCATATAATATCTTATCTCATGCCGGGGATTTAGCTCAGTGGCACCGTGTCTACCGTGCAAGCACAAGGTCCTGAGTTCAATCCCCGGTACCAAAAAAAAAATTTTGTCTCATTAACAGCAAATAACAGGAACATTTGCTGAACTTTCATTTAGTTAAGCTTGTTACCTTAATTCTCATAGAACCTTCAGTTATCCTTAGCTCCTACTATTGTCCTCATTTTACACAAGAAGTAAACTAAAACCCAGAGTTTACTTTGTCCAAGAGCCATGGTCTAACACAGTATTAGGTACTTCAGCTCCCAGATAACACATTACTGTATACAGTAATGGCTTCCCTCAGAAAAAGTTACTTTATTTTTCAACAGGTTCAAGTACACAAAACATGAATTGAAAGGTTTTGGTTTTAAATTTTTAAATGTGAACTACTCTTATACTTTTAGGTCAAACTATTTCTTCATCACTAACCTAGTGAAATTTATTTTCACTCCCTCTCCAAACAGAATCAGAAGCTGCTCAGTTTCATTATTTTTAGTGTATCAAAGCTCAATGTGAGTAAGATAGTGCATGTAACAGATTCTTTCTCTCTCAGTGAGAACTTTTGTATAGTTAGGAACTTCTATTTCCTTGGAGATAACTTCAGCCCAGGAATCATGTCTTATCAAGATCCCTTCTCATTCGTACCATCAACCCTACTCAGGTATAGGGGCTTGAAAACTGTACGTGCGTAAAGGTATGGACCAATTCCACTATGTGTTCCACTCATAACATCAAGGGCAGTAGTGAGCCATCACAAACACACAAAAAAGTTTGACTGGGGATTTGAGAAAGACTTCTTTGAAAGGAAGTGTGGAACAGTAGCCTGGTGGGTGGACTCTGGGGCTGCACTCCCTGGGTTCAGATCCCAGCTCTTCTACTTTACTAGCTGGATGACATGTGCAGGTTATTTAATTCCCATAACTGAGTTTACTCTTTTGTACAATGAAAATAAAAGTATAACTCATAAGGCTGTTGTGCAAGTAAAACAGGTGGATATATGCAAAACATCTGGATTGGTGCCTGGCACATGGCAAGCCCACAGTCTTTCAATCCATAAGACTGAATTCTAAGAGCCTCCAGCATGGAAATACTCTTTGTGGTTTTACATATGTCCTAACTCCAGATTTAGTGAAGGGTGGGCATTATATAACCATAGATATATTCCACAGCATAGTGCAAAGCTTAGGTAGATTTAAAGTAAGATTATAAATCTGACTTCCTTACAGAGTTCAAAGTGCATTACACGTCCTTGTGAGGACGTCTTTATTCTCTATAAGGAAAGGGACTTTGTTCTGTTCACATCTTTCCCCCAGCACCTAGAGAAATGTGCCTGGCCACAGAAGCCATGCAAGAAGTATTCGTTCCATGTGTGAATGAAGATGGATTCCTAAAGTAGGCAGCGGTCGGCTCTATTTCAGGGGCTGCAGGTGTAGCTCAGTGGTAGAACACTTGCCCAACAGGTGCAAGACCACGGGTTTGATTCCCAGCATCACCAAACCCCCTCCTCAAAACCCTGTCAAGTAAACCAACTATTTTTCCACGGTTATAAAATTTTAACCTGTACAAGCCAATTCACAGTGAAAGAATTACCCATGAGGACCCTGCATCTTTCAAGTCTCCTTACCCTACAGACAGTGCAGGTGTATATTAAGGCAGCTTTGGCAGCAGCCTTTTGGTCATGCCCTTGTTTCTTCTTTTGCCCAGCCTGCTTTTTGGCATTTTTCTGCTGAGACTGAATCTTCTGCTGCCCACGAGCCATGTCTAAAAACAGAAGATGAAGCATTATTTATTCTAATATACACTAATCTAAGCATCGCAACATTCTCAGCTTTGAAGCATCAAATTTTACAGAAATGTTGTACAATCGAAATATACATGTTTTCGAATCCTTACATACAATGTCACTAAATAAACTGTACAACCACTGTGGAAACTTGGTTAGTAACTTGTCTACTCCATAACCTACAATTTCTCTCTGCACATATTCCACAGAAACGTAACAGAAGTATAAGTACATTAAGACATGTACAAAAATGTTCAACAGTATCTGCTCCAAAAATAATATACATTGTATACAATTTAAAATAGGCAAAGCAGGGCTGGGGGTGTGGCTCAGAGGTAGCGCATCTTGCCTAGCATGCTGCTAAGGCTTTCGGTTAAATCCCCAAGAGCTAATCAAAAAGAAAAAAAGGAAAAAAGAAAAAAACCAGAGCAAAGCAATATGGTGAAAGTCTCCTCAGGAACAGCTGGAAAGAGAGGACATGAAGTGGATCTCTGGGGTGCTGAAAATGTTCTGAATATTGAATGAGGTAACAGGTAGGCAGATGTGTTTATTTGTAAAAATTCATTGAGCTAGTAGGGCATGGTGGCACTCACCTATAATTCTAACACCCTGGGAGGCTGAGACAGAAGGATCACAAGTTCAACTCCAACCTAAGCAATTTAGCGCGATCAAGTCAAAATTTAAAAAATAAAAGGTCTGGGGATGTAGCTTAGTGTGAAGGCCCTGGGTTCATTCCCCACTAATGTGCTAAAAAGGGTCACTGAGCTACATACCTGATTGTTTACTATCTGTATCATCAAATTAAAAAAAACAACACAAACGAGTCTCCCCATCACTTATTTGGTTACCTTGCAAAGGTACTTTTCCCTTCTAGTGTTCTCTTGTCACTTTGGACACATTCAATTTTAAGAGAAACAAGCTGTCAACTCATCTTTCTAAAAGGAGATTATAGGGAGGAGTTATTTTCTTAAATACTTAGGTTCTATGAAACCATTGTGCTATTTTAAGTTTTCCTAAAAAGTTGATCTTTTCTGGACTGCTTCACAAATTATAAGATTGAATCTGTCCCCAGTTGAGAGAAAAAAAAAACCTAGCATAAGGATATCTTTACCCAGTTGAAAGGTAGAAGTTTTTACTACACATTATCTGAAGCCAACATGAATGAGTTAAAAATAATTAAGTCACTGAAAAGTTACTTTTATGTTCCCATTAAAATTAAGGACCTCTATTAGACAATACAAGGTAAACCTGTTCATAAAGTACTCTCTATACATTCGAACTGGATCCTCAGTAGAATTCCTATGTATAAATTTGAGTGGGACTGTAATTAAATTTGAAATTTTTAAAGCATTGCAGGACGTGAACATACAATGCTGGACATGAACTTCAACTGGGAAAGAATGCCTACTGGGATTTTCTTACTGGACTACTAAATAGATAATGGGTGTAAGGTCAAAGTATTTCACAGAAACTGAGCTCTCCTCCCAACAACAAAGGAAACTACTGAGTAAATTAGTACAATCATTGGGCAAGTTCTCACTGACATTAAACAATTAACTGAAAAGTTTAAAAATAGAAGAGGATCAATGCCTCTCTAGAAAGTCAATACCTTACCAATCACAGAACTGTTTAGTACGCTAGTGTAATATAAGAACACCATTCCTACCTAACGATGGTAAACATTACCATCTGTGGTAGTCCTTAAAACTAAGCTCCTACTTTTATTTTTTTAAACCTACCTTATTAATTCTAAGCCAAACGGCATTTTTCAAAAAGTACATTTAAATATATCTGTATGATGGTAGTCAGGCGTTCTATCTTAATGTATACAAATGTTTTGTAACATTCTTAATGACTCAATGTCTCTTAGTATCAGGTCCTTCTGTTAGAATACTTGAGTACTCTGATGCATTTCAACTGCCACATAATGTATTTTATTACGTTGTATTTACGTTAGTGCGTTGCTTTAGCTAATAAATTATTAAGCAGTAACAGTTTTTTACATTAAAATCTTAATTGTACGTATGAAAACCCGTATACAATGGCAGACCCCTAATTCCATAAGCGTCCTTGCTATCTAGAACTTCTCAACTAGTGTGGTAAGATTTTCACGAAATGCTTTGTACAACGTAAAGTCGCAAAATGCACGATAGGTTGAGCCCGTTTGCCATTGTCTTCAAACAACACAAGAAAGCCATAAAAGCTTTAATAAATATAAGGCAGCAGTCATTTGTTCTTATTTTTAAGACAGAAAACCGCATCAGCTGAAGGCAACTGAACTAGGCTAACAGCGTGAGGTGGGCCCCCAACTTCTGACAGCACATTGCACTGATTTCCTTTCTGAAAGCAGAAATGCAAAACAAACCACCTGCTTTGGACAGCTCAACTTAGGACCTGCTCTGAAGCCAACCGAATTTTCTACAAAATCTTATACATAACCGCTCCTTGACTAAAAGCAACAAAGTGACGGGCAAGAGTCGTCTACAAATACCTAGAAGCTGATTGTTAATAAGACTCTCAGTGTGGCTTTCCGAGGGGGCTACAGAGAGGGAAGCAGCAGAACGAATGAGCTCTAAATCGAGGACCTCTCAGCGGTGCGGGCCACAAGCAAACCCTGCCCTCCAGACCCTTTCTACAACCCAAACAAGGATTTGGGATCCAGGAAGGAAGCTGCTCTCCCCGACCCTCTGAAAGGACGAGGCCCAGACGGGGCCCCACATCTGGACCGCAACTTCTGCGGGCAAGGCTGGCGGAAGCACCCGCGGGGCCCCCTTTCGCCCAACGCCGCCACGACCACGATCAACCACGACCACGACCACCACCCGGCCGCAGCCGGCGCACGTCCCGCCCCGGAGCCCGCCGGCTACTGCCACCAAGGGCCACGCCGCGTTCCCTGCCTGCCAGACCCGGCCCCGGTCACCACCCGCGGGAGCCGCCGGGCGCCCGCGCTGCCCTCCTTCCCTCCCCGCTTCCGGGGCCCGCGCCGCCCGCTGCTCACCCGGGCCGGGACAGTCTTGCGTCGCGGAGGCCGCGCAGCGCGACAGGGCCGGGAGGTCACGGAGGAAGGCAGAGATCGGCGCCCAGCACCGCTTCGGCCTCCTCCACCCGCCGAGGGGGGAAAGGGACCGCCGGGAACACAACAGCGCGCGCCTCGCACACCCGCTGCCACCGCCGCGCGCGCCCGCCGCCGCCTGAGCCCCAGGCCGGCCGCCCCGCCTCGTGCGCGCGCACGCCGCGCCGCGTTCCCAGCCGCCCCAGCGCCGCCTGCGCCGCGCAGCCCCGCCCTCTCACCTTCCTGCAGCGATCCCCGCCCACGCCGCTCGCGCGCCTGTGCCCTTCCGGTCGCGTGTGCCAATGGGAGCGCGGCCCCATTACATAAACGCGAGGGCAGGCGCTCCGGGACGCGGTGTAGGGGACGCAACCCTCTGCCCTTGGAACCGTTCCTCTCCCACGTGCGGTCCGGGCGCCGGTTGTCCCGGCTCTTGCAGCCGCGAGACTTCTGTCACGATTGCTCCACAGTCGTCGGCTCACTCGCCCAGTCCCGACCTCTACCCCCGCGGCCCGCCCCACGCATCTCCGGTCTCCGAGCCCACCCTAGGCCGGGCGGCAGGGGTCAGTGCCCCCCCCCGCGGTCGCCGGCCGGGTGGAGGCCGGGCCGCGCCCGCTTTGTTCTCTTACCAGCTGCCCTTTACATCACCCCACGGAACCCCGGTTATTTTACTAACCCGGGGTTTTCAGCGAGGTCGAGATTTAAATTAAGCCTGACAGCTCATTAAAAATTGCTGTACAGGCTTCTGGCCGGTGTAGACTGACTGCGAACAACATATTGACTTGCTAATATCCTCAGGAAGCAAGCAGTTCAGTGTTTTCTCTCTCCATTTACGGGCCACAGTAGCGAACTTCAGATACCTAAAGGGATGGCGGTTGTAACACTGTAATTGTTTAATTGTCGCAAACAGTGTCTTAGACGTCGGCTTTATTTTTCAGCTCTTCAGCTTTTTCCTCTGTCACTTTGGTTTCTAATTAGAAGCATTGACTACCAAAAAAAAAAAAGCTTTTTGGATTTGAGGGTCTCAGTAGGCCAGTAGCCTGGAGTCACTCAAGTTTTCCTGTCTCTGCCCAGCAAGTAATTGAATATGAGTATATCCCAAATGAGCTGGACTGGGATACAGTTATCAGAAGTGTTTAAACTAGCCATGAAGGAGTTAACTGCCTGTTGCTTTTGGGTGGAATACAGTACTGGGTGAAGCATGCTACACAGTTACCTGGATGAGCACTCCTCTCTTCATCCTCATTTCCGCTTCTCTCACCGTTTTTTCACTCTGCTCCATTGCGATTTAAATTGTTTAAATTTTATTAATAGTTCCCCTGTATTAAGTTGAAAGCTCGTTTTCTTTGCCATACATCCAGTGACTGCTGGGATGTTAAACATGGTAGGTACTGAACCAATAAATATTGACCAAATAAACTGTTTCTAAAAAGTTTTTTAAATTGACACATTACAAAGTTGAAGCTTAATTATTAATAGTCACCATAACCATGATTATGTTAATCCAGCTGGTAGAGGATGAGATCCTTGGAAGACCTACAGTTGAAAACTCCCAAAAAGCTGTTTGTCTAGTCTAGTTTTGTTTTGTTTTTTTTGTATTGGGCTCGAACTCAGGACCTTGCACTTATGAGGCAGGCTGTGGGAACCACTGAGCTAAATGGCCAGCCTATGTTTGTCTAGTCTTGAATGACAGTGAAAGGGACAGTGAAATCTGGCTGGCAAAGATAGGTCTTCACTAGAGGCGACTTCTGTTGTGAAGTTGAGTCAGTATGTCGTTCTTTAAAAAACCATGACCAAGATGATATATCCAGGAAAACCAGTGTTTTAAGTTTTTGGGTCATCTCTCCTTTGACAGCTTGGTAGAAGCTAGACTGCTTGCCCCAAATTCTTATACACTGCACATATAAACATCCTCATAGGTCAGGTTTCTGAAACTCAGTACAGCTGGGATTTGGACTGGATGATGCTTTGCTCTGGAGTTCTGTTCTGGGGGTTGTAGGGTGTTCAGCAATATCCCTGCCTTCCACTTGTTTGATGCCATCTTCATCTCATCTTCAGTTGTGACAACTAAAAAAGCTTCCAGATGTTAGGCATTCCCTAGAGGCCCGAATCTCCTTTGGTTAAGAGCCACTTAGGATATAGTGTAATGGTAACTTTTTGTGATGGGGCATTTGAAATAGGAAGAAAAAAATAAAAGAAAAGGTGCATAGGAGTCAACATCTGTAAAGTGACAATAAATGAAAGGCAGGTGAAACAGCTTTAGTACCACCTGGTGTACTGCTTATGTTATAGAAATGTGACAGCAAATGGCATACAAGCTCCTTAAAAGAGTTTCGCACACATTTCTGGTTTTAATTGTGAGTGACACAATATCTACGGACTGTTTTCTTCTGACTCTGGACAACAACTCTAGGTTAATATCCAGTAAGCTCTTACCTGTTTTCTATCCAAAATCACAATCAGATTAAAACACTTCTCTAAAGACCTGAAAGGCTTATTTATTTGCACTCATGTAAGATGTTCCAGGGTAAAAAAGCTGGTAAAAAAAAAATCAATATATTATTTCCCAAATAATAGGCCATTCTAAATGACTTCTTCCAGTTTATGTGTGGCATGTAGGTTAATATATAAATGTAGTAAAGAACTGTGCTTGGTGGTTTATTAGAGAACAAAAGAGACAAGATGCAGTCCCTGTAGAACTAGTGATGAATAAGATCAATACTGTCAATAATAAATTTTAAAAAATGCTTTCCTTTGCTGACTTTTCCTCTTTTACTCAAATTGTACTCATTGGGATTTCTTGGGGCTGCAACCCAAATCCTCTTGTCTCTATACTCTTTGCTTAGCAACAATCTCATTTATTGCTATGGCTTTACATAGCGACTGCAGATGATCCCACATTTCTGTCTCTAGTTCTGACCTCTGTTCTGATTTCTGTATTCACATAGCTAAATGCCTACTGCTTGTCTGCACTTTGATGCTTCACAGACATTTTACATTTAATACCGTATTGTGCTGAATCTAAGAAACCGCTGGTTGTAAGTAATATTTATGTCCACTAAGATACAGGAAGAAATGCCAAGTGATTTATGACATCATGCTAAAATACTCATGATTGGGGCTGGGGATTTAGATTTTGCTGCCTGCTTCGCACGCGCAAGGACCCCAGTTTGATCCCTGCTACCAAAAAAACCAAATAAAATACCCATGATTGTAAGATATATTTTGATTTCAGAGAGGTCAAAATTGACTTAAAAACTAATGTGATTTTAAAAAACAGCATCAGAAAATGAAATACTTAGGAATGGACTTACAAAGAGAAATTCAAGACATATTCTGATTCTTAAACAACATATTTGAAAGAAATTAAAGCTTAAATAAATGGAAAGGCATCCTAACTTCCAAGACCAAAAGACTTGGTATTATAAAGATGGTAGTAATACCCAAATTTATCTATAGATTCAGCATAATCTTCACCAAAATTATAGCTGATATTTTTGCAAAAATTGACAAGCGTACATTAAAATTCAAACAGAAATTCAAGGGAGCCAGAATAGCCAAGATAATTTTGAAGAGAACGAAGTTGGAAGACGCATACTTTCCAATTTCAAAAGTTACTACAAAACTACCTCAATTAAGCTACAGTATTGTACTGGCACTAGAATAGGCATATACATTAATGGGATAGAAGAGAGCCTGGAAATAAACTTTCTATGGTTAATTGATTTTCAGCACAGGTGCCAGAAATATTCAGTGAGGTATGGCATAGTCTTTCCAACAAATGGTGCTGAAATAACTGTTAAAGAA
Source organism: Heterocephalus glaber (assembly GCF_000247695.1). Next base: position 7,946,556 of record NW_004624763.1, read on the forward strand.
TGAAATAACATGCTGAGGATTTAGCTCAGTGGTGCCTGTGCCTGTCTCGCAAGCGCAAGGTCCTGAGTTCCAGCCCCAGTACCGAAAGAAAGAAAGAAAGAAAGAAAGAAAGAAAGAAAGAGTAAAAGAATGAAGTTGCTGCCTATCATCAACAAAAGTTAAAATGTATCAAAGACTGAGATGTAAGACAAAATATAAAAGTTAAAGGAGAAAATACAATAGTACGAGTTAGGCAAAACCTTCTTAGACATAATACCAAAAACAGGACAAAAGAAAAAAGAGATAAAATTAACTTTATTATTTGTTCTTCCAAAGATGTAGATTAAAAAAAATGAAAAGCCCACTCTGGGCCAGGGATTTCGCTCAGTGGTTCCACTGCCTGCCTCGCAATCTCAAGGACCCGAGTTCGATCCCCGGTACCAAAAAAAACAAAACAAGAAAAGCCCACTCACAGGATGAGCAAAAATAGTTGCAAATTATGTAACTGATACATGACTTGAATCTAGAATATCTAGGAAAGTCTGACAACTTAATTAAAAAAATAGGAATTTAAATGTGAGCAACAGATCTGGCTAGACACTTTTCCAAAGGGGATACTCAAATCGTCCACAGACACACGAAAGGATGCTCTTGATTATGTGCCAACAGAGAAATGCAAATCAGAACAGGAGATGACGCTTCATGCCCACTAAGATTACCATAATCAAAAGCTGGATAGTAACAGCATTGGAGAGAATGTGAAAAAATTGGAAACTTCACACACTTCTAGAAGGAGCATAAAATGGTGCTGCTCCTGGAAGATGATTTGGCAGTTCCTCAAAAGTTTAAATAGACAGGGTGAAGCTCAGGGCTAGAGCATGAGCTTAGGCTGTACAAGGCCCCTGGTTCATCCCTCAGTTCAATTAAAAAAAAGTTCCTTGGTGAAATGAACTTTGTCTGGGGGTGCAGCTCAGTGATACAATGCTTTCTGGCATGTGTGAGGCCTGGTCTGATTCCTAACCCCCCCAAGGTGGGGGGGACATGGAGTTACTATATTCTAATCCTAGGTATATACCCAAGAAAAGTAAGAACATATGTCCACCCAATAATTTGTACATAAATGCTCAAAACAGCATTATTAATAGCCAAAAAGGAGAAACAAGCCAAGTGTTCACCAACGGATGAACTGGTGAATAAACTATGGCATGTCTGTGATAGGGAATATTACTCAGCCACAAAAAGGAGCAAAGTTCTGAAACGTGACAACATGGATGCTCCTTGAAAACACTGTGCAAAGGGAAAGAAGCCAATCACAAAATAACACACTGTATCATTTGATTTAAATGAAATATCTAGAATAAGCAAATTTCTAGAGACAGAAAGTAAATTATCCTAGGGCTGAATGAAATGGGAAAAAATGGGAAGTTACCAGTAATGAGTGGGGACTTTCTTCTACGGACGATGAAAAAGTTTAAAATTGATTGTGGTGATGATTACACAATTCTGTGAATATACTAAAAATCCTTCAATTGCACACTTTAAATGAGTGAACTGTATGCTTTGTGAATTATATATAAATTATATGCTCTTACAAAAACTGATTTACAGTAATGAAAAACAGAGTGTCCAATAGTCCTTTCTTTACTACCCCCAAATCTACTTCTCTTCTGCTCCATCCTACTTTGGTGAACAGCACTACCTTATCTTGTACTGGGGTAACCATCCCAAAGCCTGGTCATGAGCTTGGAACTTTTCAGTCCTTTAGCTTCTGACCTACTACTGTACCTGCTCTGTGCAGGCACATATTTTTCCAAGTGTTTTTGATGCACGATTAGTTGAATCTGCAGTGTGGGGCCCATAGATACAAAGGGCAGAGCACATATATAGATCTGCAGATCTTTTCCTTTCCATTTGATTCCTAAAATAACAACATGTAACATTTACATCGTGCTTACTTTCTATCAGTGTTACACATGCGTCACCATTTTGATCCATTTAGTCCTTTCTGTGACTCTTAGGTAACTGAAGTACAAAATAACTAAGTCATAACAGATTACATGGCTAGCGAGTGGAAAAGCTAAGATTTGGCTGTTGGCAATCTGGTTCCTGAGGCTGAGCTACATGATAAGGGTGTTTTATACATGTGTTCTTTTCACCCATGTAGCCAGCATTTAGCATAGCATTTGCGGTAGCCACCCATTCAGGATTTATTGAATGAAGAATATGCCTGAACGATTCCTCTAAACTAGGTCTAGGAGGCCTCCTAAGTATTCCTGAGCTCGCTGTTCTTCCCTAACAATAGCAGTTATCACCCTGTGTTGTTTGTCTGTTTATCTGGCTGCACCCATTGGTATAGGTACTGGCTGCACTAGTAGATTATGAGCTTCCTGCAGCTCTGATCTATGCCTGTTGACCAGGATCTAGTGCAGCACCCAGTGGTACATAGAAAGTGGTCAATAAGTATGTGTCGGTGGGTAAATTAGAGGTAGTGGATTATGAATGAAATTACAAGTATCAAAGACTACTCATGGGGCCAGTGTTTGAAAATAAGCTCCCCTATCATCCAGTTAAAGACGGAAGCTCCAACACATCATTTACTTCTACTCTTTCTTGGGCTCCTAATACCTAAAACGATAGAAGAGTTTATAGGACAATATAAACTCATGAAGGCAAAACAGAAGGGAAATCTATAGAGCAAAATTTTGGAAGCTGCAGAACAAGTGGACACATGGGAATTGATTTAGGAAAGGAGAGGGTGGCTACCAGCATGGGTGGGCCGGCAGTTCTGTGCTAAAGACAGAAGGTTTAAGTGACAGTTTAAGCATGGAGAGACTTTTGCCTTCCTCCTTGTCTCAGCTCAGAGAGAGCATGGAAGTAGATGATCTTATGCCTCCAGTCAGAAGACTGGAAAGGTTTTGGGGAGATTAGGATACAGCCCACTAGAAATACCTAAAGATACGGATAACTGGGGTTCCCCCAGTGAAACGGTGACCTTGCAATGAACGCATTTGAAAAGTGCTCCTCATGTGCGTAGATCTTCCATGTCTCCTGCTCTGCTTGCAGATGTGATCAGACAGTTAAGAAAAATCAGACATTAAAAAATCCTCTTCTATGAAACACAGAGACCCCCAACAGGGGAAAAAAAAAACCAACCTGAGAGTACATACTATGCTGAAAGAAGAAAACATCAAGAGAACCATGAAAGGGCAACTAACCTCAGAAAAATAATGTGGTACATCCTGGATGCTATTCTAAAATGAAGGAACAATGAAGAACAGCAATAAAAAGATATTGGAAAATTTTAGGATCTATCCATCTAGCCACTAGTAGAAACATAGGCTCAGTGAAAGGTTGAGAGATAAAACTGATAAAACCCAGGGAGCAGTACAAAAAAGGCAGAAAGAAAATATAAAAGGCAATAAAATTAAAGGGTAATTTCAAGAGGCCCAATGTCCAACACATAAGAATTCCAGAAAAGAAGAACAGAGTAACAAGAGGAGGGAAAATAATTTTCGAGAGTTAATTATGAAAGTTCTACCCCACTGAACTGCCAATTGAAGGGCCTGGTATACTGGATGGGAAAACCCAGGCCACTGCCCACCTCAATGAGATGCTAGAATACTGGCAACAAAAGAGGGCATAGAAATTTCCAGAGAGGGAAAAACACATTAGTTTCATGAAATCATTAAAATTAGAATGCCATTGAACTTCTTAACAGCAATATTGAGCTTTAGAAACCAACAGAGGGCTGGGGATTTAGCTCAGTGGTTCTGCCACCTGCCTCGAAAGTGCAAGGTCCTGAGTTCGATCCCCAGTACCAAAAAAAAAAAAGAAACCAACAGAGGAAGCCGTACAAAGTGTTGAATTATTTCCCTCCTACTCACTTGTTGAGCCAGTTAGAGGAGGAGCTCTACCAAAATAAAGATGTGAACAAGGAAAGTGGGTGATGTAGAATCTAGGAAGGAGGAATCCAGTGCAAGGGAGGATGAAGGAAATACACTAAAAGATGATGATGATCTGTGGTGGCAGCCTGCAGAACCCACAGGCCCGTCAGTGCGGTGTGATGTAGGAGAGATTTCAAATCAATGAAATTGATAGGTTACACCATGAGGGTGGGTTTATGGAGAAGTTGCATAACTTGGATTAATTTGTAGTAAGAACAACTGAAAAAATCCAAGAATAAGCAAAATAATCATCAGCTACCAGAAGATTAAAAACTGTACAAGAAAGACAAGTTCAGCATAATGCATTCCATGGTTCAGCAGGAAATAGCATTTACACAGTAATAATGATGTCAGTATGGATCTCACCACAATTCTAACTGCAAATATGTTTCTTTTTTCTTTTTCTTTTTCTTTTCTTTCTTTTTTTTTTTTTTTGATGAGGTCTCACTTTGTAGTTTAGGCTGGGCCTGAACTCACTATGTAGCCCAGGCTGTCCTCGAACTCGAGGCGATCCTCCTGCCTCAGCCTCCCGAGTGCTGGAATTACAGACATGCGCCACCATGCCTGGCTAAGCAAATATGTTTCTTAAGAGAGTAGAGGAAAAGAAGGTTGTGTGTATGGTAGGGTCCACTTCTAGGGAGGGGCTGAAAGAGCTATATTGTCATGTTTCGTAGTTGGAAACCATAAATAATCCCTAAAACTGGGGAGGAGGGGGAAATTCAAGAAATAGTAACATAAGAACATTATTTAGAAATGTATACATAAATACCAAAAGATTGAAACAATTGTAACTGGCTGCTACTAAGAAGAAGGAATTAGCAGGTGGGAAGCTGCTGTTTTGCATAATTAGTATTGCAGGACTAGTGAAATTTTTAAACAGTGTGCATTTTCACTGTGATAAAAGAAAAACTATTTCAAATAGTCTGCTAAGCGCTTTTATTTCTGGGTAGTGTGTATGCCTTCACGGCTCTCTGGATTTCAAAACCTTAGGTGAGTAAGTCCAGGTATTACAATAAGCCCAGCACTGTCAGCACTCTTAGAGCTTGCTTGCATTTTGAGTTTCCATTTTTCATTCCAGATAAGAGCATGTTTCATGCCCTACTGTCCGTTTTGCTGCACATCATCCTTATTGTTAAGCTTTCAAGCAACAAAATAAACTAGGGAGAAGAGAAAATCTCAATTTAATGTGGCAAGTTTTGCTGTGTGTACATGATTACTTTAAATCAGGGAGGTAGGGAACAAAACCAAACTGGAAAATCAAGAATGGAGTGATTCATTCTTCTCCAGGCAGAGATTCAAACAGATGTCTATGGGTTGGGGCTTTGAGTTCATTTATGCCATAAAGTGTCCTGGTGGAAAGGGTGGATGGTCGCGGTTTTGTCTTAGGTCTGTTTCCTGTGTTGGTGACAACAGGATGAGCTCACACAGAAAACTCTGTCCCAAGAATGGCTCTTGCACTTTCTCCCAACTTCTGACAATCTGCAAAGACTTTTTTTTTTTTAAACTCTCCTGTTTGCTTTGGAGGAAAAACAATAAAAGAAAAAAAATTTCGTTAACTCTGAAATTTAACAACTTCTGGCTGAATGTGGCAATCAACATTTTTTTTTTTTTGGTACCAGGGATCGAACTTGGGATCTTGCGCTTGCAAGGCAGGTGCTGGAACCACTGAGCTAAATCCCTGGCCCCTTAACCTTTTTAATTACTTGCATAATTATATTCTACATTTGATTTTAGTGGTACGAAGGCCAAGAAGGTTTCATGACCGATTTCCCAGATGGAAAATGAAAGACTTGGTCTGAGTTACTTCCAAGACCCTATCTCATCTTAACAAGAACTTCAGGGGTTTTAAATGAATTCTAATTATGAAAGATAGAGTGAAAATCACTCAAAACTCCGTCTGTATGAAATTTTAAAACTAAGACTGCTTACTGTTTCCATAAAAGATAAAAACAAATGCCATAGAGGACTAAGTGAGGAATAAGCAGAAAATAACATGGACTAAGGGAAAATCCTTTTTAAAACTTCTGTGAGTGCAGTAAGCATTAATGTTCTTTTTTTTTCTATCTTCTGATTTGACCTTTTGAGGGCCTTACAGCCCTGGAGAGAGACTGCCCCTCCCAGGAGCAGCTCATCCCTGCAGATACTGCAGCGGGCCCAGGAAGATGTCTTTCCGATGTAAAGCAGCCAATTCCAAGTCTACACCCATGACCACCTCATTTATCTAATTCTTCCATGGCCTGCAATAGTTCCTCCTCCTTAAATCATCCCAGGGCCAGGCAAATCTCACTGAAGTTATTCAAACCGGCAAACCCCAGTCTGTCTACTTGGCTCTGCCTCTCCTCCTGGAAGCCCTAGCCTAAACCTTCCCCTCCTGCTCCTGTCTCCAGCCAAGCATACTGCTCCCCGTTTGGCCCTGTGTGCTTGTAGTGCCTCTTTCTCTCAGGAAATATAAGGATTAAACTCTTCTTTCAAAGAATCAGCCTCCTTGTGTCTTTGCTCAGTCACCTCCACAAATTAGAATCCTGTGTGTACAAGACTGACCTGTATTCAGTTTTTATCATCTGTGGAAATGGGGCATGTCCTACTGTCCCTGAGCCTTACAGCTACAGCGGTTGGGATATTTTATAACCTGCTGATGTCCTTGCTTAGGACATCTTATAACTGACACCGTGCTCTTTTAACTCAGTCCCTATGAGGGTCATGTAGCTTTCCAATATTTTATACTCACACATCAGGACCTCTTGATGAGGCTAGATGCCTTAGAATAAATGATGCCCCGTATAACATGCCCCACTGAGGCTAGGGCCCCAGTATTCTCTTCCCACATAAAAGCCAATTCATTATCACCTAAGGGCTCCTAAAGATAATAGCCATAGCTACAATGTATTAAGCACATGTTGAGTGCTCCTAACCTTCACATCAGACCTTCAGTGAAGATCTGATGAACCCTAGTAAATTAATGAAGTGATGTAGAAATTGAGACTTTGAGAGAGATTTTTGTTGTCACATAGCTAGAAAATGGAAAGCTGACAAGTAAAGGAGATAGGATTGAGAATTCCAACCTATGTGATTCCAAATCCCAACTTCTTTCCCCCAAGGCCATGTTGCCTTGGGAATGAAGGTCAGTGTGAAGAATTCCTCATGGTGAACCAGGTACCATGTATCAGACTTATAAAGACCAACAGTGGGAACCAAGTTTCTGTTGTCAGGAGCACATCTGGGTGCTTTTCTGGATTGCACGAGGAAATATTTCTGGCTCTTGTTTCTTAATCTGAAAAATAAAGAATTTGGAGTAGATTTCTTTTATGATAACTATTTGTGCTATTAAAAAGTGATTATAACTTTACTAGTGAATGCATAAGAAATTTATTGTTTATATGCTTATTTCCAAAGTAGATTTGGAGCATCCAAATACTCGATGTTCATTTTATTTAACTTATATTTTAACATTTTTTCTTTCATATAATTTCAGAAAATCAAGAAAGAACACCAAGAATTGGTTAACATTAAAGAGAGCTATCTTCAGTGGCTTGGAATTTAAAGTGTGAATAGAACACAGGGTATCTTTAATGGACACTTGATGTGGTATTTGGGGATGCTGTGTGGGTTTTCCAACATAGCCAGCAGGGTACCCCAGCTTGTATGGGTGTGTGTCCACATCAGTCTTGGTAATAATTTGGCGGGGTTTCTGAGTTTAGCTGTCTTTCTGTTGGTGTAGGATATCTAATTCACAGATCTTTCTTTTGACAAATCCATCTGTCAAGTAGTGACCTATATGCATCAGATGTTTAGCTCACTGGAATCTGTGACTGTAACACTATTATTATTTCTCCCACCCCAAGCCCTTGTATCACTAGCCTTAGAATCGACTCAACTGTCCTAACCAATGATTTCTATCAGGAGTTGTGAAGTTTTTGCGTGACCTGAGCAGGTCATACTACCTTTCTGTGCCTCAGTTCCAATATATGTTCACAGGGATAATCTCAGTCAAAACTTTGCTGCTGGCCTGGCTTGGTGGCACATATCTGCAATCTCAGCCCTTGAGAGACTGAGCCAGGAGGATCGTCATGAGTTTGAGGCCAGCCTGGGCCACACAGCGAGACCCTGTCTCCAAAAACAAACAAACAAACAAACACAAAAAGGCCAAAATAGCAACAAACTTTGCCCCATAGTGTATGTTACCACGTAGAGGTTTGCCTGTAAGCAGTTGACTTATTTTTGAAATAATTCAGTTAACTTAAGGGAATTGACAGTACACAATATGAAAAACCATGGTATTGACTAAAAACTAATTTTGGCTTTTTAAAAAGAAATTATTTTTAGTTTTGGACACAATTCAATATGGGGGACCGAGAAAGAAATGAAGAGAAATAAGAAGAGGTTTTTTTTCTATTTTTGATTCAAACGTTTTTTCGGGAAACGTATATATTCTAATCTCTGAATTTTCTTGCTACTCAATAAAATGCACATTTGTTACAACTTGATAGGTCATGAGTTCAATTTTCAGACAAATCATCTTTTGCAGTTATATCATTACTGCAAATATGAGAGCGTATCTTTCAGCTGGTGCAGCATCTCCTTTTATCATAATATAAAATGTTTAGCCTGTATTGTGATAATGAATGATCAAGCTCAAACTTCAGGTCATAAGTAGGTACTAAAATGTGAATGAAAGTAACAGGTCAAAATTGTCAGAAATGTAGGTGAATTAGCATTCACAGGAGGATGTGCTCATAAGTGACACCAATACATCTGTTTGCTGCCTTCTGAGGCAAAGATGAGTCAACTTGCTAGACAAGCCCAACAGAGAGTAACGCAAAGATCTGAAATTGTAAGAGAGTTTGCAAGTGTTCCCAGAGGATGACATTTGCCAGGTTTAAGAGAGAGAGAGAGAATCATTAGTGTTTACTTTCAAATCATCCATGGTAGAATAGACTATGGGATCTTATCTTCCCGGTAAAGCAGGTTTGGTGTTTTCACTGCAGTATCTGAGAGCACTTGGCTGTTGTTTTGCAGCTGATAACTGGATGCCGTCCATGGTGTATCCCCAATTCCTCTACATAGGATATCTCTAGAGTGTCCCAGTAGCATGATATACCTGCAGAGTTTGCTATATGCACTGTCCTTGTCAATAATTTCAAAAATATGCAGTGTTCCGGGAAATGGAATTCTGGCTCCACAAATTTTATTTTTTTCCTCATTGATCTTCTTCATACAAAAAGTCAGTGAGACAACAGCTGACATTTCATACCTCATCACTGCTTCATTGCCATCCCGGTGAGTGTCAGAGAAGAGAACTGCAGAAGGATCGGCTTAATTTAGGAGTCACTTTGGAGAATTATAGGAGATAAATCAAGGACTGCTTGAACAACATAATCATGAGGCTGACCTCATGTATAACGTACTGTGAATAACTCAAGTATGCTGTGTCTGCTTACTTATTTGCCTCTTCATAATCATAACGTAGGGTTTTTTTCCTTTATGTCATTTACTTCTACTTACTCCACTGATACTTTGAAGTCTTCAGCACAGTGGGTAAAGCATTTTCTTGATCTAAGAGGAAGGAGGCTTTCATATCAGCAGTGTGGAGACCTAAGCATTCTGCCAGGAGTTTAGAGTCTCCATGGCTTCCTCTTTTGGCAAGAGTGGAGGAGGCAGGGATCCAAGAAGACAAATAGGTGATGGATGCACCTGATTTGTCACGTGAGCAGTGAGAGGGCTGCTCACTGCATGGTCCGTCACTCACACATAAATAAAAGATACCCCTTCCCCCCAAGAGAATAGACTCTGGCAGGCACGCATCTCAAATCCTCATCCCCATCCTTGTTTTATACAAGTGCACACCCTCAGGTAAAGTTCAGAGTTCAGACTGAGATGGCAAATTAAGTACTGCGCCCTGGAGTGTGACTCTCAAGTTAAAAGTCTGCAAATCTTTTCTGTTAACAGAAGCAGCAAAATATTTTTGTTTATTCACTTAACATTAAAATGTGTACATCTGCTGTGACTCCTTTCTCTGCCACCCTGTGGACCTCACTTAAAATTGCAGTAGTGAAGTCCTGACTTAAACATAGCTGCTGAGGTTTATGTTTTTGGAACTATCTCAGTTGAAATTTTCCAAAAGACTGACACATAGTATTAATAAACTTTTTAAAAAATCACTATGGGTTAGCAATGAAAATCCCAAGAACATGCAGATCTCTTTTAAGTTTTGTTTGTTTGTTTGTTTGTTTTTACTTATGTCCATTTCTATACCATTTTTACAGGCACACTTTGTGCCCATTTCTAACTTTGGGCAGGAGTTTGGTTAAGACCTCTAATTGATTTGGACTTTTTAAAAATAAAACTTTGAAGTATACAGGAAAGCTGAAGAATTTTAGAGCACCTAGCCATATATCCTCCATCTAAATTCTACCAGTAACATTTTGCTTTACTTGCTTTATCCTTTATCATCCATGTACCTATCAGTCTGCCCATCTTTATTTTATAGTGAGAGCTTAGTATGTGTAGTTATTATTTTTATTTTGAACTAAAATTTACATGAAGTGCAATGTAGAAATCTTGAGTACCATTTGATGAATTTTGATCCCCTTAACTTCCTACAAGGTATAGAATACTAGCATTATCCCAGAAAGCTTTCTCTTCCCCATCAAAGTTAATCTCTACACCCACCCACCAGGGGTGCCTGCTGTTCTGATTGATCCGCCATAGGCTGGATTTGTCCCTCCTTTCATGAAATCCTACAGCATGAACACTTTGGTAAGGGTTCTTGCACTTATTGTAAGGATTTTTGGTATTATATGATGCCCTCTTTAAGTCATATTTTTTCTTTTTCTTACTTCTTGTAAACTGCTATGATTTTTTTAGCCCAATGACAATATTTGTCCCACCTTGATTTTTTTTTTTTTTTATTGAGACAGAGTCTTGCTATATAGCATAGGCTGGTCTTGAATTTACTATGTAGCCCAGGCTGACCTAAAATTCATGGCAATCCTCCTGCCTCAGCCTCCCAAGTGTTGGGATTACAGGTGTGCACCACCACACCAGGCTTGTCCAACACTAATCTTTACCAAGTGTTTTCAAATCAGCGCAGTTTTCCAAAGGCATAGACAGATAATCTAGATATAAATTGTACAAATACAAAATGAAATCACACTTCTGATTATTAAATCACCACAATCAGGGATTACTTCTTTTTTGCATTTTCCCTGTGACAAACTGAGGCAATATGTTCTGGGCCCTGAAACTGGACACAAATCCATATTCTACCTCAACTCCAGCACATTTTTCAGTTTTCATGTTATTTGCCTCCTCTGCAAAGTTTTTATCAGCATATTGTTTTGGAAAGTCACCCTTGTTATTGCTTGCATCAGTTACTCTTTCCTTTGTATTGTCAAATAGAATCCTGTTGCATGGATATATTGCAATTTATCTTCCATGCTCCTATTGATGGAAACCAGGACTTTTCCAGGTTTTTAATGATTATGACAATGTTACCATGAATTTTCTTGTGCAAATCCTTCTGTGAATGTATGTATTTATTGATCCTTTATAAATTGACAGGCGAAGCACAAGGACCCAAGTTCGATCCCCAGTACCAAAAAAAAAAAAAAAATTGACAGGCGTGAAATGGCTTGGTTACACAATACATGCATGTTTAGTTTTTCAGGAAAGGCCAGACTTTTTAGCCAAGGTGGTCATAACATTTTGTATTCCTAATAACAATGGGAGAATTCTGGTTGCTCCAGCCTCACCAACATTTGATGTTGTCTAAGCCTAAGTTTGTATTTGTTTTTGGTTTTTTTCCCCATTAAGTTTATTGATACATTTTCAGTATAAAATACAGTTACATTCATCATTGGGATCTTGTACCA
>NW_004624763.1:7961244-8010485 GCF_000247695.1 Heterocephalus glaber
AGTATCAGAGTGTTCCATCTCGTTTCCTTTTGGGGTTGCTGTAGGTGATCTGGAAGTCTGTTTTTGAGGCTTGTTTATGTGTCTTCTCATTTCCACGGAGGGGGGGCTGCTTCTGGCACCCACGCAGCTCACCTTCTCTGCCCTAGGAGCTTGGGATGGTGGTGGGGGAGCTTCCTTCTGGGTGCTGGGACCAGCTGAGCTTCTCTGCCCTAGGAGCCTGGGATGGAGGTGGGAAGCTTCCTTCTAAGCCTAAGTTTAATAAAGGGATTGTAAGCCTACTTCCTGTTTAGAGGATTGCTCTGTAAATCAATTTTCCCTTAATCAATAAGATGGGCAACAGGCCTCTGGGTTCTTCCCAGAAAATATAACCTCCTCAACTCATATCAAAAATTTAGGTGTAAGAAATCACCCTTAAGAATATGCTGCTAATATCATTTCTGTTAAGATCTACATTTCAGGCTTAGGGTAGAGAGCTGAATATCAGGAAGGCTTTCATTTACCACTTCCTCTTTTTAATTTTTTTCCTGAATTCCTCTTATAATTCAATGCCAGGAACAGCTCTGCCTACTTTTCCAATCATTCTTGAATGGAGGTTAGTTCATAGATAAAATAAAATTAGATTAGTTTGGTGTTGTGTTTGAAGCACTGATTATTCAGAGAGGATGTGGCTAATTGGAAGGATTTGGAACAGAGATGAATCATAAGAGCAGGTTAAATGCCATTCTTTCATAATTAGGGTAATTAGAATTGCTAGTCACTTAATAACAACATCATTCACATAGCCAAAAGGAAGAAACAGCCTAAGTGTCCATCAGTGGATGGATGGATAAACAAACTGGCCTGTACCTATCTATAATGGAATATTATTCAGTCATAAAAAAGGGATGGAATGCTGATAAATGTTTCAACATGGATGAATACATTCTGCTAAATAAAATAACGCAAACACAAAAAGATGAGATTATACAGTTCCACTTATATGAAGTATCTAGAATTGACAAATTCATAGATGGAAATTCAGAGATGGAAAGTAGACTATAAGTTACTAGGGCTGGGAGATGGAGAAGTGAGGGATTGATAGAGTTTCTATTGGGGTGATGAAAGAATTTGGAAAATAAGTGGTGGTGGTTACATAATAATTGCTAATATTTAATGCCATGGAATAGTATGTTTCAGAATGGCTAAACCAGGCTTGGTGGCACACAACTGTAATCCTAGTACTTGGGAGGCTGAGGCAGGAGAATCACTGTGAATTCAAGGCCAGCCTGTGCTGCATAGTGACACTGTCTCCAAAAAAATGGTTCAAATGGTAAATTTCATGTTATATATATTTTTTCCACAAAAATAAAAAAATTAAATGCCATTCTTTTGTTAGAATATGTGCATATACCGATTCCCAACATATACCAACTTCCCACAATGAATGTAATCTCTATATACTGTGAACATGTACTAATAAAAATAAAATTGTAAAAATAGGATTTCTAGTCTTTCAGTGAGCTGTTAGTAGCTAACATCCAGTTTTCCCACAAGGCACACTCGTGCTACATATTTGATTGTTGTAAGATCATGTTTGTTAAAGGGCCAAGGTTACAATTGAGAGTTCCAGTTGAGTTTATGACCAAGCAAACAGCATGATGGGAATGGCAGAGGTGGCGGCCAGACATGTTGTAAGAGACAAGATGTTACAATAATCCTCACAGCTCAAGGCTCTGTGTCCCCATCAACAGTCCCAAAAAGAGGAGGCAGGAGGGAAAGCTAGTGATGTAGACTGCTATGTTAGGTAGCAATATTGTAGGCAGTCAGAGAGGTCTGGGCCTTCGAGAAAGTCAGTGCCAAAGATGAGAACACATCCAAGCTGTGGCTAGAGGGGCATCTGAAGAAGACAGAAGTCACTGTGGCCAGATTTGCATGCTTCCCTACAGGATGAATAGAAGCTTGAGATAACTGGTACCACCCTTCTGGGATTTCCTATAGATAGACCATGATCTCATTGGGGGTGGGCCATCCTCTCCCATCCACTGAAACCACTAAGACTACAGATTATACACCAAGGATAATGATGTCATCCATATACCCTTGTTACTATTGGGTCAATATTACCTAAGCGACTATATTTGTAATCGTATCACCTTTGTGACTTTGCTCTATAAAACTTCCTTTGAGAAGTGGGGTTGTTGGCAACCCATTAGGGACCCCTCCTGTCTCTCAGGAGCTATTCTTTTTTTTTGGTACATGGGATCGAACTCAGGATCTTGTGCTTGCGAGGCAGGTGACGGAACCCCTGAGCTAAATCCCTGGCCATCTCAGGAGCTATTCTTATTCCACACTCCTATTCCTCAATAAATTTTCCTACTCTTAACCTCTGTTGTTCCTTAGAATTCATTTTTCGACTTGGGGGAATGCGAACCTGGTGTATCTGATATCTAGCAGGTTGAGAGTTACATTTATTTTCCTTATATCATTCCTATATCACCAGGAGCTGCCTCTGGACAGCCAACAGGCAGGGTGATGCTGTGCAGTGGGCCAAGCCCTGCCTTGAATGGTCAGAAAGACCTCAGAAGGAGGGCAGCCCCACACATGGGCAGAGCAAAGGGCAGAACTTCAGCATCTGGGCAGTTTCACAGGTCAGGAACCCAGAAACAGGCACCTGGAAATGCTCTCAGACATCTTAGGAATATTTATATTTATATCCTCCAGTTTAACAATTTGTTTGCAAGAGATTTGTTGTTAGAAGCTGTCCTCTATTGTGATGATGTAACTTTCACTACAAACTTTCATAACAAGATTGCTAAAAATAAGGAAAAATTACCATCAATTTAGATGTCCAGCAATAACTAGTGTATGTTTTACAAAGAGTAAAGTAGCATGTAGCCTTTAAAAATGCTGTTGTGGAGAATCTGCCGAGGCATGCAGAGATGTTTCTGTTTTTGTGCATACTACAGACTGCTCCTCGGTCTTATTTCTGCTTATGGAAAGATAAAAGGAGGTTGCGCTGTCAACATTTTATGCCTAAAGCTCTGGGTGTTACCAGAACTCCTTTTGGTTGCAGAGAGAGCGCAATCTTTCTTTGGTTTGTTTCATCTCATGTTATTAAAGCGTTTCAATACATTCGTACATTTTACTGAAAGCGTGTGGGGAGGGGCAGTACTAGGGATTACACTGAAGACCTTTGTGCTGAGCTGCATCCCCAGCCCCCACCCCCTTTTAAAAAAATTTTGACACAGGATCTTGCTGAGTCACTAAATTGCCCAGGCTGGTTTCTGACCTGCAATCCTCTTGCCTCAGCCTCCTAGAGTGCTGGGATTATAGGTGTGCATCACCACACCCAGCCAGAAAGAATTTCTAAAAATAGTGTTGTGTAAATGTAGAGGCCAAAACTGTATCTTAAAAACTTTGGTGCTATTATTGCAGAGGAGCCTGCTCAGTACTAACTACTACATTCAGCTGGGTGTGGTGCTGCACGCCTGTAATCCCAGCACTTAGGAGGGTAAGGCAGGAGAGCTGCTTTGACTTTGAGGCCAGTTTGGGCCACCGAGTGATTTCAAGGCCAGCCCAAACTGCAAAGTGAAATTCTGTCTCAAAAAACCAGACAAAAATAGAAAATAAGTAAACAAATAAATGCCACATTCATTCATTCATACATTGAACATCTGCTATGCATCCAGCTTTGGTTTATGAGGTAGAGAGTTAAAGCCAGACAAGGCTTGGATATTCTGCAGGGGGAAGGTGGGGCCGGGCAGACCTACCAGTCAACCATACACGATTGTACATTGTACATAGTAATAAATGCTATTAAAAACTGAGTAGGAAGCCGGGCTTGATGGCACACACCTGTAATCCCAGCACTCGGGAGGCAGAGGCAGGAGGATCACCAGAAGTTCGGGGCCAGCTCTGCTACATAGTGAGTTTAGGGCCAGCCTGAACTACAAAGTGAGACCCTGTCAAAAATCCAAAAAATTAAAAATTAAAAACTGAACAGGAGAGACCAAGCCAGGGTAGAGGTGGCTGCTGTGGTTGCAGTGGTCGGGGAAGAATTATTTGTGAGAATCATATGCATGACCAGCCGTGTACAAGGCAGGTTGGAGGAGGTGGTGTGTAGTCCTACCCTTCCCACTCCTGCTAAATAACAAACCCTGCTGTGTACTTCACATCCTTTATAATTATATGCTGTGTGCCAAGCATGGAGGGATGCAGGTGGTGTATTATTTAGAAGAAATGTAATAAAGTTAGCTACTCTTGGCTCTTTGGTCACATGCAATCAGATCACTTTGTTACTTCCCGGAGAGTCAGAGGAAAGAGACCACGTCGCGTCGTCGCCGTCGCGTACTCAGTGCCGAAGTTGCTGCCTGGGGCGGGCACGCCCTCCCCTCCACTGGCAGGGGCCGCGGACTCAGGAACCTAGGTTGTGCCAAGCTTGCGTTTCCGCTTCCTCCGCCATCCTGTGCCAGACCGAAGAGCAAGATGCCTGCTGCTCTGCTAGAGGTAGTCTTTTCCTTCATCCACTCAGCCTCTCCCCTGTGCTGGACGCTGGGGAAGGCAGAGGTCTTGCAGCCTGGCAAGAGAGGCAGGTGATTAACAAGCAATGCTGAGAACTTACAGCAGCATGTTGTGAAGGCCCCGTGGGGACCCCGAGCTGGGGCCCCTCTCTCGGTCTGGAGGTGCCAGGGAGGCTTCCCAGAGAAAGGCCTGCTGGTTTAGGATGGGCTGAGCAGCTGAAAAGGAGTCAGTGGGGGGCCTCAGGGGGATGGAGGAAATTAGGGTTTAAGCAGCGCCAGAAAGGGACCCAGAGGCATGTCGGTTCTTCACCCATCAAGTCTTTAATAAAAAATTTTCAAATAGATACTGAAGGGGAGACGGTAATATAATGAGCCGACACACTCACCACTCATGATCAGTCTTTTGTCTATACTTCTCCATTGGGCCGGTTCCACCTCCCTGAATTCCCAGGTTATTTTGAAGCAAATCCTAGGCATCTTATTGCTTCATGTGAATGTTTTTGTAGTCACTCTCCAATTCCTGGTACAGTGTCTTTGCATGGTAAGCACTCGGTAAATAAATTCACTTGTTTGCTGAACTGCAAGGCCAATATTGAGAGGAAGAAGGCCACGTAGGCATGCCTGCGATACTGGAGTTTGAGCTCTAGTCTCTGAGGGTCTTGAATCAGGGAGTGATGTAAAGGGGTCATTATGCCTAAAGGGTTGAGGAAGAATTAGTGGAGGGAGTTACATCTGAGGAGAGATTTTAAAGAGGCTATTGTACAAACCCAGGCAACTGGATTACAGCTGTGTGTGGGACAGTGTCAGAAACTAGAAGTAGAAAGGAAAGAAAGGCAGGGGGGAAAGTCAAGATAGAAAAAGGAAGAGACAGGAAAGTGTCCAGTGAAAGAGAACAAAGAAAAGTGATGAGCCAGAGAAAGATGAAGGGAGGAGTTGAAAAGCAGCGTGTGCAGAGATGTGCTGAGGGAGAGGGGCCAGCACAAAGGGCCTGAAATGTTCACCCCACTGATTCTCCCCAGCCATGCCAGGCCAATGCCTGCTGGGAGGGAAAGTGTGCATTTCCTGCCAGCTCTCACTGCCTTGATGGGCAGAGTGCCAGCAGCACTCAAGGGGAGATGTCTGGTCCCCACCTCTCATCCGAGGAGGGGGGAGGGAGGAGGCAGCACACAAGGACAGTACTTCTCAGGTCCTTGGGGGGAGTCCAAGGAGTACTGGGCAGTGTAGGGGACGGGAGAATCTAGCCAGGAAAAGAGCTGCCAGGAGCCAGCCTGGGGGAGGGAAAGTGGCCTGCTGGGAAGCTGTTCAGGGCTGGGTTCCCTTCCAGAAAGCTGCAGTGGGAACAAGGGCCAGGGCTCTGGGCAGAAGACCACTGTCCCCGGCACATGGGAGTCGTGTTCATGGAATGTGTGCTGCTTAAGGCTATCACAGAAGTGGGGCAGCCCCTCTGCCCCTAGCGCATCCCGTATTGCAGATGTGGGCAGTACCAGTTGTTCCGAGGACCCCTTGCAGACTTTTTGGCTCAAGGCCTTGGGGAAGCGGGTCTTGCAAAGGGAGTAGTTTTTAGGCCCTAAAGCTTAGCAAGCAGGACACCAATATTCCTATTTTCTAAGCTGGCAAAGTTTAATGAGGTTTCATGATTGTCATCTCTTTCAGAGTGGGAGAAACAGGAGGCTGCATCTCCTCTTGAGCCAGACATCACGGTGAAGGATTTTCATAACCACAAGCATCTCACCCCAAACCTTCCTCTGTAATGTGACAAGGACAGAGTCCTTGAATGGTGAGTGGTGTTGGTTGCTGGTTGGTGTTGGTTTATTGAGCTCAGTAGATCTCCAACAGCTTCTTAGCATGGCCAGGGTAAGATTTGTTCTTGTCTCTCTTTATTTTTCATTTGGACCAGTAAGAGGCCACCACAGGAAGTATGTTTGCTTGGCAGACTCCACTTCCCCGGGTCATGGCTAACCCATCTGGACTGAGGTTGACAGACCCATTTGGGCAGAATCCCTACAGTTCAGGTTGTAAGTGTTCCCCAAAGCCTTGTGCTGTATGCTTAGTCCCCAGGCTGGTGCTAATAGGAGGTTGCAGAAGTTTTAAGAAGTGGAGCCAAGTATGAGGTGTTTAGGGGTCTTGGGTGTGTCCTAGAAGGTGGTACTGCAGCCCCATCCATTCATCTACCTATACTTCTCCTCCTGCACATGAGGGGAGGGATTCTCTTTCACCATTCACTTCTGCCATGATGCACTGCCTCACCCCAGACCCAGAGTAATGGGGCCAACCAATCATGGACTGAACCCTCTAAGACTGTAAGCCCAATAAGCCTTCTGACTTTATAAGTTAACTGTCTCAGGCATTTGTTGTAGTAATGGAAAGCTAACTAACACACTAACCTGGCTTTCAAGCAGCAACAAAGGTTGATTTTAGTTAGCTATGTGATGTCACTTCTATCCAGATATGGGGGCTTGCTTTTTATGGGGCTCTCTGGACATCCTCTGTAGACAGCGCTCAGCTGCAAGCCTGGGGAGATACTGTCCTGACCCAGGGCCCTGGAGAGATCCACCAATCATGTCTTTTCACTTATTTGTTATTCAAATAGACAAAAATCCCAATTTCTTTCCCTCCTTCCCCCCTGGGGCTGAGGTTTGAGCTCATGGCTTTCACACTTAGCTGCATCCCTGGTCCTTTTTTGCTTTTTTATTTTGAGATAAAGTCTTGCTAAGTTGTTAAGTTGCCAAGGTTAGGCTTGAACTTGTGATCCTTTGGTCTCAGCCTCCCAGAGCTGTGGGATTATAGAAGGGCGCCACCATGTGTGCTATCTCCCACACTCTTTACAGAGGCATTTGTATCAAAAGGGACATTAACAGGAACAGTACACAAAAGAGGCCCTTAGCAAGGAGTTGTTTACGTTGTTCATATTCTCTCAGCAAGAAACTGCACATCTCACTGAGAAGGAGCAGCCATGCTTAGCTTTCCTTGCCAAGAATCTTGAAAACAACTGACTATGCACTTTGCTCTGCATGGAGGACAACCAGTGACATGGCAGTTTCTGGGAGTGTCCGGTCTCATTTGATGATTTTCTCATTTCCCTTTCTGTCCTTCTACAGACACAAACCTCTGCCCTCCGGTCCAAACATCTGTGCTTACAGCCCCCAGTGGGACAATACAGAAATAGCTCATCATGGATTACCAGACAACAGTTACAGATGAGAATGTTTTCTCAGAAATGTGACAATGTAATTCTTGAGATTTACAGGTCATAGACATTTTTTAAAAAGAAAGCTTGCAACACTATGTATTCATTACTCTGCATGAATTAATTGAAGCATAATTTAGACTTCTGATTGCTCTTAGATGCTTCTGGTAGCACCTTCTGCCCATGCAAAAAACCTAGCCTGCCTTTTCTATCTATTGCCTGCCAGACTGCCACCTTTTTCTGTGGTTCTTCTATTTCTTAACAGTTAATACTTTAATAGTTTTACTTTGGTACCAGTCTCTGTCTAGTAGGCTCTTCACAACGTCAAATATTCAAAGAATAAGAATTTATAAAGTGAGTAGGCAATTGGAAGCCCTACAGTCTTTGACTGTCACCAGGGCAGAACTTTTGGTTACCAAGGAAACTAAATAATCCTATATTGTTTGAACTACTAAGTCAAAATTGTTATCTGTGCATCTGGAAGACCAGGGTCCTGAGACTCGCCACAGCTGCTGTTGCTGAGGTAGGAATCTTTTAAATTTATTTATAGCTTATTTTGTATTTATTGTTGACCTGGAACCAGATCCAAGGAAGAAAATACTACTGCATCTAGGTTTTACCCCATGTACACCAATAGCAGATGCCACAGTGTTTAGTACTGTTTCTATCTCAGCTTTCTGTGCCTTGTGAGTCAGTGCCCAAATAACCTTGGGCAGTTGGGAGGGTTGTGAAATAATCCAAATCCTAGGTGAGGAAACCACGATGTGAACAAAAGTGAGTTCAAACTCACTTAATGTTCCAAAGTTAAAACTGGGAGGTTGGACACTGCTTTCTGAAACATGGGATGTAAAGTAGAGAGGTAGTACCCAAGGAGCCAGCTTTCTAAGTTGGGCTTGTGGCACAAATTAATATTTAGAGCACACACGGGTAGGAGCTATCTTAACAGTATGGATAGGAGGTTTATCTTTTTCATCTATGTGTTTGAGCCTCTCTGAGGATATGCAGGGGAAATACAGTCCTCCCTGGCTTAATAGTTCAGGTTCCAAGTGCCCTGAGAGGCATTTATGGGATCGTCCTGACAATAAACATCATGTGGTGGAAAGAGGCAGAGCACTGGTTCTTTCAGGGTATGTTCTTCTACTAACTAGCACCTGTATGAGTCACTTTTCCTTTGCTGGAACAAATTACCTGACACCAGCAATTGAAAGGAGGAGGGGGTTATTTGGGTCATAGTGCCAGCGGATTTAGTCCTTTGTGAGCTGGCTCCAAGGCAGAAATGCATGGTGGAAGAACACAGGGGAGGAAAGCTGCTCAACTCACGCTAGCCAGGAAGCAGAAAGGAGGAGCTGCGGACAAGAATTCACCTTCCCAGGCCACGCCCCCAGTGACGCACCTCCAAACAAGCCCCGCCTCCTAGCAGCGAGTTCAGCTATGAATTCATCAGTGGATGAACCTGCGGCTGAGCAGTGTGCCCATGATCCGGTCATCTTCCACACACATGAGACTTCCGGGAGAACTTTTTAGGTCTAACCCATAACACAATTTATGTGACCTTAAGCAACTCACAACTTCTCCAGAACATCCCATTCTTTAAGTCTCTAAAATGAGGATATTTTACAAGTCTCTTTCTACTATAACATCCAGAGCCAAATGTGCTTCGTTTCATTCTGTGTCCTTTTCCAGAAAGACATATTTTCTTATTTATTCAATCATTACAATTGTGTGTCATCACTGAAATGGCTGTGTCGTGAGTCCCACAGGCTTATCAGCAGAGTTAAGTAAAATTCTTGTCTCTCTGGCTGGATACCATTTGCTCATCATGGTCTGAACCTAGTGCATTGTGTTGTGGTTAACTTCGAAAAAATTTGCAGGGTTTGGACTTAAATCACGAAGACAGCTTATTTGTGAAACCATCGCTGGGAGTCATTTGTTGTCACGTAATCTGAAAAAGCCATTTTGTCCAGTAGGACAGGACACAATAGCAAGAATTGACAGATGGAATTCCATCAAAGTGAAAAGCTTCTGTATTGTAAAGGAAACAATCAACAGTGTGAAGAGACAGCCTATAGACTGGGAAAAATCTCTGACAGCTAATATTCTGACAGAGAATTAATATCCAGGATTTATGAAGAACTCAAAAAACTTAACAGAACAAACAGTCTAAGTAACCCAGTCAATAAATGGACAAGTGGACTGACAGGTACTCCTGAAAAGAAGTACAAATAGTATTTTGTCTCAGCAATGAGAGAAAAATAACTATATAACAAGTATATAACATAACAAGTATATAAAAATGTTCAACTTCTTTAGCCATCTCGGCAAAGGCAATCAAAACTATATTGTGATTGGGCTGGGGATTTAGCTTAGTGGCTTGACAGCCTGCTGCATAAGTGCAAGGACCCGAGTTCGATCCCCAGTACCAAAAAAAAACAAAACAAAACTATATTGAGATTCCATCAAGCCTCTGTCAAAATGGCTGTCATTAAGAATGCAATGAATGCAAGCAAGGATGTGGAGAAAAAGGAAGCCTGTACACTGTTGGTTGGATAAAGTTATACCCCTCCCCAGTATGTTCCCACAAGAATTAAAGTCAGCATTCTGTAGACACCTGAATGTCCATGTTTACTTCACAGTAATTCACAAGAGCTGAGCTCTGGGAACAGCTTAGATGCCTGTCAGCTGATGAACTGGTAAATAAAATGTGGCACATATATACCATGGAATATTACTTAGCCATAAAGAAGAATGAAATCATGTCATTTTCAGGAAAATGGATGAAGCTGTAGATCATCTTGTTTAAGTGAAAGAATTCAGCACATAAAGACAAATATCACATTTTCTCTCCTATCTAGAATTGAGAGAGAGGAAGAGAGGAGAGAGAGAGAGAGAGAGAGAGAGAGAGAGAGAGAGAGAGAATATGAAAGTAGAAGGGACACAGAAGAGGAAGGGAATGAGGAAGAGAGGGCAAGGGGGGGAATAATCAAAGTATGTTATATGCATGCATCCATTTTTCTGTATAACTAGTATGCACTTATACAAAAGTAATCATAAAAAGACTTTTTTGTTTTTAATTGTGGTAAAAATCATATAACGTAAATTCACCATTTTAAAGTGTACAATTGAGTAGCCTTGAATACTTTCCCAATTCTGTGTGACCATTCCTGAAACCCAGTTCCAGAAAATTTTCATCAGCATCAAAGGTGACCCTGTGCTCATTAAGTAGTAACTCCCCGTTACCCTCTTCCCCAGGGTTTGGAAACAGGGATTTGCCTATTCTGGACATTTCATATACGTGAAATCAGACATTCAGAGTCCCTTTGTGTCTGGATTCTTTCATTTGGCACAATCTGTCCAAGGTTCATCCATGGTTCAGCATACATCAGTGCTACTGCTTTTATGACCAGATAGCATTCCACTGCAGAGCTACACCACATTTCACCTGTCCATTGATGGACCTTGGAGTTGTTTTTACTCTTTGGCTATTGTGAATAGCTCTGTTACGAACTTTCATATATGAGTTTTTGTCTGAACACTTGTTGTCATTTCTTTTGGTTGTATACCTAGACATGGAATTGGAATTGCTGGGCCATATGACAAGTCTATGTTTAATGTTTTGAAGAACTGTCAAACCATTTTCTAAAGTAGCTGAATCATTTTACATTATCCCACCAGAGAATGATGGCCTAGGAAGATATTTGCTGCTGTTTGCCTGGAATTTGGTATATGATGGGGGTTCTGGGATGCCAGCAGTTCTTACTTTGTCCTGCTGTTACATTTTCTGACCACGTCTTCTTGTTGGTTTTGCTGGCTGGCCTTCCAGTTTCCTGGGAATCCCATCTTACTCCTCCAAGATTCTTGCCTGCTAAGTATCCATATTGTTTCTCCTGGAAATAGCACCAGCCGCATCCTGGTTATCCTGTGAAGAACCCAGTCTTCACTGGGTGCACAACTGGTCGTGACTGCTATTCCAGATGTCCCCTCTGTCACCTGCCAGAGTGAGGGCAAGTGGTGCAGGGTCAGCTAACTGTGTTTTCTCCCTTTGGAAACAAAATCTTTTTTGGAGAAAGGATAGCAGAGATTTTCCTTGTGCTCCAGTTACTTGAATCCTCAGAATTGCACTTAGTTCCTGCCCCTTCTGAGTTCTGGTTGCTCAACTTTTTGTCATATTTGTGAACCACCTATACCCTTAATAAATTGCTTTTTGCTTAATGGAGCTAGAGTCCAATTCCATTGCTTTCCACCAAGACCTCGGAGAGATAGATAGAGAAGCCAGCCCAAATGCTTACCACTCTACTGGGACTCTGATGTTCCTCCTGTCATACTGAACCTCTCGTGTCTGCTGCCTGTAGATCATTGCTGATGAAACATGTATGGAATTAGTGAACTTGGCTAACTTACCTGGTGCCATGGTCTGAATATGTCCCTAAATCCAAGAGTTTTGGGAGATGGGGTCTAATGGTGATGGTTTAGGTCAGGAGGGCTCTGTTCCCATGGATGGGTTCATTTAATTTGGGAGAGTAGATTTGGTGTCTTCTGCTCTCCTGCCACGTGAAGGCATAGGTTAGTCTCTTCCCTGACTTCTCTTCTGAGGACGCAGTGAGAAAGCTCTCATCAGATGTTGGCACCTTGATCTTGGCCTACCAACATCCAGAACGGTGAGAAATACATTCTGTTCTTTACCAAGTCTGTGGTATTGTTATAGCAGAACAAAGGACTAAGATACTACTTTAAAGTACACAATTCAGTGGCCTTGAATATTTTCACAGTTCACCATCCGTCCACCTGATCACATCACCATGGACGTGGGACTCCTGTCTGAGCCCAGCCTGTGCTTTTCATGTCCATTCAGAGTGGACAGATGAGCGCCTTGACGCCTCCTGAGGACTACGATCAGCCTGGTCCTGATTCTTTTCTTTCCCTTCCACATCTGTGCTTATGAGTTCTCAATATGCTTCAGACCCAAGGCTTGAATGATTTTTTAGTGGAGGATGGATCACATCTTTTTTTTTTTTGGTACCGGGGATCAAACTCAGGCCCTTGTGCTTGTGAGGCAGGTGGCGGAACCACTGAGCTAAATCCCTGGCCCGGATTTTATACATCAATTTTATGTACATCTTTATCATGCATTGCAAAGATCATGGAACCCAGGCTAAGAACACCTGGGCTCACATTCCAGCTTTCCTACTCATACGGTCTTGCATAACTCTTTGAACTTCTGAATCTCGCTTTGCTTGTTTCTTAAATGGGAGACATAATTATTCCTGCTTCATTCACTTCTCAGAGAGGTTGTAGGATCAGGTGACCGATGTGACAGCAACTCAGCTTCCACCCACCTGAGTTTTTCAAAAGCCTTTATCTGAACGCCATGTATATGATGTACATGGCCCAGCACCTGTTTACAGTAAATACAGCATGAGAGTTGAATTAATCCACTTCGGGAAGGAGATGTTCCAAAGCTCGATTAGAGCTGTGACTAAATTTGTGATGGGGTGGGTGGGGGGAGGGAGAAGAGCAGATCTGAGAGCATGTGGTCTTGTTATTTTGTAGTCTTGTTCTTTGGCTGCTCTTTTACATCTCTTTTATACTGGGCTGAATTTTTTGCCACACTAAAAATCTGGGTTTTTCTTTCCTCCCCCAGTTGCAAGTGGAACTGGGACTGCCTAAAAGAGCAGCTGAGCAATTCATCTGGCCCTGTGGCTTAGCCAGAGGTGTAAGTCCACTCGAAATGAGATTCCCAGTGACATCCAGGCTCCGGCTGGGATGTGGCCATTTCACGAGCACATGTTACAGGCATTGTGCTCAATTTGCATGAGAGCTTTTGCTGAACCCAGATGCCTTGAGCTCTGTACCAACTGCCTGAGCAAGCTGCCAGTCCCTCTGCCCACCATCCCCAGACAGGAGGGGTTGTTGAGTGGCCTCATAGGTTTGTCCAGGGTAGAACAAGCCAGCTGACAGAGGCTCACGCTTTTGGAATGCAACAAACACCAGGAGGAGTATTGGTCGTTGTTGCTAATTAAAATTTTATTTTTATGCAGATACAATCTATACACAATAATACGCATAGATCTTTGGTGTATACTTGGATGTACTCTGTCCAGTGTGTACACTTAAGTAATCAGCTCCCCAGTCAAGATGTACCAATATCGGACATTCCTGTCACTCCAGAAGCTGTCCTCTGGCTCCTGCTCTCAATTCCTGCCCCATCTAGTAGACAATAGTCCTGACTTTCATCACCTTACATGAATTCTGCCTTTTTGATAGTTTCATGTAAGTGAAATCAGGTAGCATGTACTATTTACTCTTGTATCTGGCTTCTTATTTTGGGGATTTATCCTTGTTTTTGCATATATCTAGAGATCATTATTTTTTAACTGCTGAGTAATAATATTTCATTATATAAATATACCATAATTTATTTATCCATGGTTTTGAAATTTATCTTTGTTGTTGTGTATATCAATGCTCATAATTTGCTGAGTAGCATTTCATTGTACAAATACACTACAATTTGTGTATGTGTTCTTTAGTTGAGGAGCTTTTTGGTTGTTTCCTTTTTTTACCTACTTGAATAAAGCTGCAAAAGGATTCCTGTAAAATTTTTCATGGGTTTCAAAAGAATCTTATGGATGCACTTATGGGTATGTTTTACTGACTAGTGAAATCGTTGGGTCATATGGTAGGCATGTGTTTAACTTCATAAGAAACCTTCAGGTCTTTTTTACATAGTGATTGTATCATTTTACATTCTCACCAACAATGTATGGTGCTCCAATTGTTCCACATCCTCACTCACACCTGTCTTTCTTGTAATCGTTTTAGTGAGAGTGGCAAAGTTGATATTTCATACAGTCTGTGGAATTTTAATGGAATATCTACTTGCTACACGTAAGTCTAGGCAGGACAGATGACAGCAGTAGGAGGAGACTGGTAGCAATTAGGGTTCTGACACACTAATTCTCCCTTTCTCCTCCATTCTCTCCTCCCCATCTGTCACCAAGTTATGCTAATTTCCCCTTCACAATCTTAAGGAAATCTGACCCTTTTCTATTTTCAGAATTATCACTCTTGTTAATGTTCTGGAAGTTTCTACTTGGGGATTGAACCCTGAGCCTGGACCAAACTTCAATTTCTGTTCCAGCAGTAAAGTGTTTGTTTGTTTGTCATCCTGAGGGTTGAACCCAGGGCCTTGCACTGAGCTACATACCCATCTCTTTTTCTATTTTTATTCTGAAACAGGGTCTCAGTCACTAAGTCTCCCAGGTTAGGCTTGAACTTGCAATCCTCCTGCTTCAGCCTCCCAGTATATTGGGATTATAGGTGTGTGCCATCACGTCCAGTGTGAAGGGGTCTTTGAAAGGAAAGACTATCAAGAAATGTCCTGACTTCTACTTCAACTCAGTATTCTGGCTTTCTTCAGGATTACAATTTTGTGGAAGTATAATCAGACATCAAGGCTTTTCAAATGTTAGAAGATTTCTAGCAGTCATAGCACTTAATCTGGTGATCAACGAGGCTTCCCCAAGAAGACTTCACGGTTTTGAGGCTAAAAGCTCTCTCCCTGCAGATCCTTAGGCGATCATCTTCAGACAATCATTCTTTTAGGGGAGCTCTCCAGGGTCCTGGACTCTGCCTGAAGGTATCTGTGACACTGACATTCATGTTCCCTGCCTGCATGCAAGCACTGTCTCCAGGGGACTGGGACACTGGCCCGATAGCAACTTTAAATTTCAACTCAAATCCTGAGGTCCATGACTATCTTTAAGATGACTCCTCTACTTCTCCATCTCTTCAGCCACTATGTTAGACCAAATTAGCATGGACTTTCAACTCACTGCTTCTGAAAGCTTGAGGTACTAATGAATCGATTGAGGATCCTCTTCAAAGGCAGTACCTGATTCCAAGTTTAAGAAGGGGACCACAATTCTGCATTTCCAACAAGGGCCTCTCTGAATCTGATGCTGCTGACCTGTGGACCACACAGACTAGAAAGGCTCTAACTCATCTTCCTGCTTCCACACTTGTCCATCAATGCTAGAGTTGTCACTTTAGAGACACATGACATTTCTGTGGTTTCCAGCTGTGCTGAGAATAAGATCTAGACTCCTTATTTTAGTCAGAAAAGCTCTGCTGCATGGATTTGTCTCTGTTTATCTTCTTTGCCTCCACGGGGGCCCCTCATTTTCTACTCCAGCTCCAGAGAGTTTTGAGAGCACATTCAAAGGACATGACTGTTTTTTTCTCAGGGTTTTGTGCATGCTATTATTTCTGCTTGGACCTCTTCTCTGTAGGGCTGCCTCCTTCTAATTCATTAGGGCTCACTTAAACATTACTTTCATAGAAACAGCCAAGTAGATATTAAACCCCTGAAGAAAGAAATATGTCTGTTTTGTTCACTGCTATAAACCCAGCATGTAGTATACACTCAATGAATATTTCGGTGGATAAGTATAATCACCACAAACTCTATCCAAACTCATCTCAACTAACAGAGTTTCTCACCAGTTTCAAATAGGGGACTTGGTTTTCTCTCAATTATTGTTAACTTCACTCCCAAATAATTGCTACAGTGTTCTAACTACTATATCTTTAGGATTTCCTGCTTGCTTATTCATCTTACTCTCCAACACCAATTCATGAACCTGAAGCAGTATTTATTTTGTTTTATTCTCCTGTTTAAAACCAATAATTCTCATTTCCCATTACTATTGAATAGTGTCCGAGCACTTAGCAGGATTGATGGCATTGCTAATTCCAATTAGTAATGTTACTAAAACTATGCCTGTTGCAGTGAGATTTTTTGAGACTCCTCCATCAAAGTGGAGTCTCTTTCTCCATCCCTTGACTATGAGCTTGCCTCATAACTTGCATTGGCCAACAGAGTGCACTGGAATTCACAGGGTGCCTGTTTTAGGCCTAAGCTGTGAGAGGCCTTGGTGCCTTTACTCTGGCTCAAAGCATCCTCCAGAACACAAAGCCTGGACAAACTAGTGGAGCATGGGAGATCTCATTGCCCTAGCTGAGCTCATCTCTCAGCAGCCTTGTTTGCGTTTGTGGGGAAGGAGTCCTATGACTACTTGCGTGTTTAGTTATCACTAGACAATCTCCCAGGTATCACAGCTTGTACTCAGGGTTCCAGTTAACTCCAAGAGAAGGATGCATGGCAAGATCACCAGGGGAAAAAGCCACTGGAAAGAGCTGGAAACATCGTGGTGTGGGCTCCCTAGTTTCTCCCTCCAGCCCAGGAGGAGGATGGCACAGTACTCACGTCTGCCTCCAGCAATGAGATCCAGGAACACATCACAGTGTTCCTGTGTGGGGAAGCTCACTGAAGTCTCAGTAACCCAGGCATAAGGTGCTCATCTGACCATGTGCAGTTACTGAAATGCCAGCCCATGTACACCACAGAACTGTGTTCCTGTATGCAGAACAGCCTTGTCAGCTGGGGTGGTAGACAGGAGAGAACAATGGCCCCTTGAGTGTCTAATCCTAATAGCCAAAATCTATTAGCACATTACCTAACACAATGAAAGGGAAATTGCTTGTGTTATTAAGTTGAGGATCTTGAGATGGGAAGATTTTCCTGGATTATCTAGGGAGGGAGGGAGAGAGGAGGAGGAGGGAGGGGGTGGTCAGAAATGATGCACAGGTGGTTTGGGAAGTAGAGTCGGGGGTCATGAGCCAAGGAATGCCAATGCCTCTTGAAGTTTAAAAAAGTAAGAAAATGAATTATGCTGTTGAGCCTCCAGAAGAAATGCAGTCCGTCTTGCTGATTTTAGACCCTAGCTCTCCAGAGCTGTAAGAGAATATATTTGTGTTGTTTTAAGCCACTAAGTTTATGGTAATTTGTGACACCAGTAATAGAAAAATGAATACAATTAGTAACACAGGGCACATTCCAAAAGTCAATTCCCAAGTATCAGCCAAGGGTCAGCTCTGCAGCACAGACCTATGATGTTAACTCTCTCCTGTTTACGCCTACAGCCAGCCAATCACCAAACACTGGAGAAGGAGCAGCCAAGATCTGCAGGACTGCCAACCCCACCCACAACAGCCTGCAGCAACACAGGAGAGCTGAGCCAGGGCCAAAAGAACTTCAATGATCTTGCTTCGGGCAATGTTATTGTGGGTGATGATAAACGTTCCTCATATTAAGCCAGTGCCCACTGAGTTTTATCATGGTTTGCTATGTGATAATAGCTAAGTAGTTTGTGGAATTCAAAACTTCCTTTAGAGTAGAACTAGGGAGGTAGCTCAGTGATACAGCACCTGTCTGGCAAGTGTGAGGTCCTGGGTTCAATCTCCAGCACTGCAAGAAACCAAACAAACAATAAAATTTTAAAAACCCAAGACTTTAAGTAGGAATTTATGGGCCCAAACCACATATTCTATCTTATCCCTTGTTCACAAACTTTATTTTATTTATGCCAATCTATTTAATGTTACAAAAACAATTCTTGTTCTGTACTTAACTTTGTGTCGTTTGGGAGCCAGGCCTTTTCCATCCACAGGCCGGCCTAGTATTTCAGAGAGTGACTGACAGGCATTTGGCATGCATTCGTGTGAACATCCAAGTTTCAAGTCTAGTTAACTGATGCCATTTGGAATTTGGTTAGGAGCATGCAGTATGTTACTAGAATTAAACAGGCTTGTAAGGCACTGCCATCTGTAAGCTCTCAAAAGAACAAATACTTTAGAAAAACAATTTCCTCTCTGCTGAGAAACTAGAGTTGGTGTGAGAGCTGCCAAAGTTATTATTTTTTTATTAGTAAAAGGGAGATTTATTGATTGAGTGCTTACGGAACTCTTATTTCTCCAGTCCCAGAGCTAAGCTGGCTGGTATTCTCCCTGACACTTTGATTATTACTGTATTTATAAGTGCTGTGAGCTTATCTACCCCAAAGTTAGGGAGCTCACTTTATTTCGTTTTCATCTGAGAGTTAAAGCCAGCTACAAAGTCTTGAAGCCGGCCAATGATCTGAGGTAAAAAGTCACAAATCTTGCTGACAATCACAAAATGGTCAGTTGGCAGGTGCTTTTATTGAGCTGTAAAAAAGGAGCACAACAACTATTATTTATGGAGTGCTTACTGTGTGCTAAGCCTTGGGCTCAGTTGTGGAAATGTGGAGGTAAATAATGCAGAAATAGTCCTTAATCTTATGAAATTTGTAATACAGTAAAAAGCAAAGTCCAGAGTAAATAATATATAATACAGTATAATTAAAGTCCAGAGTAAATAATTTCTCCAAATCAGCAATAATATATAAACGCACTTGAAGACAGAAAAAAATCTCCTGATAATTTTAATGTCAACCCAAGAATATCCCAGTATTGTGTGTAGATTGGAATCTATTTATTTCTAGTTTTTATGCTAATATTCCATAATAACCCCATACTCAACAAATATTTATGGAGGGCTAACTGTACTTCAGGCATTTCATTTGTTCTCAAGAAAAGCATGAAAAAACCCCTAATATATTAAAAAACCCATAAGTTCCCTACCCTTTTGACTTGTACATCCAGTTGAAAAACATGAACAAAAACCAAGAACCAAGTATCTGGGTCACAAAACTGTGGTTCATATTGCATTCAATTAATTTAATTTGTATGTTTCACTAAATAACCAAATATGATATCCCCCTACACATTATATTCTTTTCCAGCCAAACTCTTTGATATAAACTTCTGTAAAAGGATGGTCAGAGTTAGACTAGGACTAGATCGAGAGAAAGAAAGAGATGACCCCAGAACGCTGGCTGTGTTTTCAGGGGACTCCCCAGCTCTGTCATCATTTGTAGGATGAATGTCATGAAAGGGGCACTGGATTTGAAACCATGAGTTCTCATTTCCAAGGCGACTTAGCCTCGCCCCTGTAGGGGCGTAAGAGGCCTGTCCCTTCCCCAACCCTTGTAAGGGTCCTGGCAGAGACTCCAATAACTAAAGACACTTTAGAAGAGGAAAGCATAATGGATTCACTTAATCAAAGTTGTAATGAAATATGAGACCACAGATGAAAGACCCAAGATCCAGGAAAAACTTTCTTTAGTTGAGCTGTTGTGGCTGCCTTGATGTCCTGATCAACTCAAAATGTCTACCTTTCATGGCCATTTTTACTTTGGGGAAGAGCCAGAAGTCACACAGTGCCAAGTTCAGTGAATAAGGCAGATGAGGACACTCTAGTTTTGATGAGGCTGTCTTTTCATGGGTGGCATTCAGCATCATTGTATTTTTTAAAAGTCACATCTCATAAACACACCCGAAAGAAGACTTCCAGAACTGCTTCAGAAAGTGGCAGGAACAATGGGATAAAGTGTGCTCCAAGTGAGGAGTATTTTGGCGAGGGATTAATTACAATGTGTCTTTTACTGTAAAGATTTTTTTAGAAATTTAAACATTAGCTGTATATTTCAACCATACCTCATGCGCTTAAATTAAATGAAGAATAGTCAGACATGTAGAAATGTGATTGGATGAAAAGGGTGTAACCTGATAGCTGGGTGGGGGACCCAGCAGGCCTGTCTGTCCAGATCCCTCTTGGCCTCTCTGTACGGCATTCCTTCCTCGCAGGTATCGGACAAGAGTCCTTCTAGAAGGAGGGTCTTAGGATCTACTTTCAGACCAGGTGGACCAGCTAGCTCTTACACGGAAAGGCTGAGTAGTATTTTTCTATTGCAATCTTGCTTGCTTTGGAGAAAAAGAGTTCTGGTTTCTATGACCTACTTTGGGAAAGAGGAATCCTGGTTTCTATGACTCACATTAGGGGAGAAAGAAAGGTGGGACAAGGGAGAGCAACAGAAGGTCAGAGAGAAACTGCTTCTGAAGCCCTTTCAATTGGCCTTCAGGTCAAAGTCCTCAGCATGCCAAGGTGCCTCAGCATGTTGTAATATTCCCCTATAAAACTGGTAATTTACATTGGTTCTGCTCAGTTCCATTTTGCTCTTTGATCCATTTCCTATGAAGTCATCACTCATATTCTTCCTGTGGCTTCTGAATGTTCAGATTCATTAGGGAGAAGCCTTTACCTAGAGGTGGAACTATCCTGGAAGATTTAGGATCATGTAGCACTACTGTCAGCTTGGCAGCAAGAACACCAAAGAGCAAAGATCACTCACTTATCACAGAAGGCTTCTTTGTATTTTGGCAAACAGGATCTGGGACGCTTGCCCTGCAGGACCACAGCTTGTGAAAGCCTGTTTTTGCTACTGTTCCTGAAGAACACTGGGCTTTGATTTCAGGATGTTAGTCCTGGGTGGAGCTGGGGTGTGTGGCTTTTGTAATTCTGCCCACCCACACACCAGTGGACTGGAAATAGTGCTCGGATCTGCCTTTATTTTGTTCTGCTGTGGAGCATGAATGGTTTCTGCCTTGGCAGTGGAGAGAGCTCCAGAGATGCAGCTTTGCAACTCAGTTACCTTAAATACCACCGGGGGCAGGACAGGAGACTGTGGAGCTTGAAAATGTAAAGAAAAATCAAACAAAATAGAAACTATAACAATATTATTAAAATCTCCCAAAGAAACATGGGTGCTGGAAGAACTTCAGGATGTTGACAGGTGGCGATCCCACTTGACTGCTTATCTCTGAGGAATCCTATGCATGGAATGCCTGAACAACAAACCCTGTGGTAAACTCGAAGTGAAGGGTGAGGGCCTGGGGGAGGAGATATTCATGAGGCCATTGAGGGCCTCGGTGTTTATGAGGACCCACTCTTGCAGGCGAGGACAGGCCACAGGCTAAAGACTGCTCAGGGCTGTCCAGGCTGCCAGCTGGCTGCAAAGGAATGTGGGCACTTCCCTGGATGCCTCATCCCCAGATGCCTCCTGTTCCCCTCTCTCTACCTAATCACGGTCATTACTGTTTTTGCAAAAGCTACATTTTGGGTGTCTCCAGTTGCATCTTTGTGGCAAATATTTAATGCAAGTGTGACATTTCTGTGTCGCAGCTGAATCTCAAGTTTTCTCTCAGAATCTGTCCATTGCTGCTCCAGAAAGGCAGGGACTTTTAATATTACCCCGACTAAATCACAGTGCCAAAGTGTGCTTGCTCTGTACAAAGCTCTTGAGCTAGGCAGGGCACCGAAGAGGCAAGAGAGGGTGTTAGGCCCGGGGAAGGGATGCGGGGCTGGGCGCGGAGAAGGCAGCTCCGCCACTTGCTGTTCTTGCAAGTTAACCACTCAGCCTCTGTTTTTCCCCTTCCTAAAGTGGATGGTGTCACTGTGCTGACCCCACAGAGGTGTTATGAGGGTTACATAAACGAATGCATAGGATGCTCTTAGGGCAGGCTCACGCAGGTGGAGGCATGAGTTTTATTAGCAGAGGCTCATACTTTACTTCTGTACTGAGCTAAGTCAGGCAGTAGTTCAAATGAGGTAGTCTGAGGTGGGATTTAAAAAGGGGGGGAAAACTTTCTGCCAGCTACTCCTTGGACAAAGGACTAATATCTCAAATATATAAATCATTCAAAAAAAATTAGACTACCCAAAATAAAAGACCCAATCAACATATGGGCAACTGAAATGAATAGATACTTCTCAGAAGTACAAATGACCAATAAACAAATGAAAAAATGTTCAATATCTATGGTCTTTAAAGGAAATGCAAATTAAAACAGCACTGAGATTTTCTCTGGCCCCAGAAAGCATGGCTGTCATCAAGAAATCAAATAATAAATGTTGGAGAGGCTGTGGGGTAAAAGGCCCCTTCTACATTGTTGGTGGAAATGCAAACTAGTACGACCATTATGAAAATCAATATTGAGATTCCTCAGAAACTAAACAGAGAAATCCCATTCGACTCAGTTATTTCCCTCCCAGGTATCTTCCTGGAAGAGGTAAAGATATCATATTGCAGTGCTATAATCATACCCATATTTATAGCAGCACAATTAGTTAAATCTTAGAAGTGGCCTATGTGTCCATCAATAGATGAATAAAGAAAATGTGGTATTTATACACAATGGGGTACTATTCTGCCATAAAGAAAGACAAATTTGAGTCATGTATGAGAAACGGATGCTCCTTGAGACTATAAGGTTAAGTGAAATAAATCAGACACATAAGCTTAAATATCGCATGGCTTCTCTTATATGAGAAACCCAAAGTATAAATAGTTTAAAGAACAAAATAAAAGGTAGGTAATGGGACACAGGGAGATAGAGCTTTTGCAGCCAAGAAGGGAACTAAGAGACAGAGGTGGGGGGAAGGAAGTAAAAAGAGTCGAGATGTGTTACGTACGTGTACTAACTCCCCGCAAGGAATGCAATCATTATGCCCCCAAAAGATGTATTAATAAAACATTTTAAAAATTAAAATGAAAGAAAAAGGGGTAACAGGTATTCATAAATGTGTAGGCAGAGCTGAAGGGCCCAGGGTTACAGATTAGGGACATTGGAGTGTTGCCAATATGTGATTACATCCTGGTCAATAAGACCTCTGTGGTCCCATCAGATTATAATGGAGCTGAAAAATTCCTATCGCCTAGTGATGTAGTCACTGTCTCAACGAAATACTTTTCTCGCATGTTGTGGTAACACTGGTGTAAACAAAGCCACTGCACTGTCAGTCATATAAAAGCAGAGCACACACAGCTACGTACCATACATCATACTTGATGGTAACAATAAGCAGCTATCTACTGGCATAAGTATTTACTACGTTATCTTCCTAATCATCATTTAAGAATGTATTACTACTAATTTTTGAAACATTTACTGTACAGCAGGATGCTTTGTGACACATGGCCTCACATCTCAAGACTGAAGCACCTCTTGATGGCAGCAAGAGGCCATGTAAGATGATGGCCTATACCATGGTTCATGTGAGTACCTGCTGGATATTGACACAAGGAAGAAATTGCCTAATGACACATTTCTTAGGACATCTGATCATTAAAAGATGAGTCACTACAAGGCCAGCATAATCACTGAAGGAGTCAAAGGAGGGAGGAATTCAAAGTCCTAAAAGGGGAGGTATGTGGAGCATACACACCTACAAGCGCTTTGGCATTCTCAGAAGAATGAAGTCCGCCCATATCCCAGGGAATCAGTGCTCTTCCTTCTGGTCTCCCTCAGTTCCACACTTCCTTCCAGCTGAACCCATCTCCAAGGGAGCCTATTTTTATAGCATGCATGGGTCAGAGTGCGGGGCATCAGAGTGCAGAGTGGGGGGCATCAGAGGCCAGCAGAAACTACCCAGGAGAGCTGGGATTAATAACCATAGAGCCAGTGAGTTGATGCAAGTAGAAGTCTGAACTGTAGACCAACCAAAGGAGGCCCAGCTTGCTTAGGTTTAAGCATAAACAGCACCAGAAACAGGGAAGTTCCCTGGTGCCTCCCCTTAATAAGTAAATTAGAACCACTGCTAATTAGCACCTCAGTCGTGCGTAAATAGTACCTCTAAACCCAAGTGAGGATTTGGAAACAATTTGTTCTCTTAGGTAGTTTGTGCTTTCTCTGTTGTAGTATTTATTCAGCAAACAGTGATAATATAGCGGCAAAACTGGCTTAGTGCTCTTCTGAATTCATGAAAATTGTTGGTCCAGTTGAAACTCAGTGGATAAAAATCCTATTCTGAAGCATTTAGACTATTCAATCAAGTGATCAAGTGATTCATCAAGTGATTTAGGAGATTCAAATTTGGAATGTGTATTCATTTTCTTCTAGGGCTACCATAACAAAGTATCACAAACGGAGTGACTGGAAGTTCAAGATCCAGATGGCGGCTGTGCTGTAATCTCTCTGAAGGTGCTAGGAAATAAGCTGTCCAACTCTGTCCTGCTTCTGGCAGCTTCTTGGCTTAGGCAGCATAACACTGTTTCTCACATGGCATTTTCCCCATGTTCATCTATTTCTGGGTCCAGAATTCCCCCTATTACAAGGATACCAAAGCATATTGGATTAGGATCCACTGTAATGACCTCATTCTAATTTGACTACCTCTGTACCTCTGTAAAGACTTTCTCTATATAAGATCACAGGGGATTAGGAATCCAGGATATATAAGGGTCAGGGGAGAACATAGTTCAACTCATTAGAGGATTAATTGGGTGCTATTTCTTCCTTAGGGCAGACAATAAGAGCTAGCTGTGGAGTCATCTCCGTGTCCTTCTTTCATTAGCCTAGAGAAGTTTCTACTTATGGAACGACAAGCTCTAGAGGAGGATAGCTGCATGAAAAATTAGGTTCCATCGCATTCCTTAAGGACAAAAGTAATGTCAATCACCCAGCTTGAAGGAAATCCAGGCTTATGCTTGAGGAAGTAAAAGAACAGAGGCTATGGTAATGGCAGGGAGCAGAGCTCTTTAGGAACTTGCTTTAGAATGTCCCAGGAGGCAGCATTTTCGAAGAGCAGCCTTCAGGCACCCTCTATGGACTGCCTGGGAACCCATAGCATGTTTCAGGCCATGCCGAGACTGCTTCACCTCCAAAGCAACTTGAATGTGGTCAGCTGGTGACTTCCTCACCAGCCACCTGTGCCCGTCCTTCTTGATCAATGACAAAAGATGACTCATCTCTCCTTTTCCCTGGCTCTCCCTTTCCTCCTGTCTCTCCCTCTTTCCTAGTACCCCTCCTTTTCTTGTATCCTTATCATCTTACCGTTAGGCACTCCGTTGAATGTTTCCCAGGATGTTTTCCTCAACGCATCTACTTTTCTCCCTTTTTATCCCATAAAGACCTTACTCAATGCGGTGGTTTTAACCACAGCCTCCATCCAATTTCCTCTGAGCCTGTGTCACACAGAGCCCTCATTTTCTCCATTAAATAGCTTGCCACAATGAATATTTTTGTCTCTTCCACTAAACCATAAGCTTCATGAAAGGATAGGTCATATACATCTTGTTTGTCACTGTATTTTCTGGTGTCTCCAAATGATTAGCACGTGACTATCACTTAATATATATTTACTGAATTGTGAGGGACAGAACGACTCCAAAACATTTATCTCGAACATCTCTCCTGAGCTTCAGATACTTATCTCCCCCTGCCATCTCACTGCGCCATAGGAGTCCATGTATCCCAAACTGGACAACTCCCAGTCTTGTCTGCTTGTCTCTGGATCATCCTGACCTCTCACCCTGAAGCCTGAGCATCCATTCTTTTCTCCTCTTTCCCTTACCCTCCATATCCAATCAATTGGGAGCCCCTTCCAAATAATTCGGAAGTATTTCCCAAATCCATCTTCTCTCTCCAGTCTATTCTCTACTAGAATACAAACTCCATGAGGCCAAGTATGTTTGTTTCATTCTCCTCAGTGACTCCAGTGCCTAGATTAGAGCCTGCCATGTAATAGGTGTTCAAAAAATTTGTTGAATGAGGAAATCCAACTAACACCTTAGTTCAGGACACAGACTGTCTGTGTTGATTATCTCTACTTGGTGGCTGAAAACAACACTAAAGTGACTTCCAGTGGGTGGTTTTGGGCCTGATTTTTCCTGGACTCCCTTACCTGGCTGCAGTCAGAGAGCTGCTGGACGGGCCATCTGACAGGTGCCCCAGTTCCCCTCATATTGCCCAGGGGTCCATGTTGGCCTCAGAGTTCCTGAGGTAGAAACAGGGAAGCTGCATGGTCTTTAAGACCAAGCTTTGGAAGTTCTGTATGGTCCCATTCACCACATGGTCCCATTACTTGTAAAGTCGTGTTACAGGCTAGGGAAGATTTGCAGGTATGAAGAAATTTGCTCAACCTCTGGAAAGGAGGATGGTAATCACATGGCACTAGGTTAGAATGCATGTTGCCCCTGTCTTAGTCACTTTCTTGTTGCTGGAATGACATACTGGACACCCAAAACTTACAGGAAAAAAGGTTTATCTTAGCTCACATTTCAGCCCATAATTGGCTGCTTCCAAGGCAGGACAGCATGGCAGAGATGCGTGGCAGAGTAGAGCTGCTCATGGCTTGGACACCAGGAAGCAGAGCACTAGGGTGAAGAGAGAAATAGGGGGAGGCTCCTCTGACAAGACTCCAGCTCCCAATATCACATTTAGCTATAAACTCGTCAGTAGACCCATCCACTGATGAGTTCCACGGCCCCATGATCCAGTTACCTCCCAATAGCCTCACCTATGAGAGCAGGAGGCTTTAGGGGGCGTCTAGATAGAAATCATAGCACCTTCCAAACTTTGCACATTGACAACTAATCTCGAAAGAGGTTGCATTGGAAGGAGGGATTTATGGGATGTAACTAGATGAGGAGGGCTCCTTCCTTGGGGATGAGTTAGGCTCTTCATAAAAGAGCTTGAAGAAGCATGTCCTCCTCCTGCCTCCCCCTCTCTTCCACAATGTGAGGACGCAGTCATAATCTCTTTTGCCCTTTTGACCCTTCTGCCATATGATCTTAGCCGGAAGGTCCTCACCGGTACCAAATGTTGGGTCCTGGTCTGGAACTATGACCAGTAAATTTCTGTTCTTTATCCACAATACAATCCTACATATTGCATAAATGCAGCATAAATAAGACTCGTGGAAAATGGGAGTGAACACAGTTAGGTTCACAGGGAGCTATTAGGACCTCCATGATAGCTGTTATGATACGATTTCTCTCTGCTAACTGCTGAGCTTGTACGTTCCCAGATCTGTTTCTCACACAGCTAGCAAAGCTACCTCCTGAACCACAAGCCTGATCCTGCTGCCATCTTCCTTCATTTTCTTCGGCAAGATGGGAGCTGCCTAAACAATACCCTTTGGGTAGTAGTTGTTTTGCTATAATTAGAGCTTCCACTAACTATATTTTAATTTTTTTTACTACATTTTAATTTTAATCAGTCCACAGACACTTCTTGAGGTGGGGTCTTTCTTAAGTAGATAAGAACTTGCAGAGCTGCTAACATCTAGTTGTGACCCTCAGTGGTAATAACTGCTGAGGTGTCCTTTTGACAGAATGACTAGACTCCTGGTTTCTTCCCATGAAGCTGGAGCACAGGGCAGCCCTCTGGGGTTCTGGAGGGTCTCCAGGGAAGGATGACCTGGTGGGGTCAAGTGTGGATGAGGGGCCTCAGGTGGTAGAGTTGAGGACACCACTCAGGGGGGTATTGTTCCCAACCTAAGAGATCTTGGTTATACGAGAAAACTTCTACTCGGGAGGCCTGTTGCCTTTGAGTGTCTTCAAGTTTTAAAGTCCCAGACTGCTGAAGCGCTGCCTTGATGACCACCATGTGAGATTCGCGCTCCCAGTACTCAGCCAGGTAAGTTAGAAAAGCAGCCTCCCTTCAAACATGTGACACCTGTGCTCCAGGTGTCCTATCCCAATGATTCCGGGCAGATGTTTCCTGGTATCTTCATTGTCCTGGGTCGACAGCTAACTCACTATTTAAACTGCTACCACCTCCTATCTGAGCTTCCTGTTCAGAATGCTAAGAAATGCAAAGTGCCCACTGATGTTTAATGAAGGAAGGAAGAGGTGCATTTGGAGCTGAACTCCACCTCTGCCCACTTACTTCCAGATGAGATCCCTCTGGCATCCCACCTGCCTTCCGTCATGGACAAGCAAACAGGATCAGCCAAGATGCATGCTGGGTGCCTCAGGCTGTCACTGCATCCTCATCGTCTTGGGATTCTCTAGTCACCTCCTGCAGGAAGCTCTGAAAACATGGTCCAGGCAGAAACAAGAGCAGGAAAGCTCCACAGGCATATATGGAGGGCACATGGAAGTATTTCTGTAAGGTGCTGATGATAGCAACTCAGCTCTGCAATGCTTGTCAGCAAAAGCATTTGTGATCCTGCCATATCTCACACTTAAAATCTGCACATTAAATTTTAAAATAACAGAAAGACAAAGAGCCTGCACATTTGCCATAATATCCAGCTTCATATCACCTTAATTACTAAAAAGAAGCGAAGCAGAAATGCGGAAAGATCTTCGTTTCATTTCCCTTCTCGTCCTCTCTTCCCACAAGTTTTGCCTTTTCCAAACCACTTGCCCTCTGTTTCCAAGCCTTCCTTCCATTTAACTTCCCTGACCACACCTGCTTTTGGACAATTTCAGGCCATCTCCTGACCCGCCCACCCGAGATGGTTCAGGGCACCTTTTCTTTCATCCTCACGAAAACTCCCCAAGTCATTAAAATCTCCACTCTGTCCTTATCAGTAGTTAACTACTACATAGCTTCTTGCTCAATAAAGACTAGTTTTTCTTCGTCCTTTTTGTGTTTTTATTCAAATTCAGAGAGCCTTCCTTGCTTGTACAAGTAACTCATCTTTATTGCCACCGAAAACTCAAAATGTCAGTCAAGCACATCAGAGCCAAGTACTTTTCTCTCCTCACCTCCGCGTGAATACTGTGAAAATTGCTCTCAAGTCTTAGTGACAACCAGGTGGCCTGAGGTGGCTCAGGTGTCCAGGTCCCAAGCTGTGGCTATCACTCGGCACAAGCTCAACCTCCTTGGCCAGTGGGCCTGAGGCTTCGAGCACACCTGTAGCACTCCCTGTGGCCCTGGGGACAGTGCAGAGAGCTGGCAGGGTCTTCTAGCGTGGCCAGAGATCTCATCACTTCTGAGACAAGAGATGGGATCTCACCAGTTTACTGCATTTGTGACCTAGCTCCGCCTCTAAGCCTCAGTTTCCTCATCTGCAAAATGGTGATACATGACATTCTCAGGGCCGTTGTGTGTCAAGCTCTTTGCTCCCACATCTGTGACAAAGGTGTTCAAAACATGGACACCGTAACTGGCTTCACATTGAGGAACCAGCAGGGAAGCTCATCCATCGTCAGTTCTGTCCTGGACCTGTGCAGGCTCTGTCTTGTCATTTCCTTAGCTCTGTGCTCCTCTGTCCCTTGGGGAAAGGAGAACAATAATGGAGAAGCTTTAGCATCCCTCTTAGCAGACACACTGGCATTGTTGGAGATTGGACACTGCCTCCTACTGACATCTTTCCTCAGATGCAGGTTTTCTACCAATTCCCTCTTCATGCCTTTGTCATTCTTGCAGCAAACCCAGGTTCCTCCCTCAGTCTTCATCCCTCTTGGCTTCCTGCAGGTTACTGCATAAAACTGAGCTGCAGGATTTCAGAAAAAGGGTGAAAATGATGGATTCACAGTCATTTGCACATAAAAAGCAACTGGTTTTCTCAAAGCAAAAGAATGGTCCTAATCTGTTTCAAATTATTGCATTTTTATAACAGTTGTACAATCAATAAAAGATTTGTTTATAACTCAGTGGCCATGGGCTATTCTACTTTAGATCAGCATCTCTCACAGCATACTGTGTACACAAGATACCTTTTCTGAAGACTGTCAGTATGTGTTAACATTAGAAATAACCTTTAGCCCATAAAATATGACAAAAAGTGGGTTTCAGGACATTGCAATCACAGGATCTCTCAGCACTTTGGCAATGCAGGGTGTGCTACCAATCTCTAAAGGAGGTTATGATGCACAGGGTTTTCCAAATTGGCTTTCAAGCTCTCTTTGCAAGAAATATCTCCAGGACTCATGTGCTCCAACACACACTTTCAAAAACAGCTATAAACCCAAAGGAAGATGAAACCACATTTAGGGATGGTTCCATAAAGCCAATCATGGAGTTGAGCCTGAAAATGACATGCATGGGAATAACAGGTATCTTCCCTGTTACCAGAAATCAGGAACTTTAAGAGGGACAGAGGACATTGGCCACTGATGGCCAACCAGTCAAATGAGGACAGCAAGTTTTGGAGACAAAACAGCACTTGTGTAGAAAGCTCTTCTGCCCTGGCTGCTGGTCATGGAAGGAGACAATAAAGCATGTTCCAGAGTGAGTGTGCCACATAGCCACAGTGTGTTGGCAAGGGAAAGTGATGGCAGTACAGCTGGCCCTTGGTATCTATGCAGGATTGGCTCAAGATCCTTAAGTCACCTGTGTAAAACAGTGTAGTATTCCCGTGTAACCTACACACATCCTGCTGAGTCCTTTAGCCATCTCTAGATCGAATCTGCAAATATGGACCCCGCAGAGGGCTGAAGTACAGCACTCTAGCTTTGGGGGAATACGATAGAACTGCAACAAGAAATTAAACCAGTATTATACATTATGAAATAAAAAACCCAAGTTTGGATTTTTGCTGCAGCGTACAAATGTCACAGCATCTTGTCCATATGGAAAACCAAACAAAGAGGGCTGTGAGCACTTCGCTCTTGCCTCATTCAGCCTTGTCACTGCCTTGTGTTTCTTGCCCACCCCCTCCCTGTTCCAGTCATGCGAGCTGCACATGCGCCCGTGAACTTGATGATCAGCTTTTCCCCACCTCTTCCTGTCATCCCAACCTCAGATGGGATTTATGGTTTTGTTTAGTGTGATTTCATATCCCTGTGGCAATAACAAACGCAATGAAGTTTAAAGGTGAAGTCTCCCTTAGGCCCAAGTTGAATCTAGTAGAGCACATAACTGAAAAGTTCAAGAGGAGTCTGGCTATTGGCAGAGGTCGATAAGATCACTGACCAGGCCACAGCACCAGAGCCCTGTTCACTATCTCTTGACTCCACGGCCCACGTGTTGGCATCATGCTCAAGCTTCTCAGCATGACAACACGGCTGCTGCCGCTCCTCACAGTTCTCCAACCCCAAGTCCAGCAGATAGAGTGGTTTCTCTCCAGAACTCCCTGCAGTAGCCACATTGAATCTCTTAGGTCTGATTGGGGGTCTGAAAGGATCCCCCCAAAAGGAAATGGGGATCTCAGCTCTCCTCCCTCCCCATGAATATGTTTATCTATTTCTCATTGCACACAAAAAAGAAGAATTTCAGGATGCATCACAAGAGGTATAG
This sequence comes from Heterocephalus glaber, assembly GCF_000247695.1. The sequence continues at coordinate 7,992,661 of NW_004624763.1, forward strand.
ACACACTTATTAGTCCCCCATGTTTGTCCTGCTGGGCAGAGAAGTACATCTGAACAGACCACAGTGAAGAGGGCCCTAAAGACCACCTGGTGCTCAATGCAATGTATGTGTTCCTTACCATTTAAGAACGCCAAGTTAATAATCAAGGTTCCCCTGCTTGCCAGTGGCAGAAACTCACTGAAGTGAGCTCAGCGAAAGGGCATGCTTAAAGGGGGTCTCCTGGGATCCAGAGAGCTCTAGGCGACAAGGGGCTTCTCTTCCTGTCTGGCCTCCCCCAGGCTGCCCTCCCTGCAGACCAGCACCCTCTGCAGCTGCTCCACTCTCCCACCCAGGGCCAAGGCCTTCCTGCAGGGCCTCTCAGCTCCATGGCTCCCGCACTGCCCTCAATGAGAGGGTTCCGAGAGGATTCGGGTACATTGGAGCCTGCTTGGCCAAGGGTGGGCGGGGTGGGTGGGTGTGTGTTTACCTCGGGGCTTCTTCTCTGTGCCAATGAGCTTCCAAAGGAAGAGATCACTGTGTTTTGTCCACCATTGCATCCCCAGTGGTTGTCAGTGAGCTTGAACATCGTCTATCCTCAGAAGCTATTTGCTGCACAGAGGGACAGACAGTGTACGGAGGGCTCACATTTGCCCAGACCGCTGCGGGCACAGTGAGGTTGGGCCAGGAGGGGCCAAGCAGCTCTGCACACAGCGGAGGCACAGGCAGTCGACTCCTCCAGTGCTTATGAGGCCAGCAGAACCTCCCTGGTTGCTGGTGTAGACTTGGTTGTCATAAAGCTCAGACATAAATTTTGTGCTAAATTTTTAGCAACTATCTTCAGCATAGCGTTTTCCAATGCAGGCGTTCTTGTCTCCTCCTTGGCTGGCCTTCCCCTACATCTAAAATATCACAGATTTTCACTTCAGGTTTATTTTAATGGCCCATTGCTTCTGCGTCTGTGAATTTACTATACTGTAATAAAGTTATAAATCATAGTAACAAATAATATACGTTTTGAATTCTGCATGAAGAAGGTGAAGACAGGTGTTTCAGGGTCAGGAGGGGCTGCCTGGATAGAGGGCACATGAAAGGGGTCCAGGCCTCCAGGAGGAAGCAGGCGCCTCTTCCCTCCTCAACTCTGGAAGCAAACAAGGCTGTTTCCTTCCTAACCATGGAGAAGGCACTGGTCTCCTCTGGTGGGGACAGAGTAAACACAGGCCTTTGGTCAGACTGGTGACAGCCTAGAAGCAGGCAATCTTTCGTTTTAGTATTTTTATTTCCTATTTGATCATTAGAATATTCTACAATCTTCCACTTTACCTTCCAATGTAGGGGATTAGCCAGGCTAACATGCATCAAGCCCAGATGTGAATTTCAGGGCTAGGATTGTGTTCTGGATTCACTCAAGGCTGCTCCTGGGCCAGCAGTCCCCTGGATCCCAGCCTCACGTATCCAGTTACTAACTGTGTCTCCTAATCCCTCATCCTTCAACTCGCTAGTTACCCCTCTTTTTATTCTGCCTCGGCCCACAATTGCACCCCACCTTCCGGCCTATCTTGTCCATCCTCACCTCTCTATGAGTACATAAGAGGGTCCCACCTAGAGGTTCTCTGGCCATTGGAGGCATGAGGAAATCACTGTCCTACAGCCTTTCCTGGGAAGAGAGGTGGCCCGTGGTCCTCCCTCCGCCTCCACCCCATTGCTTCCTGCTGGCAGCATAGCTGTCTATAGCTATGCTGGGCTCCCCACACCCACCTCGGTCCTGTTGCCTTAGCAATGAGACTGAGGAAGTTGGGTTTCTGGTATCCAAGGTTACACTGTGTTCAGACAACTGCTACATGTTACACATACATATGGATCCACAGTTGGTTCCGCAAGAGCAGGTTTTAATTATCTACAGGTGAGCCCAGGTGGCATGCCCAATCTGGGTCTGATTATGAGACTCCTTTTCATTCCTTTAACTAGAACTCAGGGTTATGGCTAGGAGCATTGGGTCCCTTCCACAGAAATAGCTCCTCTCCTTTCTACCTAGGAGTAACAGAACTGGGTTATTAAGGAAGAGGGAGGAAGAGCAGTGGGCAGGAAGCCAGGGTAAATTTTTTTTTTCTGGTAGTGGGGATAGAACTCAGGACCTTGCACTTGCAAGGCAGGTGGGGCACCACTGAGCTAAATCCCCAGCCCCTGAATGTTTTTATTTAGTTAAACTGATTTACAATAAATAGTACTTTATAGTTCGTAGACCTGGGTGCAATCTCCCTGAGGGAGTCAGCCTCCTTCACGATAGCCGGGCATCAAGCTTCTGGTTCAAGGAGCCCGAGTAACCCACTCCAGGTGCTCAGGACTCCTGGGGGCAGCAGACTCTCCCTCCAGCCTGCCCCTCGGTCCTCCACCTGGCTCTCTACTGTGGTTGACAGCCCAGGCTTTGCTTTGCTGTCACCTCTCTGCCTAGCTCGGTGACACACGTTCTGTGGTCCCAGTCCAGGGCTCCTGGTTGCTGACATGTCCTGTCCCACAGGACCCTGTGCAGGGGGAAGTGTTCACAGGCCCGCAGTGCTGAGGGAGCAGTGGACTTCGGGTGGCCTGGGTGTCAGTGTGAGCCTTGCTGGCTGGTGCCCATGTTTGGAGCCTGGGTTCCCCTCCTTACTCTAGAAGCCGATGGCCTGGAAATGTGGTCATTCTGAAGCCAGGCTGGTCTTCTCCTTGGTATTCTCTCTCTCTGAGAAATTGGGAAAAATCCAAACGATCCCACTGGCTCCAGGGGTATAGTTTTCAATCAAAAGGTCACAAGACAGTGACAGTATTTTTCAAACTAAAAAATAGGTTGTGTGGTCTTACCAAAGAGTCTGATTTCTGAATTTGATTTTATGAAAAAAAACTTTGTAATATTACTTGTTCTGTTATACTTTTTTGAATGGTACTGGGGATTGAACACAGGGCCTTCTCACTTAACTACATTCTTGGGCCTTTCAAAATTTTTTTTTATTTTGAGACAAGGTCTTCAGTCCTTAAGTTGTCCAGGCTGGGACCAAACTTGTAATTCTCCCACCTCAGTCTCCCAAGAGTGCTGGGATTACGGGAATGCACCATCGAGCCCAACCTTAGTTATACATTCAGCCAAATGGCAGTAGTGGAAAAAATCAAATTACTTGAATCAGAATCCACCAAAAAATTTGAGTCAGTCATTTCAGACATCAGTGTTGTGATATGGTGTGGGACCGTGTTTTAATTCATGGGCTCCTTTTCTGTCAAGAAGATTAAAGTGATTCCTAAACAATTTCTGCCAATCCTTTTGGGAGTATTGATATCAAATTCAACAGAAATTGATAATTTCATCATGCCTCTAAGAAACCTAGCAAAATCAATATTTAAGCAGAACTGTTGAGCTCTAGTCATTAACACTACCCTTTTAAAAATTCAAATTAGGAAAGTAGTAAAACCTCTAAGTCCAACTTGAAAAAAATGTATTATTTGGTTTATAAATCACGATCTATTTTCAAAATATTTTCAAAGGAAATTTTATGGTTTTCAGGTTTCCTGGTTTTGTTTTGGGGAAGTTTCAGAAGGATTTAATAAATATTCAGGTCAGGCAAATGTCTGGAATTTCTAAAAATGGAATTGTAAATTCTTTGTCACCAGAGTTATTTCGGGAAGGAAAGTTGGTATGTTGACATGTGAAGAACTTTATTTTATGAGAATCAGAAATAATGGAATATTAGTGTTAAGTTGATTAAGCTATGTTCCAGAAAGCTGGGTAACGCACCAGCCACATTGTTTCTTATAGCTTTTTAAAAAATTAATACAAACTTAATTGTAGAAACATTTTACTACATTTTCTAATTCTTATAAAGTTGAAATTATGCAAATATGAGAAGACCTTTCTGTTCTTCAAATTCTTTCACTTTATCTTGCCTTTGGACCAAACAATCTGTCCTCCAATGTAAGACTAAGCATCTTTAGGTTGCTTATTTTACATCAGCAAAATAAAGCTCCCTGTGTGTCTTAGAGTATTTTGCAATAGAATATTCTTAAAAATTGATAAAATACAGAGTCACATGGTAGCTTTTTAAATATGGAATTTGTATTTTCTGCAGGTGATTATTTAAAAACACGAAAGCTTGAATCATAAGAATTGTTATAGAATCTTAGGCTCCATAGTGCATCCTCACCTTGAACATATGTTTTTATTTATAACTTTCAACATTATAATTTACCAGCCACCAAAATTAGGATCGTACATGATTGTGTGTCCAGGAGCTCCAGTTTCTTCTCACAGTTATTCCCATAATCATTCAGAAACTCACAAATGGCACATGACCACATTTTACAAGGCCCTTCAAACCTTCCCCTGTGTCTGGCTGGTGTTACCGATCTGCCTTTGAGCAGGTGAGTCTTTTCTGGAGTAGAGACCTGCAGTAATTAAACTGCTTCCTGAGGAAATCACATCCCATAGTGAAGCCTGGTACAAAATGTAACCAGGTTGAGCTGGGTTCCAGAAACAGCCACCAGAGTTGCCCAGATTGGATTCTATTACACTGACAACCAGCCGCAGGAAAATGGGTCATAAACACACCTTGCATTACAGAGGCCATGAAAGCCTGCCTTTTCCCTTCCTGCTTTGGTCAGAGGACCTTAGCACCTTGGGGCCTTTGTTCTGCTGTCCACCTAGCAAATTCAGCAGTGCTTCTTGTTCTTGTTTTTCCTCCCTCTGCACGAAGGAGGCCCTCCTCTTGCCTTCTAAATCGAGATTCACTCGGTGGGCAGCAGCTTTTGCTACTAGAACTTGAACTTGAAAAAGGACGAGAAAATAGAATTAAGTTGCCTTTTGGGGGTTAATTGAAATCAATCCTGGATGGAATGAACAACTTGAAGATCACAGTTGTGTCTCTCTCTGCCCCCACCCTCTGCATATCCTGCTGTGTGTGCCGCTGCTTTCCTGGCATGCTGCTTTAGCACTACCTTTTGATACAGTTGTTGCCTGGAACATCCCTTCTTCATGGTCTGCATCCATTCATCGGTTCATTGCTCTTGTTGATCTGCACTAGGGAAGCAAAGATCACTCACTCAATCAACACCAACAATTTCTCAGCAACTGTTAGGTGTTCCAGGTGTTGTGTATACAGCAGAAAACAACACAGCCTCTGTGGAGCTTATCATCCAGGGGAAGAATGGTGGAGACGCATGAATGAACTCTAACCATACATTATACACTAGTTTGGATGAAGTGACCTGAAGGAAACCAAAGCACGGAAGGGGAATGCAGTGTTAGGTGGGCCATGGCAACTTAAAACTGAGTGGTCACAGGTGGCCTCACTGTGTGATGACCTCAAGGACAGACCTGAGTGAGGTCAGGGAGCTTGGGGGTGATGGCTACTTTTACAGCCAACTTGACTGGGCTACGTGATGCCAAGATAACTGACAAAGTATTATTTCGGGGAGCACCTGTGAGGGTGTTTCTAGAAGCTCTTACTATTCAAATCAGTGGACTGAATAAAAAAGATCTAACCCCAACAATGTGGGCAGGCATCATCTAATCCCAGTAGAACAAAAAAGCAGAGGAAGGGTAATGGGCTAGCTCTTCGTTGCTGTGACCAAATACCTGACAAAGTCAGCTTAGAAGAGAAAATATTTATTTTGGCTCAGGGTTTCAGAGTTTCAGTCCATGGCTAGCTGGCTCCAAGGCAGAAATACCATGGTGCTTCGAAGGGTATGTTAGAGAAAAGCTGCTCACCTCATGGTAACCAGGAAGTAGAGAAAGCAAGAGCCCCAGGAAAGTTATACCCCTCTCAGGAATGTCCATGACCCATTTCTCCACTGGACACAACTCCCTACAGCCCAGGCAGCTGTGCACTCACCAGTGTGCTAACTTACTGAGGAGCACAGTGCCCTCACGATCCAACCACCTCTCTAGACATCTCTTCATCTAATGAAGCTGACAACCAACATCCCTGGTACTGGGGGAAAAATAAAAAAAGAGCTTTACAGGTGAATTTCCTCTCTGCTTGAGCAGCACATCCATCTTCTTCACCTTTGGACCCTGGAGCTCCTAGCTGGTGAGTCTTTGGCCTTCGATTGGGAACTACATCCATCAAGAGGCCAGTGTGGGACAGGTCCGTGGGGAGGAGAGCAGTGGGAGGTAAAGTGTGCCATGAGGGCAGATCCTTTAGGACTTTAACTCTGGGTGGAATCGGGGACCATTCCAGGATTTAGTGCAAGGGTGACATGACCCGTGATGACAGTAGGTGGATGGGCAGGGAAGGGTAGCACAGGAAGATTGGTTAGAAGGCCATTGCAGCTATACACATGGGTGACAATGGAGGCAGGAACAAGGTGAGCTGGTGAGAAACATTAGGAGTGTGGATCTACTTTGCACACAGAGTTGGCAGATTTTGCTACAGACTGGACATGGAATATGAAAAGAAGTGAATTGTGACTGTGAGGTCTTATGTCTGAAAACTGAGGCAATAAGGCTGAGACACAACTCTTGTCCTGCAAGAGCCCTCAGGTACTGGAATGAGTCACTGTCCTGGCCAAGTGCTGTGGGGAGGTTCGTGCCAGATGCCAGGGTGGAATCTGGGCGGCAGAAGGGGAGGAAGAGAAAGAGGAGGAAGAGGAAGTGCTGCCAGGCTGGTGAGGTCGGGGGAGTAGCCAAAGGAAATGGACAAGCCAAGGAAGGGTGTGAAGGCAACCAGTATCCCTGGGCCAGGGAGGAAGAGGTCACCCATGAGTCTGAGAGGCCAAAGTGGCTTCATGGCTGCCAGGCCGATCTGACATGCCTTTCTCCCTTCACATCTTACTGTAGTCCTCATTTTTCCATCTCTTTTGCAGTGAGGGTGTCTATGTGACGCAGTTCTCACCAGTGACAGCAGCTTATACCCACAGCACAAACATGCTTTGCTTCTCCAACAGAGGACATGGTTATGGTGCAGGCCGGGAACTCTTCTCCCTGCTTGGCCTGCACATGTGTGTGGAGTTGTGACCGGAAGTGGGACCCGGAAGTGGTCCATGAGGACGAGCCACTGCTCCACCCTAGACCTCTTGTGACACAAAATAAGCTTAATGCTTAAACTGGGTGAGGGCAGTGGCTTCTTCTCACAGCCTTGCTGGCCTGATCCCTTGTCTCCTGTTCCTGTCACCCTCCTTCCCCAGAGCTCGCTGCTTGGTGCTGGCCTTTCCATCTGGCTCCCTCAGAGCCTCTCCTGCAGCCCATCCATCCTTCCCTTTCCTCTCCGAGACCTGTGACCTTCCTGGACTCTGGCCACATCCATCCATGCTGGTGGCTGTGGAACTGGGTGGGCCCAATTCTAGACCAGGCCCTGCCTTTATTGTGCTATTGCCTTCACCTGTGAAGGCCCTGGTTCTCTACTCTAAGATCAGGGCTGTAGGGCCCGCAGCAGGGAGTCTGTCAACAGGGTGGACTAGGGGCATCCGCTGGAAGCTTACTGTCCCCAAAGAGAATCCTCCACTCTGCATCATGGCGCCTGAAAACCTACCATCTGTCAATCCATTCTTCTGGGTCCCCAAGGCCTTTGGACTTCCCATACTTTCCTACTAAAAGGCAAATGCCCTGGAGAGGGTGTCCTGTTATCTCTGCCTGCTAGCTGGGGAGAGGAGGAAAGGGAGGGCTTAACCAAAATTTATAAGCGTTGCTACCAGGAGCACAGCATTGAGTCAGGAAGAGGGAGGGGACTGACTGGAAATGCCCAGAACTAGAGTGCCCTGGCTTAGGAAACTGCTTGTCATGCAGTCACCTCCTGTCCCACCCTCGCGTCCTGGCCGTTGGCTCCTGGGCCACCCTCCTGCGCTCACAGCTCACATCCATACCAGTCCTAGAATCCTCTCCTCAGCCTCCCTCCCGCCCGCCTCTCCATCTTGATAAGCGGTGCAGCTGCCTGGCTCCTGTTGCTTTCCCAGCCTTGGATGTCTGCCAAATGTGTCTATATTTTTAAGGACAGTGGTTATGCGAGACACAGGAAGGTGGCAAACCTTTCCCTCGGAACAATCAGGGCATCAGTTACGGGAGGCGGCTGTGTGTTTTGGGAGACTGTGGAGGAGCCAGCCTGCAAAGGAAGAGCTGTTCAGAGCTGGGCCCGCTCCCAGAGGCTCAGACACTTCTTCCATGCCCTCTCTCAGCACTGTCTCTACCTCAGGGGAGGCAGAAAAAGGGGTCGGAAGGAAGTCTGCTCACTGCCCTGTCCCCCCGGGGAATTTCTATGGACTACCACCAAGTGAGCTGCTCACCAGCTCTGAATTCCAGGGACTGGCGGTTCAGGCTTGGCCCGGCTGATCATCCTGAGCTGGGTCTCACCAGGCTGAATTCAAGGCGTCCCTGGGGCCACGGTCTCGTGTTGGTGGAAGTCAGGATGTTGCTGGGCTTCTGTTTTCCTGAGGGAGCAAATCTGCCCAAAGGCCCTGCTCTTGGGCTCCATGCCCATCTGCTTGTGGCTGTCACCTCACCATGGGAGGAGCAGGCATGGGGTGAGGAACTGCAGAGGTGCAGAGCTCTCTGAATGGCTTTCCTCCACTAGCGGCCACTGCGTGCCTCCCCACTGTCCAGGGCAGGCACACTGGCTGGCTGCTTTCTCTGCCAGGCCTGAGGATGTCCCATGTTTAAAAACCAGCCCCTGACACCTTCATTTGAAACACAACTATGAAGAGCAGAAGATGAATGTTAAACATCAGAAAGCAGGGGGTTAAACCTAAGGCAGAGATTGCGGAAACCTAAGCAGAGTTTGTAGCGTTCAACCCTGGCACTCATTCTGGATAGGAGCCAGGGGGCGGAAGTAGGAATGCACCCTCACAGCTTCTGTATAGGCCTGCAAAGGCTGCCATCAGTTCTTCAGGATCAAGCACTTGATTTGTTGCTGCCAGGATTTTGACCAAGTCTGACAAAAAAGGAAGGAAGCCAGGGCCAGGATAGGGCTGTATTGTTGGAGAACCATGGCAGGGAGCCACTTAGCACCATCAAAAAGGACAGGCTTTCCTGTGGCCTAGGTTTGAGACCTCCTTTGCTCTCAGACAGGTGTTTCATTGGGGAAGACCTTCACCCTCTCTGAGCCTCAGTTTCCTTATTGGTACCCTGGGGATATGAACACTTACCTGTAGCAAGACTGCAATGAGATTACTAAATCCCCTGGCACAGAGTGAAGCCCCAGCCACCCACAGTATACATCTAATAAGGAACAGCTGCTATTGTGTTGCTCCTACAGCTGGTGCTTCCTGCCCTGCTCCGGCTGCCTCCTTCCAGCAGACACCACTGCCCCAGCCAGTTGCAGGCAGGAAATATCACACCTTCTAAGAAGCTTCCTTTCAGGAGAAGATCTTAGCCAAGGCTAAGGCACCAGAGAGGCTTCTAGTAGGAGAAGACATTGCAGAGTGACACCCGTGGATGTACGGAAGTGGCAAAAGAAGATAGGGAGAGAGGGAGCAGCAAGTGCAAAGTTCCAGAGGCAGGAAGCACTGTGTTCCCCACACTCCGCCATTTGCTACTGCTGCAGCCAAGTCCCTGATGAAACACCTTCCCTGACTGCTAGAGGAATGTGTACAGGTGTTGCTTAGAGTCGTGTTTGGAAAGATTTGTGTGTGTGAATGTGACACCGGCAGACAGACACAGAGTTAAAACACAGTTACTTTATGGCCCTACTTCCCAGAAGTCACTGACACTTTCTGCCCTGGGAATCAGAACCCATTCTGCTGACTGTGGACTAAAGCAGAAGCCCACCCTTTCCCTGATGCAGGTCCCCTGGGAACCACACCCTGCTGATTTTTTTTTCAGTGGCAAATGTTTTAGGTGGAGATGCAGGCAGCATGGCGCACATGCTCTGTGCTTTAGGTCAGCCATGTTTGTCTCTGGCCATGGCCCTTAGCTCTGTCTGTGCTCAGATTCATTTCATGGCAATGCAGGTCACTGGACAGGAAGGCTGCATTGGTAACAGCTCCCCTATCTGACTCGGCCACTAGGGTTTCTGCTTGTTTGTTGTGTTTATCAGGGTTGTTTCTAAAGCATGAATATAGGCTCTTGTATCCTTGGGCTTGTGATCCGGAAGGGACAGAGACCCAAGGACTGCCTACATTGCTCCAGAGGGACTGAGGGCAATGGCTTCAGGCCCTGCAGCTACTTCTTTCCACTTCATCCTCATGCCACATCCAGCTTTGTTTGCAGCCCGTCTCTTTCAAGCTCTGCCACAGAATGACACCATCTGAAAACAAATGTATCGTACCCTAGATCTGAAAAAAGAAGAAGAGATAGATGAAAGAAAAGAAAGATAGAAAGAAAGAATGAAAAAAAGAAAGAAAGAAAGAAAGCCCATCCTCATGTTAACCAAATGAAAACTAGGCCGAGCCCCTGTTCTTGGACCTCCCATAGTCTAGTTCTAGAAGCAAAAACAGCTGCAGAATGAACCACGGCCACCCCAGCAGGGGCTGCAGGCCAGACCCATGCCCGGCTCACCTGCCTGTTCCTCTTTCCAGTGCTCCATTCTGAATCTGGTTCTCTCTAGTTATCCTCTGTTCTCTGCAGTCTGCGGATCCCACCCAGGGGTTACTATGGTAATTGGAAAACCTTGTTGTTTCAGTGGCTTTGTAGGCAGAATGTTTAGGCAGCAGTCTGACACTGGTTTGTTTACTTTTTACAGAGCTTGAAGCCCTGCTCTGAGTTTCCCCAGTGGAGAAGTTCTGCTCTGCCCAGTGTCCACTCCGAAGGGACACGGGTCATCACCTGGGCCCCTGGACAGGGATGGGCTGTCAGACCTGGGCAGCTCAGAAGTGTCCTGGGGTGGGGCAGGGGATGAGCTGTCCGGCCTCACCATGGCTGGTGATGAGATGGAACCCAGGTGCACCTCTCCCTCTGCACCTCCTTTTCTGTCCCTCCTGCAAGTGTCGTCCTTTCTAACTTAAGAGCTGGCAGTGGGGGTTGAGCAGAGAACAGGGCCTACTTGTTTTTGCTCCCACTTCCCCTGCTCTCCATCTGGCCCAGTTCTAGGCTCGGTGGACGCTCAGTATGTCCTTATGTGGACTTGACCTCAATGGTTGGTAACCCACATGGTGGAGAGCAGAAGAGGCCAGTCTCAGTGGCTGGAAGTAGGGAGGTACATGGACAGCCTCTGCTGGAGAGAGATATCGGGCAGACATCCTGAGTGAGAGCAGTTTGGGGTTATCCAGTGAACCTTAGGGGATCTCTGTACCTCTCCCCTCCAACCCAGATGACCCAGAGTACACTATGACATTGTGTTCTAGATGACTTGATTGAGCCTGGGGCTCATGACATGACCCAGTGGATATTCTGCCTCCCTTTCCACTCTTTTAAGACTAATTACTTTCTCCTTTGTTCTACAGCATAAATCTTAGGGGGGTTGATTTAGCTGTTCACACTAGCATTTTATATAAATCATAGTCTCCTGCATGTTAAGCATTGTCATGGATCTTAATGATCATCTAGAACAGTGAGTGATTCAAGATCTTTTTTTCCACCCATCACTCTAAAAAATGAGCCACATTTCCATCAGGAGGTAGAGCCTGCTCAGCACTGATTCAGGCTGGGGATGGGTGGGATCTCAGGATGGGGGCGGGAGCTGTCAGAGGGGCCACCTGCTATTTAGGGGGCAGGGCCCTGGGGGAAGGGACAGAGAAATAGGTGCATGGTGGTGGCAGTTAGAAGCACATGATGGGAAGGTGTCCAGCACCTTCCATACCCTAGGATTCTAATACCCTTTGTCTAGCATCTCCTTAAATTGGAAATCACTGATAGAGGTGACACTTCACTTTTTAATTGTGAGAATCCAGGAAGATCCAAAGAAGAGAAACAAACAGAAACAGAGAGTAAAAGACAGTGCTGTCTGTGAAACCCAGGTCCCTGAACTCCCAATCCCAGTTAGCATGTAGCACAGCACCTAATTCTCTGTAAAGTTCTGACAAGCCCTCGAAGGGGGCAAAATAAAGGATATTGGTCTATTCACTTATTAGTTTAAAAGGCAGGAAGAAGAAGGCCAGCAAGTTCTTGCAAAGAGATCTGTGAAGGCAGGGACACCCATGCCTCAGCTGGGGGCATGGAAGAGGAGGGACTGGTGCTTGGTGGCAGGAGAAAACCTTGTCCATCTGAGAGCAGATGCGGCTGTGGAGGCTCAGCAGTGCTGGGTTGGGAGGGTAGAAATATGCTGGATCCAATTCTTGCTGGCTTTTGAGCCCACCATGTAGATCCCACTCTATAGTCAGTGCTGCCATAATGGTTGCACGCTGGCCAGCTAACTGGCTTTGGCAAGCTGCCTAATCTATTCACACTTCAATTTCCTCATGCATAAAATTGAAGACGGTAAAGAAAGTATTTCCTTGGGCTGGGGATTTAGCTCAGTGATTTCGCTGCCTGCCTTGCAAGTGCAAGGACCTGAGTTCGATCCCCGGTACCAAGAAAACCAAACCAAAACAAAACAAAAAAAGGAAGTATTTCCTTGACAGGTTACTGTAAAGACGAGACAAGTTAATATGTATAAAGTGTTTAGAAGAGCATCAAGCAGAAAGCTATCAACTACATTAACAATTATGATGGTGATTATTACTATGGCTGGCTTATGGGTCCCCAGAAAGCTAAAGAATCTAGGGTTGTGTATCAGATGATCAGTTACTGTAAGAAAATGCAACAAAGTAAACTGGAGTTTGCTTTTTATTTTTAAAGTGTGTGTGTGTGTGTGTGGTATTGAGAGTTAAACTCAGGGGCTTGCTTATGCCAGGCAAGTGCTCTACCATTGAGTTGCACCCTCAGTCCCTGTTCTAGAGTTTCATTCAGAGTCCCCACAGCCTCTCTTGGGCAAATCAATGAAGGATTCAAGTGGTGTGGCCCATAATGCACCTACCAAGCTCAGCGGTGAATGCTTTCAGTCATTTTCTCCAAGTAGCCCTGCTGTTAGATTCTTCCTCTCACTTGCCAGTCTGCTCACATCACATTCTCTGGCTGGGGGTAATCTCTCTATCACACAATTGGTTTCCTTGTACTTGCAATTTCCTGGGAGTTGCCATTAAATTTTCCCTGTCTCTGGGGCTGTGCCTTGCTAGGTGACAAACAGCTGCATTGATAAACATTCTATTTTTGGGGGGTGGGGTGGGTACCGGGCGTTGATCTCAGGACCTTGTGCTTGCAAGGCAGGTGCGGTGCCACTGAGCTAAATCCCTGGCCTTGCAGTAGTAAACAAATTCTAAACATTCATGGGAAATATTGGTTTCCTAGTATCAGTGTAGCCTTCAGAACCATCTCAAGGAATGATCACAATTTTTCAGTCAGTACTCTAGGGAAGTATGTGGTTTGCTCATCAATAAAAAGATGCCTGGTCGCCCTAGCTCATCCTACCACTTTCCCAGGATAATCTCAACTATGTTCACAGTTTCTTCCATCACTCATTAAATCCCAAGTGTTTCTGCTCATACTTACCTATTAGCCCTAAGACACCTTCTGTTCCATCTGTCCTAAACCCACTGCACCACCTCATTTTCAAAACCAGTTTATCTCATGTTCGCTTTCACAGGTGAAGACAAATCCTACTATTACCAAAGCCTGAAACAGGTGAATCATTCTCAATTCCTTCCTCTGCCCTAATCCCTTGCCACCATTCAGTCAGTCAAGTGTGATAATTTATAGTGATAAACCATTCAGTTTTCCTGAGACTGAGGGGCTTCCCAGTTTGCAGAAATTTCAACATAAAAATTAAGAAGGTCCTGGGAGCACACTAATGAATTAGTCACCCTATGAACTTTCCCTCTAAAATATTTCTGGGCCTATTCCTCCTGCCTTTTCATGCCTTTCTTGCTAGTTCAGGTTCTTGATGCTCATCTGGACCAGTATTTTGGCCTATTAATATATCTTAATGCCCCCAGCCTTGGCTCTCCAAACCCCACCCTCCAAACAGAGTATTCACTTTTTTAGAAGCGTCTCTGATCAGGTCACTTTCCATTATGGCTCTCCTCTGACCCTCTTGGCTTCTCAGAGTTCTGCATTACGTGGACAGAGCCAAGAACTTTACCCAGCACACAGTGGTCTTTGGGATCTGGCACCTAGCAACCACTCCTAACTCTCAGCAACCTGGCTGGCATCTGCACACTCCAGGAAAACAAGCTGGCCTCTCACGTTTTCTATGCCCTCATTCCAACCTTCACAGGCCCTTGTTTTTGTATCTTTGCTCCTAGTATTTGCCTTAATTTGGGCTCCCGTAAAGGCAGAGCCTGAGACACATATTTGCATGTGAAACTTATTTGAGAAGTGATGGAAAGAGGCAGGAGGAAGTGAGGATATGAAACAGAAGAGAGAGAATAGTCAATGAATAGGTGCTCAGAGCCACTGCTGGAATCCAGCAATGTGCGATTCCACTAAGACCTCAGAAGTAGGCATGATTCTTCCTTCCACGGCCCATGCCAATGATGGGAAGTGGGAGTGGTAAATCTACCAGCTCCGGCCCCCTTTCATTGAAACATACCTCTGGATGTCATCTCACCCAACTTTCAGGCTTGGCTTGCAAGAGGACTTGGGTAGGGAGACTTGGAAAGGTGCAGGATGCTGCTGGAGGGCAGATGCTGCAGTGTTGAGTCAGACAGAGCCTATTTGCAGCCAAGGCTGAAAGCAGAGGTAAACCGAGGGGAACTTTCTGGGCCCGCAATGGCCTCCCACATTTTGGAAGGGCTCCTGGGGAGAATCCAAGCTTGCTGTCACTCACCTTTAAGCTCCCTGACCTGCGATCTCTCAGAATTCCTGGCTGAAAGACTTCCCTCCAAAGTAGCACTTCTTCCCTCTGCCTGAGCAGAGCTGAGTTCTGGCCTCTACTCTGAGGCTACAAATCCTTCATGTGTAAGTCCAAGTCATCTGGGGTAGAAGTTTGTCTTAAACACTTTATATATTTTACCTCATTTGATTCTTATAAAAATCCTGTAATTTGCTGACTCTTCCACTTTACCGCTGAGAAAACTGAAATATGAAGAACTTTAGTAACTTGTTCAAGGTCACACACCTGATAGTGGCAGAGTTGGGATGCAAACACAGGCAAATAGCTCAGAATTCAAGCTCTTTACTTGCATTTTCCACTGTTAGGCAAGAGAGGACCCCTGGAAACATCATAGAAAGGAGAGGAGATTTCCAGAGACATAATAGTGAACTAGGGCTGCCTAATAACAAAGTACCTGAAGGATTTAAGCCATGGAAACTTGTTTTCTCATCTTTTTAGAGGCTGGAAGTCCAAGATCAGTAGAGCTGACTCTTCTGAGAGCTGTGAGAGTACATCTGTTTCCCGCCTTTCTCTTACCTTCTGGTGCCATCCGCCATTCCTGTCTTGCAGATGACATTTGCCTGTGTCTCCGCGTCATCTGTGCTTCTGTAAGTTGACTTGCCCAAGTCCCCTGATACTGTTAAAGGCACCAGTCATATCAGGTTAATCTCATCCTCAATGACTTCATTTTAACTTGATCACTGGCAAAGACTGTTTCCAAATAAGGTCATAGTCATGTGTACAGGGTATTAGGACTTTAACATCTTGGTGTTGGGGGGTGGTCACAATTCAACCTATAACAAGAGGGATGCTCTGGACTTCCAGATCCTTTCATCTTCCTGATGAATGGGAAGCTGGGACACTTGAATTACAGGATAACTGCCATGTGAGTGGGACACCCAGACATCTCACTGCTTGATTAGGGTTGTAACCTTGGTGGAACATTTCGCAACATCTAGAGTACAGCATCCCAGGGACAGTGAACAATTCTCTTTTATTTTTCCCATCAACTGACCTTTAATGGTATGTGGAATCAGCTCTTCTAAGCATTCTTGAGTTTTTTCCTCTTAGTGCTCTCCTCCCCTCTCCCTTGAGATCTAAGCTTCTGTTGTCTCAGACATGGACATCATAACCATCAGTTTTAGGTAAACTTCTGGGGGGAAGGTGATCTGTAAGCCTCTCTGAGGCAGCCAGTGTTGTGCAGCACCCATATTTCTTAGAACATTGTAGTGTTCTGCCTCTGAGCCCGAGAACCTCTCTACCCACTCTCAGCCTAACTGCAGGTAGACCAGAAGGACTAAAAGGTTCCCAAATGGGAAGCAGCCCTCAGGAGTAGTGTATAGATATTCTGCTCCCTTCACTGCTTTGATGGGATAATTCCAAGATCCATATTCTATACCTACCCTCTGTTCATTCATAATGACTCCCTTCCCTGTGCTCCTTGCCCTTGTTGAATAGACTATTCACACTTAAATCCTTGCCCCCAAATCTGCCTCTTGGAAACTGCAAACTCAAACAGCCACGAAAGGAGAGCTCTAAGATTTTCAGATTCCTCAGAGTGGGCCTTCTAGGTTGCCAGAGCCCTGCCCAAGATGATGGAAACATTCCAGATCTACTTGGCTATGTCGGTAGCCACTCAGCACAGGTTGCTTTCTGGCATTTGCAGTGTGGCTGGTATGACTGAGAAGCTGGGTTGTACATTTTTCCTGAATTTTAATGAATTTCCATTTAAATAGCCATAGGCAGTTTGTGGCTACTGTATCAGAGACCAATGTCTAGAGGACAAACACATCTTTCCCTTGCCCACTCTTTATGGCAGAAATCAACAATGACTGGATTTGTCAAAAAAGAAGACCGAAGGCAGCTAAGGGAAAGAACTAGGTGGGGGTGGGGAGAAAATTCTGGCTTTGATGATTCCTGTTTCACTTGTTTCTCTGGAAGGAAGCTGTGGAGTTAGGGGATCATGATTGCACTTAGGCAGACACCATCCACAAATGAATTCCACTGCTAGAACTTGTGAATGATTGACTTACTTGTGCCAACTCTAGGGTTTGTACCTCTCAGGATGCTTGTAGGTCTTGTAATTGATTCAAATAAAATCACTTCAGCATTCTCTTGGCAAAACCCTTCATATCCAAGACAACTTAATGTCTCTTGTTCCTCTTTTAGCCACGTGTTCTTAGGGACAATATTTCCCATGACCTTAATTTTATTAGGTTGCTGCAAAAGGTTAAAAGCAGTACTTTGGAGAACGTTAAACACATTTTCCCGGAGTGAATGTTTGCCAATAACTATTTGTAGTGCAGAGAAAGAAGTCAAAACGTCTTTGGCATAAAGGGAAATCAGGCTATCTCATCAGGCTGAGGATTCTCGAAATACCGGGAAGAGTGTTACATTGAGGATGTCATGTCTCTCTTGCTGTTGTTGAGGTGAAGGAGGCAGTAGAATGACTGGGGGAGTGGTTGGGCTGGGGGGCCACCCTGACCTGGGGTTAATGCGTGGCTCTTCTTCTGTGTGCTTGTGAGACTTTGGGCTGCTTTCTTATTTGTTCCTCCTCTGCAAAATGGGCACAATAATAGTACCTGCCTCCTAGCACTGGTGTGAAAGTCAGACAAAGAAATGCAGGTAAGAGGTCAGAAAGCACTCGATCCCTATTAATGTTATCTTTGCCCCGTCATAGAAACTCAAGCTCAAATCCTGGCTCAGTCATTTAGCAGTTGTGTGATATTGGCCAAGTTGCTAAATCTCTGTGTCTTGATTTCTTTACTTTTACAATGGAGAAAATACCTAGCTTGAAGGATTGCAAGAAAGGAAGATCATTTACAGATTGTACTTGGCGTGCAAAAGGTGCTAATTTAATAATCTTTATTCTACCTTCTTCTCTCTGTAGGTAGGCATGTATCAAGTACTTTCTGACTCGACTTGATTTTTCCCTGTGCTAAGAAATACCAGACTGTGACGATCAGTGGAATACATTAGAAGATGCAGAAACAACTTCAGACATACTTAGCCACCTCATCTTTGACAAAGGAGCCAAACACCCTCATTGGAGGAAAGATGGCCTATTTAATAAATGGTGTTGGAAAAACTGGATTTCAACCTGCCAAAGAT
>NW_004624763.1:8011408-8071958 GCF_000247695.1 Heterocephalus glaber
TCTTAAGTGAAATAAATAGGACACACATGTGTAAATACCAAATAGTTTCTCTAGTGTGAGAAACTGAAAGGGTAAATAAGGATTAAAATGATTAAAATGAATAATTGATCATTTGAAACAGGAAAAGGTCCAAAGGTGTAGGGGTAGTGGGAGGGGAAGGGGAAAGGAAAGAAGGGAAAGGAAAAATTATGAGAAAAGAAAAAAAATGGAAATGAAATTATGGAATTAGGGAAGGGTGGAGGGGGTGAAGGGCGCACAGGTAATGGGGAAAAAATAAGAACTAACATACATCATGTACAGGTACAAGCACCCAATGATAAACGTAAACATATTGTATACCTAAAATGTACCAATAAAAGAATTTTAAAAAAAAGAAAGAAATGTCAGACTTCACTGAAATTACTTCAGTGGGTAACTAAGATTACTTTTTGGTGGATCCTGAAGTTTGCGTAGTGTTTGATTCTTTATGAAGATAGGCCAGGGATATTTTCTCACTTGACTCCTTGCATTTACAGGCTTCAGTCAAGGATAAACTCTGCATTTTTACATGTTAATTTCAGACCTGTGTTTGTACACAATACAGTCCATTTCAGAGATTAGGCATCTGGGCTGGAAGTGGGAATAAACTCACAGATTTATCCACACTTTCATTCTGTCTTCATAGCATGGACTCCTTTGCTGTCCTTTCAGTGGGATGGCAATATGTTCAATACAGTGTCCAAGGTTACACAGAGCTGGGCCAGGTTCTTGAGCTAAACTGCCCTCCTCTGAGCCTAGCTCTGTCACTTTGGTAGCTCACCACACTGTAGATTCTTTTCCCTCTTCCTCTAGGATTTCTGCTGTGGAAAAAATTTGTCAAAATGAACCTAGGAGACATAGACTAAGGAGGGTGGGTGGAGGAGGGTGGAGCTTCTGGTGTTCACCTCTAGGACCCGAACGAGACTGAAACCTTGGGCCTCCTGCCTCAGCTGTTCTTGGAGCTTCTCTGCCCTCCCCTCTCCCGAACCACTGGATCCTGGCAGTGGTTCTACCCCACCCACTCACCCCCCAAGGCGAGGCGTAAAAGAGCCAGGCCCATTTGCCACATGGAGGGATGGGTCCTGTGTCACAGATCCCAGTTCAAGAGCCCACTGAGGCACGTAATGGGATCATGGGCTTCCAATTGCTTTACCTAGTGCCTATATTAATTGGTCCCTGATCCACTTCACTGTGGTCTTTCACATTCTGATGGAGATGGGTACAGACTGGTGGCAAGTGGGGATGGGGTGCGGCTTGGTGTGCATGTTGCAGAAGGGTCAAAAGCAAGTTTGCCAGCTGGGTCTAAACTCTCCTTCTGTTCCTCTGCTCAGCAAACTGGATGGATGCTGTTTCACAAACACAAAAATGCTGCAAAATCTCCCCTTTAAAGGAAGATGGTGTCTCCTTTTTAGGCTCGCTGTTGTGGTTAAACAATAACCTTACATGGGCTAGATCTGGGTTGCAGAACACATAATTCACATTCTTGTCTGCCTGAGTCACTATCATTACCTAACCTTCTCTGAGAGTCAGCAGTGTGTGGGTGGAGCTGGACAGGAAGCCAGATAAGCCCCATCACTGTGGACATCTGCTTAGGAACCCCTTTACCTGGCTCTGGGAAAAGGATTTTTCACATTTCAAAGAATGTGACTAAAACATTCTCGGCTGAATTTCTTAAGCACTTGCTGGAGTTAGTGGACATTTTTGGACCGGAAGCCATATGGCTGAATCAGAAGGCAGAAAGCATCTCTTTAAATCCAAGCCCTCTTTAACTGTTGAGTAAAAAATCAGAGTTTATAGCGGCAGATTTTAGAATTGTTCTCAGAGTAAGAATTGTTCTCAAATCTAGTTTTTGCTTCAAAGTGTTTCTTATTCTCTTTAATCTCACCATGATTGAGACAGATTCTTCTTCTGCTCCAGATCCAGCCTTCTCTGATGGGAAGTCATTCTGGAATCTTTCTTTTGGAAAGTTATTCCTCAGTGGAAGAAGAATCCTAGGCCCCATTTCCCCTTTCTCTATCAGCCATAAGAACCCCCGAATCTCTGTCCCCCGGTTTTGTAAAGAGCTTTAATAAAAGCAATCCTGTGGAACGCTCCTGGGCTGTACAAGCAAGGGAAAAGTTGAGGATGTACGTTCCATTCCACAGTGACCACTTGTGGGGTCCAGGCTTGGGGGGGCACCTGTGCCCACCCAGGGAACTGGTGGATTCTATCCCACGGTCTAGCTCTGGTCGCTTTCAAAGGCTCCTGGACAGTGCAGAGAAGAGATGCGGAAAGAGGGCTGGGAGGGTCTTGTGAAAAGAACAAAGATGTGCTTTAGAGATGGCAGCTACTTTCACCTGAGAAGTGGGAAGGCTAGCCCAGTGTTATTGCATCTTTTGAATTTTTTAAAAAGTGAAGCCAGAAGTACAGGTTTTCAGAAAACAGTATGAAATATTTCAGTGTTTAAGGCTGGTGACTGCTGTGGTTGAGTGTGTTCCATAGAGGTTCTTGTGCTGCAAGTCTTCTCCCTAGTTGGGTGGCGGAACCTTCAACAGGTGGGGCCTAGAGGAGGGTGATCAGGCCACTGTGGGTCCACTCTTGGAAGAGAAGAATACAGGGCTTGTGAAGAGAGTTAGTTTTCAAGTGAGTGGGATGTTGTAAAGTGAGGCCACCTGTGAACTTGACCTCTTCCACACTCAGCCCTTTCCTTTTCTGCTTCTCTGCCATGTTGTGAAGCAGCCAGGGGGCCCCTCACCAGAAGCTGAACAGATGGGGCCAACTGGTCTTGACTTTCAACCTCCAAAACTGTGACCTAAAATGAACCTCTTTATAAAGCGTTTAGCCTCAAAAATGTTGTTGTAGCACATGGATTCATATACCAACCAAGCAGCTCTAAAACAAGCAAAACTGTCAAGACCCCCCAAAAAACATACTCATGGGGCTTATTTGGCTCCTCAACCTCTGGAGAAACCTCCCTGGATTGATGAGTAGACTCAGGTTGTCCACCTTTAGCAAGCTCAGAGGGTATTGTGACATCTATTTTTGATACTTGCTCATATTTCAGGCTTCATTTTCTGTATCCTTGTTTTATCTTTTGTTTCCCCTTCATCACTTAATTTTGTTGAATATTATCCAATTGAACATGTCACTAAAAACACCTTTTGGGAATAAAAAAGGGAGATCAATTACTTAACAGCAACATGTATCCTCCTTCATTCTCCCAGGTCCATGCATTTAGACTCAACTTCAGGTGAATGTTGATGAGTCCAAGATGATCATGGAGATTTGATTCTCTTGTCAGCAATGGGGTAGGCATGGTCATGTGATACAGCTGTGGCCAATGAGGTGTAAGGTAAACTATGGGGGAGAGGTGCACTCTAGAAAAGTTTTCTTGGATGAGAAAACTCTTGAGGTCAAGTGGTCCCAGAGCTAACAACTCTGGGACTCCCTCCCTCTGCTTTTGGTTGTGTAAGATCATCAATTTTCCTTACCATAGAAGCTATTTTACGTCATGGTTTTCTGTTGTTCCCAATCAAAAGCATCTGAACTGATAGTTTTTTTTCAACATTGTCCATTTCCTGACCCCTATTGATGATGATGACGATGATGGTGGCAGTCGGTGACAGAGAGTCTGTCAGATTCTCCAGGGGCTTCATTTACACTAGCTTATTTAAGCCTCACAATAAACCTCTGAGGTAAGTCATCCCCATTTCACAGGGAGGGAAACTAGGACCAGAGTTACACAGCTAGACAGCAGCAACAAAGCTGGGATTCAAAGTCAGGTGGTCTCCTTCTGGACTTGTGTCAGGTGGCCATATCACTGTCCTTCCAAGGGTTGTTTCTGACTACTGGGATGGGAAGAGGGGACAGCATGACTTTTATTTCTCACTCTATGTGATTCGAATTTTTAAAAAATTCTTGAACATGCACTACTTATACCTGGGTTGAAAATACCAGACATGGCAGGTAGCACACATGCTTAGGCATAGAAATCTAAAGACTTACCTACACCTGTTAACATCTGATATACTAATGTTCCCGGGAGCTGAGAAGTCCACATATCTCATTCTGAAAGACCCGGCCATTCTTTCCATTGATAAGAAACAGGAAGAGGGGAGATAAGAGACAGATCTGACAGTAATAGCTTGGTGGCCTGCGTGTAGTCCTGCACATCCTTGGCCAGACGCCTCTGGCTTGAGGGTTCTGGTGGTGCAGTGGAAAACTAGTCAAGTAAAGATGCACGAAAGGAGAACTTGGGCCAGGTGTTCATCTTGGCTTTTAGATCAAAGTTTTTATAGCTCATGAGTTGGGGCTCCTGATAAGGTTTTACAAAATGAACACAGGTTTTCTTGGTTTAGATGATTTCCTGTCTTTAGTCAGATGACACAGCTGTGGTGCCTATGTATGCTCCAGTTACAATGGCTGGATGACAATTACTGCCAGACATAGTGGCACAAATAGCCATGTATGATCCTCATGGATGCTGAAACTTGATCAGCGCAGAGTGAGGATGGCTTGACTCCGCTCAGCAGTGACTGGGGCCTCAGCTGGAAGCCAGGGACTTCGGAAGGTTTGTCTCCTTGCATGTCCAGTGGTGGAGCCCGGCTTTCGGCTTACAGCCCCAGGTCCTCTCCATGCAGTCTCTCCAGTTGGACTGGTGTGGACTTCCTCACTGCCTGGTGGCTGTACGGAGGGCTGGGGTGGGGGAAGCAGAGAGAGGAAGCAATGTGAGCACCACGTAGAAGAAGCTCTGACCTTTCCGTGATCTAGCCTCTGGGGTCACAATAGTGATACAGGGATGATATAGGAAATGAAGTAGGACCTCCAAATGATATAAGGGAAATATTGTAATTCCAACCTGTCAGCTGTCTGATATGACAAGTTTGTGTTCTCTAAAATTGAAGAATGAATTCTAGAGCAACAAATGTTTATTGAAAAGATAGCTCCTGAGAGCAGGAGGGGTCCTGAATGGATAGCGAGGACCCCACTTTTCAGGGAAATTTTTATAGAGCAAAAACCATGTGGATACAACGTGGGTTAAAGCTATGAACAACCAGTAAGGCTGCAAAGAGAGTTGCTTAGGTAACAGTGATCCAATGGGGATCAAGTCACGTAACAAGTGTATGTGTAAAGAACAAAGACTTTTTCTAGGATGTGATGGGTCCAGAGGTCTTGGTCACCCACCGGGGTGATTGATGTCTATCTAGACTCCCTCAGGCCAGGTGTTATCACTTATCTTGTCCTTTGGGGAAGTATGCAGGCCTGGTCATTTCATCTTTATCTTGAGGCCTGGTCTCCAACAGATCCATCTCTGGCCATGGTGGTAATGTGTTTTAGCTTTATACTGACTCTCTTGAGGGCCTAGCCCTATCTGACTGCCTATATTTCTACCTAACTGAGTTGCTATAATAATAGCATCGGTCACCTCCACCATTCTCCAGTGGTCCATGCTGTCATTGGCTCATGCCCTGAATAAAGGGGAGGGAAAACTGACCCCACCTCTCAACAACGGGGGCCCCAGGCACAGTGCTGAAAGAGCATGGGGGATGGGATAGATGTTTCCATCTTTGGAAAATGTAATCTACCCCATTACAGGACGGTGGCTTACGATGACAGCAGCAGCACACTGAGTCTTAACTGTCCTTCCTATACCTACCAGAAGCACTGCCTACTCCTGTTTGGAAAAGACCTCAGCACTCATTTTAACAGCTACTCCTCCTGTATTCCATTCCACCAGAGCAGTGTTTGGAGCTAGTCAATCTGAGGAATTCACCTGTTCATGGGTGCCAGTGGGCTACTCATCCTATGAGAGCTAACTGCAGTTAATAGGGATCTGCTTGGGAAGGACAGGATTGCTTAGCCTAGGTAACTTCATAATGGCTCAGGAGAAGGGCAAACGGACACAGGTACCTCTCTTTTGATGCCACTTCTATCATACCATGTGGGTGGTCACTGACTCTCTAAGTGTGAGACATCCATACAATGGTTCAGTTAAAACAAGATTGCAAATGCAGGTATCCATTGCAACATGGGCTTAGAGAAACTGTTATTCTCTGGTTCAGAAATTTCTCTTTTACTTGGAAAACAACATATTGATGTTTAAAAGATGATTGTGTTTGACTGATGGGACTACGGATGATTTTTGTTCTCTGCTTTCTAATTTTTTAAAAGAGTACACATTACCTTTATGGAAAAATAAGAACAATAATTTTTAAAGCCTTTATCTGTAGAAAAGCAGGAGGCAGGTTGCCAGCCCACCTGTGCCCCTGTCGCCTTGTGACATCTGCTTAGTCCCTCACCATCTCTGTGACTCTTTCCATGGCGTGGATGTCAGCGTCATTCTTCCCTCCTTCTGTTTTACCAGGTTTCCACCATCAGCCCATGAGTGAGCAGGTAAGATGCATTTGGGCAAAAGATGCTATACAGAGACAAGACTTATTATTATTTACCCTTTTGTCTTCCTAAATAAACTAGATTTCTTAAAAAACATGTAGCAAAAGGAAGCTGAGTTGTTTCCCTATTTACTCAAACATGCGGGGCCTCTGCAAAAATCTGAGGGTCACGTATAGAATTCACCACATGTTTTGAAATCCTACAAAGCCCCAGAATTCACACACACACACACACACACACACACACAATATGTTAAGTGGTTGTTGGACATATTACATTAAGAGCCAGGACACCAATGAGCAGAAAAAAATTTCCTTTAGCATTTTCTTCTTTGGCTTTTTGAGGTCGCTCTTGTAAATATATGCAGCACCTGTGAGCTAATAAATCATGTATCCAAAGAATTCTGAAAATCTAGAAAGGTCACTGTTTACATCTTATCTGTCTGTCAAGTGACATTTTTGGTGGAAGCATAAAAAAGCAAGTTTATTTTGGGGACTGGTAACTCGGAGTAACAGCTGCAAAAAGGAATGGGAAATAAAGACTTGTCATTTAATCTTCTTTCTAAACATTTGTTTAAAGCCCAAATTTCACATTTGATTGGACTTCAGGAGTAAAATCTTGCCAGATGGGGACATGAAGATTGGGAAACCAGCATAACCTGGAGTGTAGAATTTCCGGATTGGGAGAAGAATTTGTTAAGAGCTGGAGCCTGGACAGCCTCTTGTGGTGTCATCGGATCTGGGACTTGTGTCCCAAGCCCTGTGTTCCTTGTCTGCAGAGCAGAGGTTACTGATGCCACTGAGACTTCGGACCACTGTCCTCCCCTGCTCCTTGGGTCCCACCGAATCCCACTTGAAGCCCTGCGCGTTCATGTGGACCTCCTCATCTTTGCCCCTGAGCTGACTTGCCCTAAGTTGTGAACCTCAGCTTCTGGGCCTCCTGCTTGTTTCTTTTATGCTGCAGTAGCTCCTCCCTCCGCCCTTTCCCAATGCTTGTCTAGTAACATGACCCTGACTGTTTGCACACCAAGTCCTCAAACAACCTCAGGCAGAGGCAGTCCTGTGTTCCCAGAGAGGAAACCCAGCCCCGAGAGGTCAGAGAATTTGCCAAAGGCACACAAAGGGACATCCAGGCCCGCCTATCCCAATCCCTCGCTCCCGATGCCTGCTCTATCTGCTCCTGTTCTCTCCTCCCGGCTTCCGCTGTCACCAGTTCAGCTGTCACCAGCCCATGGCCAGCTTGTACTTTGATGTCTTTGGCTTTCTGTGGGCTGGGGCCACCAAACCATTGCACTTCTGGGGCTTGGTACTTTTCAGGGGCATAATCTTTGGATGTCAGTGAATTCAGTCTTGAGAAAATTCACCTTTGTTGGGAGATAGGACCACTTCTATTTCTCTCTCAGCCTAAACAAACAGAGATCACTGCCAAGAAACAGTTTTTGGTGATTTCCCTTTCTCTCCAGGACACAGGACAGGTCAGAACTCAGCTCTCTGGCTTCCCTGTCAGCCCAAGGAGCAGCCCCTAGATTTCCAAACACCTTTGAAAGACCTGGCACCCTGAGCTTGGGGTGCTACTGTGAGACCCATGTTCGTGACTTTCAGCAATGAGAAAATGAAGATCTCAGACCTGGAAAAGTGAATGCCCCAGGCAACTGTGACCTTTCCTAACTCCTCAAACACAGCAGGAGCGATGCTGAACAGTGACATATCGGCTTTGTGTTTTTCCAAGCACACATTTTACCTGTTTTTGCTCAGGGTAGGTTAGTTGGCAACAAGCAAAGCCTTTCAGAATGGTCAAAAACGTGGAAGTTCCAAACTGGTTCTTAGCATTCAAAAATTGCACATTCCACACAAGAATCTTACTTGTGAAGAATATATATTTGTGAATTCTTTTCCAGTTGTTCCAGAATGGATTTCCATATATTGTGATCAAAGACCTTGGGTCTCAGAGGCTATATTGCTTTGGATCCCAATAGCCCCTGAATTCCAGCTTCTAATCCTTTACAGATTTTTGTGGTGTGCAGACTGAACCAGAAGCGACTTCAGAAAGCAGCTTTCCAGCACTACGTGTGTGTGTGTGTGTGTGTGTGTGTGTGTGTGTGTGTGTGTGTGCATGCACATGCTGTCTTCCGGCTCCAGCACTTTCCTTGATTGTTGGCATTGCCTTCCCTCCAGAGGCCGACTTGCTGCTCTGCAGCTCCTCAGCCACTGTTTGTGTTAGGCTTCATCAAACTTTCTAAGGACAACTGATTTTAAATAAGCAGACACAGGCTCACATACAGCCTGCAAAACACAGGTGAATATCAGTGCTGGGAGGTATACACAGACGTGAGAATCACAGCGGGGAAGAGAGAGCAGGGTCAGCTCAGGACGGACGTGGAGGAAATCTGTCCACAAATTACATAATCCACCACCAATTTACATGTTAGATCTCAAAATTTCCAGGAAAAATAATTTCTCCTCACCCTTTTCTTCTCTTAAGTACTGAAAAATGAGTTACTATGCAAAATTGGATCACTTTCAACCTGTAACAACACCCACACTTGGAGACAATATTAAAACAAGCAGAGACTAAGCAGCCACCATTTAATTTCTCCTATGATCCTGTTACTATAACTATCACACTTAACTATGGCACTGGAACAGGCCTCCCTGGGTTACAAAGCTCTTCTTATTCCATCTGTCCCCCAGAACAACTTTGGAACTCCCCATTTCTTTGATCTGTGCCTCAGAGATGAGTTATCAGTTTATGTGGACAGGTGTCAGCACTCCTGATGAAACTACATTGGTCAGCTTTTTGTCCCTGTGATGACACACCCAAGAAAAATAACTTAAAGGAGCAAACATGTATTTCGGCTTACAGTTTCAGAGGCTTCAGTCTGTGGTTGGTTTGTTCCATTGCTGTGAGCCTGAGATGAGGCAGAATGACTTGGCAGTAGGGTACGGTAGGCCAGCAGTGGTTGAGCACAGCTGCTCACCTAGTGGTGGCCAGGAAGGAGAGAGAGAAGGGAAGAGACGGGGTCAAGGACTAGATACAGCCTTCACAGGCATGACCTACTTCCTACTACCCCTGCCCCCCGCCTCCATTCAGCTGAGAACTCATGAGTGGATCAATCCATTGATCAGGTTAGCATCCACATGGTCCAATTTCCTCTCTAGGCCCTCACCTCTGAACATTACTGCACTGGGACCAAGCCCTGAAGAATCTTTGCAGGACACTTCATATTTAAACCACAACAGAGACTGATTGGAATTTGTGCCCGAATATGCCCTCAGTTTCTACCCCAGACCCCGCAGAAAGTGACTGGTCGACACAGCCTTTTCCAAAGTCAGTTCCTGTTCCCTATGGCTGCCTAGCTGACTACCTCACAAAATAGAGGCTTCCTACTACAACCCTTATAGTGCACTTTTTTGGATCAGGAATTCAGGTAGGGTTTTTGCAGGTGATTTTTCTCCTTCCTCCTGAGTTAGTTGGAAGGATTGGGGTGAGAGCTGGTCTGGTTGGGTTGGGTCAGCTTGCTCACACACCTGGGAGGGACAGCTGGAACTCCACACCCAGTTTTGTCCTTCTTCTTCTCCCAGTCCCTTGGAAACTCTGTCTTCCTTTCAGCAAAGTAGTTGGACCTTACATGAAGCCTCAGGTACCCAGCCCAAGGGTTCTGGGACTCAGAGAGTGAAAGTTTCCAGTCTTAAGGCCCTGACCTGTTCTATACAGTCACAGAGTCACCCAGATTCAGGGAAGGGAACAATAAATTTGCATAACATCTGCTCAGCCCATAGCAACAGGAGAGGCTCCAAACTAAGACTGTGCACTGATGAGAACCAGATAGCTATGATGGATGCTCACAGTTTTAAGAAGTTCCCTACACAGGAGAGAAAAGAGCTACATGTTGCTGGCTTTGAAGCCCTGCGTCTCCTCTCAGGTGAAGGGGCAGTTCTAGTTTTTCTGGAGCGCAGTGTAGGTCACTATCACCTGTCCAACCCAAGAAGACCTTCAGAAAGAAGAGAGTCCTGAGGTTGTTTTGGACAACTGGGTGGCCAACAGCTCTTTCCTCCCCTGTGATAGGCCCAGAAATGCCTCCTGGAATATGCCCACATCCTAACCCCCAGAACTTATAACTGTACTGTAGAGCGTGAAAAGGGCTTTACAGATGTGACTCAGTTAAGCACCTTGAGATAGGGGGATTATCTTGAATTATCTGGGGGTGCCCAATGTAATCACAAGGACCCTTACAGTGGGAAGGCAGGAAGGCAGAGTGGGCAGTAGAGGAAGTGATGCTGACAGCAAGAGCTCAGAGGAATATGAGGAAGAAGTCGTGGACTCAGGCAGCATGGGAAGCTTCTAGAAGGTATAAGAGGAACAGAACAGATTCTCCAACAGAGCCTTCAGAATGCAGCCCTGCTAATATCCAGATTTTAGCCTCAAGGTGACCAACAGAGATGTCATGAATTTGGCAACTTAGTGATACATTCTGAAGCTTGGTGATGTGGCACATTGGGTTTTACTTTAGTATGCCTTGTACTTTGTGTATGTTTTAAATTTTTCATGATTAAAAGTAGAGTGAAAGAGAACTATGGTCTTGAGGGTTAGAACAAATACCAAGAATTTACCACTAGAGCGGGTTCTCTCCTGGGAGCATGTCTTCTTGGCCTGGATCCTCCAACTGGTCTCCCGGAATTTCCAAGTCAGCAGCATTCTGGGAAAGCCTATCTCTACCTTGTCTGAAAGAGCAACAAGGGAATATTCAGAGGGGGAGGCAGAGGAGAGGCAGCATCTACATCTCCTCTGGCTGGCATGGTTTGGGGGGGCCCTGTGCCCAAGGTAGACCAGCAGTCAGGGTCCAGAAGCCCATCCGGGGCCTCTGACAACTGAGAGTTCAAGGCTCCCTTTGCCTTCAAGGTTCTTGATGAGTTCCAGAGCCGAAAGGAGAAGCAAAGGAGTCCAGTTCAAAGCAGAAGGGGCAGCGGTGAGGTAGGGGGCAGCTTTGGTCTCCCACCTGATTTCTTTGGGTAGCAAGGCAGGGGTGCTACTTGATTTGGTGGGACAGCTCTTTGCTCCCCGAGGGGCCATGGTAGAGGCCTTGACACAGTTTTGCTCTTCAGTAGCACAAGTTCTTTCCAGGCAGCTACAGAATAATCCCCTAGGTGAGTTCTAGAGCCCCCATATCCAGACCTGGTTATAACCCCACACTGGTTATATCACCAGCCCCCCCTTGTTCACGCATCACCTCCCCTAAAAGGCTTTTCTCACCCAGTACCTCTAAAGGAGGCTGCTCATTTAAAATTCTTAATACCTGCGGCCGGGGATTTAGCTCAGTGGTTCCGCCACCTGCCTCGCAAGTGCAAGGACCTGAGTACTACCCCTGGTACAAAAAAAAAAAAAAAAAAGCAGTGATGGAGATAAAAATTTGTTAATAAATAAATAAATAAAATTCTTAATACCTGTTAATAACCAACTTGACAGTCATTTGCATGGTTTTATTGTCTAGAAAGTTCTGGGTGAGCACAGATGTGCTTGGACCACCTACTTCCCCTGCTTCCCTATGCCCAGTGCCCAGAACTGCCTGCCAGAGAGGAAGCTGTTGCTGAATAGTTGCTGAATGTATATAGATTTTGTATACTTCATAATTCACTTACAAGTGTGTAGTGGATTTATAATGTCTATAAGGTTGCAGAGAAGAGGATGGTGTGCCAAAGGAGACTGACTCTAATTCCAGGCTTTGGGGGGAAATCTTAGGGGATTGGTAGGTCCTTCAAAATATCGAAATCACCTTCAGCTCGCCCTGCAGAGCGCGGTCCACAGTGCCATCTGCTGGGAAAAATGTAAAACCTGGTTTATTTTTCTTAAATTCCCCTTAGAGCTGTTTCCCAGTAGCTCTGGCGGGAAGAGCTCCAGACAAACCTCACCTGGACACAACCAGTACTTTGGGAGTACCCCACGTGTGTGTCAATGTGAGTGTGTGCCTGTGCATATGTGTGCGTGCATGTGAGGTTGCACCTGATGCACGAATGCAAGGCCAAAGCCCGCCTACTGGGATTGATCTCAGCACAGAGGAATCTTTGGGCTGGGCCAGGAAATTCAGACCTGAGCATCTTGAAATAACTCTAAGAAGGGAAAAATGTCAGGCTCGAGCTCCATGGGGGGCACTTCTGTCTCTCACTCAACATCTGCTGCTGTGGGGCCAGACTGAGGTGACCACATGAAGGCTGAGTTGTGGTCTTTGATCAGTTTCCTGGAGCTAAAATGACAGAGGACCCAGCTGTTGGAAGAGCTATTCAAGGCCTTCAGTGGGTTTCCAAATGCTTACCTTATGTTCATTAAACTTTAGATGGGCTTGGTATTTTCATAATGTAACCTGATCTTCAGAAAGAAATCTCCACCCTCTCCCTCTCCTCCCTCCCCCCCCACAATCTAATATATTTAAAAGATATTTATATTTATCTGAGACGTTTACAAGAACACAATAGTCTATTTCATCTTGAAAATATTACAGAAGACTGACAATAATCCTGGAAGAGCTGATATTATTTCACCAGAGAGGAGAAAAGGTGAACAGAATAGAAGTGCGACCTTGGTTAGGTGGAGAGAGAACTAAATATGTGTGAGCTGCTGCACCTCCGGGCCTCCGCTTTATGGAGTTCTGTGCGGGAGATGCCACTGCATCCTGTGAGGCCCACACACCCCGGGGGACAGCCAGCCCAGCTGTGACCAAGTTCGGGGGCTGCCACGAACCATTATGCCAAGCATGGGGGCCAGCTCTTCTCTAAAGTCTGGAGGCAACAACAGGGAAAACTGGGTGGTTTACAGCCTGGCTGGAGGGATGGCATTAAACACTGGGAAGAATTTCCCAAGCGAGTCTACGTCCCCAAAGAAGTCTTGGGGGGTGGGGGGTGACTGTGAGTACAATTTCCCGTGAAGCTTTTCAA
This sequence comes from Heterocephalus glaber, assembly GCF_000247695.1. The sequence goes on from NW_004624763.1 coordinate 8,024,725, forward strand.
GAGGAACAGGTTTTTGATTTTTTTCTTTTTGGTACCGGGGATCGAACTTGGGACCTTGCACTTGTGAGTCAGGTGGCGGAACCACTGAGCTAAATCCCCGGCTCAAGAGGAACAGGTTTGCAGGAAGTGGAGGAAGTGGAAGTGATAAGTGAGCTCTGTAGTCATTTGGCTTATGCTCAATGAGTCCTGGTCTATGGGAGGCCCTGTCCGGGTCTCTGGGCAGCATCAGATACACGTTCATGACTTTGTCCTGCCCTTCTCCAAGGACGAGCAATGGGGAAGAAACTCTAACTGCCCCAGCAGAGGTTGCTTCCGGTGGAAATGGCCAGACTGTCCCTCTATTGAGCCTGGGAGGGATGGGGTGGATTTTGTTTCATGGGACAGCTGGGGGCGCAGGGAGAGATGGACGAAGCCAAGCCAAGGCAGTCGTGGGAGCTGACTTGGGAGCATGGAGGTCTGGGTGGGGGATGGCGGCTCATTTGGGGTGGAGCAGAGGGGCGTATTGGAGGGTGGCCACAGATGAACCAGGAAAGCAGTCGTGGGTGTCCTCAAATGCCAAGCTAAGCAGTTTTGCCTTTGCTTCAGTCTGCGAGCAAAAAGATGTTAGTTCCAAACATAAAGGCGTCAGTGGTCAAAAGGGACGGTGTGTCCACGTAATCCCAGAGTCTGCATCTTATTCTGCTAGGTGCTGGGACTCAGGGGGTCCTCTGTCTGGGTCCTAAGACTCTGAGGACAGGCGAGGAAGACCTCCAGTCTCTTCAGCAGAAAAGGCGGCTGTTGGTCGCATGTTTAGCAGATTGCCTGAAACTACCATCAATAACTTTCCACATCATCGTGCGTTGCAATCAGACAACGCTGCTGCTGTTCTACAGACTAAGACATGCATGTCTTTCTTGGCCTCTTTGCAGGAGGACTTTTGACTTATTCCATTTTCATTGCTATCACAGAATACCTGAGACTGGATGATTTTTTTTTAAAGAAAAGAAGTTTATTTTGGCTCTTGGCAGGCCACCAAGACTATGGAGCCAACACCCGCATGGCTCCTGGACGGGCCTCGTGCTGTTTCAAGTCTTGGCAGAAAGTCAAGTGCATGCGGAGGAAGAGACATACTCAAGGGCGGCCTGGCTTTATAGCAACCTGCTCTCCTGACAACGAACCCACTCTCAGGAGAAACGCACTAAGCCTTCTTAAGAATCTAATCGCCTTCCCCACACCGTCCTGAGGATTGAACCACGAGCCTTCACACCGAGCTGTATCCTAGGCCACTTTTCAGTTATTATTGTGGGACAGCGTCTTGCTAAGTGGTCCAGACTGGGGTCACCTTTATGCTCCTCCTGCCTCAGCCTCTCGGAGTGCTGCAATTACAGGTACGTGCCACAGTGGCTGGCTCCTAATTACCCCTTAACACTGTTACAGGGAGGACAGATTTCAACCTGAGTTTCAGAGGGGACAAACTATTTTCAAACCCTAACAAATACCCTTCCTTGGTGTTTCGAGTATAGTTCAGCTCTTTTATTATGGGTTTTTTTCTACATTGCCCCCTCTGATAGGCCTAGTGCTGTTTGGAGGTAGTTTAGTGACTGAACTCCTGTATTTCTGGGCCAGGAGAAGCAAAGTGGTTACGTTGGGCCTTTCAGTCAGACTTCCAGAGAACGCATCGTCCTTTGGCAAGTTACCGGCCAGGTCTAGCCCTCAGTGTCCCCATCTCTAAAATGGAGATGTGTCGCTGCTTCCTACCTGCCGAGTGTGAGCATCGGTGATCAGAACTGTGCTGACAGGCAGTCGAAGCCTGGTTAATGAAACTTGCCTCATTTTCCTTCCTGACGTGGGTCAAGCTCAGCCTGTGTTCTTTAACATTTCACCTGGCTGCCAGCTGCCTGGCGGCTCTGATTCTGGCCACCCTTTCCTGCTGGCCCCTGCCAGCTCCTCGGCCTCAGGTCCTGCCCCGTCTCCTTACAACACCCAGTTCTGCTGCCCAACCCGTGGGTACTCGCGGGCCTCAGTGCCTTTGCATGCAGAACTCCCAGGACATCTCTCCTCCCCTCCCTGTCCTTCAGTTCCAGCCCAGGGTCCCCTGCCCTGGCCTCTGCCGCTGCTCTCCACTCCACACCCTCGAGCCTGCCCGCTAGTGAGCACCCCTGCTGGGACAGGAACTGCGCCTTTCTCATGTTTCTGTCCCTTCGCTCATTGCCCTGCTGGGTCGCCACTTGCTCCCAGCCCCGTCTTCCCCGCTTCCCCCGAAGACGAGGGCTCATCGCAGTCACTTCCGCCTTGGTGGTGGAGACAGAGCTCAGGAAACAGCCTTCCGTGAAGCTAGCGTCCTGCAGATGACGAGTCCCAAAGGGCGAAAGAACAACATAAGTAACCACAGAACACAGGTCAGCGAGCCCGCAAGCCTGGGCGCTGGGAAGGGACAGCGTGGATTGGAAGGCGGCGCTGCTGGGGCAGGGGAAGCTGGATTCAGAGAGGGCCTGGGGTGCGTGGGGTGGGGGGACAGGACGGGGTGGAGCCCGGGGTGGGAGCCAGGTGGCGAGACCACCGCGGACTCGGGGCTGGAACTTTGTGATGTGCGCCTCACCCTTCCGTCGGCAGCTTCTCTTCGTGTGGACCTCCGAGAACTAGCCACGGAATAAATAAGGTGAGCGGGGGCCTCGGGGGCCACTTCCGGCTAGCACCCCAGATCCACGCCCTCCTGGTTCTAGCTTGCAGGCGCTCCCGGTCTCCCGAAGGCCTCGTTCTCTCCTCGGTGAATGGGGGGCGGGGGGGGCAGTTTTTCTCAGTTTAGGGCCACTCGGCTGGGATCCACCACAGGCCTTGCACACGCGGCCGGATTTGATCTGTTGATGATTTTTGCTTCCAAGGGGGAGTCGGCTCTGTGCTCCGGCTCTCACGTCCCTGGTCGGCGTGGGCTCTGTGTCCCCAGCCCTGGAGTCGGGGGCTCCCCACACAGGGGTCTCAGGCTCTCTCAAGGCAGCAGGGTGGGCAATTCCATGGCTCACTTCCGTATTCTGCCGCAAAGGGACCAAAGTCTTTCACTGCTGGAGGGAGACTGCTGTGTCACATGTTTTGCCAGCTTTTTAGCTGTTTCAGTGGAGAAGGTAAATCCAGTCTGGGTTATTCCATCTGACCCAAAGTGAAGCCATCGGGTGCTTTCAAGATTTCTCCTTTTTCACTGAGTTTAGCAATTTGGCCATGATGTGCCTGGATGTGGTTTTCTCCGTGTTCTTCTGCTTGGGATTTACATGATTCTTGAATCTACAGGATGTATAATTTTCAGCGAATTTGGACATATTTTCAGTTAGGCTTTAAACATTTCACATCATTTTAGCTTAATTCCCTCTGCCCTGTTCCGGATAGAGTTACACTCTCGGGTACAGGAGAAGTGTGTGAACCTATGAATTTTGGAGGACACAGTCCATCCCATACATCTCTCTCCTCTCCTTCTGGTGCTCCAGTTAAGTGCATGTTAGATCACCTCACATCGTCCTGCAGCTCACCAGCACCCAGTGCTTGCATGTGTTCTCCTCTCTCTGTTTTAATTTCTGTAGTTTCTACAGTTCCCTCTTTAAGCTTACTAATAGTTATTTCTCCAGATTCTCATCTGCTATTAGTCCCACCCAGTAGGTTTCTCTTTTCAGATAGTATGTATTTCATCTGTAGAACCTTTTGTGTCTTTTTTATACCTTTAATTTCTCTCTTTATCATGTTAACTTCTGAACAAATGAAGTATAACTTTTCAATATGTAAAGTATGATAGAAGCTCATACCCATATGCCATGATTTATTTGATCGTTTTTCCTCCTGGCGATGGATCATATTTTCTTGCTTCTTTACATGCCTGATGATTTATTGTATTAAAGGCTTAACATAATGAATTTTACATTACTGGATGCTACATATTTTTAAAATGCTGTAAACATACTTGGGTTTTGTTGTAGGATGCAGTTATATTACTTAGGAATAGCTGGATCCTTTGAAATCTTCTTGAGCTTTGGAGGGGTGTTAATCTAGGACTTACTGATTTATTTGGTCCTACTATGAACCGATATCTTTCTTAGGACTACCCAGTGTTCCATGTTGGAAGTTTTTCCACTTAGGCTAGTGGGTATAAACTATACCAGACTGTTTTTGAGCTGCTGGAATTGTTCCATGAAGTCCTGTCCAGGGGCAGAACTCTGCAGTGTCCCTCGCCTTCTCTCTCTCCCTTTTTCTGAGGTTGAAAAATGGTTTTCTTCTCTAGGGTCTTACACAGCCATTTAGAACAATGCACTGACACCAGATGTATGGAGATTTCTTCCCATAGATCAAGCAATTTTCGGTCTGGGGATTTAGCTCAGTGGTACTGGTGCCTGCCTTGCAACCACAAGGTCCCAAGTTCGATCCCCAGTACCAAAAAAAAAAGGTCAAGCAATTTTCCAGCAGATGCCAACTAGATATCCTGTAATTGGACTCAGTTCCTTCACTGTCTACTTGGAGACACTGTCAGATTCCGAAGGCTGAGGGCTCAGTCCCATAAGACCATCCTGACTTCAGATGCCAGTGGCAAGCTCCAGGGCATGGCTTGTGCATCTCACTCAGGTGACCCTGTATTTATGTTTATTCATTATACAGGACATTGCAAAGGTTCCAGGTGACCAGCCAGATGGGAGTGTTGCACAGGCAGGCTGTGTGGAGGGGAGAGTGAAGCTTCCATGCCTACACAGAGCACCAGCCCCAGGTCCCTGGGCAGGGGCAGTACTCTAGAAGCTCTCCAAACCCTCTACTATGTAGACACAGGCCCTTGCCTCATTGCCCATTGGTGATTCACTCAACCATCAGCCCAGGTCCCGGACCCGGAAGTCAGAGGGTAGAATTGAGAGTGCCGATCCTCTACTCACATGGTTGGTTCCCTTGGCAACCAGCACCCAGAGTCTCCTCATTACAACAAAAGATGCTCCTACTTAGGAAATTCCAAGGGATCAAGGAGGTCTGGGTCAAGAATCAAAGACCAAATATTGGAACAAAATATTCTTCTAGTGTCTCTCTCTGCAAGAGTTTCAGGAACACTGTCAGAAACAGGATAGAGATCAACATATGTTTCTTATTACGTCTTAGCATCACACTGGTTTTCCCTACAGATCCTAGCCATCTTGGCTTCCTTTTCTAAATTTTTGAACCAGAGCTTTCACACTGAGTTATACTCCCAGCTCCTTTTTATTTGTTTGAGACAAGTCTCTCTAAGTCACTAAGTTGCCCAGACTGGGTTTGAACTTGGAATCCTCCTGCCTTAGCCTCGAGGAGTGCTGGGGTCACAGACATTTGGGACCACGCCCACCCTTTACTTACACACAGTCTTCCCAACTCAGGGAGACCGGTAGGCTCTGTGGGGACCTCCCTTCCTGCAGTGCAGCCTCCATCCGTGCTCCAAGTCCCACAGAAGGGCACTCAGGACTCACCTCATTTGCTCCCCTCTTCTCTGCAATTACCGTCCCATGCTGTCTTTGTTTATTATCTGAAAAACATTGTTTTATATACTTTCTCCATTTTCCCCCACTTTGGAGCAGCCATGTAAATCTAGTCCCTGACTTAACTCAGATCCTCATATTTGCTTTAGCTGGTACTAAACCTGGCAATGTTCTGGGTCCCCGAGCCCCAGGGTGCAGGGTCTGATGCTCCAATAGCAATTTGTGCTTATGCTCCTCATTTCCAAATGGTGCATGCAAAGTCTGAGATGTGGAGTCAAACTCCCTGGGTTCAGATCCCAGCTCCATCACTTACTTTTTGACTTTGAGAGTTACTTCACCTCTTGACCTCCAAATTAAGGATGAAATATACGAAGCATTTGGAACTTTTCTTGGTACATGGATGATAGCAAGTGGTAAGTTATTCAGCACCCACCTCTCTGTCAGGCATTGTGGTAACATTCACAGCCTAAATTAAGAGCATCCTGGCAGCAGGTGCTCAATATGTGTTCCCTAAATGATGAATGAATATACTCTTTTCATTTAACTGTCTCTCACCCTGCAAGTCCAGAGCTAAGGTCTCTTCCCTGGGGAACCCCCCTCAGTGGCCTTGGAAAGGCCACCTCTTCCTACCTCCCTTCCTGACATTTCATTTTGCCTTAAACCCCAGGTGATCCTAGGTTCAAGTCCTCCAGAGCACTTAGAACCATCTCATTGCTCACCATCAATTTCTGTTTTTCACTGGCTCTCTCCCTCCTTTGGTAGAACATAAAGTCCTCACCATGGTGTCTCCAGCACCCAGGACAGGGCGTGGCACATTCCAGGTGCTCGTGTACTGCTTACTGAATGAATGAATGAGTGAGTGAATCCTTTCAATGGTTGTATGCTGTTCTCTTTAGCATTTCCCTTTTCTTCATTTCTGCTTTATCTCCAAAACTAGAGACTAAGTTCCTTGAGGATATCTTTCTGACCATCAGTTCAGTATTATTATGAAAATAAAATAAGGTTACATGTGAAAGAATGGAGTCCAGAGTGTGTTCTATCTGGATGCCGGCTCTTTGTTTTAAATTCAGACTTTCTTATATTCCTTTCATAAATACTTGTTTTCCAGGTACCATGAAAAGAACCCAAAGAAGCTTTCGAGCTGTCAAAGGCGATCACTGAGAGATGTCATCAATGTAGTGCCACAAAATTGTCATATTTTAAATCTGCAGTTCTGCAGTAGAGCAGTTGTAGTTTTGTCACAGCCCACATCAAAGTCCAGATGGTGTGAGGGAGGGATGGACATGGGACCCCGTAACCCCTTGGAACTCTTCAGATTTCATCTCCTAAGTGGTATTGTCCATCTGTGTTTGTATCTTCCTTAGCAACTCCATGAGGAAATCCCTAAATAGTAACTGCCTGCAGTGTTTCGGTTGTCTGTCTTCCTTATTGGATCTAAGAGCCAGGAAGGTGGCCCTACACAAAGAGCAGGCTATTTGAATTGTCCTCGAGCTGTTCTAGACCCATGTGCCCTTTCAGACTGTCTCCCAGGGGTGGTCTACAGTTGGTCATAACAAGTCAAGACTCACAAACCCTGTATGTGAACGGTGATGTGTTGTTTCTGCCACTGCAGCTCCCAGCAACATCCAGCTGATGCTCCGTGATTTCTCTGGGGCCACTCCCAGTTTCAGACTCAGATGACTGGGAAAAGTACAGTGGCCCTAAATAGCTATTTATTGAAGGAGTCCTTCTGATAAACACAACTTCATTTCAAAAAAACATGCAGAAATAATGTTGGTTCTCGAAACTTTGATGTCCTGCATGATTCTAATTTTTTTTTGATGAGTCTAGCTTTGAAGAGGTTTTTTGTTTTTGTTTTTGTTTTAATATAGATGGAGAAAACATTTCATTGGATTTTGTGGTTTGATTGGAAATCTGATGGTCAGGCCTGGGGCTATGGTACATGTGTTCAGACATCAAATAGATTTCTTGTCTTAGATGTTTTTTTAAATCAGATGTTTTTGTTTTAAATTTCTTATTATTATCTGATATGACTCAAGTTTTAATCACCACCAGAGTGCTTAGTTCTGCTTATTATTCAAACTCCCCAGTAGCCAGGATGCAGACCTCAGAAAATGTGAGCTTTCCAACTTGGCCGACTATCACAGGATGAGACCAGCAGATTGGAATGGGAGTCTTTGTTTTCTTCATCTTGGTTCTGAGGCCCATCAGCAAGGTTCCCAACACATGGAAAGCCATAGAGACCAACAGAACAGCTTAGATTTTTAAATCCTCATTTCAAGTCTCCCTTAATTCCCAACTTCATCTGGGTGGCCAGCTGTTTTGGTACTTGGATTGGGATCTCCAGCAAGAACACAGGAGCCTGGTTTTGCAGTCCTTGTCCCATGTATTCTTGGCTCCTCTACCTGCCTCTTCTCTTCTTCATGGGTCTCTCTTGATCTCCCATCCTGTAGAATGTGAGTCTTGGGCTTTTGGTGTTGTCAAGGCAAACTGGCCCTTCTGTCATAATGACCACCATAGTGGATAATGGGTTTTTCTTCTCAATCCCTTAAAACTAGGCCCTTAAAAATGGTTTTAGTGTGTTTTTAAACACACAGAGATACATACAGCTCTGTAAATGCCCAGTAGTTCCTTCCAAGGCTGGGCGACCATTAGTCTTAGCACAGGGGCATGAAAGCCTACTTGAGGTGGGGTGGGGGTTCAGAGGTACTACTGGCACCTCATCTGGCATTCGGGGGCATTTCTTACACTCATTGTTTCCCCAAAGGGTGATGCTGAGGCTGCTCTATCCACAGCCTGGTACTTAGCTCTCATCTTTGCTTCTTGTTGAATCGTGTTCCTTCACCCCAAACTTACATGTTGAAGTCCTAACCTCCTGTGTCTCAGAATGTGACCTCATTTGGAAATAGGGTTGTTGCCAATACAATTGGTTAAATTAAGATTATATCAGGCTGGAAATGTAGCTCAGTGATAGAGTGCAGGGGACCGTAACATTGATTATGCCAAAGCAGGCTGTGAAGAGCTAAGCCCACTTGGCTTGTTTATAGCAGTGAGTCTGGCCAAAGCCTATGTGCCAAGGTCAGAGTAACTCACACCCAAATTCTGTTCCCACAACTAAAACCTGCTAACTAGAAGGACAGTGTTCTAATTTTGTCTATTCTGTTCCTAATTCAAGAATGCTTTGCCTTGTCTTTTATGAGTCTTGTTTACATTAATTTCCATAAAAATGGCATGACTGCACCTCCTTGCACGTAGTTCTGCCCTTGCAGAAAAATCAGTGGCTTGGATTGGCCAGTGACTTTGTTGGTTGCACTAGCATTAGTCGTCCTGGCACCCCACTTTCTCTCCTAGTTCTGCCTTTTAGTTTTATTTCTCAGGCCTGCGTTGTATACTGGACAGGAAACTTAACTGCAGGGGTCTCCAGTAGTAGAGCATATGGGCAAGGCTCTGGGTTCCCTCTGCACCAAACCCTCACAAAGAATCCTATTGGGGTCAATGGGCCCATAACCAATATGACTGGTGTCCTTAGAAGATGTCCACATGAAGAATGAGAGACATAAACCCTGAGAGAATGTCATGCGGGAGAGAAGGGAGTGATACGTCCATAAGCCAAGGAACGTCAAAGATGGCCGCAGAACCCAGCAGTGGAGAGAGGCACAGAAAAGATTCTTTGTCTTGACCTTCAGAGGGAATCAACCCTTGACCTCAAACTTCTGGCTTCCAACAATGTGAGCTGATACAATCCCGTTGTTCAAGCCACCCAGTCTGTCATGGCTCCCACTCTTTCCCCTCCTGCGCATCCCCCAGCCCGTCTCCTCTGGCTGCACTTCTTCGATCAGCCACTTGCACATGAATTCCAGCCTGCTTCCTGGGAACCTGACCAAGACAGACATCAGATGTTTTCCGCCAGCCTGGTCTCTCCTGAGCTACAGACTCAGAAGCAACTGTTTGCTGGGAACCCTACCTCGACATCTCAAGGACACCTCGAGTCCACCTGACAAAGCTGTGTTCCTGCCCCAGCTCCTCCAAGGTGTGACAGCACCATGAGGCTTCTGTGGCTCCTGTCAGAAGCCTGGACACACCCTGTGCCTCCTCCCTCCTGCACCCATAGAGCTTGTCATTGTTCAAAGCCTGTTACCTTGGTCTCCGTTCCTGTCTCCCGTTGGCCCGAATTGATCTTCCTTTGTGTCCCTCGGACGATTATCCTGGTCCTCCCGTCCCTACTCTCCCCTCTTCTATGTCCATAGGACTGCTAGGACCTTTTTTTATGGGGGGGGGGGCTCTTTTTTTGAGACAAGGTCTCACTATGTAGCCTAAACTGGCCTCGAATTCAGGGGAATAATATCCTGCTTCAGCCTCCCGAGTGCTGGGATTACAGGTGGGAATCACCACGCCTGGCTGCTAGAACTTTTCCATGATACAACCCAATGATGTCACTCCTTCCCTTAGAACCTATCGGTGGCTCCCGCTATGGATGATTAGGGCACATTCCTGGGCATAGCAAGCCTGACTCCTGTCTCAAATGGCCTCTCCTGCAGATATCAGAACCTTCACAAGTTCCCCAGGTAAGTCACACGCTACCTTCTCTCTCTTGCTCTCTCTATTTTATTGTATTTTTTTGATTGAGCCCAGGGCCTTCACACTGAGCTACACCCTCAAACCCTTTTTATTTTATTTATTTCTATTTTGAAACAAAGTCTTGCTGAATCACTAAGCTACCCAGGCTGGGCTTGACCATTCGATCCTCCTGACTTGGCCTCCCAGAGAGCTGTGATTATAGGTGTGGGCCACCATGCTTGAGGTTTTTTCTTGCCCCATGCCACTTTTCAGTTCTTCCCCCTGGCCAGGTAACCCTCACTTGCCCTCCAAGCCCCTCCTGAAGCCTGCCTGCCTTGTGGAGCTTCTGGACTGTGCTCTCCACCAAGGCCCCTAGGTGCTCTGGGCCCCTGGACCACATTCCTGGATGTGGCTCACCACTCTGGATTGTGCCAGTCTGCTCTTCCCATGATACCTTGAGCTCTGTGAGGAGAGAGAGAGAATACTGCCCGACGGCCTGGAGGAAGTCTTTGTAAGAATGCTTTTAGTGGAGGCTGTGAACCTCCGAAGCCTAATGTGAGTGACACACAGTTGCCTCCCCAATAACGTAGGTTCTATATCGCACCTATGGTGTTTTCTTTGACACCATGTACCTGAAAATTAAAGTCCATAATTAATCTCATTGCCATGTCCCTCCCCTTTCTCTTTTTAGTGTCATCCTTTGGCTGAGGCAGGCAGGCTCTGTGCTTATTACTCTCTGCTAAAGGATAGATAGGCTTCAAGGATTATGGATGGTTTCTTGGGTGAGTGAGGAGCACAACCAAAACTCAGGAAGGGAGGACTATGTTCAAGGTTAGACCCATTTAAACTTTTCATTTTCCATCTCTTGTCTCCTGTTTGATGTCAACGCTTCCACCCTTATAAGAATGAGGAGTCGCCTGGACTTTGGGTAGCTTAGGATGCAGGTAATGGGTATCTTCAGTGTGCTACTTGTAATTGAGGTGTGATTGAAAAATATGGTGGATGTTGATACATTTGGAGTAGAGTCATAAGAATTAGCATGGGTAGATAGGAAAATGGGAGATGCAAGAGTCAAAGGTGACACTGGAACCATTGAGAGAGAAAGTGGTACGTCAGTTAAGAGCCTGAATTATGCAGCCATACTATCTGGGGTCAAAGTCATTGTTAGCCAGTCTCTGTGATGTGAACAAGTTCATTTAGAGCCTTGAACCCCAGTTACCATATCTTTGAAAACAATCACAATAATAATACTTACCTCTCAAGGGAGTTAGAATTTAATTCAAATACCTATGTAAAGCACATTTCACACAGTGCCTGAAAACTGGAAATAATAACTACTAGCTACTGCTTTTCTAATATAGCGATATATTCAATTACACTAATTGGATAGTGTTATTTACCTAAATGGGGATGATAAGTAGAGGAGAACAGACTTCACTGGGGAGACGATGTTTAATTTTATCCATGTGTGCCTGAAGTGTCTACATATTGCAAGGGTACAGTTTAGGACACAGATCTACAGCTCAGAATAAACCGTTTTGTTAATGATGCAATCACTGCAAGAAATTTTGTGGAATAGAAAAGAAACCTTGGAGTAGCTACAATTCTAAGAAGAATCAGACGAAGAGGCTGTGAAATAAATAGAGAACCAATAGCCAGAGAAGGAGCAGGTAAACCAGGAGAAATCAGTCATAAAAGCCAGAGAGGGAGTCCATTTCATTGGTTAATAGGTCAAAGTAACGATAAGGACTGAAAAAGCACTCAAAGAGGGTGTCAGTAAATTGTGTGAATGCAGTTTTCGTAATGTGTTGGTGAAAACAAATTAGATCACACAGAGCGGTGAATGGGGGATGGGAGGAAAACAAGAACGCAAGCAATGCCGGACAGCTGTTGATTATGAGAGAGAGAGAGAGTAATGACATGGAGGAATAGGCAGGGAATTTTTCTGCTTCATGTGCCATATTTCAGACGGAGGGAAGAAAACTGAACCCTCAAATCTTGATGATAAAGAACTAGTGGAGAGGAAGGAATATCAGTAGACATAAGAGCAAGACTCAATATTGAGGAGACATGGCCCCTAAGGAGGCAAAAGGACATATAGAAGGGGCCATTTCTCTTTCCTCTGTCAGCTGGAATTGTGTCTAATTCACTGATGCATCTGCAGTGCTTAGCGCAGTGTCCTTTTTTTTTTGGTACTGGGGATCGAACTTGGGACCTTGCACTTGTGAGGCAGGCACCAGAACCACTGAGCTAAATCCCTGGCCACAGTGCCTTAAACATAGAAATATTCAATAGATGTGTAACAAATAAGTCAGTGAATAAATGAGTAAATAAGAGAAGGAAAAAACATGAAACAAGGGAGAGAGATAGGAATGGTCGTGGTTGCAGATGAGTTTTAGGTTACAGGGCATAAAGAGGTGAGTTCTTAGGATAAGCTGGTCTCTGTAATCTCTCAGTGAGTTAAAAAGGAAAGTCACTGATTGGGAATGGTTGGAATGATGACAGGGAGAATGGGCATGAGTAGAGGCCTGATGTCCTTTGGGGGAAATGAGAGAAGTAGGTGATGAGGAGAACGATAATAGGATTAAGTTTCATTCATGTTTAGGAAAAATTAACTGGTGAGGTGGTGAATTAGAGAGAATCTGAGTTTCTGAGTGGCATCTGAACATTTCCCAATATGTCTTTTCTGGAGCTCATTCCCAATAAACCATATTTAATGAGCCACTTCAGTGACCAACAGCCAGCTAGTGTGGTCCTCAAGGTTGTTTTCTGCTGTAGCGTGTGGCCCATCCATGACGAGTACAGTTTCACAGGGAGCACTTGATCCTCCTTCACCGAGGCCAGGATCTTACGACAAAGGCCAGAACAGATTGCACTGCATGTCTTACCACAGAGCAGGGGTCTCCTCACTTACTAAGACATTCTGTCTGAAGTGCTGGCTCCCAATCAACAGAAACCAAGTGTCTCAAAAATCCTATGCTCAAAAACACTGCAAGCAAGACCAGCTGATGGAAAATAACTCCTTCCCCACAATCCTGAGCCATGCTTCTGCTTTATCAGATCCCCAGATGACATACCTGTCTGGTAGTCACAATTTCTTTTTCCTTCCACTCAAATATCTTGGTTCTTTCCATTTTATCTTTGAAGAATTCTGGAAATACACCTAGAAGCAATTAACCTTGAGACAAACATAACACTTCATTTGTGCCAGAGTTCTGGACCTGACTTTGCTACTGATGGTTCCTCAAAGGAATGAGGTATCATGAGGTGAAAATGTTTTTGATCAATGGGGTCAACACAATGAGGAGTGCTTGACTCCTCATTCACAGGAAGGCATTTTCTTTAATTTTTAAAATGCTTCATGCCTCCCAAAGACCTGAGAATATAAAGGCACCCACTCTCACACTTCAGCATCACACAGGATGCTTGCTTATTCCCGAAGGGAGCTCTGCAATCTTAAGGAGTTTGTGTCAACCACTCACAGCTCAGACAGCTGGAAAGGTGCTGCTATGGACCAGGGCTTTCAAGCTAATGAGTAAATTTCTGTTGCGGGCGCCTCCTCAACTTCATCCACTTCTTCAGACTAATTAACCGAGAGATATTATTAAATCACACCCTGTGACAATATAGGGACAATTATTTTAAAATAGGCAAACATCTATGTATAAACCTACCACAAGTAGGAAAGCACTCTTGATTTTTAATTTACATTGGATCTTAGCCAAATGGCTGACCAATGAATATTTTAATTTTTTTTTTAAATGATGAATTCTCTGCACCAGAAGAAAATTCATATCCTTAATATTCTCTGATAGTCAAAAGAGATAAACTTCTGGGCTGTGAGAGAGTGAATTATGCATCTCAAGTGATTTTTAGTGATCATTAAGACAATTGTATTCTCCAAGGAGGGTACATTATTTTTTTAGAAACTGATATCTAAACTGATACCTATCATCAGATAATTCTTCCATCTTCTAAAGAGTTACAAAGATTTTAATCCTATTCGTTCAGTAAAGTCACCTTTCTGCCTCAGCTAAACTTATCCACGTGATCTCAAAAATCTAAGGATAAAGAGTTATTCTGTAACAATGAGGTATATAAAATATTCTTTCAAAAACACCTATAATTTTCACACAGATAACTTGAAGAATGATGATAAGCAAGCATAAAATTCACAAACATCATTTACCCTGAAAAAGAAATGAGTGTGTTTTCAGTAGTAAAATATCCTGGTAAATTGCTATCTAGTAATACTAGGGGAAATGTATGCACAAAGGCCTTTGGAATGAGAAGTCATTTGCTGGTATACTAAGTAGCCAATATTTTGTATTATTGCTATGCTTCTAGTCCTCACAAAGATCTGAAAATATTATATCTTAATAATGTATTGTAAATTTGTTATTGACGCTATTTCACCCCAAACCAGTGAGGCACCGGACTTTTCCACTCAGTAGCAGTTACATCACAGCACAAAGTCTAAAGGGGAAGCAGCATTGCCAACCCTCTAGAGCGAGGAGACTTGAAAACTTCCCTGGTCTTCTCATTCCAGTTTAAATATCACTCTTCAAACATTCTAGCTTAGATTTTAGATTCTTCACTTTGCATAAGGTGCCAATCTACTTGTCTGGCATTGCTTCTAACAATGTCACCTAGAAAATCGTCTATTCCATTCGCATAGGTGTCAATCTGTATTAATCTTTGTGACAGGTAATATTATTGGCACCTTATTATGTGCCATGCATGGTCCTAAGGGATTTTCATTCATCATTTCATTTGCATCAATAGCACAGGTGCAATTTATCCTATCCATTTTTGAGATGAGGGTTCAGAGATTTTGCAACACAGAGTTGAGGATACCCATTCACAAAAACGCAAGAAGTCTGATCCTTGCACTGAATCCAAAGCCTCTGATGGTGACACTAGATGCTACATCTTCACATACTTGTCCACAGTTCTAGTATCTTAGAGATACTAATTAGTGTACTAATTAGAACAGACAAACTGGGCCATATCTGCTCAAGAAAAAAGGAATCTTTTCTTATATAAATATGATGAGTACATTCACTAATTCATTCTATGAAAATCTGCCAAACCCTGCTTACCTGTTCCAGGCACTGTTTCAGACCTTGAAAACACAGCGATGAACACATAAGGCAAAGATCTGTCTCAATGAAATTGTATCCTAAGGGGGAAGGGTGGAAAGGAAATAAAGAAAGAAATACATGTACTATTTTTACTTGTGACATATAAGATTATGGAGAAAAATCAAGACAACAAAGGGAATAATGAAATAATAACTTAGAAGAGGTACCACTTTAAACAGGACAATCGTTGGAAGAGAAAGGGTGATCATCTTTACTCAGCTTTTCTCATCTGAGGAATAAGAAACAGTTACTTTTTTAGCAAGAGATGTGACAAGAGGCTCTTCTCTTTGATTGAAATCTCAACTTTACCATTGCTAAGTGCTGCGTGAGTTTTTTCACTTATTAAATGAAGATAATGTCAGCGCCTTCTTCATAATGCTATTCGCAAATTAAAGGAGTTCGTATTCAAGTGGAGCATTTAGAACAAGCCTGAGGCATACAGAGCGACAAGTGCTTTCTATTATTAGTTTCAAAAATAGCTTTCATTTCTCTAGAATTTCTAAGCACTGCTTTGAGCCCTCAGAGCATTACGTTTGTCAACACAACAACCCTGTGAAGTTGGTAAAAGTTCTGTCATCATTTTACTGAAGAGAAAACGGAGACTCAGATAGAGGAACAGCCCTGGGTCTAATAACTGGTTAGTGCTGTAGCTCGGAAACCAACCCAGAGTAACCACTGCAGTAGGGAGTTTATTTTCCTATTGGAAAGTCAAAGAGCTTGACGGAGAAACCCGGGAACTTGCGAGGTGGCCACCTACCATCAATCCATAGATGACTCACATATTGATTTCCACCCAGTTCTGATTTAATCATCCTTAACAGGCCTCTTCTGGGAAAGTAGAGTCCAAGATTATTTAAAGCACACTGCTAGCATGATGGTTTTTAAGTTTTAGTAGGAAGTAATGCTAACCATGTTTCTGTCAGAAGAAATTCTAATTTTATTTTATTTATGTATTATTTTTTTGGTACCAGGGATTGAACTCAGAACCTTGTGCTTCCAAGGCAGGAGCGGTGCCACCGAGCCAAATCCCTGGCCCAGAAATTCTGATTTTAAATCAAAACTTTGTTCCAAGAGCTGGGAGCCACAATTATTTGTTCCATTTTTCTCAAAGACTCATTGATAGGTGAAAGATGTGGAAAATTAGCCATAAAGCACAGTAGTAGTTTGAACTAGGTTTATTCCATTTGTCTGATATTGGAAATGGTCAAGAATTCCGTGGGTTGGCAAACTATGATCATGGGGTAGATGCTGCTCTATGGGTTGTTTTTCCAAATAAAATACTAATTGGACTTAAATAGTCATGTCCCTTTATTTATGCATTGTCTGTGGCTGCTTCCTCCCTACAATGGCAGATTAGAGTAATGTGAGACTGCATGGCTCAAATCAGGCCCTTTAGGTAGCCATTTGCTAACGCCTGAATGATTCCTTTACTTTACTTGTGAAAATATTATATGCTTGTCACACGCACTGGTGCAGGAAAACATGCACAGTAAATAAATAAATAAATGATAAAGATATATGGAATAAATATGTTCAGAGTCCACAAAATTACAAAAGCCAAAATGGTTCAAGCTCATTATAAGCAGCCTAAATTAGCAACTAGTTCATACCTTCCTTCATCTCAATTTTCTGTCCTCTTAAAAAAAATGCTTTGCTGGTTGTATTGGAGACTTCTTGATCTCAACGTTCTCTAAAATGATGAATTCATGATCTATATATGCTAAATGACATCAAGAGAAGTAGCTCTCTACGACTGTCTGAGTAACACAAAAGCCACTAATGATTGATGTGACAGCAAACAGGTAGGAGAAGATAAGAGTCCCTGTTAAAGTGAGGTTTGTATATTTGGAAGGCAAACTTCCACACATTTACATTAACATAGTGTAAATTAACACTAGTAAGAGACATGAACTCAGCATAAATCACACTGAGTCAGAATTTCCTTGGTGCTTTAATTTTCCTAAGTTCTTTATAACGATAGGACCAACAATTTTTTATCTTACAGAATAACACATTGTACCCCAGAAAATTTTCCTCACCATAATTTGTCTGATCTGTCATGTCTCTTTTGGACAAGAAATCTAGATTCTTTGATTTTAATTTTAGCATGATCAATTTTTCATGCCAACCTCTGTTTTAGAGATTAGGGAGAAAATATGCAATAAACTTTATTCCATCCATCAAGATCTTACATATGGGAAAAGAAAAGGCATTTGTGGCTAGGGATGGAACCCTAAAACAACCCTATAGAACTCCATTAAGGCTGCAGGACTAGAATACCATGCATGAATTGCTTCTTTGTTCATTCACTTACTCATTTACCTCCTGAGCATTTTTCCACCACTTACCTGCTGGACCCCTGTACTGGACTTGGCAGGTAGACGGGGGAAGGCATCCCCGGGGAGAATTTTTGATGGGGAGGGAAGGAGAACAAGCAGGTAAGCAAGTGAAGGAACAGGATCTGTTCAGGTTGTGACTGTTAGCACAGACTGATAAGCACAAGAGAGACTAACCGGGGAAGGATTAGCACCCAACACTCTTTCTGGAAATAATAATTTCTCTGGATCCCACTTTGTTACCTAGAAAATGATGAAAATATCTACCTTATAAATGATGTAAAGAATAAATAATTCAATAAAGTCCTGATACTACGGCTAAGATATCTTAAGTGATCTGTAAAGTATTATTAGCATCAGACATGCTAATGTCACTTGGCTAAGTCCTCCGCATTTCCTCAGTAATGGGAAATCTCACCACCTTAAATTATGTGAAATTAGCCATCATTTATTGGGGACCAAACTCTTCGCTGGTACTTAACATAAATCACCTCATTCATTCTTCATATCTGCTTGTATTTCATAGATGAACATAATGGCATAAAAGGGTGAAATGTCTTCCCCAGGTTATACAGATAGAATCCAGCTATGTTTCCTATGTAGCATGTTCCTCGAGCCACTATACAGAAATGAAAAGCAACCCGGACCATATCATCCCCAAAGAGACTCTACTGTGCTACTAATACATGTTGAGAGCTCAGCCCTCATAGCCAGGGCAAGTACTCTCTGCTTTGACTCAGATACCTTGCAGACTTCAGTGGTTTTCCAGTCAAATAGGCAAGAAGCAGATACACGAAATGAAATTTTATCTGTTCGATTAATGGTGTGATAAGCCTGTTACCCCTTGCTGTGGATGCAGATTTCAAGACAAGATAAATAATGTAACATCCCTTTTGATTAGAAAGGCCTAGTGCACGTTACAATGTGTTTTGGTATTTCTTCTCAGTTTGGATAATACTTTTCAGCTGAGAATTATTCATGAAAAATAGGAATTCAGTGGTTCAGTTATATCGCCTATTCCATTTCTCAACCTAAAAATAAATTTCCATTAACTACATACAGATATATTTAATTACATTTTGTATTTATTTGGTTTGTATCCAAAATGTTGTGATTTATTTTTAGATTTTAACATAATGACCTCTCCCTTTCAAAGAATTTCACATTACATTGCAGTTTCTTTAATCTTTATAAATAGGAAGACTAATTATAGTGTAATTGTGCAAATGCAAAATTGTTAAAAGATATCATTAAATGTATTTACACATTTTTCATTGCAGTTAAATTATACACTCAGCATACTAACTTGAAAACTGCTTGTCTTTTCTGCTTAAAATACTTTTCCTTTTAAGAAAGCATACAACACAAAGTGTACAAAAATACCCCATTATCTTAAAACAATTTTTTTTATTAGTACATGTTTGCAATTCATGCAGTTTATGATCATCTTGGGGAGTGGTTACATGTACATGCAACAGCTTCTTTTTTTAATCTCCTCCCCTTTCTGTCCCCCTTCCTCCCACCTCCTCTAAGTCCCCTATCCCAGTTTTCATCCTTGTTGATATTATTGATCTTGGCTCATGCTATGGCATATATTGTTTACATTAATTGAGGCTTTTAGGTTCCTGTACATGGCATATATTTATTCTGTTTATTTCCCCTCCCCCTCCTCCTCTCCCCTTATGCTTTTCCCTTGGAGCACTTCCCCTGGTCCCCTTCTATCCATCCTTCATTATGCTTTTTGTTTGTACTTTGCCTTATTCAGATGAGAGATACCATATGGTATTTAAGCTTGTGTGTCTGGTTTATTTCACTCAACATTATATTTTCCAGGTACCTCCATTTTCTTACAAATATCTCAAATCTGTCATTCTTTATAGCAGAATAGTATTCCATTATATAGAGATAGCACATTTTCTTTATCTAACCATCTGTTAATGTGTCTATAGGGTGTTTCCAGGATGTAGCTATTATTGTGCTGCTATAAACATTGTTATGCATGTATTGCTGTAGCATGATGTCTTAAGCTCTTTGGGGGAAGATACCTAGAAAAGGATAGCTGGGTCAATTTCTGATTTTTTTTTTTGGTGCCAAGGATCAAACTCGTAACCTTGTGCTTGCGAGGCAGGTGGTGGAATCACTGAGATAAATCCCTGGCCCTGGAATTTCTAATTTTAGTTTTTTGAGAAATCTCCGTACTGATTTCCGTAATGGTTGTAACTAGTCTACATTCCCACCAACAATGAAAGAGGCTTTCTTTTTAACCATAGCCCTGCCAGCATTTGCTATTGTTTGACTTCTTAATGATTGCCTTTCTTTCTGAAGTAAGGTGGAATCTTAGCATTTATTTCAATTTGCATTTCTCTAATTACCATTCATCGTTGGGGTCTTGTACCTATAGATGATGCATCTTAGTTCTTATTTTTTCCCCATTTCCCTGCCCTCCCTCTCACCCTCTCCACCCTTCCCTATTTACAGAGACTTTGTTTCCATTTTTTCCTTTTCTCAAATTTTTTCTTTTCCTTTCTTTCCTTTACCTTACCCTTCCCACTTCCCCAACTCCTTTAGACCATTTCTTCCTCTTTCACATTATCAATTGTATCATTTGAACCTTATTTACACTTTTAGTTTTTCATACCAGAGAAAGTATTCGGTATTTACACGTGTGTCTTATTTATTTCACTCAAGAGTATGGCCTCAATGTGCATCCATTTAGCTATAAATGTCTCTAGTTTCTCAATCTTTATGGCTGAGTAGTACTCTATTTTATAGAAAAACCACATCTCCTTTATGCAGTCTCCAGTTGGTGGGCAACTGGGCTGCTTCGAAGTTTTAGCTATTACAATCTGTGCCGCTATAAACATGGGTGTACATATATCACTGTGGTATGATTCTTTTAATTCTTTTGGAAAGATACCCAGCAGAGGGATAGCTGGGTCAAATGGGACCTCTAATCCTAGTTTTTTGAGGGATCTCCATATTGATTTCCACAGGGGTTTGCACTAGTCTGCACTCACACCAACAATGAAGAAGGGTTCCTTTCTCCCCACAGCCCCGCCAACTTTTGTTATTGGTTGATTTCTTGATAGCAGCCATTCTTTCTGGAGTGAGGTGGAATCTCAATGTTGTTTTCATCTCCATCTCTCGAATGACCAGTGATGTTGAACATTTTTTTCAAATATTTATTTGCTGCTTTTACTTCGTTGTCTGAGAAATGTCTGTTCATTTCAGATGCCCAGTTTTGAATCAGGTTTTTATATTTTTTCAGGTTTATATTTGGGGGGTCTGATTTGTTTGAGTTCTTTATATATTCTAGATAGTAGACCTTTGTCTGAGGAACAACTGGTAAAAATTATTTCCCATATTGTAGTTGTCTCTTAGCTCTGTTGGTGGATTCTCTTGCAGTGCAGAAGCTCTTTAATAAGATGAGATTCCAGTTGTTGATTCTTTGTGTAAGTTCCCATGCTGCTAAGGATTTGTTCCTAAAATTTTTTCCGATGACAATGTCTTTGACAGTTCTACCTAACTTACCTTCCGTAAGTTTAGTGTTTCTGTTTTAATATTTAGATCTTTAATCCACTTTTATTTTAGTTTAGTGCATGGTGAAAGATAGGGGTCTAGTTTTGATCTTTGGCTGGTGGAAATCCAATTTTTCCAACACCATTTATTAAGGAGGCTATCTTTCCTCCAGTGAGGATGGTTGGCTCTATTGTCAAAGATGAGGTAGCTGAGTATGTCTGGAGTTGTTTCTGTATCTTCAAATCTATTCCACTGATCCTCAGGTCTGTTTCTTTGCCAGTACCATACTGTTTTTATCACAGTGGCTTTGTAATATAGTTTCAAGTTGGGCATTGTGATGCCCCCTGTCATGTCTCTGTTGCCTATAATTGTTTTTGCTATTCTAGGTCTCTTCTGGTTCCAAATAAATTTTTGCATTGTTTTCTCTAGTTCTGTGAAATATGCTGTTGGGATTTCAATTGTGATTACATTGAATCTGTATAGCTGCTTTGGAAGTATGGCCATTTTCACTATATTGATTCTTCCTACCCAGGAACAAGGGCTATCTTTCTATTTTCTTATATCCTCTTCAATCTCTTTTTTCAAAGTGCTGCAGTTTTCAGTGTAGAGGTCTTTTGTCTCCTTTGTTAGACTGATTCCTGGATATTTCATTTTTTTGGATGCTATTGTGAAAGGAATTGTTTCCTTAATTTCTCTCTCAGTGAGTCTGTTATTTGTGTACAAGAAGGCTATTGATTTTTGAGTGTTTACCTTGTATCCAACTACTCTACTGAATCTGTCAATCAAGTCTAGAAGTATTTTGGCAGAATTTTTTGGGGTCTTCTATGTAGAGTATTATATCGTCAGCAAATAATGACAGTTTAACTTCTTCCTTTCCTATTTTTATTCCTTTTATTTCTTTCTCTTGTCTAATAGCTGTGGCTAATGTTTCCAGAACTATATTGAACAGGAGTGGTGATAGTGGACACCCTTGTCTTGTTCCTGATTTTAGCTTGAAGGTTTTCAGTTTTTGACCATTTAGTATGATGTTGGCTGTTGTTTTTTCATAGATAGCCTTTATTAGCTTGGGATAATGACCATCTATTCCAATTTTCTGTAGGTTTTTTTTATCGTGAATGGGTGTTGAATTTTGTCAAATGCTTTTTCTGCATCTATTGAGATGATCATATGGTTTTTGTCCTTGACTCTGTTAATATAGTGTATTACATTTATTGATTTACATATGTTGAACCATCCTTGCATCCCTGGGATAAATCCGACTTGGTCAGGGTGTGTGATCATCTTGATGACCCTCTATATTCTGTTTGCTAGTATTGAGGATTTTTGCATCTATGTTCATTAAGGAGATTGGCCTGTAGTTCTCTTTTTTGGTAGGATCTTTCCCTGGTTTTGGAATCAAAGTAACAGTTGCTTCGAGGAATGAATTTGGAAGTATTGCTTCCATTTCAATTTCATTGAAGAGTTTAAAGAGTAGAGGCAATAGATCTTCTCTAAATATCTTATAGAATTCAGCAGTGAAGCCATCAGGACCCAGGGTTTTGTTTGTTGGTAAAGTTTTAATTACATTTTCAATTTCACTGATTGTATTGGGGTGTTTAGACTTTTTATATCTTCTTCATTCAACTTAGTTAATTCATATGTATCTAGGAATCTGTCCATTTCTTCTGTTTTCCATTTTATTTGAGTACAGGTTCTCAAAGTAGGTATTGATAATCCTCTGGATTTCTGCTGGATCTGTTGTGACTTTACCATTTTTGTTCCTAATTGCATAATTTTGAGCCTTTTCTTTCCTTTTTTTGATAAGGTTGGCTATGGGTTTATCGATTTTATTTATTCTTTCAACAAACCAACTCTTCGATTTGTTGATTTTTTTGTATTATTCTCTTAGTCTTCATTGCATTGTTTTCTGCTCTGATGTTTATAATTTCCTCCCTTGTATGAGCTTTGGTTTGTCTCTTCTTTTTCTAGGAGCTTAAGGTTCAGCATTAGGCTGTTTATTTGAGCTCACTGTTTGCCTAATATGGGCATTCACTGCTATGAATTTCCCTCATAGAACTGCTTTCATTGTGTCCCATAGACTCCTGTATGTTTTATTGGCATTATCATTTAATTGTAGAAACTGTCTAATTTCCTCTTTAATTTACTCTGTGATCCATTGGTTGTTCAGGAGGGTGTTATTCAATTTCCATGTGTTTGTGCAGTTCTTGTGGTTTCTTATGTTATTGATTTCCAGTTTAATTGCACTGTGATCTGATAATATAGAGGGGATAACTTCAATTCCTTTGTATTTCTTTAAACTTGTTCTATGAGCTAGCAAGTGGTCTATTTTCGAGAATGACCTGTGTGCAGCCAAAAAGAATGTATATTCTGATTTTGTGGAGTGGAACACTCTGTAGACATCTATTAAATCCATTTCTTCAAAAGCTTGATTCAGATCTATGATTTTGTTGTTGATTTTTTTTGTCTAGGTGATCTGTCTATTTGTGACAGTGAGGTATTGTCGTCCCCCACTACAATTGTATTAGTGCACATTTTGTTTTTCATGTCCATTAATATTTGTTGTGTATAGTTGGGGGCATTCGTATTTGGTGCATATATATTTATGATTGTCATCTCTTCATCTTGGATTGTTCCCTTTACAAGGATGTGGTGGCCTTCTTTGTCTCTCTTAATTAGTTTTGGTTTGAAATCTATTTTGTCTGCAAATAAGATAGCCACCCCCACTTTTTTCCTGGGCTCCTGTCACATGGAGAACTGTTTTCCATCCTTTTACTTTCAGTCTATGAATTTCTTTGTGAACTAAGTGGGTTTCTTGTATACAGCATATTGTTGGATTTTGCTTCTTAATCCATTCTGCCAATCTATTTCTTTTGATTGGTGAGTTGAGGCCATTAACATTGATGGTTATAACTGATATGTATTGGCTTATGCTTGTCATGCTATTTTCCGGTTGTTGGCTCTTTTTATTTTTTCTTTTGCCCCCATCCCTTACTTTCTTGCCTTGCCTGGTGGATTTGCTCTGTTGAGTCTTATGGAGTTGTGATCTTCATTTTCTTTTTCCAGAATTTTGTTTAGAATTGTTTGGAGTGTGGTTTGGTATTCATGAAAATTCTCAGGTGTTCTTTGTCATGGAAGTATCTTATTTCCCCATCAATTTTGAAAGAATTTTGCAGGATGCATCAGTCTAAGTTGGTGGTTGTGTTCTTTTAGGGCTTGAAATACCTCACTCCAGGCTCTTCTGGACTTGAGTGTTTGTATTGAAAAGTCTGCTGTTATTCTGATGGGCTTCCCTTTGTATTTCATTTGTTTCTTTTCTCTAACTGCTTGTAGTATTTTATTCTTCTGTTGGGTTTCAAAGATCTTGATTATTATATATCTAGGTGTAGATTTTTTTTGATCATGGCTAGTTGGAGTTCTATATGCCTCACTCATCTGTATGTCAAATTCTTTCACTCTGTTTGGGAAGTTTTCTGTCATTAATTCTGTGAACAGTTTTTTTTTTAATGTCATTTGTACTTTTGCCTGCTTTTTCATGGATTCCTATCAGTCTTATATTATTCTTCTTTGCACATCTAGGAGCTGCTGGATCAATTTCTCATGTTTCCTTACTATTTTTAAGAGATCTCTCTTTTCATGTTCACTGACTGCGATCCTGTCTTCTATATCTAATATTCTGTCTTCACCTTTGCTCATTCTGCTGAGAATGCTTTCAATAGAGTTTTTAATATCCTGGATATCTGTTTGAATCTGTTTCATGGATTCCATTTCTTTCCTATGTTGGAAATTCACGGCTTCTATTTCTTTCCTATGCTGAGCATTCATGGTTTCCATCATGGTCCTGAGCTCATCTATTTTTTTTTATCTGTTTCTGTTCTAGAGTCTCTAATCATGTCTTTCATTTTGCTCACCATCTCTGTGGTTATCTGGGAAATTATTTCTGTTTTGACTTTTTCTACAGCTTCAT
Source organism: Heterocephalus glaber (assembly GCF_000247695.1). The sequence continues at coordinate 8,049,689 of NW_004624763.1, forward strand.
TCATCTGTTTTGTTACTTCCTGTGCCATTAGTGCAGGGTGTCCACGTGATTGATTATCAGACTTTTCCACCTTGTTTCCCCCAGAATTTGCCTTTGGTGAGCTGGTAGCTTGATTGTGTGCCTTGCTTAGGTGTCTTCTCACTTTTATTTTTGTTGTTGGTACTGTTCTTAGTTCAGTTCCTGGGTTGATACTTCAATATTGCTTATTGTCAGTATCTTTTTTTTTTTTCTGGTCCCAGGGATCAAACTCTGGACCTTGCACTGGAACCACTGAGCTAAATCCCCGGCCCTATTGTAAGTATCTTTGTTGCTTGTATTTAGAACTTTTATGGAATGATTTTTCAGAACACTGTAGTTTTATTCATAGAGGTCTTTCACTTCGTTGCTCAGATTAATTCCTAGGTATTTTATTTTTCTTGAAGCTACTGTGAATGGTATTATTTTCATAATTTCTTCTCACCCCATTCATTGTTGTTGTACACAAATGTTAATGATTTTTATGTGTTGATCTTGTATCCTGCTACATTGCTGAAGTTCATTATTAATTCTAAGAGTTTTTAGGTAGAGTTCTTTGGGTCTTTTATGTAGAGTACCATGTCATCCGCAAGTAATGATAATTTGAGTTCTTCCTTTCCTATATGTATCCCTTTTATTTCTTTCACTTGCCTAATTGCTCTGGGTAATGTTTCAAGTACTATGTCGAATAGAAGAGGTGATAGTGGACACCCTTGTTTGGTTCCTGATTTTAAGGAGAATGATTTTAGTTTTTTCCCATTTAGTATGATGCTGGCTTTGGTTTGTCATATGTAGCTTTTATCATGTTTAGGTATGGTCCTTCTATACCTGTTTTCTTCATGAAAGTGTGTTTGTTGAATTTTGTCAAAATCCTTTTCTGCATCTATTAATATGATCATATGGTTTTTGACCTTGCTTCTGTTTATGTGATATATTACATTTATTGACTTGTGTATGTTGTGCCATCCTTGTATCTCTGGGATGAAACCTACTTGATTATGATGTATGATCTTTTTGACTATGTGCTGTATTCTATTTGCTAATATCTTGTTGAGGATTTTTGAATCTATGTTCATGAAGAAGATTGGTCTATAGTTTTCTTTTTTAGTTTACTCAGTTATCTTGAACGGGTTACACAGGTTGTACACAGATTCAATATTATCTTTCCAGAAATTTATTTTCAAGGGCAGCAATTATTTAACTCAACTGATTTGCAAAAGTGTTTCATTAGAATTTTGGTTCCAAAATATTTACATTTTCCTTTGATATCAGATTCTCATTTATCATTAGGTTCAATGTCCCAGTTTACATAAATGCCACCCTTTAACAACCACAAATACTTGCCAGGAATCTATCATGGCTCACTGTATCAGTTTAAAAATACACGTCATATAGAAGTTAAAAGATGTTTTAAAACAAAACTGATAGAAAAGAAAAATACCAAGAGAAAGAAAAAAAATCTTTCTTGGAAAACCAAAAATCATCTCTAATTCTACTTGATCTACAATTTTGGGAGGTTACCCTGGTTCTTCTTTATACTCAGCTGTAACTATGCAGTTTGGAGATAGATGTAAAGAGAAAGGAAGAGGACTCCTCAGTAAGTAGCTGTACATTGAGTGTCTTAGTTGCTTTTCTCATTACTGAAACAAAATACTTGACACCCAAAGTTAAAGGAAGAAAGGTTTACGTAGTTCAAACCTTGTAGAGGTTTCGGTCCGTAATCAGCTGGGTCCAAGGCAGGGTGGCATGGCAGATAGGCATTGAAGAGGAGAAATAGTTCATGGTCAACAGGAGGTAGCAAACCAAGCAAAGGACATTAGCATTTTTTTCTGCTCCTTTTATGGTCTATCTAGGCTACTGGAACTAGGGCAGTGCCAAACCAATCAGTGGACTGATTTAGTAATCATCCATCCTTAATCCTAGCACCCTTAATCCTAGCACTGCATCAAGAATCAATCACACACTCTAGATCCAGCCACCTCTGCAAAAGCTCCACCCATGACCACATGAGGCTTTGGGGGATGTCTAGACACAAGCCTATAACACTAAGACTGCTCCAAAGTGAATTGAGTTGCATGTGTATGTGTACATACACACATGTAGATATATTCATGAGCACACAAATGCACACACGCTGCAACAATATAACCATTTCCTTTCCCATTTTAGACAAAGTCAATGTGCCACCTTTCTCCTTTTTGACTTTGTCAATAGCTTTCCACTTTCTAAATTTTCTTCTTTTTTCTCTTATTCTTATCTTCTTATTATCATCTTCCAGTCCCTACCCTATTGTTTCCAAGAACACGTTTTGTGAGACGGCACCTTCAGTTCTCTCTTTCTTTATGCAGATCCCAGGATTTCCCTTGTCTCCTTCATTCATTGATTTGGTAGCTTTGGGTACACTGTAAATGACAAGCACTAGAGCGATAAAGATAAAAAAAACTTAGATCAGCCTTATTTACTCATGATAAACTTAGTGTATTGGTAAATTAAAACCCACATTTCTAATGCCGATGATGAAAATTCTCCATCTGACACTTCTTAGAAACATAGGGTCTATAAACTTATTCCTAGAGCTTGAAGTACCTCTCCTACATGAGGGGTCACCCCCAGGTCCTTGGTAATTGCCCTCAATATGAATTTCTTTTGCTATAGATTTTGAGTTATTTTGGAAAATCAATTTCCAAGGAAGTTTGGTTTGGTTTTCATCAGAAGTTATTCTAGTGCTTGTTGACAACCTGCTAGATGCTTTGGCTAAATTCCATTTTATTTTTTATTTGTTATGTTGATCTTAAGCAGTATGAAACTTGACACACAAGGAAGAAAATAAAAGGCAGGTTGGTTAAATAGTTTTGTGATGAGCTATTAATTTTAAACTTCATATTTATCACTGGACATATGTAAAGGATTGTTATATAAATAAGTAGAAAAGAAGCTAGAAATAAAAAAACATATAAAGAGAAAAAAATTCTGTTATGTCATATTACAGAGACAATTTAATCCAGATCTTGGGCAAATGTCCCTTCAGGCCTTTATGTGTTTCATTGAAAAAGAAAGGAAAAAAATCTAAATGATGAAAGTAATAACATATGTTATCTAGTGTTATGTATCTGCTTTGGCAAGTTAAGGCTCCATTAGAAATTCTTGTTCTAGTAACCAAAATTTAGACAAAAACATGGAAATCTGATTTAATGAAACAAACGGGTACAGAAGGAGAATGATAATCCTTGACTCCTATTCTTCATCAAATCCTTAAATATTGTCACTGAAAAATGCCAACTTGGATCCCCCTGTTCTCCAAAACCCAGTGTGAATGATCTTGTCTGTCACCATGGCTTCCCTTATGTAAGATAACTATCAGGGAAACTTACAAACTAGTGGAAAAGAAAAAAAGCATATACCATAAACAGACACAAGGCAAAAGTCAGCCATTATCGTAAGAGATATGATTCAAACTTAGTTGTCTGTTCAAAGTTGGAAGAGAACACATTCCACCTTTTTAAGGGGGTAGAGAAAGAGATGGGCTCAGTAGATACAGAAGTGCCCTCAGCGCTGGGCCTTGAATCATAAACAGGCTTTGGCCAGAGGTGATGGAGGAAAGTATTCTGCATACTTCCAGCCCCAGGATGGCGAAGCATGTAGAAGAGGCAGCTACTGAAGTCTGGAGCACATGTAGTGGACTCCTTGGTGGGAGCTGTGACCCAAGGTGGAGCCAAGCTAACACAACTTCACTGGAGGAAACCAGTGAAATAACTACTCTGACCTCTCTCCTCCAGCCCTCTGATCTTTTGCTAGTACCACCCACTAGCCAAAACCAACATGAAATCAGACAGTAGGGAGACTAGTTGATGCAATCCATTCACACCAAATCCAGCACAAGTTCTTAAAGCTCTTATTTCTTCAGTCCATTAAGAGATACTTCCTTGTTTGAGGAATCCTTACCAGTTTGTCATCATAATTTAAATCATGAAAGAAAATTTTTGAGCATAGAATATAGACAGAAAATAAGGTCCTCCTTCTGAGTGACCAGATAGTCTAGTGGAGAAAAGGAAACATCCAGAGCTTCATACAACTTTCTTTTTAGAATGTTACAGACTTCAGAATTGACCAAAACACAGATTAGTGACTGTCTTAGTTACTTTTCTCTCATTGCTGAAACAAAATATCTGACCCCAAAGTTAAAGTGGAAAAGATTTATTTAGCTCACAATTTGTAGAGGTTTTGATCCATAATCGACTGGCTCTAAGGTAGGGTGGCATGGCAGATGGACATCACAGAGGAGAAACAGGTCATGGTGGGCAGAAGGTAGCAAAGCAAGCAAGCGAGGAATAAGACAAGCCTATAGTGGGATGGATGGTGGCCCGGAAGCCCCTTCCTCTGGGCTGGGAGATTGGCAGGATGGACAGTGGCCTGGAAGCCCCTTTCTCTAAGCCAGGAGTGGTGGGACAGTGGCTCAGAAGCCCCTTCCTCTGGGCCAGCTGTGGTGGGATGGACGGACGGTGGCCCAAAAGCCACTACCTCTTGGCTGGGAGCGGCGGGGAGATTGTAGAGGTTTCAGTCCATAGTCAGCTGTCTCCAAGGCAGGGTGGCTTGGCATAAGGGCTTAACAGTGGAGAAACAGTTCATGGCAGCCACAAGGTAGCAAAAGCAACAAGGAGGACCCTCCTTTCATTCATCTGTTAAGTGTTAGTTCTTTTACTTAGATGTACAAAGAATGATGTTAAACAGTGAAAGGAAAGGTTACATGGTATTATGCCTGCATTAAAGATACTCATGTTTCTGCTAGGGTAACTACATGTGACCAATTCTAGAGGTCTCTCTGTTTCCATGTTTTGAAAAAATTCTGTATGTGTGGTGATGTCTACTGAAACATGCAACCAGTTTCAGAGCCGGAAATTAAAAATAATATCTGTAAAACATGTACTGTTCTTGAAGAAGGCCCTATATCAGTACAAAATAATATCCATTAAATTTGGTTTATTTGTGAAAAAGCAGAAGGATACACAAATTCGTCAGATTCATCAAGTGTTTTGGATACACAACTTTCCTTGCAAATAATTTCTAAAATTGTTAATTAGAAAACTAACTACAAGCATAAATAATTGTTTTCTTATTCATATGTATTGTGTTTTATGATTCTACCATGTGTTGTAGCATTATATTGTCAATATTTAGCTTTATTCTTAGGCTACGGGGATGCAGACATCCATTCATTTTCCTTTCCTCATTCAATATCTTTTGCCCAAATAACACCACATACATAACCTTCCCCTGTTGGAAGTGTATGAGAATAGATTGCTTCATCTTCTTATGCTATAACCTCAAGCGTTAAAGGGAATTCTATTTTTACATAGTACAGCAGACATGGAGGTGATCTAACAAAGGCATTTCTCTTCGTCACAGAGACAGAGGACGTTCAAGGTCTCTGTCCACACTACAGCCATGCTGAGCTTCAGAAAAGGCAGAATTGGTTGGTTCCTTCCTGCTTAGTATCTGTCAGCAGTGTCCAATTACTACCTGGATAAAAATTTCTTTAACACAGCCACCTGTTCCCGTTCCTCTTCTCCTTTCAGGGTTGACAATAGCACGGAATGATGTGGCCAGCAAGGATGCTGTGGGCCACTCACTGGTCATGGAGGAAGGAAAACTGAGACAGGCTGGGGAGATGGAGAGCAATAGACTAGGGACTGAGTTAGAATGCAGCAAGGAAATGCTCGGGACATTTCTCATAAAGAAATAAATAATTCTCAACATTGTCCCTGAAAATGGGGTGAAGAGGGCCAATGTTGAATCCAGAAGGTACAGATGGAAACTCCTAACTGTAGCTGTGGCTCTGGACCACAGCAAATTTATTGTCAGGTGCCAAGTACTCAAGCACCTCTTTCATAGTTTCCCACATCCTTTTATAAGAACACAAGCATTAGCCTTCCATCAAGAAGATTTCCGATTGATCTATTTCTTCCTAAATGTTTTCTTCATTCATATTTTATTTTCCTCTACTATCTTCTTCAAGGCAAAAATCAATTCTGGTGAACTCTGCATACTTCTTAGATATATACTCACTCTGTCTGTCTAAAAAATTAATTGGTTTACATGGGATAAGTGCTCTGGTTTTCCATATGGAGGGCCCCTTCCTTCCTTCCCTCCCTCCCTCCTTCCTTCCTTTCTTCCTTCCCCCTAATTTGTTTTCCTTTCTGGTGTTTCAATCTTTCTGCAATATCCACAATCTGCCACAAGATGTCAGTCTCACAATTCAAATTGTCCCTCACCAGAGCAGTTTAAAAACTAACCAATTTAAGATTAAAAAAAAAAAAAAATGATTCAAGGTCACAGGCTTTTGAAATTCCTTAAAACTCTAAACAATAGACATAGGATTCTATGCAGTAATATATTCTTTATTAATATAAAATATATTTTGTCTCTTTGGGCTTTATAGGAATGTTATTAATAAGTAGTTGGACTTTGCTGAGTAGCTGAAAGCAAGCCAGTGTCAAGACACAAGAATCATAGAACCGTGGATTTGGAAGCATCTTGGAATTATAAAGCCTTACCCTCTACTGTCTCTATGTGGACTTATTTTATACAGGGATATGGATTTCTTAATACACCTTATTCATATATTTACTCATCAAATTTTTATTATATATGTTTTATGTTTTGGTAATAAGATAATTGCTAAGGGCACAAAAGTAAAAATGATGGGCTAAACACAAGCCTAGCCTGCAGTCATAAACTGAGTTGTAAGATTCCCCACACTCTCTCCCGCAAAGGTGAGTTGCAGTTCTAACGTCCAGGACCTCAGAATGGGAACATATTTGCAAATAGGATCACTGTGGATGTAAAAGTAAGATGAGCTCATAGTGGGATAGGATAGGTACCTACCACTGGAGTCTCTATGAGAAGAGGAGAGAGCACACAGGGAGAAAATGGCCACAAATGTGACAAGGGAAGAAGACACTGCAGAGCTCCACCTACAAGCCAAGGAAGCCAAGTGGCCAGCAAACGTCACAAGTTGGAAAGGGAGGAAAAGAATTTCCCCTGTAGGTGAGAATACAGGCCCGGTCACACTTTGATTTCAGACTTCTGGCTTCTAGAACCGTGGCCACTTTGTGGTATTTTGTACGAGTCCCAGGAAGCTAACACACAAAAGAGTGTATAAAACCAATGAGGCCGTCTGTTATAGTGTGATAAATAATCTTACAAGTATGGAGAGTGATGGGAAAATAGTGAAAAAATACCCATTGAAAAAGATCAGAGGAAATAGTTGGGGAGGAGGTGGCCTCCACGCCAACAAAAAGCAAACAATAAAAGTTGCAAAGAAATGCCGAAGAAGTAGTGTCATCTCCTAAGTGGAGAATGGCATGAATTTCTCTCCCACACTTACAGCCCTTCTCTGCTCAACTCAAAATTTGGTCAGCAATTAAAATATTAGTAGCTACTAATCTCAATCCAGATATGCTGGGACTCTGACTGTACCAGTTTAATATGTAATCATTTTAATTCTCCTGTACTATGTCACTAAAAGAAAAAAAATCAATCTCCTTTATGTCTTTGGTTGCCAGGGAAATCAATTTGCACTAGAACCTCACAACTGTACAGTGTCCGTGCCTTCACTTTCGCCTCTCTGGGCGCCTCTGGCCCTCTGATCCCAGCCTGTGCCCACTCCTTGTCCCTTCAGTGCTGTTTCCCCTTATTCTCCCCATTGTCGCTCTGCATCTGATTTGACTGACTGTGATTGGCCTCCACTACACCCTCATTGCACACACAGCATCTAGAACCTCTCAAGTGCTCAGCAGTGTTTCTGTTCACCACAGCCCCATTCTTGCTCTGAGACAACTGTCTTTTCTCTAAGCCTCCAAGTCCCTCTTGGCTGGCTCCTCATTGCACTTGTGTCTCCAGCTGTCCATGTGAAGCTCCTCAGCAGACTGAGCTGAGGATCCGTCCCGAGCATCTCTCAGAGGGCTTTTCTTCATTCCCCAGCTCTTCCTTGCTGGGGACCACTCAGTTCTCTGGGTCACTAATTTCAATAGTTACTGTTGTAGGTAGTGTTGCTCCAGATGGGGAAATCTTGACTCAAATGTGGTTTGGGTTGGGAAGATGATGCCAGGTGTATAAAGAGTTTTTCTCATGGCACTTAGTGACCTACAAGGAAATGGGAGGGTGCAGACCAGACCCAGCTTCCTGGACATGGTGTAAATTTAGCTTATACTGACCTATGCACACACTGCTCCTCCTGTCTGTCTGGCCCAGAAATGGAAAGCTGTTGAAACAGGATTTTGAAAATGATTTAATTATACCAAAAAAAGAACAATGGGAAAGTGATTTGAGAACACAAAGTAATATTATGTGTACATTTGAAAAATAAAATTACTGTGAAGAATTTGTAGTAACCTAGCAAATAATTCTGCCATAAAACTAAGAGAAAAAGTGGAGTATAAAATTGATATAAAGCTAACATAAAAGAGACCAAACTACTTTGATCATGCAAATGGCATAAATCAATTTTCATTTCAAAAAATTGAAAAATTATGTATAATCACATCATCTTAAAAAATCAAACTTTCCATTTCTCTTTGTTGTATTAGGCCCATTATGCACTTGCCAAACTGTCTTTTGGTACTTTGGCTTTGGACATGTTGTTCCATATCCTTGCAATACTTTTTATTGTATTCTCTAACTAGAAAATTAATTCCTTCAATCATATAGGGCTCAGTCACATAAGTACCCTGCAATAGACACTAATAATGAACTTACAAAACACCTTGAGAAGTGTTTACTCCTTCAAGCTTCTCTGTTTTTCTTTTTTTTTTTTTTTTTGGTACTAAGGATTGAACTCGGACCTTGCATGTAACAGGCAGGTGCAGTGCCACTGAGCTACATCCCCAGGCCCCTTCCAAACTCCTCTTATTGACATAAACTTCTAGGGTTATCCCCTTTATGATACCATCTTTATCCCCCCTTGGATTTAATCAGACATCTCCTCCTGTGGTAATACCCCCAGAAGAGCATTTATCAAATTCAACAGTAAAAATTTTTGCATTTCCCTTTAGTGAGACTCTGGAGACATAGGGAAAAAGACTGTGCTAGTTATTGTAAATCTTGGGCTTACAATAGAGAGTGATAGATAAAGGGGAGAGACAGAAAGAAGGGCAGGAAGGAGAGAGGAAGAACACAGGAAACTGGTGGTAAAGGTAAACATGAGCTTGATGTATGTGAATATGGTTTGACTAAAGCACAGCGGCTTCAAACCATAGAAAAGCAATGGTACAGGGCTCACAAGGGGGTGACACTGATGCCCTCACATCCAGTAACTTGGCGCTTGTTAGACTGAACAACCAATCCTATTGTACTCTATTGGTCCCTGTATTTATTTCATGATCCATTTTCAGTCAAAACAATGCGAATAGTGTAGTATCATTAAGAGAATTTAATTACCTCTTATTAGTAGTAACGGAGATGTTTTGAAGATACATTTCACCTCTCAATAATAAACAGGTGTTTTTTCTTATTAGTAGCAGATAGAAAGGATGGAGGCTTTGTGTCTAAGATTTATCCCCAAACTTTTATTTTAGTAACTATTGGCTTATTACGATTTATTAGGATGACACAGGAAGAAAATAACTATGTGTTATTGTTCATATCTAGATGTTCCCCAAAGCCTCATGTGCTTACAGGTGGAGAATTTTTTGGGGGGGGTACCAGGGATTGAACTCAGGTCCTTCTGCTTGTGAGGCAGGCAGCAGAACCACTGAGCTAAATCCCCAGCCCGAAATTCTACCTCTAATTTTTTTTTTTTGTACTGGGGATTGAACTCAGGACCTTCCGCTTGTGAGGCAGGTGGTGGCATCACTGAGCTAAATCCCCGGCCACAGGTGGAGCTTTGAGAGGGGTAACTGGATCATGGGGGTGTGATACTTATCAGTGGGTTAGTCCACTGAAGAATTTATAGCTAAATGTGGTGTTGGGAGGTGAAGCCTGATTAGAGGAGGTAGGTCACTGCCAGCATGGCCTGGAAGGTCTATCTCCCTCCTCCTCCTCCCTTGATCCCTCTCTACTTCCTGCTGCCCTGCCAAGAGCTGTTTCTCCTCTGCTATGCCCCTCTGCCACGCTGTTCTCCCTTGGAGCCAACCAACTATGGACTGAAGCTTGTACAAACTGTCAGCCAAACAGAACTTTCCTCTTTATGGGTGTTGAGTATTATGTCTTAGCAAGAAAAAAATAATGAAAACAATATGGATAGTGTCTCTCTCTCTCTTCCTCCCTCTCTCTCTCTCTCTCCTTCATCCCAGCCTCTCTCTCTCATATATATACCTTACTTCAGCAACAGAAATAAAACAGTTTTCTTTGTCAGGCTTCCCAGGAAATTCATAAGAATTCAAAATCTCTTCCACAGCATCTCTGTCTGTATATATTTATATATACACGGGACACTAAATGGTTTCATGCAAATTTATTACAAGGATTAAATTGTTTACTTCTTTGTTAAAAGCAATATTGCTTGGTTCTTGTCTATGATGGTGATTTGGTTTTAGTAGTAAAGAAAATCTTTTGAGATTCTTCTCACTGGATATTAGACATATAAAGATCCCATAATTTCATAGTCTTTGCATTTGTGTGAAAAGCCAAGCATTCATTCGTCCATCAATTCATTCAATTCTTTATGAAATAAACACTTGTTGAATGTCTGTGTATAAAACTAGGATGAGAATAAGATAAATATTAGTGAGATCTTATCACTTACTCTTAAGATTCTCACATTTTAAGGGCCAGGGATTTAGCTCAGTGTTTCTGCCGCCTGCCTCACAAGCGCAAGGTCCCAAGTTCAATCCCCAGTACCAAAAATGAAATAAATTTTTTTTAAAAATCCAAGAATCTCACGTTTTAGAAGGAAAGACAAAATACGTAAAGTCAGGTGACTTTGGTGTTACTTTTAACTTCGGCTAGTCAAATGTCTGATAGTGATGCTTCATTGCAGTTTTAATTTGCATTTTTCTAATAACCAGTGACATAGAACACTTTTTCATGTGTTTATTGGACATTTGTACATCTTCTTTTGTCAACTGCCTGCAGTCTTCTTTTTAATAACTTGTAAAAGTTTGAGTTAGTTTGTTTCAATATACATTTACATAACATATACATATATTTACATACAACATACATGGAAACAGACTCGGATATTTTGTAAGATATATTATAATTTTTTGTTGTTGTTTTACTCTCTATGGCTTGCAGCTTCATTTCTTAACAGCATCTTTTGAAAATGAGAAATGTTTAAGTTTTATGTGGTTTAGCTTACCAGCTTGTAATGTTTTATGTATTTTGTGTCACATATAAAAAATATTTGTCTATCGTCAACAATGATTTTCTATGATGTTTTCTTCTAGAGCTTTTATAACTATAGCTTTTGTTTTTATTTCTGTGACTCAGAGTTAATTTTCTGTGCCTTGAGATTAATTTTTTCCATATGAATATCCACATTTTCTGTATCATTTGTTAAAAAACTTATTCTTTGTAAAAAATTCATTTAGTTTTTATTAGTACTATGATACACATATTGGTCTATATGCATGCTTATGCCTGTACTCCATCTTAATTACTGTGTTTTACAGTAAGTCATAGTACAGGTCGTCTAGTTATTTTTTTTCCAAAATTACTTTGGCTATCAAGGTCCTTTTCATTTCTATACATAATTTCTAAACATAATTTTTAATCACAGAAGGACTGGTGGGGTTTTGATTAGAATGACATTTAAACTGTAGATCAATTTAGAGAAAATTCATGCTATATCACCTCATTTATTTAGGTCTCTTTAATTTCTTTTGATAATTTTTAGTGGTTGTGAACCTATAAACTATACATACAGTTTATGAAATTTATCTATAGTACAAAATAATACTCATGATAGATACCAAATTAACCATATCCTCATCTCAGCCTAGTTCTGGCTAGTTTCATAGCAAACTTAGGATTGTTCTTCCTTTTCTCTCTTGTTCTAAAGTGGACAAAATGTAATGTTTACCAAAAAACTTTTAGGCTAAATGATTTTTGCTGTTTGGACTTTCATGTATGGAAATTTTTAACTGGTTATAGTTTGCTACAAATATGGAGTCAGACTTTTGCAAAAATTTATGCACAGGGATCACTTCATGTCATACCAGTTACACTTGGCTTCATTCACTCCGTGGGAAACAGAATGGGTTATGCTGTACTAAGAGGTAGAAGGACCCAATTTCCTGTCATAGTTTGTCATTTATTACTTGCATAACTTTGAGGACTGTGCTTATGCTTTTCAGGTTTTTGTGGACTCATTTTGAATTGTTTATAATATGTTTTACGTACAAAGCAGGAGACTAAACCCAATTACCTCTTGGTAGTATTTTCCAGTTCTACAACTAAGAAGAAATCTTCAATGACTTGTAGCAGGGAAAGTTTTGTGATTTTAATTAAAATGAACCACTCCTTAATAATTTATATTTTAATATTTATGATGTACAATGACTGTTAGTCTGGCTTGTGCTGAGGACCCAGATTAGGCATTTGGTGCTTGGTTATTGATTGCATTTAATGTTGATTGCACTTCTAGGTATTATAAGGTCATGTTATATAGGACTTAGTTTAACTGGCTCTTAGATGGATGATTCAGAAATATTGCTTCAATTTGGCCTATCATCCTTATGTCATCCATTTATCTTGACCATTGGACTGTTAGGAAGTATTTTCAGTGAAACTATAAAATGTAAGATCTGGTCTAGTCTGATTACACATTTTATGTCCTATGACTCACCATTAAATAGCAATTTTCATGATCAAAACTGGCCTTCCATGCTGTTTATTGAAGCTGTTGTTACTGAGAGAAGATTATGGAGTTTTTAAACCAATATTATGGAGATATTTTATTATGTCAAAATGAATAAAATGTGGGGATTTAGCTCAGTAGTGTTGCACCTGCCTCGCAAGTTCAAGGTCCTGAGTTCGATCCCCCGGTGCCACACACACACAAAAAGAAATAAATATGTTTTAAAATGAATAAAATGTGTATATATAGTAATCTTTCAGCTATTTAACTTGTATGATGGAATTGGGAAAGAGCCGGCAAAGTTCAAGATTTGTGAGCCATTCAGTCTCAAAGGATGTTTCTTTCCATAGTGTTTCAGGGCATGACCTAAGTTTGTTATAATTTCAAGTACACCTAATAATAAACCAATGGGCATCAGATTAAACTTTTAGACAAGTCATTTATTGATCAATCCCAGAGTTTGGTGAGTCAGGAGGTAGCTTCATGTCACATTTATTCTTTGTTACACCAAGAGTTAAGATGACCCTTGTCCCTTCCTTTCAAGTGGATTTTAGGTAGCAGTTGATTTCCCAGCTTTAAAGGGTTCTTTCTCCTCCATCTGGTGAGTATCAGTCGATAAAGACAAGTAGTGCTATCAATTGATGATCAAGTCTTCTGGAATGATGTACTTAACAAGTGAAGGTATAAAGTAGAGGCATCTGAAATAGATACAAGTGTCTCAGCCCCCGAGTTCTATGCAGTAGCTCCCTTATTGTCATCAGCTTCCAGTTCCTGTGCTTCTGCTCTACCCAAACATTCATTGCCCAATTCAACAATCCTACTGGGTGACAGGCACTGGCCAGACTGGAGGTAAAGCTCTGAACAAAAGAGGGTCAGTTTCTCTTAATCTACTTTCTTTAGACTGCTTTAACTATGATCAGATTTCACATTGCATTTCTTACTCTATTGCTCTAAAGTGAAACCACCCTCTCTCATGGTATGTTTTTCCTTGACTTTTGTATTCAATCACATTATGTTGTAGTTAATGTCTTGCTAGAAGGTTTTGTAAGCTGAAAATCAGTCTTATGTCATGCAAAGTCTAGTTTCATGCTAAATCATTTGAGTATATTTTAAATGTCTAGATTTTTGGTTTTGATCTTTTGTGTTATTTATATCATAATTGGCTTTATGGAACATTTATAAGCTATTGTTCTTCCTTCATATTGTCCAACTATCAAACTCAGAAAGTTGCTATGTTTGGTACATTTAAAAATAATACATACAAAGAGATAATTCTTCTACCATGTCTGTTCTAATGTTCTCTCTGTCTATACATACATAGATAGGGATATATGCACACACACAAATGCATGTACATATATTTACACACTATGTATGTGTACATATCTATACAGCTACACTAAACATACACTTACAGGACTATTTATCTAATCTAAGACAGCATATTGGCTCTGCTACTTGCTAGTTCTATGTCTCTGAAGAGGGCATTTAAAACCTTATTTTTCTCATCTCAATGAAGAGGATGGTGAAATCTACTTCATGGAGTTATGTGGGTCTCAATACATGGCAGCTATTACTTTGTTCACCACTATTATCATCATCAAATTTGGCAATCTCTGCCTTAACGAATTATTTTAAAAATGCACTGTTATACTTCAAACCAAAGTTCCCACATTCTGTAGAAATTTGGGAAGAATTAACTCTACCTAAAGTCATTTCCCATCTATGCCATGCCCATGAAGCCTATAGCTCATATTATGTCTGTATTATCACTGGCTCATGATCTCCACACAAGTTATAGTTTTTCATCAAAGATGATTGTAGTAGAGCAAACATATGTCTGTAGGAGACACATCTGCCCAGTATTAGCAGGCTATAAGTGGCACAAACTTCTTGCCCCTCTATAATTTGTATTATCTTAGGAGTCTGAACAAAGCTTTATGTGACTCAAATGGGCATGTCAGATAGAGTTGGGCTAGTATTGCTCCTTTGTTAATGGCTATCACCAAGACTTAAATCCTAGTCCATGAAGTAGCAGGGCTCAGCTGAGTTCACTTCCAGCCAAGGTCAACACGGTAAACACTGGACATCATTTGTGCCTTTTGTCTTTGCTGCCCAGAGCAGCTTAGATCAGCTCAATACCCATCTTCTCTCAAGTCTCTGCCTCTGTGTCTTTTGCCCCCTCTCTCTCAGCTTGCATCGTATTATCTCACAGATCGAGACCCACTGCAGGGGTCATTGATAATGTTCTCTATATATGTCAATAAAAAATACATATACATAAACCAAAACTATTAGATACTTAAGAAGTGTCACAATATAGTAAGCAACAGAATCAGAAATCTAACCACTGTTTGTCTGAACTCAAGGCTCACACTTTTATTGCACTGCCTTTGGAACCTCCATGGAAAAACAACTCATAATTGTGCTAAATCCATTGGCTTAAAGGAGAGTCTGACAATGTCCTCACTTCCTATTGTTTTATTCAAAGTCATTAAATTTATATGTTGATTCCACATACCTCCTTCAAAAACTATGTACAAGCTTCTTAAAATTATATTTCCATCCATCTCCAGGTTAATCAGTATCCATAGGTCGGTTATACTAAGATCATAGTTTTTAAAAATTTCTACTTATAATTTTCCAAAAGCTTAAGTAACACCATTCTCCAAGTGGGTGATACATTAAGTATTCCTGACTCATAATTCTTTGACTTCCTCTTTTCTAAGGACCTTCATTTCCATTCCATCAATGAAACCACTTTATTTCACAATAACCACTGGCAATTTCCAAACCTAAAAAAATCAACTACTGATTTTCTCCTGACCTGCTGCTAAGTTGTGGGGTTGTGCCAAAGAGTATGATATAATTTTCATGATTGGATCTTTTACAAGTGAATGTGACCCAAATGCAGACAACCCTTTAATATTGCTTATAGGTACATTCATTCAACTTGACATAAACTTTATTGAACATTTATTAAACGGTCCTCTGCAAGATATTAATGCATACTGTTCCGTGTCTGAGTTCTAAAATAAAATAAATGTTAAATATGACATATTATACCCATTGTTTCAGATTCATAATTTTCACTTACATACTCTAGGCATTGAGAGCTACTGTAATAAAAGGATTTATTGAGTTTCACATGAAACAGAACTTCATGAATTTATTGGATTTTGAAACTCTTTATCATTTGTTTATCTTTATTTATCATTAATTTGTAGGAATAATGATGTCTCAGTCAGTACATTTTGGGAAATGCTGGATAATCACAGAGGATGGAGACTTTGATTAACTTATTGACCACTGTATTCTTAGTAGTTATAAAAATGCCTGTCTCAGAATAGGTGCACAATATTGGGTGAATAATTGTAAAAACAGTTTCTTTGACTTTTTCCTGATCTCTTCTAATTTTTAAGCACATGTCCACACCCTCATTATCAAGTGAAGGCATTTACCGTGAGTTTTTCCTATTCCTTCCCATCACCTCAGCATCTTTTCCTATCATTGATTATCTTTTCATAATCACCATCCCAGAAATAGGCTTGGGTTTCCATGTTTACTAATGATTGATGCTAAGGCAACAGATGGCAGCTTCTTTCAGATACCTCATTTAATCTCTTACTTCTGTGAAATAAGTAAAATGATTTTTTTTATAGCTGATACAATTGAAACTCAAACACATTGGAGTCAGAACTTGAACCCAGTCTGTAGACCTCCAGGGTACTTCTCCTTTCTAGCAAAGTTGTTAACTTCTTTTTCCAAGGCTAATGATGTATCAGTTTGTTGAATCTTGTATAAGACATAGTTTAAATAATACATAGATTCACTATGTCTTGAGCCTCAGATGAGATGCAGCCCCTGTCAATACCTTTCTTTCTTTCTTTTTTTTTTTTTTGCGGTACTGGGGATCGAACTCAGGATGCGCTTGCAAGGCAGGTGCGGTGCTACTGAGCTAAATCCCCAGCCCCAATACCTTCATTTTTGAATAAATTAGAACCAGAACTTTGCACCTACCAGAATTTTTCATCTACCGAGACTGTGAGATGATAAAAGGGCATTGCTTGAAGGTGTTAGATTTCTAGTAACTTGATACACAAAAATAGAAAACTAATTAGGAAACTAATACAGTAAAAAATGAAAGATACGGTGTGGCATACCAAAGCATCAATAATTACCCTAAATGTGAAATGTGTAAATACTGTAATTAAAAGAGATGAACATGGGGGTGCATATATCCCTGCAAGATGATTTTAACTACTTTGAAGATAATGATATGCTATGTAAAAACTATTGCTATTCTCATTATTTGATTATGAAATTTTGTTTTATTTTTTCATAAAATAAAAAATTTAAAAAGATAAAGTTATAAAGTGAATTTATTTTAAAAATTTAGTACATTATGGTAGCACATGGTGATTACATTCATCATAGGAATTTGGTGCTTGTACATAACACATCCTAATTCTTCTTACCTCCCCTGTCTTCTCTCCTCAGCCCCCTAGGTCCCTTTCCCATTTGCAAAAGGTCTATGTTCTTGATTCTTGTTATCCATCCTTTATTTTGATCTTTAAACTATTTATACTTTAGGGTTCTCATGGAAGAGATACCATGTGATATTTGAGATTTATGTCTGATTGATTTCACTTAACATTGTTGTCTCAAGTTGCATCCATTTTTCTACAAATGATTTGCATTTATCTTTCTTTATTATAGAAGAGTATTCCATTGTGTACAAGATTCACATTTTCTTTATCCAAACATTTGTTTATGGACACATAGGTCTCTTCCAAGATTTAGCTATCATAAATTGTGCTACTATAAACCTGCGTATGCATATATCACTGTGATATGACATCTTTAGCTCTTTTGGGAAGATATCTAGAAGAGGAATACCTGGGTCAAATGGAATTTCTCTTTTTAGATTTTTGAGGACTCTTCATACTAAGTTTCATAATGATTGTACTAGTTTACATTCCCACCAATAATGCAGAAGCTTTCCTTTTCCCTCCAACATCTCACCAGCATTTCTTATTGTTTGATTTCTTGATGATAGCCATTGTTTCTGGACTAAGATGGAAACTCATTATTGTTTAAATATGCATTTCTTTAATGGCCAGAGATACTGAACATTTTTAAATAGGTGGCTATTTGTACTTCTAAGAAGTGAGTATTCATTTCAGTTGCCTATTTTTGGATAGGTTCTTTTATTTTTTGGGGTCTAATTTTTTGAGTTCTTTATATATTTCAGATATTAGTCCTCTATCCAAGGAGTAGCTGGCAATTTTTTCCTTTCTGTTGTTTTTCTCTTCAATCTATTGGTTATTTCCTTTGCTGTCCAGACACTTTTTAATTTGATATAGTCCTATTTGTTATTTATTGTGCAGTTGGCATCTTGTGTAAAAACTCTTTACCTATGGCTGTGTCTTCTAGAGTTTTACCTATTTTACCTTCCAGCAGATTAAGCGTTTCTGTTTTAATATCCAGGTCTCTGATCCATTTTTATTTTAATATATGGTGATAGATGTGGGTCTAGATTCAGTCTTCTGCATGTGGGTATCCAGTTTTCCTATTAGCATTTGTTAAGAGGATACCTTTCCTTCACGTATGTAAAACTGGATTTTATTATATTTGTGCATATGCTATGTATAAGATACAAAATAAGATCAGAGAAAATTTTAAAGTAAAAAAATGAAAAAATATATTCCACACAAATATTAATAAAAAGAAAGATGACACAGCTATATTAATAAAAGATAAGTAAGGCTTTAAGGCAGCAAATTTTGAAAGGATTGAAATTTTCAAGAAGAGTTTTTGACCATGGGAAGTTAAGTTAGAAATCAATAGCAGATGGAGAAGTAGAAATTTTCAAGGGCATATAAATTAAGGCACATGGTTCTAAATAATGCATGAGTCAGATTCAGAATAACCATGGGAATTATGTTGTATGGAATGGTAATTAAAATGTTTTGTACTGAAATTATGACATATCAAAATCTGTAAGATGTAGCAAAAGGGACTTCAGGGCATAAATGCATATATTATGAAAGAAGAATAATCAGTTATTTGAAAACCTAATTCAAGAAAGTAGAAAAAAGAAAATTATACTCAAAATAATGATCTAAAAGTTAAATATAAATTAGCAAAGTTGAAAACAAGTAAGAGAGAAAATCAATAAAGTAAAAGTTGATTATTTAGGGCCAGGGATTTAGCTCAGTGGTTCCCCTGCCTGCCTCATAACCACAAGGACCTGAGTTTGATCCCTGGTATCAAAAACAAAAGTTGATTATTTAAAAATTCATGAAAATAATTAATACCCCAGAAACATGAAACTCTCCAGGTCATAAATATCTGAATAGGAATATATTAGTAAAAACTTTATGCCAATATATTTGACAATGGAGAAATTTAAAATGGTCAAATTTCTTGAGAAATGCCAAGTATTCAGAATGATAGAAAAGAAATTTAGAAAATTTAGTAGTCTTTAATTTGTTAAAGAAATTTAATCTGTAATTCAAAAATTTCCTACAAAGAAAATTCTTGTTCTTAAAGAAATCACCTTGAAAAAATACAAGTGAATATATTCATGACTTTGGAGTAGGTGAATATTCTTTAAGTAGGACACAAAAATCACTCACTATGACAAAAAAAGTATATTTTTTACTGAATTATAGTACTTAATATACTAAAGAGCAAGGTTACTGATGGGAACAAAGATTTACAATACATGCATTTGTCACAGGACTTGTATCCATGATTTATATAGTGTATGCTAAACTATAGGAAAATGAAAAGTGCATAATTTTTTAAAAAGTAGAATGAAAGAATTGAATGAATATTCCACAAAAAGGACATTAAAATCCCTACTATATGTATGTAGAAGTATTTAACATCATTAGTTATCAAAGAAAAAATAAATTAAATACACAAGACACAATGAACCCCAGAAGAGCTGAAATTTTAAAAACTGACAATGCCAAAGTTGATGAGGGTTAAAGTGACTGGAAGTATCATATGCTGCTAGTGAATTCACACATCTACTAAACGAGAATATTTTATAATATCTACTCAAGCTAATCATTTGTGTATGCATTGACGAAGCCTAATCCTAACTGTGCATTTAAGTAGATGTCCAACATAAGTAGGTGCTATGTCCACTTAGATTCACATACAAGATGTTTATAACAGGTTTATTCACAATTGCTAAAAACTGGAAATAACCCAATGCCCAACAGCACTACAACTGGTAAATAAATTTTTAATATTCATGTAATGAACACTATCCTGTAAGAAAAAAGAAACCAGACCAAAAAAAAAAAGAGACAGGAGTAAGTGAATGAAATAAATATTCATGGTTACCATGATGCAGTATTTTAAAGATATCATTTCTGTGCAAATTGACCTATAAATAAAATACATGTTATTTCAAAATCTTAACACTTCTTCTTTGGAGTAAGTAGGTAGAAGTTACATAGAAGACTAATTTTAAAGAATAGAGAAGGACAGGGTAGGGCCTTGCTGCAGAATCTAAGCCTATCCTTTTGCAAAGCTGGGCTTATGTCTGCACTCACACACTCTAGTATGGGTGAAAGGATAAACAAATGATGCAGTGGTGCAGAATAGAGAATATGGAGACAGACAGTATGGAAACAGACTCACACAATATAAATCGCCATGACAGTTGGCATCACTAATCAATAATCATTATAGAAAAAAATATTCACATCACAGTAAAAGTAAAATCCAGACAGATGAAAAATGTAAATGCTAAACAGTAAATCTTTAAAAATTTTGAAGAATGTATTGAAGATATATTTGGGACTTCAGGAAGGGAGTGATGACAAAATAAGCACAAAGAGCAAAACCTTCAAGTGAAAAGTTGTTCAATCTGACAACATTAAATTTTCTGTTCCACAAAAGGTTGTAGACAAAGATTAAAAAACAGAGAAAAGATATTTACAACTCTAACTGGTACATAGAAAAAAAAATCAATTAAAATATGGGCAAAGAATCTGACCAAAGCAATTCACAACAGAGAAAAACAAATGTCAGTTATCATATGAAAAGATGCTTAACCACACTAGTAATCTAAGATGGAAATTAAGTAAAAATAAGACATCATTTTCCTGCTTCCCACTTGCACACCACCCACCATCCCAAACTGGTAAATAATTAAATTGTGTTGATGAAAATATTATCATAGACACGGAGCAAGAGAGATTCTCACGTGAACTTTTTTGGATTGGAATGAGAACAGATATTTTTGGAGAATGATTGGATAATATATGGTTAATTTAAAGATGTATGTAACTTCCAAGCAAATTACCTCCACGTTGACATGCAAATTCTAAGACAATTCTCACATTGTGCGAATTCTTTATACACCAGGGGATATGTACAAAAGTAATCATTGCAGCATTGTTATAATGCTGAAAATTTAGCTAGCAACCTAAATGTTCATTGAAGGCTGTATAACCAGTTTTTCTATATTCATGTACTGGAATACCATAGAAAAAATACATGAGTCATAACTCTATATGCTATGGATAAATCAGATAAAAAATAATGTTAAGGGAAAGGATTAGCTCTAGGATTGTAACATACACAAAATGTCAGGCAAAATAATATTACATGTTGCTTAGAGACATGATTATGTAGCATGAGTACAAAAGTATACGTAAGATTGTTAAATGTCAGTTCCAAGAACACAGTTACCTCTGGCGGGGCGGTGCGGGGTGGGGGGGGGTTAGTGGAATTTTGGTAGTACTTTTCTCTTGAAAAGTTATTCTCATAGAATTAATTCTTAAATTACTCATGGTGCCTTCTTTGTTTCTATTGAGAGCTAAGAAACATTTCATTGCTATGAAATAAAATCAAGTAAAATTATACTTTCAGTGGAATTTTAAAAATCCATATTAAACTGACATTAAATTCTCCAAACTCAGAGCAATTCTTTTTGTATTAAATCATACTGCCTTTCTCTTTTCTTAACTTTGCAGGTAAAATGTGAGAAAGGAAAAAAAAATCTTAATAATATCTTTTGTGATCAATACATGACACTTGCTATGCTGTAAAGGTTTTCAAAGCCCTGCCACACAATATTATCTTA
The DNA here is from genome assembly GCF_000247695.1 of Heterocephalus glaber. The sequence continues at coordinate 8,071,612 of NW_004624763.1, forward strand.
TTCAATCACAAGACGTCACTAAAGATTAAAAGTGTAGATAATTGGGGTCTATTACTTCCCTTCATTTTCTTTCCTGCTGCTTTTTTTTTCACTGATCACTGTTTGATAAGAAAGAAAAAGTAAAATAAAAATTGGTGAACTAGAAGATTTATGAAAAAGCTTCGGTTTGACAAGGGGAATGGATGTCTAAAAACGAGTCCTTTAGTGATAAAGAGGTGACTGAAAAATACAGTCAATGCCTTGATTTAAAAAAAATTACAGTAACACTGCTCCCAGTGCAGAGGAGGCTTCTGGGCCACCATACCACCACTCCCAGCACAAAGGAGGTGAGCTGCACAGGTGCCAGC
>NW_004624763.1:8076685-8132560 GCF_000247695.1 Heterocephalus glaber
AAGGGGCAAAGGGGAAGGGGAAGTGGGAGGGGTAGGGGAAAGGAAAGAAGGGAATGGAATTAATATGAGAAAATGAAAAAAAGGAAACAAAGCCTCTGTAAATATTAGGGGATGGAGGGGTTGAAGGGAGGACAGGGGAAGGGGGAAAAAATAAAAACCAAGATTGATTATGTAAAGGTGCAAATTTCCAATGACGAATGTCGCTATATTGTATACCTAAAATGTACCAGTAAAATAAAATTTAAAAAAATTACAGTAAAAGACACATTACCATTAATCCCCTTCAAAATAGTCTCCTCACTTTGACCACACTTATACCAAAGTCCTTGTCACTTTCTGAAGCCATCCTTGGAAGTTCACTTTTGTGTCTTTATGAGATATGATCAACAGTGAATGCTCCTGCTTATTGGCAACAACAGAAAAGCAGTTGCGTAAAGCATTAAGGGGTGTCTTTATCTACTTTATTTTCTGCACCTAGCCCTGTGTGACTTTGGACTCTAATGACTATGAAAGGTGAATGTTTTGAATTGGTTCAGGACATCAAGGCAGTCATGACAGCATAATTAAGGACACTCAGGAAAGAGGTCTTCCAGAACTGCATCAGAAAGTGGAAAGGACAGGATAAGTGTGTTTGAAGTGAGAGTATTTTGTGAGGCATTAATGGAAATGTGTCTTGCTTAATCATTTCTTTTCTTGAAACACTCTATTTTTCAGTCACATCTCCTATGTGCCAAATTCTCCCTATCCTCTGGGATTTACGTAGTTTCCAGCAGAGACCCTAAAATATGAGCGCCTATGAGAGTACACAGAACAATGTGAAGTCTAGTCATTCAATTTTTACTGTAAATAAAAAGCAAAATAGCCTTTACCAGGCTGTCTGAGAGTCCTAATTCACTCCCAGGAACATCTCCTGGGAAGCTGTCTGAACCTAGCGCTGACCAAAGTCTGTTTAGTTCCTATTTTCATTCTTACTTTGGACATAACGAAATTTCTCACCTTATGCTGGCCAGTAATTGAGCTTCCCCTCTGTTGAAGTTGACGCATAGGTAGTTAAAAAATTGGGTGACTTGATAATAAAGTTTCCTTCCCCGTCTCCAGAGTCTTCCTCTTTTTTTTCCTCTTTTGAATATTGTTGCTCAACAGGATTTTATTTTGTTTTTATCTTTGGCAGAAATCCCTAACAGATCATCTGTTCTTTGTAACAGTGATAGTTTCCACATTGCAGAATTACTCAGGACATTGGAAATACTGGAGGCACATCTCAGTGTGTGGAAATCATTATGACTAAACGTGGGATCCTGGAGGGAATGCATACAGTAGCAGGCGTCTACAGCAAGAAGACAGGGAAATGCAGAAATGAAATGAAATGAAATGAAATAAGAGCTAAATATCTAAAATGAGTCATGAAATCCCATTTGACTTCAGGACTCTTAGCCAGTCTTCCAGGTAGCACAAGATAAGTTGGGAGAATGCTTTGCCTAGCATTCAGTCAGGGTCCTGAGGAGGGAACTCCGGCTCACTTGTCTAGACACTGGTTCTTGCTCACAGCGTCACGCATAGCCTCCTGGCCCTCCAGACTCCTGGCTTAGGCATCCAGGAGAAAATATTTCAGGTATTCCTATGTTCCACCATCAGGCTATTTGAAACACCACTTTCTTTGAAAAGTCTTTCAAGGCAATGATCAACCAAATGGGTACTAGGCTAGTAATACCATGTTGTACCCCCTCCAATGGAGGAGAAATGGCTCAGGTGTTAAGAGTTATGGATCTAGAGTGGACCTGCATAAGTGAATTTTCTGGCTTTTAAGGGACTGCACTCAGTAATAAATATATAGCGATGTGCACATAGTATAGGGGAAAGTTCCTTATCATCTTTGTAGGAAATGCTTATTGGAGCTTTACGTGCTTCCACGAAATGAAGTATATGATATGTAACTGCCTCCAATATGTATTTCCCTTCTGAAAATTCTGTGAGTTTTGGCTCACAGTCTTAGGGCCAATAGTCAAGCTGGATCATTTCCAGAATTGCTATATTGTCAAAAAACAAACAAAATTGCAAGGCAAGCTAGGATATTTTGTAAATAAACAGGTACCATGCATTCCTCCTTTTTGTATTTTATTTATCTTGACCAATGAGATTAATCTTTGTTTGCTGGAACATGACCTTAAATTATTTGTGTTCTCTATAGGAGGATTTTATTTAATGGACTTCCCTAAAGAATTTCACACTTTTGAGTACTTTTCCTTGATGTTTTCCCACTTTATAGGTGTTGTTGCCATCATTATGCTTCTATTCTTCTTGTAACTTCATCTTGATGTTTTCTTTGTTACCTTACTTATTATTGTTTTCCTTATCAGTTTTTTTCCTCAATGTCATCCGCTATCATCCATTCTAACTCCATCTGTTTCTGCCCCAACTTCTTATGTTATAAACCTCTTTCAAAAATCTGTTGAAAACTATGAACCCTTTCAGAGAATTGTAACTATTGGAGATGGGGCGACATAGTCACAAATCTTACCTCCCATTTCAGGAATGTATTGATCACCCTGCCTTGTAGGCCCTGATAAGCAAAGTCATCTCCTTTCCACTGTCAACATCTAATTTGTACTGAGTGTCCAAAATCTCCATTACTAAAATTCCCAGTCCTTATCTAGTACTTCAGCTCTGTTTGTTCGACCAAGTGAAGTGTGTCCATTTGGAAATTCCCTAGCACTTCAAACTCAACTAAATGTACCTCGTCTAAATCTACTATTCTCTGCCTTGTTGTCTGACGCAGTGAATGAAACGACCATCCTTCAGTTGTCAAAGCTGAAACACCAGCCCCCCCATCCATGTGCAGGGACGGGCAGGCTTCACTGGCTCACAGGTGGGTCTGGGAACAAGAGGAGAGCCTCACTAGGAACTCACTTCTGCGGCTTTCTTTCCTCTTCCACATTTGGATAGGAATCCTATCCCAGAAGCCTTCCTGTGGCTACCCAGAGGGCTTCTTTAGTGTTTCCTACCTCTGATCACATCCAGATTTTAGCAGAATTCTGTAAGTATGTCTCAGCATGCATGATGATATGATTCTTGCTGAATTTGCCGATTCCCTAAAAGCCTACAAGCCCTACTTCTTTTCTTTTTTTTTTTTTTGTACCGGGGATCGAACTCAGGTCCTTGCACTTGCAAGGCAGGTGGCGAAGCCACTCAGCTAAATCCCCGGCCCCTATTTCTTGTATTTCATTTTTTCCCCTCACATTTTGTACTTTCAGGAAAGGAAATGAGAAAATTTTCTTTTAACATTTTCACTAACAAATAATAATTATATATGTTTATGGGGTAAAATGAACATATTTATCAGGTAAAATACGATATTTTGATAATATGTGTATGTACATTGTAGAATAATTAAAATGAACTAGCAATATATTCATCACCACATATCCTTATCTTTTTTTGTTGTGGGAACATTTGAAATTTACCTCTTAACAATTCTGAAATATATAATACATCATTATTAACTATAGTCACCATGCTATGCAGTAGATCACGTTTATTTCCCTTGTTACCTCTATCATAAAAATAGGAATCCGAGGCACAAACAAGTAGAAAAGCTGAGTCACAAATGGAAACTGGATCAGTGTAACTTCTTCCTTCAGTTAAATAGAAGGTGCTGTGTCCAAAGTGAGAAAAATCTCTTCATTTTAAAAACTTCCTTCATTTAAGACAGCAAAGTGAAGAAATGACCACAAATAATAAATAACCTTCATGTAAAATTTTCAGATAAAAATCACTGAAAAAAGGAGGGTCGGGGATTTAGCCCAGTGGTTCTGCTGCCTGCCTCATAAGCGCAAGGTCCCAAGTTCGATCCCCAATACCAAAAAAATTAAGGAGATTTGGTGGAGAATATAATTGACATATAAATGTGTTATACCTATACCTATACCTATACCTATACAAAGTATCCTAGCTTGCCTTGCAATTTTGTTTTGTTTGCTTTTTGAAATGTATTTCACCTATCTCAGATTGTTATCTATAAATACAAACAAGACCTAAATCCCAAGTAGAACAACAAAGCATTATAAACCAAAAGAATATTTTTTTCTTGTTCTGCAACTCACAATAAAGTAGAATGACTGTAAATATTGCTCATTATGATTAGTGCTTAAGGATTCTTTATTATACATTGGAGGAGCAATTATCTTAATGAACGTCTGGAGTTACAGAAGTACTTCTTTTTCCAGAAAAAAAAATGTTTTCAAAATGTCATCATCTTTTTGATCCTAAGTAGCACTATAAAGAGAATGCCTTAGAATCTGTTCCATACAGACCTCTGATTGCATATGTCAGCTACTCAAGAATTTCAAAATTACATATAGGAGCCACAGAACATTTTTCAGGCAGCGAAGTACACTGCAATTCCACAGATCCTTTTGAAGCATCTGCTAAATGTAAGCAGCTGTGCTATACAGCTTGAACACAGAGTTAAGCAAACCACAATCTCTTCTCTCCAGAAACTTAGGGTCTAAGGAAAGGTACCTAAAAATGGAACCAAATGTAATTTGAGTAGTCTATGTACACATGGGTGTGTATTTATCATAAGAAAGGTTTCTTTACAGAACCCTTCTTCTGAAGTTTTTAAGGAATAAGATTTGGCACTTATGGAATATGATTAAGTTCCTATATAGTCTTACTTGGATGTTTCATGTCAACTGTCAATCATACTATGTTTCTTCTCTCAGGCTAAAAGAATGTGTGGTATATGATCTCAGTTACTTAAATACACAATGCCATGCATGGAAAATTCATTGAGGAAATTTTTGACACACTAGCAAAGTTGTTTCTTTATATTGAGTCTACAGATTTTTAAAAATATTTCTTGTAGTCCCAATTTTAATGATTTTAATAAGATTAAGAATCTGATAGGGCCAGGGATTTAGCTCAGTGGCTTTGCTGCCTGCTGCGCAAGTGCAAGGACCCGAGTTCTAGTCCTGGTACCAAAAAAAAAAGAAAGAAAAAGAATCTGATAATATAAATTCTTTGCCTTGATACTATAGATTTTTAAAAATATTTCTTGTATTTCCAACTTTTATACTACTTTAGTAATATGATTAAGAATCTCTCTTGAAAACTATGGTGTAATAATTATAATGCAGATTTCAGAGATACAAACCAAAGTTTTAATTCTGTCTTTATAAATTATTAGGTATGAGATCTTCAACAGTCTAATTTTTAAGTCCCCTTAAAGCCTTGTTTTTCTTTGTGCTTTAAATAAATAAACTAATATTTAGAGAAAGTTTATTGTGAGCAAAGAGATTAGGTGTGTCACATAACCACAGATACTGAGTGGACATTATTAGAATTCTTTCATTCTTTTCCATAAAAGACCAAAAGTTCTAAAGAAAATCCTTTCATTTTGCTGACCAATACCACAAAGACACAGTTTATATTACAAACAGTTTTGATTTTAAAAAGAACCACTAAAATCAATTAATATTATATAATTTAAATATATATTAACTGAAAAAATAGTTTACTATTCTAACTAGCCTGTAAAATAGGTTTTTTAAGCTTATTTAAAAAATATTTTTTTCTAAAATAAATTCTATGGAAAATAAAGCAAGAAAATTTCAATGATTATCTTACCAGCAGAATGGAAATGGACTAATTGGTTTTTATACATGCTCATTCACTTTAATCAGCTATGTCCATTTTTAATGATGTATCTTGTAATTTTCTGAAGATTGTAATTTTTTCCAATGATACAATAATTTTATTTTTAACTGCCTGCAGTCTTCTTCAGATTTGCATTTTAGGATGGATAAATTTAATACTCTAGTATTTTCAGTTGGCTTTTCTCTCTAACACTCATAGTTTTGATTGAGAAAAATAATGCTATTAGTACTTGGGTACTTAATAAGCTCAGAAAAATATTCTGTTCAATGAAAAAAATTCTTTGTTCCTTTTCTATTAAGTAAACCTTTTCATAGATACTATCTTTGTTCTCCATTTAGTGTATCTTTTTTCAGTAAGTATGTATTCTTACAAGATGAAATATATAAAGTTATTTGTCACTGTTTATGATTCATGTGAATGTTTTATAAAATTTACAAGATATAAAATCATAGACCTCAATTTCATTACATCTTGATGCAAAATAGGCATAATATAATTAAAATAGGAGCTCCATCAAAGAATTCTTCCCACAAGAGAAGAGATTTAGAGTTACAATTTCTGAACTTTAAAACTGCATCTTGTAGGTTGAGGTCATTTTACTCAGGTCCTTTCTCACTGCTGCAAGGAGAAACTTCAGTGTCTAATGCTTACAAGCTCCTTTGCAATGATCGTAAAATGCTCATAGCTTCAAATACTGCAATTGCTGGCACTCCATATCTGAACATGTTGATTAAAATTTCTAATTTTGAAAAAATGTAGTCAAAGTTCAGAGAAATCATTTTGGAATAAGTTTAATATTATTATAGAGCACAAATCAATTAGTTAAGTAGTTATTCAGATATTCACTTATGAAATATAGTTGATATTGACCACAAAAAGACAATGCTATGAGACATGCTATTATACTTTTTGTACTAGGTATCATTTACATTTGTTAAAAATTCAATTTCAACACTCTAACTGGCTTTGTACAAATATACTCTATATTTTAGGCATCGGTTTGATTTTGATTGATAAATTTGAGAGTCCATTTGGATGCTGATGAATTAGGACAGGGGTTGGCAAGCTACCGTCCTCTGGCCAAGTTTGGAATACTGCCTGTTTCTGTAGATATACTTTTATTGGAACACAACCATGCTGTCTGTTTATGGAATGTCTATGAGCGCTTTTGCAATAAACAGCATGGTTTAGTAGTTGTGACAAAGACTGTATAGCCTGCAAGGACTAAAATGTTTGCTATCTGGCCCTTTATGAGACACAAACTGCCAACTCCTAAGTTAATGCACTGCAAGCGGTTGGAAGTATATTTATGTATCATGTGTTTTTGAGTAATGCTATTATCTTAATGAGGCAATGCCCCACCAAAATTCTTGTTCATATTTGTTCCATAAAACAACTTTATCTTCATTGGTGAACTTATTTGAATTTCCGGTAAGTAGTATTTGCAAAATGATAAATTAATTTCTAAGGGTTTTATTTTTATTCCATAAAATGGAAGAACAAAGTCAACCAGTTATTGGAATGAAATGATTTTCCAATTAAAGTAGTAGATAACTATTAAGGGAGGCAGACTCAGATAGTTTCATTTTGGCGGGTGGGGATCTACTAAGAAGTAGCCTTGGGATCAATTCCTACAGAAGACAGTAGGAAGAAGCAGGATTGGGGAGATCAACAAGTTAAGTTGACCCAAAAGCAGGGTATTTTTTTATTTTTTAAGCTTGCACAAGAATTGATTTCTTAGTTACATAAAAGATTAGAACTGATGTATAGTAAAACATTTATGATAACAGAGTTATATCAACATAAAAACAATAGCTGTGGTTACAGTTAGCACATGAAAATCACTGCACAGGCAAAAATACATACAATACAGACTTCCAAATGAAGTTAGATGAGATGAAGTAAAACAGCAAGTGAACAGGAAAGGATTACACTTAGAAGTGAGTGAGGCACAGCTAGGATATAAAGGAGATGTATCTAATGCTAATTACTGCATGCCATGCTAGCAAACTGCAGAATATATTATTCAATATACATACACATTAGGACAGTTTTCAAAAACTCACCTTTATGACACCCGTTCCTTTCTGACACATCACACTTTGGTATTAATGCAACAGCATTTGGAATGTGTAGTTACCAAAGCTTATGTTCAAGGGATAAAAAGATCTGGAACATTTATCACCACTGGCCTTAAGTATACTTTCCTCATGATCCATCAACTGTATGAATGACTAGGTAATGAATTAAATTAACTTGTTTGAAGGAGTTACTGACTGAAAAAAGTCCTCAGAAATATAGGAACAAGGAATAAAAGAAGAGCTCTTTCTGAGCTGCCATCTGTTTATCTTCAACGCAATATGTACTAGAATATTATATGCATACACTAGTAGCATATGTGATGGAAAAAGATTAATTCAAAAGTACTACATTTAGTTTTAGAAAATTTTCTTTTGACTTACACCTGAATTCTGCTTATTACCAGTAAAAAGGAATGGCTGCCAAGAACCAGTTCAAAGAGGAATTAGGCTATACATTTGCTAGTTTGTATCTTTGAAATCTGATAATGCCCAATTTCAAGCTAACTCTAAATACCTTGCCATTTTATGACTGCATATTTTCCAATTTTTAGAAAAGTAAAAATAATCTTTTTAAATAGTCTTAACTTGGGTAATATCTAACAGTAATACTGCAATTGAAAGCTAATTCAATAATTTTAAAATGATTTAAGTTTCATGTAAGCTTATTACTTACATATTTACTTACATATTTTACTTACCTCACCAAAACAAAACTTTTGAAACAGAAATCTTGGGAATTCTACATGATTGTTATAATTTTACATTTTATGTAATGGTTTAAACTAAGTACATAGAAGAAAGACATCTTTAAAATTGTATTTGGGGCCGGGGATTTAGCTCAGTGGTTTCACTGCCTGCTACGCAAGCACAAGGATCAGAGTTCGATCCCCAGTACACAAAAAAAAAATTGTATTTGTCCGATTTCCATTTATTCCTAGAACTATTTTTGATGTTTTACTTTAAAGGAGTTTTAATAAATGATATCTTTTAAATACACTTCCTTAACTTTTAGATTCACAGTAAGAGCCAGCTAGTGTTAGTGGATGACTCTGTGTCCAAAAGCAACCTCTTCTAACCCTGTCAGACTTATTTTGCCTTGGGTCAGAAGGACCAGAACTTTAAAACTATGCATTAATCAGTCACTCGCAGCAAGAATGACCCAGGCCTGGAGTGACAGCTATAAGCTCTCTGCCTCCCAGTAACTGAAACAGGTTCTTCACTGAAGTAAGAGGTTATCCTCTGTCACCTGCCATGCTTCCTGTAATGCTCATCAATTCCACCCATATCTGAAGGGCAGCTCCTCCAAGGCGGCAAGCTTCTCTGCCCAAGGAAGACTCAGGAGAGGAAGGTTAAAGATGTGAACTGTAACTCCTGCAACTGAAACTATTCTGCGACTCTGTGCACCCACCCCCCGCGCCCCCCACCCCCCCGTCATTCCAAATTCCTGTCGCCCCAGATAGCTGCTCTGTCACTCTGACCACAATGCTCTTTTCAGGGGGATTGCTTGAGAATTGTGTATTTTCCATAAAATTGGGAAAGAGGGTTTTCAGCAGATGCCAAATGGGTCAGGGAGGTGTCAATAATATTACACCATTGTTTAACAACAGCTTTTTCTCTTACTGGTGATCAGATTCAGTTATCTTTGCTAAGATGGTGACTCATCTTCTTGTTTGCTGACAGCTGCATACAAGGAGGTTGAAATGTCCAGGTAGCAACCCTAGACTTTCTGTTCTCTGGCAGAAATATTCTTCTTTAAGGCACCAAGATTTATAAGCTTAAAAAGCCCAGAGATTAAGGACAGAGGCACATATTTCCCCAGTTGGTCATTGGAAATAATAGTAAACAAAGACATTTTTGTTTCTACCCCTTAATTCCTGGATCAATCGTTTTTTCTTCCTACTGAAGATATGGTTTTATATAAATATCTTTGCTTTAAGGTATAGACTATGGTTTAGAGGATAGTGCTCCATCCTTTAAAAAGACCGTTCCCCACACTCCATCAGGTGGCAGTTTCTGGGTGGGATGGCATGTGACGTTGCCAGTGGATTCCATGGTCAGGGGCCACTATCACAGCTTCTTTCTTCTCAAATGGGTCCATTTTCTGATGAGATCCTACACTGGTGGGTCAGATGTGCCATTCACCTTCAGGGAGTAGTGTTGGCTGTAGCTGTTTGGGCTGAAAACGTAAACCTATTCTTTGAACGCATGTCTATTCCTGCTAGAATGAATCACTGGCACTTCCAAGCTGAAGGCAAATCAATGTAGTTACCATGCCACCAATGGCCAATTGATGTACTTTAGAAATTGTCATGCTAGGAGTTTATCTTTGCAAGTTAGAAATACAGTAGTAGTAACTAGAGTGGCCTTGGTAAACGGGGGCCCATGTTTTATAGCTACATGGCTAATCCATTCACTTAGATAATGAAAGAACCTGACTGATATCTACTGGCTAGAGTGAGATAACCGGTTTCCAGGGCGGAAATATTTAAGGGAATCACTCTTGGGTTGTGCATGTTCAGTGTTTGCACACAAGAGGGAGTACCTCCCGTTGTCTCTCTGTGAAAGAAACATCAATTCAGTTTTTCCCCATTTCCATGTGCACTTACATGCATCTACCCTAGATTTTTGTCTTCAATTTTCCAGTGTTTGCCTTTCCCACCCAGCTATGCTATTCTTCACTGTCTATGACACACTCTCCACAGATCACTTAACAGTGGGTAAATTCTGGGTCCAGCAAAATAGATGAGTTGTCCACTATCTTTTAGAAGAACTGTCTTCATATTCCTGTCTTCCAAAGTCACTTCAATGAAGCCTTTAAATCACAGTCCATTTTATGCTTGGACTCAAGTACCAACCTGACAGACAAGTCTTTAAAAACTCAAGAATCTCTTCCTCCAATAGGTGGTCATAAGAGATTCCCTATATACCTTAGATATGAGCTGAAACAGGGCTGCTGGTACAACAGTGTGGGGTAGCATGGGAGTTTGGGCTATAGTTTATTCATCTTGTTTGTGCACTCTCATTACGCTAGTGCTCAATCTAGATCCATCATTTCAGTTTACAGTGAATTTAATTGTTGCTGGGTCTACTTGACTTGATTTAGCATGATATCATCTATGTAGTTAATATTCTGTGATATTCTGTGGTATGGCCAGGTAACCTCATGGCTGACTGCTAGTTTAAAGCTAGTCCCATAGGAGAAGATTCTGTAATAAATTTAGGCTAAGGTGCAAGAAATCCTGCCCCTTGTGCCAAATGGAATGGACCAAGCTGAAGCCATCATGCTAATTAGGCCAGGTAAGCAAGAAGTGGCTAGTGCACTGAACGACTTGGCAAAACACATGCAATACAGATGCTAGAAGGATACGCTTTGTAGAAATCTAGAGTTCTGACACATACATAAAGTTTTCTAAAGCTTAAAGGTTAGGGACTTTCTCACATATGCTATCCAAATTAAAGGACAAATTATTACACTGTGTACTTCCCACAATGAAAAAGGCAACAAATCCTAACAAGGCTCTTCAAATTCTAGTGGCAGCACATCACACGCCTGAGGTGTTCTGCTGGGATTCCAAATGATCAAGATCCCTTTGGATTATATCATAATTAAAGTAGGCAAGTTAATCTAGGACAAGGTCAAAACCATAAATGTGTACTATTTACTATTCCACAGCAACATTAATTGCTCCTGAACCTTGTTTCCTGCAGGATGGCTGCAAATGCCACAGACCATATTAACCTGCTCCACCAAATGTGAAATTCTACACAGCAGCTGTGGGTCAGGCTACTAATTAGTTGAGCTTTCTGTAGTCTGCTCTTATTCTAGTTTCTGTATAAACCAGAGTATAGAATTACATAGATATGTACCACCTAAGAGAAGGACAAATTTTTGCCATCCTTCTCATCCCTCTGATGAAATATTTATTATTTTGGCTTCAGGAAAGAGTTTTAGATGCTTCCAATTGGAGTTATCCATTATGACATAACTTACAGATCAAATAGCCAATGTGAAGGTTGTGCCAATATGCTGGTTAACCTTGATTTTCAGCTTGACAGGCTTAAGAGAGTCCTGGAAAGCTGACTGAATTGTGAAGGCATTAACCTCATCAACAGGTTGCTCATTGAGGTGTTCATGGCAGAACGGACTATGAGGTGGTGAGGCCTAGTTGGAGGAAGTGGGTCACGGGACTATGTGCTTGGGGACTGTGTCTACCTCCGAGCCCCTTCCCTCTTGTGTGGTTTCCCAGATCCCATGAAGTACCTTTACTCTACTGTGTCCTTCTGCCATGATGGTCTGTCTCGGATGGACTGAAACCTCTCAAATTGTGAGATAGAATAAATCTCTCCTCCTTTAAGTGGTGGATGTTAGGTATTTTGTCCCAGCAATGGTGAAACTGAACAATAAATCTGACCACCAAGTATTTTTATCTAAATTAATAATAGAGACCTGGAGAAATGATCACAAGGTACATCTGTTGATAGAGACGACCCTGAGCAAGCTACAAATTCATAAATTGGCTTTTCAGATTAACAGTCTGGGTCTGCCTATTAGCCCCCAACGGCTGCCTGAAGAGCCAGCAGTTGGTGTGTAGGAAGAGAACAACTCCCCATGCCACTGGTCACAGTGGAGGTCTCAATGATCTGTGACACTGTGACGTCTTGGATGGCAAGATAATAGTGCAGCTAAGGGCAGCATGACTTGTACACAAAACTTCTATAGAAGCAAAAATTAATCTATGGGAAAAAACAAATTTACCATTAATCAATGATCCGTTCCTGCTAGAATGTCTTGTGCCCTTGTTGCTAGTACCCTGGTCACATCCGTCAGTGCTCTCCAGTCTCCTGTTCCTTGCACTGTCCCTTAATCCTTCAAGAAGCTGAATGATGGGGGCCGGGCCAGGGATTTAGCTCAGTGGTTCCCCCCCCTGCCTCACAAGGACCTGAGTTTGAGCCCCAGTACCAGAAAAACAACAACAACAGAAACAAAACAAAAAGAAGCTGTGTGTTCAATAAATAGTGGCAAGCTCCAGGAGACAGCCTCTTAGCTTGATAAGAGGATTGACCATCCTGGGCCCCTTTTATGCAGTAAAGATCTTGTCTTGACTTTTGTTATCCCGCTGGTGTGCCCTTGGTCAGGTGGTTGGGGGGCTGAGCAGCTTCCAAATCTATTTTCCCAATAGACTGACTGACTCTGTGAGACAGGCTTTAGACAGAATTTCATCTATTTTGTGCTTGCCCGCTGCTTCACTATAAACAGAGGGTTGGAAGGGAGCATGATGACATTGCGGACCTTCTGGTATCAGTGTATGGCTAAGAGTTCTCAAAGTGTTTGGTGGCTTATTTTCCTCCAGGGTTTAATTACCTGAGCAGAACGTGTTAAGTCTGTCTGAAAGAAGAACAGGGTTAATCATTATCATGTACATTTGCTGTGTGTACATTGCTGTGTGTGCATGTGTTTGTGTACACTATCATGCACGTTTTCTTTTTCTGAGGACACAGCCTTGTTTTAATCAACAAGTTCTAAAACAAAGCAAAATCCTCAAATAAACCTATCTGAGGTCTAAAAACTGAGCAGATGACTTTTTCTTACAGTACAAGTTGACTTCCAAATATGAAAGTTAAAAGGCCAATCACACATTTGGAGAGAATATGTACAATAAACCCAACTGAAGTAAAGAAAATTAAATATCCAGCCTATATAAAGAACTCTTGCAAATAAATAAGAAAAAGATGAAAAAGGGTACAGATACTTGAACAAGCACTTCAATAAAGTGATAGGTATGTAGTCAGTAAGCATATAAAATGGCAGTCAGTGTAGAGAGACTCCTGCTCCTATTCATATAGGAATAACCGGTGATATACTACAATCCTGCCATAAACAACATTAAAACTGGATGAGATATGTACAAATGGTTTTCTGATATTAGATAATAGTAGGTGACTATAATGTCTTAGAGAAGAGAAACCAGCAAGGCAAACCCTACACTTGTGCTTGCTTTCTGCTTCCAAGCAATCTTCGGACTGTGGCCCAGATGAGAACTCTATTAGAGAACCACAGTCTTTCAAAGCCATAGAGACGGGTTTCCAATTTTGGGCTGCTATGCAAGCTAGCATTTTCCAGGCAGGTCACCAGCAACAGAGAACAGGGTTGAGAAGAGTTGCAGAAATCGGCAGAGGAGTCCCCTTGAGTCTTAGGTGACTTATCAAGCTGTACGTGCAGAAACCAAGTATGTACAACACTGGGAAAAGAAAACAGCTGGGGAAAGAATAATTACCAAAAAGCTGTAAGTCAACTAACTACTGGAACTTATATAGAGATATTAGAGTCACCATTGGAGTTAGAAATCCTGATTGAATACTATGAATTTTACCTAAAAAAAAAAACCCCCCAAAAAACTAAGATTTAAGAATGGACATTATCCAGTCCTTGAGAAAAGAATATCCTCACCTTAACAAAATTTAAAAATGGGTCTCAAATGGATCAATTTAATTAGTAAGTAAATTAAACTATATAGAACAATATAGAATTCATAATGTGCAATATACAATAAAATTTACTAGATATGCAAAGCAAAGACACTGTGATTCATACCATGAAAAAGAATCAAAAATAGTTATCCAGAATGATAGAGAGGATCAAATTAGTATATAATGAATTGTAACTTTTATTATTTTGGTGCCAGGGATCAAACTCTGGTCCTTGCGCTTGCACAGCAGGCAGCAAAACCACTGAGCTAAATCCCCTGGCCAGTATATAATGACTTTAAAACAGCTACTATTAATATTTTAAGATTATCCAGGAAAGTATGAATACAATGAGGAAATTTAGATAGAGGAATTAAAACTATAAAAAAGAATAAAATGGAAAGCCTATAGTTGAAGAGCACAATAACTAAAATAAAAATTAATTGGGTTAATTTACTGGCAGATTACATACCACAACAGAAGAGATCCATGAACATAAAAACAACACATAAAAACTATTCTAGCCGGGGATTTAGCTCAGTGGTTCTGCCACCTGCCTCGAAAGCACAAGGACCCGAGTTTGATCCCTGGTACTAAAAAAAAAAACTATTCCAAATGAAGCACAGAGAGAAGAAAAAGTAAACTACAAAAGGATAGTGCTGCAAATCTACCACAGTGGCTAAAATTAAAAGGTTTACCAAGAAATATTTATGAAGATTTGGCAAGATAAAAACATTACTGGTGTGAGTGCCATATGAAATGTCACACCCACATTCAAAAAGTGTTTAGAAATTTCTCATAAAGTTAAATGTGTGTTTAACATATGACCCAACAATTTGAGTCCTACAATTAGACCAAAAAGAAATGAGGGCACATGTCTACAAACAAAACAAAACAAAATGATAACAACAAAAACATTATGTAATTATGCTTGTAATATTTTATTCATAATAACTCACGGTTGTTGGGAGCAATGCTACATAATTCTAGGGAGAGATTGTTTGGTTGGCCTGGTTCTCTTGCCTACAGCCCAGCTACAGAATAGCTCCAGTTTGGCCTCCGGTCACGGCTGGGACTTCGGTGATCCAGTGATGCTGTGATTCTCCAGGACAAGAAACATCCTGGGAGAACAAACATCTGCTCAGTTCCTCATTGTTCTTGGACTGATTAACATCTTGTTTGCCGGAGATGTACTGAACTCTCTGCAAGCCTTCCGTTACACCTTGTTTATCCCAATGTGAACTAGTGAACTCCCTGCAAGTCATTTGTTACATTTGTTTCTCCCGATGTACTGAATAAAAGGTGTGGTAAACTGGGGGCTTTGTCTTTGCTGCCCAGAGCAGCACTGATCAGACCCAAAGCTCAGCTTCTTCTCAGTCTCATTTTTCTACCTTTCCTGTAATTCGCCGTGTGCTGCCGTGGCTCGCAGGAGACCAGGACTCACTGCAGAGGTTCTGGTAACGTCCCCTTCCCCTGTCCCCTACACACCGTGAGAAGCAATCCAGCTGTCTAACTGAGGAACAATAGATGGCATATCTTTTCAAGGGAATGCATGAAAAAGAATTGATATGTGACAACATGAATAAATCCCAGTGACATTATACTCAGTGAAAAAAACCAGACAAGGCTATATATTCTATAAACTTCATAAAGCAGTAAAGTTAGTTTGTGGAGGAAGCAGGAGTGGTTTCCTCCATTGTGGGTATTGCTAAATATATATCATGCAAAAATTTCACAAGCTCAGGTTTTTAAAAAGATTCCTATGAGCATATTTATGTAAGATTCCTATAGACCATATTTATGCAAGATTTTTATTTAAAGATAAATATTATATCTAATAAGAAAAAAGAATAATCATCATAATTGGGAATCCAAAAAAATTAATATAAAAATTTTCTAGGGTTCTGTTTTGCTTTTTCATGAAGCCATGTGCTTCATATCTTAATGGAACTGCCAGAATTTTGGGATGGATCTTAATTCTAGAGGACGCAAGCAGATATTTGCAGTAGGATCATTTTTTAAAGTCCTAAGCTAAATTTGGCAATCTAATTGGTTAATCCAGGTGAAATCCATCAGCAGACAAACCAATCTTAGTTGTCTTTGGAAGCATTTTGGACTTTAAACAGCATACTATAAATCCCACTTCCCTTATCTTGGACAAAATACAAAGTCAGATTTCCAGGTCTTCTCAAAATTAGCTATCTCATTTCTCTGTGTATGGGGCCTCAGCAAAAGCTTATTGGTTTATTAATGAGTTCATTTACTCAGAATTATAATCAATCACATTTCTAATTGATTCATGCCTACCAAAAGCTATGAAAAGTTCTTTTTGGAACTCTATAAACCTTTAAAATACTCATTTCCCTTACATAGAAGATGATTTACTTCACATTAAAAATCTTGAGTCATCTCTCTGTTGGTATTTTTAGGTTTTTTTGTTTGTTTTTTTTTTTGTACCTGGGATAGGACTTGGGACCTTGAGCTTCCAAGGCAGGTGGTAGAAACCACTGAGCTAAATCCCCGGCCCATGGCTTTCTTTTTAGAAAAGAGTGAATTTTCAATCTTGTTAAATATATTCCACTTCACACAACATGATTGTCTTTGTGTCTTTGAATACTTCATTTTAATTTAATAAGTTCTTTTAAAAGCCTTAGATTATTAAAGACATAATAAATGAATGGCCAACGTGCCAGAGGCAAAATGTTTTCACTTAGAAGCATGAAATTAATTGAAACTGCTTTTTGCCTGAAGATGGTACTACTAATCGGAACATGCCATGGGGTATACATTTGACAGAAACTGTAAGTTCCGACATGTCATTGTTATGAATACATAAAACTGGCAACTGCCTGGCTACATGAGGGTTCAGCTAGGCAAGCTGATTCCAGGATGATATGCACTGCATTGCATTGCAGTAGTGCATTGTGACCAAAGAGACCAACACCAAGTTAGAGGCTGGGGAGCAGCCAGCAAAGGTGACTAAGGAAGAATGACCCATAAGTAAAGAAGAAAGTGCAACAAAATCCAGGAAAGCTGATAAAGCCACACAAGGAGAAGAGTGGCAAACATTGCTTTGGTGTAGAGTAAAATGGCCCAATGGCTTTAGTCACATGAAAATCATTAATGCAAACATGAGATTTTTCAAGATTTTCTTTTAAATTTTAGAATTGGGTGGAAGAAAACCTGATTGTAAAGGGTTCAAGGCAGAGTGGGAAAATGATGGTAAAAACAGACACCTACAGTCATATCTTGCAAGAGAGTTTTGATTTAAACGGGAAAGAATGAAGTGATATAGCAGGAGCTAGAAAGGGATGATTTGTTTTGATTTTTAAGAAGGTCGGTATTTCAGAACAGATGCATGCTAATGAGAACAATCTGGTAAAAGGAAAATTGATGATACAGAAGAAAGGAGACAATTTAGAATGACATTTGAAGGTAGCTACGTGGAAATGGACTTTAGTACTAAAGGATTATTTAGTACTAAATAATAGTCAATATGTCCTCCCCAGATACCACAGCTAGTACATTGATCTTGGATTTCTGGCATCTAGAACTGTGAAAAATAAATGTCTATTGTTTATAAGCCACTCAGTTTATGGTATTTTGTTAAAGCAAAGACATAGACCTTACTAGCATATGGCTTTTTTGAGTCCCCTCTTTATTTCTACGGATTAAGGTATGGAGAACACAGAAGGAAGACCTAACTGAGAAAAATATATAAAATATATATATATTTAAGCTGTGACTATATGAATATATGTACATATATTTACTATGCATTACATATTTATATGAGTTTAGATGTACATTTTTCTTTATGTTCACATACAGCTGTATATAAATATAATTGCAGATTATTTTTAAAGCATGGAGCAAACTAGAAGAACAAAAATTTGGACAGGATAGGAGAAATCATGATGAAGAAGATGGAAAGAAAAATGCTGGCATGAGAAAATAAAGCAAAAATGATAGTATATGCAAGGATTACATACATTTAGCCATTTAAATAAAACTGAACAGGTCTGTATATTTATAAGAAATTTTAAGTTTAAATGTATAAGACACGCTTTGTATTGCAATAGAAACACTAAAAGACTTTGTTAAATGTTAAATCCAAACACACCATCGTGCTAACAATCTGATCTGTTTTCCCTGTTTATGGTCTTTCTTGTTTGCAGTTCACAGGATTTATGTTTCTAAGTGATCCAGTATTGCAGGCAATTCAATTTAGTGCAGCTCTGGCTCTCCCTCTTTGGATCGTGCCCTGAATCTTCCTTTGTATCTCTGGAAGAGGGAGGCTGCCAGTACTCAGCAGCACTGTGTGCTTCAAGCACTTGCCTGAGATGACCTGGAAGTGAGTTTGCTTTGAGAGCTTTGCCCATTATTTGTATATGATTAAAATGTGCCTGAAAATGTCTTCTAAGCCCCTTAATATAAATGATATCTACTTAAAAATGGCTAGCTATTCATATTTTCCTTTTATTAACAACATCTGCCACCAAACTGGCTTCTGATTTCAAATTCAAGGACTTTCCATGGGTACTAACCAAGCTGTTCTATTCTTAAACTGGGAGGTGAAAGGCATTTTAAATTTTAGCATTTCCCAATACCAAAATCTTACTCATGTCATAATTCAGTACAAGACCTGAGAACATTTGTCTTCTGGGTGATCTTCACTCAGTGGAAATAAAAGCATGGAGGTTTGCTAGAAGTTTCTATGGGTTACCATGTAGGACTTTCACTCACAGTGCATTGAATAATCCATCACTTGTATAAGTAGTATAAGTAGTCAAAGGTTCTGAAGCCAGACTGATCACCCATGTTCAGATCCTAGCTTTACCACTAACTGTGTGTCCTTGGCAAGTTTTTTACCCTCTCTGTGGCTCAGAGCCTTCATCTTTAAAATGTAAATGATAACAAGCAATAGCAATTAGCTCATAGCGTTGTTGTGAAAAATAAATGAATTATTCCTGCACTGTCTTAGTTACTTTTCTTCTTTCTGAGACAGAATACCCAACACCACAAGTTAAAGGGGGAAGGTTTACTTTGGCTCACAGTTTGTGGAGGTTTCAGTCCATAGTCAGCTAGCTCCAAGGCAGGGCAGCACAGCAGAGGGGCAGCACAGAGGAGAAACAGTCCATGGTATGGCAGGCAGAAAGCAGCAAGCAGCAAGCCAGAGCAGCAAACCTCCCTTTCCCTTTAATCCCATCAAGGATACAATCCTTTTGGGTGTTGCCACCCATACCAGAGTGGGCCTTCCCATTACTGACACCAAGAACAATGTTAAACCAATCAGTGGACTAATTTAATTAACACACCTTTAATCCATATTCACACACCCTTGATCCAGGTACCTCTCAAAAGCCCCACCTATAAGCACATGAGGCTTTGGGGAGACATCTGGATATAAGCCATAACATGCAGTCTTCTTAGTTACTGTCATGCTGGAAATACTAGGTAAAGATTATAATTATTATTACTGAGAGAATTGATGGATATGTAGGGTGAATATTCCCCCATTCCAAAGTGAATAATAAATGGGGAAGGAGGAAAAGATGAGATGACAAACTGAAAAGAAAAGTCTGTGGCTTTAGTTAGGAAATGAGAGGCTGGAAGTTCACTGGAAATAATAAAATAGCCCAGAAAAATAGAAGAAGAGAAGAAGGGCAACTGCCCAATGACTTGAATTTCATGTATATGAAAATCAATAAGATTCAATATAGTAAATATTGACATCAGGTGTAGAGTGTGTGTAAGAAATTGATACATTAGCTTTTCCTTACTATAATAAAATACTTGATATAATCAACTTTAAAAGAGGACATGATTATTTGACTCATAGTTTTCAATGTTTCAGTGCATGGTTGGTCAGCTTTTTGTTTTGGGGCCTGTGGCAATGCAGGTCACCATGGTGCGAGTACATGGCAGAGAAGCTGCTCATCTCATGTGGATGAGAAGTGAAAGTGAGAAGAAAAGGAGAGGTCAGGGCCCTGATAGCCCCCATGACCTAACTTCCTCCTTTGGGGCCCTGCTCTTAAAGATTCCCCCCCCCCCCCCATAGCACCAAAAGCCAGGGACCAAGACTTTAACACATGGCCTTCCTGGGGTCTTTAAGGGCCAAATTATATCAATTTATAAAACCACTTCCATTAAGGCTAAAAATGTATCTCTCAGGGAAAGTTAAAAAACTAAAAAAACCCACAATAGATGCTTAAATTATGCATAAGAAGTATGAAATCAAATAGAAAATTCATTTGATGTTTACATATCTTTCTCAAAAACTTGTTAGGACAGCAAAACTTCCATGCAAAAGCCAAGTCCACATTTCTTTGCTATTCCTGCACCCAATAGATTCACAACATAAAAATTTGGCTTTTAACTTCAATTTGTTCAAGGACAAATTGTTTATTGTTCTGAAAGGTGTTTTTAGTCCTGATTCATAAATGCCTCTGTTTTTATAATTTTATTCTAGAGAACATCATTGAATTTCTAGCAGGCCGTGGGTCATTAATGAGACAAATTGGCTTCCAGTATTCTTATCAATCTTTAAAATTAAAAGTCAGATGAATTATTCAAAGAATGTATATATCACATAATAACAGAGTTGCTCTATTTTGATTTTATAACTTCTGGGTTATTCCAACATAAAGTAAAATCTAATCAGAGGTTATACTGTGACTTTTATATAAACACTCATAGGAATTTTTCAGCTTTCCTGTTCCTTTTCTGAAACTCCTTTAAAGCCCAGTGTGAGCCTTACTTGGCAGCCTTTTTGAAGGTGATTTGTGTGGATGTATGGATGTGGGCCTGTTAAAAGAGGAGTGCCAAAATAGAGTAAGCAAAATTGTCACCTGTAGTAAATGCTTTTATTTAATTTGCACTTGCCCGGGAAAAATAATATAACTATGCCAGTTCCAACATAATTACAGAATTTTAAGGAAGGGCTATATTGATTTTCACTTCAAGGTGACATGTTAAGGTAGGGAAGCAAAAGTTAAACTTCTGTAATGAATATCTCCAACTTCCAAATCTGTGACCTCTGCTGAATAGTCCCACCTCCCCACCCTATACCCTCAGCCCTCTTCATATGTCTTAAATTACTGTTTCTGCAAGCATTGAATATTTATTCGCCCGCTGCTCTTTAGGTATTGAGGGTAGGAAATGAGTAATACACACACTGTCATCATCCTTGAGAAATAAAAAGTTTTCCAAATTTAGTTGGATCGGTAGCTTTGGGAAGTAGAATTATCTCTATGAAGGGAATGGAAGAGATGGTAACAACAAAAATAGAGACTCAGCATTATGATCTGAATTGTGTTGTATAAAAATTTATGTCTTGAATTCCTTATCTCCAGTACTTCAGTATATGACTGTATGGAGATAAGACCTTCAAAAGGGTGATTAGGTGAAAAAGAAGTCATTAGGGTGGGTCCTAATGAAATCTGACTTATGAGAAGAGAAAGTTTAGACACACAAGGAGACACTGGGCATGCACACAGGGGAAAGACCATGCCGGGATGCAGACAGAAAGTAGACATCTACAAGCCAAGGAGGGACCAAGCCTGCTCACGCCTCGATCTTGACTTTTGGCTCCAGAACTGCGGTATAGTGAGTTCTGATGTTTAAACCACCTGGTCTGTTGTGTTTTGTTTTGGCAGCTCCAGTAAACTAATATATCTAGTTTGTTGAATGACCTTCAATATCCTCACGACGCCCCCCCGCCTTTAGCATTAAACTTTGTGAAGGAAAAAGTGTACCAGACAGTTAAGCAGGCAAGGAAAAGTTTGTTCAAGACAGTTGCAGTGGAGAGAGAGACTGAATCCGGCTCTGTTGAAACAATGGTGGAGCTGCAGCTGCTGCTGCTGTTGCTGGTAGGTGGGGAGGTTAAGACCCAGCAGGAGTTAGTGGAAAAGTTTTGGAGGATATTAAGGGAGAGGTTACCCAGTTGGATGTCTGGTGTGACGGGTTAATCCCGGGGGGGTTGGTTCTAGGACCTCATATAGATGCCAAGAGAAATGGATTCTCAAATCCCTTATATAAAATGGCATAATGTTTGCAGATACACACACATCCTCCCATATACTCTAACAGGTATCTAAATTACCTAGAATACCTAATACAATGTAAATGCCATGTAAATAGTTGCTATATTATATTTTGGGGGACTTTTTTTCAAATATTATTTGTCTGAAGTTGGTTGGATCTGCTGACGTGAAACACAAGGATACAAAGAGGTGACTGTATTTCAAAGGAACAGATAAAGAATTTACAATTCCAAGTTTCAAAAAGTAAATGCTCTAAGAAAGGGTAGGCTAGGGGCCTACTGTCAGGAAGGAACCTGTCTAAAGTTTAGTCAGATGTTTAAAAGCTAATTTAACCATCCTACACTGCTTTGTTATGAACAGCTGGGTCTTTAGTCTTGGAAGAGCCTCAGTTTTCTAGCAATTGATTAGTCCGAGCACTCTTGTAAATCAGTATCACTGGAAACCATTGCTATGGGATAGAGGTGCATCCCACAGTACTGGACTACGAAAATTCTAACCACTCCTCAGAGCCAAGTAGAAACAAAACAATCAGAAGGTGTGAAAATAATCCTCCCTTAGTGCCTTTCTGGGTTTCCACAAACAGTCTTCTGGTGGCTCTTGTTAAATATGCGGCCCCTCACCTGCCTCAAACCATTCACTGCCTTGTGATTACCCAGTGAGTGCTTCTCAAGCAGCAAAAGCAGGATTCATTTTCTTTTAAATTCTTAGTCTGTTTCTTTGTTTTTAAATAGCTATGTTTTAAAATTGTTGCCACCATGGAAAGAGGATAATAGTCTGTTTTCATTCTACTTCCTTTGCCAAGAGGTACTTAAAGAGAGAGAAAAATCCCTCTCTGCTTTGTAGCCTAAGAAAGTGAGCATTGGTATGAAAGCATCCAGGGGTAGATGAGAAATGACCACATAGCTCCTCCGTACAAAACACCAGTGGGACACAACTGGCAGAGATGCACACAACCATGGCTGAAGTTACAGACTTGAGTAATAGCTAGCATGCAAATTAGCCATCTTTGATGCTTAGTAAATTGCCATCTCACTCTCAGAGATAAATCTTGGGTTTGGGGTGAAAACTCAGTGATTCTTGCTGAGCCTTAGGGGGGTACCAGTTCTTTACAATCCCAAGTAACCATACTGACAATTTCCTCTCTTCTTAGGGTAAGAAAATAAATGAATTAAATAGAATAAAATAGCTTTCCCAGGTGTATCATTTATGGACTTATCAAGGCAGAAGATTTAATGCTGTGGCCTGGCCTCCCCTGTGAGAGAAGAATGTCCATTAAAAGGTAGGCCTGCTACAGTCTTTTCTCGTATGTGAATATCTTCATTGTAATCCTGGCTTCCTCGTAGTATAAATGTGTTTATACTTAGCTCTGTATGGCACTGGTTGGCTTTCTGCCTTTGGAGGTAAATGAAATTTTCCTATCTCCAAGTAGGTTATAAACTGAGAAGAGAAAGAGAAAGAGAGGTAGGAGCAGGGTCTTGGCAACAGTTCAGTTTCAGGTGCTGTCCTGAGACCAAGAATGCCAGCGCCCTAGGGTAAACACTTAGAACTGTTCACCTCCTCGGCCCCCTCAAATCCTTATCAGATGTCTTGCACATTGTTTCTCTTTCCTGTCCAACTTTACCACTTGAAAATTGCCTCTTATTCCTCATTTAGTTTTTCATACACTTTTACATCAATTTTGATGATACGGACTTACTAACTGAATTATTTGAGCCATGCGTAATAGCTCACTGACTAATGCAACCAAATCAGACCACTTTCTACTCTTCACAGGAAAAGCTGCCTCAAAGCTAGGCAGCACTCTGTTCCTGTACAGATCTAAAGCCACCACTGTTACGGTGAGAACATCCACCGGCCAGGCTTCACTGAGCACTTCCCAAGCGCGTGACATGGAAGGTACAGCCATGACTAGCCAGGCAGGGTCCCTCTGTCAGAAAGCTTGCAGCTTTCCAAGGGCAACAGTCATCCCAAGGGGAAGTAAAAGACCTCTAAGATCCTCTGATGGTAGCACTTAACTCAGTTTGGGCTGAGAAAAGTTAGTAAGCGATGAAGATCCTGGAAGAAGTGACATTTAATCCAAGAATGAAATGGGAGTTAGCCAGATAAATTAACGTGGAAAAGGATCCCAGTAATGAAAACGACACGCAGAGGTCTAGACCCTAGATGTCAGAAGAAGCCTAGCATCTGGGAGGAACTAAAAGAAGTTTGCTATGGTCAAGGAGGAGAGAGAGGGACGGAGACAGAAAAAGGGAAACAGGAAAGGAGAGATGACTGCAGTGCAGTTTTTAAATAACCGTGTACATTTCTTCAGAGAGTTTGTGAAATTCCTTAGGCAATAGCAACCAGCGGACAACTAGTGCACAATGAGGCTGCTCACCAGGAAATGTGGTGTCACTACCACCACCACCAACAATAACAATAACAACAACAGCCCCAAAAACCTGTTTCTCAGCATTGATGGATTCTGGCCCATGGTATATGAGTGGTTCTCAGCATGTTTCTTCTTGTGGTTCTGCTGCCAAGAATCCATTCTATAGGGGTGAAAAATTGGAACAACCAAAGATTTCATAACAATTAGAAACTATAGACTGAAGCAAGCCAGAGAAAGCAGAAATGTCCGGCTCAGGGTCTGCTCTCGAGTACAGAGTGGGCCTCTCCAGTCTGTCTTTTGCCTGAAACTACTTGGACTGCACCAGAGGGCCTTGCTATCTTTTGCCACGTCTTGCACTAAGTAGGAAAAGTTGTCCTTCCCCTCCTTGGAAGCTACTTACTACCTTGGGGTAAGGCTTGGCCAGAAGCTCGGACTGGACTTCATTCCTGCGATATCCCAAAGGCCCCCCAGCCTTGAGCTGAAATGACCTTAGGAGACAGCTCTGCACCCATAGGCACACAGCTGGCTTTTCTTGTTTTGACTTTGTTGTATGTCCTGAAATCTCACCACTTAGATGTTAACTTGGGAAAATAAATGTTGTTTACAGAAACAAAGAATTGTTCACTGAGGAAATCATATGCAATTCACTTTATGACAAACGAATTCAACCCTCTTGCTTCTCCCTAATTAAGAACAATAAGAAAGAGGGAATAGAGTTTGAATGGAGGAGAAGACAAGGTGAGTCATTTTAAAGTATGATGCTCTAGTAGGAGAGAGAGAGAAAAGAGGAAGTTTAGGGTTATACAGACTGTTTAATTAAAAGCCAATATGTGAGAACTGGGAAAAGAAATATTAAGTAGTCACTGAGAAATGCTGAGTAAAAATGTATAAAGAGGCTAAACATAAATTTTAATTATTTAAAAAATATTTGTCCACAGATTTTGCCCCCAAGGGTCAGGTGCTTTCTCTCCAGAATGCAGATCTCACACTGATACTATTAATCCTATAGCTCAGGGACCTTGTGGGTTGTATTGGTGTTTTTTTCTTTTTTCCTTTTTGTTTCTCTGGGCACATGTGCCTAGCTTTCCAAGCCGACTTATACGTCTGTTTGTCAACTTGGAGCTACTTCAAGTAGAAATAAAGGAGTATTTTTTTCCCACAGGTGGCTTCTGCCTGCTGTGTCTTACCATCGTATTTAAGTAGATTAAACAAACTAAAAATATCTAAAAGACAAGAGAAAAGGAAACAACACTATGAAATGGGTAAGTTGTCTGAGATTACAGTCTGTGTGTCAAGCAGGTTGCATGGCAACCAAAAAACCTTGTGTTTTATAGATTTACTGTGCACTGACTGACGTCAGGAGGGTCACTGGCACAGGCGCAGAGCTGATTACGTCTTTCTTGTCTTTCCTTTTTTGGTACCGGGGATTGAACTCAGGAACTCGCACTTTCGAGGCAGGTGCCAGAACCACTGAGCTAAATCCCCGGCCCCTAGAGCTGATTACTTCGTAACAATTTCGTTTTAATCCTATGATGGAAGGGATTATTTGAAACGTACATTAAGATTTGCAGGGTAAAGAGCCACTTGTGTCTTGGCTTTCTATGGGAAATCAAAAGGATTCAGCTTCAGTGAGTGTCAGACCATGAAGTAGACCCTGCCACATGCTTTTTGCTTATCGTTTCACTTACTCTTCAGAGTAACTTCTAGGGCAGATATTATGTGTTTTACTATTCAAATGTAGAAACTGAGGCACAAGCCTAGGATTACCCAGTTTGTAAGCAATGGATGTAAACTCGGATTTAGGTAGTTCTATAATCCTTTCTCTTTCCCACATACCATTTTATCCTCCCCTGCCCCAGTAATTCCCTAAGTTTGTATACATGCCCAGTGTAGTCACACATTCTGCTCTCGCTTAATTTTGTAAACGTATGTTTATTTACATTTTACAAATCAGGAAATTGAGGAGCACATTAAGTATAGTCACATAGCCATACAATGGATATGCAGCAGATTATGCAAATAAATGAAATCCAGGTCTCCTAACTTCAAATTTAGTTCTACTTATCTACAACTGCTGCTGAAGATATTCCTTCCTAAACTCATCAGCACACTGCTATTTCACTTTCTTCTGTCCCTTTTAAAATTTACCTTTCTTTTGACCTGTTCCCCAAAGTTATGCTCTCTTCTGTCTCTCTTATGTCTTATGTCTCTTATGTCTGCACACTGGTAGAGAAACATGAAGCCAAGCCAAGATATTGATGGCTGATGAGTGAGTTAATTCATCGCAGCTGCTGTTTGCATGTTTCCTAGGAGACAGCAGAAGACACAAAGTTCCCTCCCACTGGAATGACCTTCTGTTGTTGGAATATGAGCTATTGAAGCAGAGCTGATAAGCAAGACACGCGTTTGAGCAAAATGGCGGTACCACATTCCTAAAATCATACGATAAATAAACAAACAGGCTGTGCAGAGATATTATAGTAGAACATTCCTGTGGTGTCCATTCATATGCTTATATTAGTAATAAATATGTAACCATAGAGTAAATCACCAACAGAGCAAGGTCTCATAAGCCTCCAATGGATCTGGAGTATTCTTTGGCTCTAAATTTCTTCTCTTCCTATAAGAGATTGAAGAAACTCTAGGTTATGACTAAGAAAAATCTCACACAAAAATCTCACACAAAATCAGAGGTAATCTGAGAAAAAAGATACGGAAATGTCATTAAGCTGGGCCGGGGATTTAGCTCAGTGGTTCCAGTGCCTGTCTCACAAGCACAAGGTCCCAAGTTCAATCCCTGGTACCAAAAAAAAAAAAAAGAAAGAAATATTTTACAACCCACAATGTGGGAAAAAATCTTCACCTGCTCTTCCTCAGACAAAGGTCTACTATCTCGAATCTATAAAGAACTTAAAAAAATCAGACCTCCCAAATTGAAAGACCCAATCCAAAAATGGGGATCTGAAATGAACATACATTTCTCAGACAAAGAAGTAGAAATAGCAAATAAATACATGAAAAAATGTTCAACATCATTGGTCATTCGAGAGATGCAAATGAAAACAATGCTGAGATTCCACTTCACTCCAGAAAGAATGGCTGCTATCATGAAATCAACCAATAACAAATGCTGGCTGGGCTGTGGGGAAAGAGGAACCCTGCTCCGCTGCTGGTGGGAGTGTAGACTGGTGCAAGCACTGTGGAAATCAGTATGGAGATATCTCAAAGAACTAGGACTGGAAGTCCCATTTGACCCCACTATTCCACTGCTGGGGATCTTCCCCCCAAAATTAAGAGAATCATACCACAGTGATATATGTGCACCCATGTTCATAGCAGCACAGTTTGTGATAGCTAAAACTTGGAAACACCCCAAATGCCCATCAACTGGAGACTGGATAAAGAAAATGTGTTTTTTTTTAATAAAATGGAGTACTACTCAGCCATAAAAAATGAGAAATTAGAGACATTTATAGCTAAGTGGATGCACATTGAGGTGATACTCTTAAGTGAAATAAATAGGACACAAATGTGTAAATACCAAATAGTTTCTCTGGTGTGAGAAACTGAAAATGTAAATAAGGACTAAATGTATAATAGGTAATGTGAAATAGGAAGAAAAGGGGCAAAGGGGAAGGAAGTGGGAGGGCTAGAAGAAAGGATAGAAGGGAATGGGATTAATATGAGAAAATGGAAAAATAGGAACAAAATATTTGTAAATAGGGAGGACTGGAGGGGTTGAAGGGAGGGCTGGGCAAGGGTGAAAAATAAGAACCAAGAGAGAATATGTAAAGGTGCAAATTTCCAGTGATGAATGCCATTATATTGTATACCTAAAATGTACCAATGATTGGAAAGAATAATTGAAAATGTAAAATAGGAAGAAAAAGGTCCAAAGGGGTAGGGGTAGTGGGAGGGGCAGGGGAAAGGAAAGAAGGGAAAGGAAAAATGCTGAGAAATGGAAAAAATGGAAATAAAGTCTTTGTAAATAGGGAAGGGTGGAGGGCATGAAGGGAGGGCTAGGAATGGGGAAAAAATAAGAACCAAGATGCACTATGTAAAGGTCCAATTCCCAATGAGAAATGTAATTGTGTTGTATGCCTACAATGTAACAATAAAAGAATTTAATTTAAAAAAAAAGAAAGAAATGTCATTAAGCAATGTAACAGTTCTCAGTTGTGATGTTTTCCTATTTGACATATTTAAAACATAGCAATAAAGACTATCTATAGAAAACATAATGATTTCCTCATTAAAGTGAATGAATACAGAGAATCACTACCAAAGATCAAAATTGAAATAAGGCATGTCTTTGGCACACACAATACCTTCTTAAATTTCCTGTCTAATAAAGTTAATGATACTCTCTTCTTGTCTACTGGCTTAAAATATTGGCTCCTTTTTGTCATATACGTATCTCTGAATCAATCGCCATGACTAGTGGGAATCTAATAGTCCAATCCTGGGTCATTTTTGATTCTGAATATTGAGGGTGCTGTCACCCTGAGTAGAACCACAGGGGCTAAGGAAAGGGAGACAGTGGATGTATCAAAAGGAAAAATAAATTAAGCTACTTACCACAAGTATTATATAAACAACGAGTACATTGATTCATTGAAACATCTTAATATAAAGAAAAAATAAAATGAATTAGGAAATATCAAAGAGAAATTACACATCACATAGCTGTCAATTGAAGGTGTCTTTGATGGTGTGCAAAGAATCATGGGTAGATCCAGTAAAGCACAGAACATCTTTTATTTCTTTGAAATGCATTTAATAAGTGTCAGATTGTGTTGAACCAAAGGTTGCCAGGAGAGAGTACTGGTTGAGCAACCTTTGATTAATAATGCAGCAACAGCACAGCCATGAGTCAGAAGGAACTAACTGAGCAACATCCCCAGGTTTATGTGACTCCTGCGGTTCTCACTTTACAGCCCATAATGCCAGAATAGAAGCACATGGCCAGCAAGAATTTCAGAATAGGAAAAAGTGGATTCAACATATGGAAATACTTTAGTAAATTGAATCATTTCTAAGTCTCATAGTATTACCCATTCACTTCTTGCTGAATAGCTCCTAGTTTTCAGATCTGTGCTATTTTAACTACCTATCTTGAGAGAGGAAAAAACTACTGCACTGTCAGTTATGATTTGCTTTTGGCTGTAGAGCAAAGAGGAAGTTGTAGCTGTAGCTGAATTGTGCAAAGAGCAAGCTTACAAGGAGTACTGTGAATGCTGTGGAGAACTAAATCCAGGAGTAGAGAGCAGTGGCCAGATCTGAAGCAAATGTCCCACAACAAAGCTGAGACAAGAGAAGAAGGGTAGATTTGGGAAAATATCCTGACATTACCCGGGGTCCATGTAGCCTAGAAAGAGAAACTCCTTGGCTGGGAACGTATTACCCTAGGTGCCCCAACTCGGAAGAACTGTCTCTTATCTTCCCCAGGGACTTTTCTGAGCTCATTGGCCACATGGGGACACCAGAGTCCTTGATTTTTTGTGTCACCCATGCTATGAAAAGAAAGACCCCAAAGAAAAGTTGGTGTTGTAACCACAAGAAGAATACATAATGGAGAAAATGTATATCTACAGAAACAAACCTACAAAAACCATGTGCCTTCGATATTTTGCTAACCACAGGCAGAATACAGCTTGTTTTTAAAAATAACAAGTGACAGTTTTCATCTTTTAGATGGATCTAACCATCGATGACCCCTATATATGTAATGGGTTATGTGCAGCCTTTGGCGTATAGCCGTTTCCAGAACATGCTCACACAAGCAAGCTTGAGCACCATCAAGAGCTGCTTTGCTTCGTTTCCGAAGGCCTTTCCTCCTGTGTGCACTGCCTCTAAATTCAAGTACTGCTGCTCAAATGAGAGGGATATCAGTGACTCAGCCCACCAGGATCAGAGTCAGAAAAGGAAGTCAAGAATCAAAAACAGGAACAATTAGTGCAAGGAAATCTCAGCCAAGTAAAGGGGAGTGAGTAAGGTAGCAATTAAGGGGAAAACAGTAGTAGCAATAGCATGTTTGAAATCAGAAAATCAAAACTATAGGCTTCTTACTAATGCTACAAGTCCTTTCCTTAATGGCAAAAGCTGAGTTGTAAGATAGTCCAAGGGGGACATTATAAGCTTGCTGTATAATAGATACAAGAGATGCCCAAAGAAATGCCAACCATGCCTAGAGGCAGCCTTAATAGGGAAAAGATATCACACATAAAGAGAATGTGGTAAGCTACATCCCACAGGAGTTGAAGAGAAGATGAGGAAAGAACTCCGCTCCTAAGCCTCTGAACAGTGTTACCACCTGGGGAGAAATAACTGGTGGATAAACTTCCAATCATTCTTGTTCTTCTATTCTTAAATGAATTTGTTTCCTTAAATATTGGAGATGAAGAACCATATCAGACTCAGGCTGGACCTGACTGCAGATGAACTTTACCTGATTATGACTTGGTCTTCAAGTAAGAAGAAAGTAGAGCTTCCACTTAGATTATTTACTCTTCCCATATTGGAGAGGGGTATAGATTATTATGGGATAAGGGTAATAATTATAATATAGTAAGCTTAATTTATAAAACTACATAAATATAAGCCTCTATCCAGGCCAAATTTTCCACTTAGTTGGAAATCCATGCTGAGAAAGAATTTGAAAATGGATACTTCTGAAACTATCACTATCTACAGATAGCAGTCCCAAGGTTTGTATAAAATCTCCTTCCAAAGAGGTTTTTAATCTCTGTTGCCAAAGGCAAATGGTCTAGGTGCAAGGAACACGGTGGGCAGATCAACGGAGAAGATGAGCAGGGCGGGTGTCACAGTGTCAGGAACTTCTTTCTGTGACACAGTGGTGCATATCTTGGCCCTTTCCCAACCTAGAGCCTGGGATTCCTATTGCTTACCTAGTGTGAAAGGCTGGCAGGTTAAAATTATGTATTGTAAACATGTACCAAAAAAAGGAAGAGGATCAAGACATAGATGGAGTGGGGAAAGGAGAGAAGGGAAAGGAATAAAAAAAGAATGAAGATGTATTATGTACATGTACCAATTCCCCTCGAGGAATGCAGATATTACGTACTACAAACATGTACTAATAAAAAGATACACGGAGATGTGCTACTTTATACGAAAATGCATTTAGAAACACAAAGGGTGCCCTGGAATTCTGCTCCTACTTCTAAAGAAACTTTGAAAACTCAGAAATTTCATTTCTTCAGTTGCACAAAAGGAGACTCATGCTCCTGTCTACTTTCAAAGATGTATCCTGCTAAGAAATAACCACCACCAGATCTCCCATTTTGCTCTTTATAAACAAACAAACAAACAAAAAAACACTAGTAAGACTAAGGCTCAATTTTTTGTTCTTTGGGAAAATGTGTTGCTATGTTATTAAAAAATAGAGCCACAAAGGGGAGAGGAAAGGAGGGAAAGGAAAAATTATGAGAAAAGAAAAAAAATGGAAACAAAGTCTATGTAAATAGGGAAGGTTGGAGGGGGTGAAGGGCGCACAGGTAATGGGGAAAAAAAATAACCAAGATACATTGTGTACAGGTACAAGCACCCAATGATAAATGTAAATGTATTGTATACCTAAAGTGTACCAATAAAAGAATTTAAGGAAAAAAAAAATAGAGCCACACGTACTCCTAAATTATCGAAGTATAAGCAAGCCCAAGCTACATATATGAGGAAATTCAGCAATCTTAAATATTAATATCTGACATTTAATTTGCAGTTTCACATGGTAAAACGTTTCACAATATCCTTGAATTATTTTAGCCTTTTATAATGTGGGTTGTAGAAATTAATTGTAACTTATTGTAACAAATTGTAGCATATTGAAACTTATTTATTGGTTTAGGATAATAGCTTTGCACAATCATGCACAACATATTCTTATTTCAGAACCACTTAAAAGTGAATGAATATCAAGACAGATTATATCTTGTGATTACCAGAAATAAGACCAGAGTTCTGAGAGGAAAACAATACACATATACACAATTTGTCTTTAAATGTAATTAACTTTTTATTTTTCCTACCATAACTTCATTGCTAGCTATTAAAAATTTTAAATTTAAGTAGTATATAAGCACCTTACAAAAAACTAATGAAAAATTAGCTTTTAGGCAGCTGTAAACATTTGCTATTTTTAAGTTACGTATTTTTTAAACAAAATAATCTTATCACTCTTCAAACATTAGAACTTGTTTAGTATTCTCATCATTCTACTGTAAGTAAAAGGAAAATAGTTGCATTTTAACAAAATCTTGATTTTAAAGTACAGTATTAAAACATTATTCAATAATCACTGGATAACAGAAGAAATTAGTGAAAAAATTAAAAAGTTCCTAGAATCAAATGAGAATGAAAGCAAAACATAAAAACCCGTGGGACACAATGGAAACAGTTCTAAGAGAGAAGGTTATAGTTGTAATTGCACACATAAAAAAAAAGAGACATCCCAAATAAATAACCTAATGAAGTATCTCAAGGTCCTGGAAAGACAAGAACAATCCAGATGGAAATTATACAGATTAGAGCAGGGGCCGGGGATTTAGCTCAGTGGTTCTGCCCCCTATCTTGCAAGGGAAGGATATGAGTTCAATCCCCGGTCCCCCCCCCCCAAAAAAAAGATTAGAGCAGAAATTAACAAAATTAAGACTAAAAGACCTATTTAAGGATCAATGAATCAGAGTTGGCCTATGGAAAAGTTGAGAAGGGATCTGGGAATGGGGAAGACAGGAAGGAGGTAGGGGAAGGAGAAGGAGAAATCAAAGGATCAGGATATGATATGCATACGTACAATGGCCCCACAACAACCATATTCACGATGTATCATAAAACCATTCTGATAAAAAATTTGAGAAAAAATAAAATCAGAAATGAGAAAAGTATTAAAATCTGTAGAAAAGCACAGCATTAAAGAGAAACATAAAAGCACAAACTGTTAATGGTTGGTTTTCCTAAAAGTCCTTTTTTTGTTCATCTTTACTATATATGCAAAATTTATCCATACAATCAATCCTATAAAATATGTTCCTAAAAGTCAATTATGCCTTTTTTATATCTGTAATAGAATATTAAACCTTAAGTAAGATAAACTTAATAAACCAATATATTTAAACAAAACAATTACTGATATCAGTGGGTTGCTCTATGAGGGACAGCTTGAGACTTAATCCATAGCTAGTGGTGTTTTCTCTTAAATGTAATTTTTAAAAAGAAAGATGAAGTATATCTTAATTTTTAATGTTATTTTCTGACTAAGGTTATGTAAAGTTTTTTTAAAATGGTGATATGCATAGACATAGCTTAAGTTATACTATGATCTTGCTTTCCTAAAACCCTTCTAAAATCATGGAATTCTTTGCAAAAATAGTGAATGTTTGTATTTTCTACCAGCTAGAGTAAAACAGAAATGGCCAGACCACCACTGACATTTTCATTTCATACAGTTTATCATCTGCAATATATTTTGTTGTATTGTTGAATAAAGTATAGACTTTGAAATGCAGACTATTTTATGCTTCAGTACTAATTTTGCACAAGGTCAAAATGGATTTGTCACTGATGTGAGACCCCTCAAACTCTATAGGCCACCGAGGCAACGAAAAATAAGTACTTGAAACAGCTTGATCACCTAAGATATTAACATTGCAGTGGGATTCTAGGCAATGTCTGGTGTAACTTTTTTAGTGTTTTTTTTTTACTTTCATTAAAGATCAGAGTTATATTCAACAGTAGCTAACAGATATTTCAATTATATGGAACTCAAGTTCTGAATGAATAATTAAAACCACATTAACTGTAAGTCAAGCAGCTAGAAATTGTCACCCCAGGCAATGGTCTTTATTCTGCCTTGGACAAACTCTTTGTTCTCAGCTTCCTGTACCACCTGCCTTAAGGTTAATAGCAACAGATATATCATTGTGGTGAGGGTGCTGGTTATGGGGTCGTCTGTGTGTTTGTGAAGGCAGAAAATATAGAGAAGCTCTCTGTACCTTACTCTCAATGTTGCTATGAACCTGAAACTGCTCTTAAGTAAATTCTTTAGCAAAAACATACATATATATTATTATAACCTTATTGATCTATTTGACTTTTTCTAATTTTTGACATATAACTTACCGATATCAACAAATTGTTTTCCAGAAGAATCTAACAATTTAACTGCTTCGAGCAGTGCATTGTTTCACTTCATCACTGTCACACTTTGGATATCTGAATTTTCCTTGTTAAATTCATAGTTAACTATGTCATCTTATTATTGTTCACATTTAAATTTCTTTATTAGTGAATTTTAATAAAAAGTTAAAACAAAAGATAGTTAAGAAGCTTTCTTATCCATGCTGGAATATTTATAACAGGAAAAGAATATGTATAATGCATGTATTCGTAGCACAAATCTTGCAAGCTTGCTCACCAAAGAGATAATACGGTGGTGCTCTCCTTCCCCCCCCCCTCTCTCTCTCACTCTCGCTCTCTCTCGCTCTCTCTCCTCTTTCCTCTTTGACTTGCAGTTTACAGACTCTCTATTGGTATGCTCATGTAATCTACAACTTCTGTTCCAGCAGTGACAGATGTGCCATGCCTCAGGCTGTATACAGATCTGGATTCTATTTCTCTATAATCCCATCAACTTCATAGACAGTGCCACCAAAGCTGCCCCTTAAATGCCTTTATCTATCAATAAGCCAGACATTCAGGATGTGACAATGAGCAAGGAAAACCTTCTGCCATGAGATCAGTGAAGATGTTGCCAGAGACAAAGAGAAAACCCTAAGCTGGCAGCAGCAAGTGTACCCTGCAGAAAGTTCCAACATCGTACATTTTATAGGATGCATACACTCCAAAACAGAGGCAACTGGCCTCTCTTCACACCACTTTGAGCCACTGACTGCCTATCATATGATTTCCAATTTAAAAACTTTAAAGTGAAAAAGTATAGAAGTAAGATTAAAATTTCATTGCATCATGTTATTTAGAGAACATGCATATAACAGATCTCTGTGAGTTCAAAGCAAACAACTTTGCTGGTTCTAGAAGCTGTCTGAACACCAAGGTCTCAGAATAAGTGCATATTATGGGGTTTTAGGGTAAGGAAATCAGAATAAAACTGGAACAATACGAAGAAGTTTCTGAAGGTCCTGTCCAACTTGTACTAAATAGTTAAAATCCACTATATAATCTGAAGGTGCTGTTCAAATTCGGGTAAATAACTACATTGTATATGTTTTGTGATCTTTAAATTCTGTTCTATTTGAGAGTTCTTGATTTTTTTGTTTTGGTTTGTTTCATGGGTCACCTTTGGTAAAGTCTAGGCTCCCTTTCTCTATATAACATTTTTTTAAAGGATAAAACAAAAATGCTTGGAATTTAAAACAAAAATTAGTATATATCAATATTTATATTAGATGAACAATATGAACAATGACAGACAGACACATAGATATGTAGAAGGCAAGAGGTCACATACACAGTCTGCTTTCATGAAATAAAATTTCCAATTTAATTACCCAAGAACCAAAAGGACTTAGAAGCAACAAAGTGGCTCAAAGGAACTTAAAGCAACAAGGTGACCCTTAGAAACAGGAGCAGATATAGCATCTTTCTAACAGCCTCCCTCAGTAGCTGAAAATTCAACACAAAGCCATGTGCTGCTAGAACTGAGAAGCTCAATTCTTGGTTTGCCATGACCGTTTATACTAGTGGCTTTCACCAAAATTAGGAAAAATGTAAAAAGGTAATCTATGTTCTTAAAGAAAATATTTATAAATAGCCGGGTCCTTTCTGACTCTAAAGCCAAAGTGAGCCTCAGCAAGGCATCTTTCAGAGAAAATAGAAATGTTGCTGTGGTCTTTAAGGAAGTATTTGATTATCAATAGAACTGATGTGATTTTTCTTGGGGTGCTCCATTGCTTAGCTAGAAGAGACGCTTTGACTCAGAGATTGCTTGCTGTTCAGATGACCAAAGTCTAACCTCCCCTCTTTCCATTCTAATTCCTAGCCATGGCTTCCCAGCTAAGGGATTTTTCCTGAGCTTAGGTTGGTTGACCAGTATAAGCAAAAGTTATGGTGCAGATTCCTGCCCTAAACAATGGGTTTACCTTGTAGGCATTCCACTTGGCTTCCCATTGTCTGCTACCCAGATGTGCCATGTATGCGTGCAGTAAATACAGGGGAAAGCAGAAACACTAGATGGAAGGAAACTTCCCTGAATGATTGGGTACTATGTGGTCGCTTGTTCATCTCAAGAATTCCTCCTCTCCTGCCATAGCACAGATACATGAAATAAACAAACTTATTTGAACCATTGAATTGGGCCTCTTGTTATAGTTTAGCCTACTATAACGAATTTATCCCTGTGCATATAATATTTTACCCATGCATGCCATTTGGGGCCATACCCAAACTAGACAGAGCAGTCAATTCATTCCTAGCACTGGAACAGCAAAGAACTGTACTTACTTCAAACATCACTCAAGATAGGTCAAGTCCTTGAAATACAGGACAATGTTGTACTTACAAAATGACTGCAGCACTAACTTCCCAGAAAATCTGTTAGTAGTAATTACACAGGTAATTCCACCATTGATATAGTTTTTATTCAAAGTATTCCATGGTCTTTGATTTAAAGTTTTAATCACTTAACCTAGAGAGAAAAGACTACATACTAAGTAGTTCTTAATAGTCACTTACTCATAGGCCAGGTGTGGTGGCACATGTCTGTAGTTCTAGCACTCAAGAGACTGAGGCAGGAGGATTGCCATGAGTTCAAGGCCAGCCTGGGCCATAGTGGGTTCAAGGACAACCTGAACCCAAGAACCTATCTCCAAAACAAAACAAAAAAAATTATTTACACAATTTAATTTAAGCTGTGGAAATATTCCTAATTTAAGTGCAGTCTGGCCATCTAGCATATATTTGAAATTCCTATACAATAATTCTACCTCAGATAATAAGGATAATGATGATGAAAACAATAAAATAGTACCTATTATTATATATCACTATGGCTATAATCACCATTACCACCATACCACCATTTCTTCCACCATTACTTTTTTCATTTTGTTTTTATTTCAACTTAATACAAGTAGATATTAATAAAGAAAATATTTTTTAAAAATCAAGTCTTCTTACTTCTATGAAAAAATACAGCAAAATTTCATAACAAATTAATTAAAGAATAAACCATTACTTTTAATGAGCACTATTTATCAAGATTTTACACTCTTATCACATCCACTGTACTGATAATTCTATCTTTTTTTTTTTGTACCAGGAATTGAACTTGGGACCTTGTGCTTGTGAGGCAGGTGGCAGAACCACTGAGCTAAATCCCCGGCCTCTATCTTATTCTTAAAATATTCTAATAATAGGAAACTCAGTATATCCAGAAGCAGATGATTCTCCCACTGCATATTCTTACTGTTGGAAACTTTTCATTAAAAGCTCAAAATTAAATAAAATTTAAGTGCAATTCCTCAAAAGGCATTTTGAAATATATGGGAAAAAATATAATTCCACTTGAAAATAAAGGAAATTGCACTTTTCTTACTGATCCATTTACTTACATTTACTGTTCACTATTTGCCTTTTTGCAAACTAACCCTAGGTTATGGTAGAACATTTAATGTAAAATGATATAGCAGTCAGAGGTTCCTTAGGCTTATTTTCTAGGAAAATTTTAATACTGAAAACCCATAAAAAACTTTCACATAGCATGAACTCAATCATAACTTTCAAAAAAATCACTATTGCGATGAATACCTTGAGATTAAAAGTTCTAATCTCTTTATAGTTGTCAAGGAAACCTTTCCTTGATTCTCTAATGAAATGCATTTCATGAAAGATAAACAGAGTAAGCACTAAAGTGTGAAATAAAAGTTTTTAAAATGTGGTTTTAAAAAAGAATTTGTGAAAAATTTAAGAAACTCAATTTTAAAATTTTACACTTTTTGATTTAAACCCAGAATAACAACTTTGAAGTTGGAACTATAAATTTTATAATATGCCCCTCTAAGTAAACTTGTAAATCTAATGGGATTTTAAAACCTAAAAATTTAAATGTACAACCACAATTACTTACACCATCTTCAGCACTGAGAGAATAAAAATGAAATTTGAAACAATTTTACTCTTAACTACTTTAAACTATAATATAGCAGGAGAAGCTATGCAACTGGGAAATCAAGATAATAGAGAAATTTATCTATTTTAAAAGACAATTTATCTAGTTAAATGAAGAGGTCTTGGCAGGATTTAAGTGCAGCTACACGGTTATATAGATTCAAAGAATTTTCCTCAAAGGGCTTAATTCAAAGATGGCTAAGATATTACAGAATGTAGCTCTATAAATGCTCAGAAAAGGAACAGTAATTGCAGGCAATTTCTTGGACGATAACTTGAGCTGCACTTTATCAACTTGGGCTTAAATCTCTGAGAAGTTAAACAGGATTCACATTCCTCTTGTTTCTTTCTACACCTTCTGCTGCCAGAGATAGGGTCTGAAAAATCATAGGTGTTCAACAAATATTGATAAGTTCATCTGAGCTCAATCATCAAAAAACAATTTTGGATACCTTACTTCATATTCCAGCTTCTAGTTTCCATGTATCAGTTATCTATGTTGAAGCAAATGATGCCTTCCAAGCTTATCAAATCCATCCTATTAATGTATGATTATCACTACAATCCATTCAGTTTCTTAGCCAGGAACTCATCGCTCAGCCCTCACATCCACTCTAGCACCAAGAGACGTAGTTTCTACTACTTCAATAACTTCAATATCACTGGAGTCCATCCACATTTCTCCAGTGCCACTGTTGCTTACTAATAGAAACTTCTCACTTCTGAATAGTAAAATATACTTCAGCCTCCCACCATCCCATTTTCTGTGGCTTGTCAGAGTGATCTGTTAATATAAAAATTCAGCTGTGCATCACTTTTATTTTGATCCCTTCCTTGGCTTTTCATTGACTTTATTTCAAGACACAAACATCCTCTAAGCAACTTCATAATCTGGCCTCCTCCTTTGACTCTTGTTTTTTTTCCTTGGGACTTTCTTCAAATTCTCAATACTCTGGCCATACTGAATTTTTCCCATACACTCGATGTACTGTATTTCCCTCCTTTTCTACAAGCTTTTCAAAGATGTTATTCCTTCTGTCTGAAACTCTCTTGCTTTCCCACTGCCTTAGATGCACAAACTCTATTCATCCTTTAGGTCCTGTCTTCTAGCCATCTAAACTAGGTTAGTTATTTGTGATGGTCAAGTGGACTGTGGACTTGATGGCTTGGAACTTGCCCAGTGGATCACTAAAGGACACTTCTGAGTATGTCTCTGTGGATCACGGAGACAAAACCTTGGAGGGTACATATGATCCCTTGCCCCTTCCTCTCTGACATTGTTCCTCTGTGCTGCTTCTCCTTTGCTATGAACTAAACATCTTTGCGATTCCCTTTCACCATTGAGTTTTCTGCCTTGGAATCAGCCAACCAAGAACTGAATCCCTTGAAAGCATGAAAGAAATTGACCTCTTCAAGTTTGGAGTGTCACATATTGTGTCTCAGTTGTACTTCCATTTTGGCAGTATTAGTCTTATTTCTCCATGTTCTGAAGGTTGTCTTCCTGAAGTTAGAAGATATGAATCAAGTTAAAGTATGTCTTGTTTACCGCTTGCAGTCGAAAACATAAGATTATATAACACTCCCTGACCTAGAGTATGTGGAGTTTCAGGGAGCCATCCTGATGTGGTCATTCTAGATATAAGATCATACTGAATGACCTCTGAGACATGTTCTTACATATCTTTAATAATTATATCATTGCTTTATCAGGTTATCTACTCCACTACATAATAACCACATGATTTGAAAAGAAACTCTTTTAACAAACTTTTTAAAGTTTATGTTGTGTAGACATATGCTTTCAGTTTTATTTAG
This sequence comes from Heterocephalus glaber, assembly GCF_000247695.1. The sequence goes on from NW_004624763.1 coordinate 8,117,260, forward strand.
AATTTATCTAAAGAAAAGGGAAAAGAACCAAGACATTTAGAAAACAAAGAAAACTAAAATCCATAAACTAGGATGTAGCTATTTACAATACAATCCAATTTTCCAAGAAAGAAAAGTACAAAAAAAAATTCTGAGCACTAACTCCTTGAGAAAGAATTATATTTATGCCAAAATATTGCTGAGATGACATAAAGGACATGCCAATACTTGTGGTTTATCTAAGTCTAGTGCTGCTTTATGATCAGAGCATGAGATGGGACTGGTGAAGGACATTGTTTGAGATTCATCAAGTCCCTAGATTTCACCATGACTTTCACCAAATCATCCAACTTATGCTTGTTTCTTTGTACGTTAGTTAGCCAGGGCTTCCATAATGAAGTACAATTTAGGTGGCTTAGACAATAGAAATTTATTTTCTCAATTCTGGAGGCTAAAAATCCAAGATTAAAATACGGGCAGAGGTAGTTTCTTCTGAGGCCTCTCTCCTTAGTATAGATAGGCAGTTTCTCAGCGTCTTCATGTTTCCTTTTCTCTGTATCCACCTATATCTAGAACACCAGTCATATTGGATCAGAATCTGCTCTACTGACTTCATTTAAATGTAGTTACCTCTTGTAAAGACCCTCCCTTCAAACGTGGTCACAGTCAGAAGTCCCAGGTTCAGGACTTCAGCACAGGAATTTGGCGAGCAACATATTCCACTCATAACATCTTCTGAAACAAGAGAAAGGATTTGATCTTCTCTGTCTAAACTAAAGCCTAAGGAACAGAAAATATGGTTGAGTTTGATATATGCTAATCATTCCTTAAATCTAAAGAACCAGCTGTACTTCATCTCATCATAATAGTGAAGTTCAGATGAGATCAGGAACATTCAGGGTGGTCGGAGAGGCGAGGAAGAAAACATAAAAACAAAGTAAGATGTGTTATGTACATATACCAACTCCCCACAATGAATGTAATCATTATTTACTGAAAATATGTAGTAATAAAGATAAAAATTTTTAGAAAAATTTTAAAAGGGCTGAGAATGTAGCTCAGTGGTAGAGCACTTGACTAGAGTACATGAGGCCCAGGGTTCAATTCCCCAGCATTGCAATGTAAATAAATAAAATAACAGTTTTAAAAAAGAAAAAGAAATAGTAAAGTTTTAGGCTGGAGGAAGCCCCCCAGTGAGTCCTCTGGTTTAATCCCACAGGCTGATCCTTTCTGGACAGTGTCATGTCTCACTCTGGCAAGGTCCCAATAGTCTCCCTTGGGGCATCTTTCCGTCTTCTCCTTATCTTTGCCTTCTGGATGATATCTAAGATAACTTAAGTGATTACCAGAACTAAGAAAACAGACTACAGCTCAGCCATTAGAAAGCAAGATAATGACAATCAGCCATTTTAGAGTTGAACTTCCTTTGCCTAACTGGAGAATCCCTTAAAAGGCACATATTTACTTGTAAGCTTTTCAGAGATAGTTTCAATAAGTATCCTGTAGGACAATATATTATTTTTTCACTTGCAGAGAAATAATTGGGTAAAAACCTGCTCACCTTTTACTGTTAGCCTCTTAAATACTGTATTTCATAAAGCTTTTTTTTCTCTTATAGATCTTTAAATTTATTGTGATCAATGAAAATGTATTTTTGACCACCTCATATGCTTCTAGTACAATGCCAAACCCAAGCCTGTACCTCCAAAGAGCTTAACACTCATGCTGGAGAAATGAGATGATTGCACATGAAATTGCTAAATTGCTATACAAAGCAGCTCAAGACAGCATTTGATGAGGAAGGACTTTTTTTGGATGTCCCATGAGTTCTCTTCCTCCTCCCTGCCCCTAATCCCAGACAATAACAAAATCTAGTGCCTATAATTCTATTTCCTTTCCCTCCTTAGTTAAATCTGTTTTCCAGAAATACATTAATATATTCAATCTTAATTATGTTTCAGTAAGTGTATTTAGATATTGTCTATTTTCTTTGCACCTTCATTATTTTATTTGTTGTTTCTTTGTTTGCCTGTTGGTGTTGTCCAGTGAAGGAAATTATAGACATCTGAGAGCAGGACAAAGTGATATTTTGAGGAAATAATGCACGAATGAGTGCCAAAGTGAGTAAATAGTGAAAGAGCAGCATGGACTTTAGCACACAGAGCTCCTAAGGTAAGACACGAGTTCCGACCCAAGACTTGACAATCAGGAAGCAAAAGATCATTGCAGTATTTCATCCTAAAACAGAGCCAAGGGACTGATCGTGAGTATATAGTATGCCATAAATGGTAAGAAAACCTTCCCAAAGGAGAAGATGCCTGTTTACTAACAAAGGGATATTGAGAATTAAACTGTAAAAGCTGAAGAGATGCATTTTGAAAATATAACAGAGTATATAATTAATAATTAAATGGTTGGTGATTTTTTTTGGGGGGGGTGAAATTTTAAGAGTTACAATAATTTAAACAAGAAAGACATAGATCAAGATAATGTCTGTGTAACCAGTTATCTGAATTGTTTGAGCAAGGCAAGTAAATCAAAGAATTCTTAAAGAAGTAATTATGTAGATTTATAAGTTGATCATGCTTGATAATTACTTTAGCACTCATCAACTCCAAAGAATAAGGAGCATTTAGTCTATGATCATTACACGGTTGAAGTAGATTTGGAAAGCATCTCTGCAAAGCCTGTGCATGGTGAAGGAGCCAAACTTATTTTAAATGCAAACCCAAAGTAATATTATCTATATTCTCATTTTTCTCACCAAGCATAGCAAATTGTTTTTCTTGTAACCTATAACAACATTCCCACTACATAGATTCTTCTTATAATACGGCTTTGACACTCATTCCACAAAGAGGGTGATTCTGGTGTCCTTACTCCTTAGCGGTGGATCTTGGGACTACTACCATGACTTCGATGACCAGGCTGTAAAATGCAATACGATTTCTATGTGGTTCTCTTGGGGCTTGCTCTGAAACCCACCCACTCCAACCAGTCTGTGGATGTGCTTACTTGGAGAAAAGCCAAGGCCTGTAGTCTTCAGCTTCTAGACGTGGGCTCATTCCAATCTACCAGCCATGAGCGAGCTCTCTTAGTGTTGGTGCCTCCAGCTCCTGTGAAGCCATGTCAGCTGACCCTGTGACCAGTCTTCCTCATCAGGCCTTTCCCAAAGTGCACGTTCATGAGTTTAAAAAAAGAATGATTGCTGTTACTTTGGGCGCCTGAGTCTCAGTGTGTTTTGTTATTCAGTAATAGGACCACTAATTCAGTAATTGGATCACTAAGTATCCTGGTAAAATGGTTTTAAAATGAAAGCATAAAATTCTCATTTTCTAAGAAAAAAGGTAAATGAATAGAATCCAAATTATTCAATGCAACTTAAATCGAACTTTAAAAATTCAGTCTTAAAAGCATCTAAAACAAGAATATCAAAGAGGAAAGATTATGTAATCAGTCATTTATAAGAATCTTGTCTTACTCATTAAAAGAAAGTCATTTCTTCGGCAAATGACTGAAATCACTGTCATTTGTGTTTGCTATTTAAACTTACCTCTGGAAATGTAATCTTGATTTGACATAGAAAACCATAGATTTTGCAAATACATACAAGTTGTCCTCATGCTCAAAAATCAGAGCACTTTATAATAAGATTTAGCTTTCATCAAAACTGTTTTCCAATGTAGTTTTAGGGTTAAATTTATTTAGAAGGAAACAAAGCATTTAATGACTCTACTGTAACATTTTCTCCCCTACTTTTATATTAAAATTAATATTTATAAAACTAAAATAAATGTGCTTAATGATGATCAAAAACAAGGAGTAATAGTTAAGAATTTCTACTAAACAATTACCTTTGGAGCCAAGAGTAGTGAAAAGGGACCATAAAGGACAAAACAAAAAACATTACTCAATATGTACCCCTATTACAAAATTTGGCAATTCTTTACTCAAAAAGGGAAGGAGACACCCATAGTTTCCAGAGGACCAGGAAAATTTTGTTCCATGTTACTCCACTGTTATTTATTCTGCGTGTATTCCAGGATGACAATTCCCAGTTAAATAATGTGGCTGGCATCAGAAAAGTGGCAATTAAAGTCTAGGGGTATGTCATCAGCAATGGAAATGGACTTTGAAGAACTGTGGAAACAATATACAAAGGAATCATGGTTTAACATTTACATTATCTAGTGGGAAAAAAAAATCTCCCGCCAACTGTTTCAGAGTACACAAGAATAAAGTTTGGTCCCCACATAAGTCCAAGGAGAATCAATTCAGTCAATGCATCCACATGAAATAAAGAACAGAATATTAAACTCCTGGCTAGGGCCTAAATACATCAAGCATTTATCCACCTTGAGATTCTGGAAAAGTCCTTACAACCAGGTAAACACTGAGAAGCATAAAAATCTACTTACTCTGTCTCTCAACAAATCCAAGGTTAAGACAGAGATTTAAAAACTGTGTGTTGGGGGACACCTGCCTGGGAAATTTGGCAAGACTTTAAAACATGACTATATCAATATATTCATCTTAAGATGCAGAAGAAAGAGAAAATTTTGAAACGAAGCTTTCCTAAAAAATTTTTAGACATTATCTACTTGGTTCTCTCGGCCTCTCTGTACTATATTGTTCTTCCCCACTTCAAATCGGCTTGTTCCCAAATCCACAGATATTTCTCCCACTCGATCTGAACCTACCTAATATAACCGTATCAGTTGACCACCATTTTTCCCGGAAGTTGTCATCTGACTCTTGTGAGACTGGCGCGCTCAGAGATTTAACTCTTTGAATGTTCCTTACCCACAATGCTGATTTCATGATCGTGCGACTGAGCAGTCACACAGACAGAGGGCCCCTTTGGAAGGACCTCACACTTGGATTAATGCTCTATTGTTTCCATCTTGAAATTCTTAATAATTTTCAGACAAAGAGCCCTGCATATTCATTTTACACTGGTCCTCATAAATTCTTTGGGAGGGCCTGTCTGTCTACCCTAAAATACCGCAGTGCTTTAAGGTTCAGTTTTCTCTTTAGATTTGCTTTTTAGGTATTTTTCTCTGGTTCTGTGGCTTTACATATTATCTTTACACTAGCAGCCCTCATAAGTTTATTTTTCAGTCTAAAGTTTTCCTCGGAGTCAGTCATGTAAGTCATATACCTGGCTGATGGATCCTCATTTAAAAATTTGTATGTCTAATAGAAGCTTATGTGGTCCCCTTCTCTGAAAAATTTTCCTCTTCATGATTCTCTCATATCTGCGAGTGACATAACCATCCATCAATTTGCTGAAGCCCCAAACCCATCCTCTTTTTTAGCTTTCTGTTTTCTTGTCCCTGTGTAAAATCCAGCCAGGTAACCTCCAGCTTGTGTCTTGAGTGTGTTCACCTCCAAACATATGTGCTAACCCCATCAACTAGTCCATGGCATGTTCATGTCTTCTCCAATCACTCCAGTAACTTCTTTTCTTGGATGAGTTTACTACTTTTATTTCTCTGCAATTTACTCTTTATAGAACAGCCTAGATCATTTTTGAAATGTTCTTATACATTGTATTTTAAAAATTTCAACATTACATAAAAATAGTAAAAACAATGTAGAGGATTTCCATATGCTCTCATCCCCAATTTCCTAAATGATAATAACATATTCACTACATTAATTTTATCATTCATTTACATCTTTTATATATGTATATTTCATTTATATTTACCATGTTGCCTATAGACCTACACTCACAGATTATGCATATCTCCCTATTGTTATTTTTTCTTAAATATTGTGTAAGAGTAAGCTACAGACACGGTATGCACTTACCCCTAAGCATATCAGTGTGCATCTCCCTAAAACAAGAACATGCTCTCAGCTAACATTGACCAGGAAATTAACATTGATACAATATTGCCTTCTAATCTAAAGACCTTAATCAAATTTGGCCAATTGATCAAATAATATCTCTTACAGAGAATTATATTTTCTGCTCCAGGAATGAGGCCAGGATCCACTTAGCATTTAGTTGCCACGATTCTTTAGTTTTCTTTAATCCAAAACATTTTGTTCTGCCAAAAAGTAAGAAAGTGCTCAGAGAGTGATGGAGACATAGAGGACACAGGGGTAAGCTTGAAGACCTTTCCATTGGTCAAGTCTGGGACAATCTGAGCATCAAAATAAGGCATTATGATAACATTATAATTCATTGACTCAAAGAAGAATCCAAGAGCCCAGACTAAGGACAATAAATAAATCAATAAATAAACAAATTGGAAAAAGAAGAAAACATTTCCGTAAGTATAAAGTCAGTCACTAAAATAGAAGACATAGCAGAATTTGAAAATCATCAATGAATGCAATGTTATTTGTTTGGTACTGTGCTGGGCTCTAGGGATAGAACACTGTCAAGAAGCACGCAGTGTACCTTCTGTCACAGAAATGACAAAATAATGTCCAAGGCCTTGAGATTGCATATATAAAGTCCTCGTGTCCTGGTCCCCTTCAAGCTTCTCCAATCTGATCTGAATTTCCCTCATGACTCCTCTCGGAACTAATTTCAGTTTCCTTGTCCTGCAGTTTCACACAATCTTCACACACATAAGTTGCTCCCTCCCATTTGTAGTTGACAATGTAAATATTGCTTTTTCCGTTTATTCTTCCACAATTCTGCTGGTAATCTACCTGCAGTCTGAATTAAACCCCCTTCTCTATCTCTGTCTTATTTTCTCTATATTTTAACTTTACTTGATTAGTTTTTCAACCACTTGACTGTAATCTTTTTACATTAGTAGAATTTATTAGAGCAATTTTAGGCTTATAGAAAAATTAAGCAGAGTTCTCAAATATTCCCTTTTCTCTCTCCCTCAATTTCCTCTATTCTTTACATCTTGCATTTATGTGATGCATTTGTTACAACTGATAAACCAGTAATGATACATTACTACTCTGAGATCCGTGGTTTAATTAGGGTGTACTTCTTGAGGATGATTTCTAGAGGCACCATAGTAATTAGGCATATTACAGCTCATTTTAAAAATTGCTGATTGAACGAATGCATACAAATAAGCTCAGTATCTAGAAGGAAGAAAACCCCAGACTTAATGAACATCGGTCATTATGGGCTTGCCAAAATCTTTTAATTTATTTTCCACATTTTGAAAATTCACCTACATTGTGTATCTGAATATAAAGGGGAAAATTACAAATTTTCCACCTTCATTTTTCTCCAAGATTATGTTCAGTGAATTACATATGCCTATATGAAACGTTGACTCAGAAGTAAACTATGGGATGAAAGACCTGAGGTTGTAGGTTTTATTTTGCTGTCTCACAGGGCAACAGAACCAGTAAGAAAACAAGGTGGAATGTAGCCACTGTCCTGGTACCAAGCAAATGCTATGGCACTTTTATAATTGATCAGTAGCCTATATCTGCTTCCTTCTACCCTTCCGATCACTGTGAGATTTTCCATGTTTCTTATCCTTTCTACTTCAATGGAGAAGCAATATACTGTATAGCACAAAAGAGAAATATCAGAGATTTTGTTTAAAGGAAGCAAAGCCTGTACCTGATTAGTCCTAAAAGAGGATGGATATTTGCTCTTGAAAACACAGGAAAAGAACAGTTCAGGTGAATCAAATACCCAGAAGTAGGAAAGTACAAAATGATACAGAGAAAAATGCATATTTTCATTTGGCTAGAGTAGAACGAATGCGGAGAAGTTGGCGAATTGGATTAAAAGATAGTTTGGGACAGAATTGCAGGATATCGAGGGCAGGCTAAGAACTTCGTTCCGAAACAATCACTTCAGCAGGACAGCTGCTTCTCATCCGCAGGTTTGGAGTACCTCTGTTGAATTTCGTGTTTTAATTCCTACCACCCTACCACTGCCGAACGACTTTCCTCGGTACCTGTGCTCTCCTTTTGTTCAGTTTCCTCCAACATCATTTTCAAAATGTGTTCACCAAATCTTTGAAGAGATTGGGTTTGTAGCAGAAGTTGGTGACGGGACTGGGCTTTGCATCCCCGTATGTCGGGTGGAAAGAGAGTAGAGCAATCTTCCCAAGAGCAAGCGAGGCCCTGGCCTGGATCTCACCATTTCTGACAGCCTCACAGTGAACGCGTGCTGAACACACAGCCCCCAGGTATGCGGGGTAGCTGTGCATCCGGTCTGGCTCGATGACGTTTAGGAACTCACTAAAGGGTAACTCCTTTTTTTTCTGGTACCGGGGATCGAACTTGGGTCCTTGCGCTTGCGCAGCGGTGAAACCACTAAGCTAAATCCCCGGCCCAAAGGTTAACTCTTGTTAAAAGAACTATGGTAAGATTTGTTCCTAATTTGAAATTTTCAGAAGTTTTTGTTCTGACAACAACTAGGGCTTTTTGTATCCGTTTTTTTAAATTAATTTTTTCCTAGATGCTTTGTAATTCAAATATTTTCTGTCTTGTCATTTTGTATTTTTTCATTTTGTAAAATATCCCAGCTTCTGTTATTTTGATTGTTGAAGCGTCTACAGTTTAAGTAGGAGAAACTATGTGAGAACTTTCCAAGAGAGAGTACTGATGAATAAACCACTGTTGAATGGATACTTTCTCTGCTAATACCGTCCCTTCTCTTCCTTTTGAAAGAAACAGAATTCTAACCCAGTTTGTTTCTCAGAACTTAAAAATTGAAGGAGAAGGAAGAATAAGTAGAGGAGAACAAAGAACATACAGAAAAAAATAAAAGGGAAAACATATGCCCCTGCCTTCAGTACCCATGTCCCAAACCTTTTTTGAGAAAAGTCTTAAATATTCCTCGAAAGTGGCCATATGTTCATCCACCATGTGCAGCCACAAAGTTAGCCAAGAAGTGGAAAACTCTTTTCCTGATTGATGTCCCCACACTCATTCCTGATGATCCATCAGATCCGCAGATTAGTAATTTCATGCAGTTTTAGCAGAACCCAGTTAATCTAAATCCAGTCTAACAGATACACTGTTTAATAATTATCTCTTATTCACAAGAAATGGAAATCTTGGGAGCAGTTTGATCATAATTCATTGATTTCAAATGCTATGTATTATCAATATATCCATTTAATTAAAGGCAATTACATGTTAAAAATTCTTCAGTAGGGAAGTAACAAGATCTGGACTATGCCAGGAAGAAAACGGCATTTTCATTTTAGAAAAGAAATTTCAGCAGGGCATGGTGGTGCACGCCTGTAATCCCAGCACTTGGGAGGCAGAGGCAGGAGGATTGCCATGAGCTTGAGGGCAGCCTGGGCTACAAAGTGAGTTCAGGGCCAGCCTGAATGCAAACCGAGACCTCATCTCAAAACAAACAAACAAACAAACAAAAACAAAGAAAAGAAAAAAGAAAAGAAATTTCAGATGGTGAATGGTTAAATAGGATTTTAAGAAGAATACAAAAAGCCCCTTTTACCTGTTTGTAACACGGGAGCAAACTCCTCATCTGGTTGCTAAATGAAAAGGAGAATACATGATTTTATGGATTAAACTGGTTTTGAGCCTACACTCTTCTTCATGAGAATTCTCTGATTTAACCTGCCCAAAGCTCTCGGGTATTCCAGTGATGTACTAAAGACAACTGCCCTCAGATCCTGAAGATATCTAATTTATTTTTTCTTTTTTACATAGGTACTCTAATTCACTGAAACAAGAATAAAAGGTCCAGGAAAAGCCATTAGGTCAGGTCCCTCAAAGCCATTTTGCTTTGCCAAGTATCAGATAAAAAGTCACTACTGGCCTTTTAAACAGAATTCTGATTCTGTCAGGGAACTTGCAGTAGTTCCTTAGCTTTAGAAAGGATAGTTCCTTTACTTGAAGTAAATCATGATTGGTCTAAGAAATTATGGATGTCTAATTTCCATTCTCTTTGACTGCTGTTTGATCTTAAGGGTGGGCATCCACCTCATTCTAGTTAAGGTGACATAAGTCTCATGAAGACAGTGTCTTTAAAAAAGGATTCATGAAAAGGAAAACTTTTACTCCTTACCCCTCTTTGAACCTGACATTCTGAAGTGTCTGCAAGATAATACAAAGCAAAATGGGGAAAGAAAGAGAAAGGAAGGAAGGAGGAAGGAAGGAAGGAAGGAAGGGGGAGGGAAGGAAAGGAGGGAAGGAAAGGAAGGGATGGGAAGGCATCAGATGGGAAAGAGAAAGAGGAATCTGAGTGGAAATAGTCAATGTCCTTGAGTACCTAATGGCAATACTTTAGAGAAGAATCTAAGGCAGCAATCAGCTCTTTGATTTTTTGTTTGTTCATTTGTTTGTTGTAATGAGACAAAAATTTGATCCTGGTTATTCCAGACACCATAAGTTGGATTTTGTATTATTTGCGCATGAAGGTATTCTCAACTGATATAGCACTATTTGGGTAAAGAAATATAATATGAACTTTGATGGGTATCAGTCAAAGACCTCCAGAAAACACACATGTAGTCAAATAAAATTGAGTTTTTTGTTGCTACAAAGGAGGCATGCCCCAGGGGACTCGGGTATTTCAGTGAGAGGGTGTCAATGGGGACTTCTATGAAGGATATTCCATACTGTGTCAGTCATTTTGGAGTCAAACACGGGGATTTCTTTAGATTGCTTTCTCTCAGGAGATAGAGATAATTGTGTGATTGGATATTTAAGTGGATCATATAAAAGATATGGGGGAACAAACTGTGGTTAGTTTATAATTAATAAGCAAATAGTTTCTCATATTAGCCCAAAAAGGCTCCACGGTTTGTGTAGTGCCCTTTTATTTGTCTGTCCTCACATGTGACTATGGAGTAGTCTTACTTTTGTCTTATTCCTTCAGGAAATGTTTTGTGTCCAAGATAGAACACCATCTTTCCCTGAGGGTCAGGCCATACTAAGCCCTAGCTGAGTGGCACTCAGGGACTGCTTTTCTCTTTATTGCTCTTTTCTGTATGTTATATAACAGTACTGCTCAGCTGTTTATACAGATGTTTAAAATCCAATTGTAAATATCAATGTAGGAACTTTCTAAACTCCAAAAAATTCCGGATATAAAATGATAGAAATCTGAATAAAGGAAATAAAAAAAAAGATAAATAACATAGTTGGGGTTCAATACATATTTCTAAAGAATAATAATTGTGAATTTGAAATAAATGTTTATGACCAATTAGGTACACATGGAAAAGGAAAAAATTGGGACTGAAATTAAGGTTTGTAGCCCAGGACAGCAAATGATATAAATGTTATTAATCAGAATACGAAATGTGATAGATATGATAATTTTTGGCCCATATAGTAAATTCAATTTTAGAATATAAGGTGTGGTATCTTTAAGACATCCAGGTACATTGAAGAAAATTTAGGAGGAGAACATGACTTCTCAAGGAGTTATGGACTACAATTTGCATCTATCTAAGTAGACAATATAAATCATAAGCATCCTAGATTTTTACTCAAAAGAACACAACAGTATCATGAAAGCTGGATTGTTTTAGAATTTTATTAACATGGCCAGAAAAACTAATATTGCTAATATTCTCATTTCTGCCACTTAAAGAAAATTTTATTGAAACAAAAATGTTATCTCTGATCAACTCATTAAACATATTTACTGCCTGAATTGCACTGATATTGATGTATGTATTTGTCTCTATCAACTCTACCTATGCCAGCATCAGTAGTACAAAATCTATTCTCCTAAAGGAAATACAACTCTACCTATTTTTTCTACCAAGGAAACTATTTTAAATGGATGTTTTGTCCATGTGGTGTTTGGCATGCTTCTCAGTCTTTCGTACAACTCACACACACGTGAGTTCCTCGGAGTGGCTTTTGGCTGTACTATGTTATTGTTATTCGGGCCAGACAAAGGTTTAGCATTTGTGCTTTTTTATATCACTTCCAAGATAGCTGAGAGCAGGTGTCCTACTGTGTTTTTGATGAGTTTTATCAAAAGAATATGATTCTTCTAAGTTCAATTAGAGACAGACCTAGTTTTTTCTTCTCTCTTCTCTGGATTAGAACTTGAAAAGAAATGACTCACAAAGCTTTGTTTTCAAATATACCTGCCATGTATCAGTTTTGTTCAGAACAATTTTAAAAACCAGAAAGCTCTAGAATGTTAGAGAATGTAAGAATTTGCAAATTCATTTTCTGCGTGAACAGTACCTATGACTAATAACATAAAGAGAGCCATAAGCTTGGATTCACCAGGCCAAACCAGCCTGCAGTCATCTTTTATCTGGGAAGCACAGTTACCTCTAATCAGCTTGAATTGGACTGTTTTAGGTTGGAGCTGAGGTTTCTAATTTGTCACAGTCCCCACCCCTTTCTAATATTACACCTGGCTGTGTCCCAGATTTAATACAAGCTATCATCAAAATATATGGTGAATGTTTAAATTTTTAAGTGTATTACAGTGAAAGAAACATTCTCATTAATCTCCCTAAAATACTGCTCCTCACTTCAAGCACACTTATCCCATCATTCTTGCTCCTTTCTAAAGCAGTTCTGGAAGTCTTCTTTAGTGTCTTTACACAGTATTATTTTATTTATATACACATTATATATAATATTATATATACTATATATATATATATACACATACATATAATGAATGCTGCTGCCAAGCGCCATCCAACATAAAGGCAGGCTTATAAAAATATTACACTTCATTCTCATTTACCTTATTTACCAAATCTGGCACCATGCAACTTCTGGCTCATCTCTGAAGTCGAAATGACCATAAAAGTTAAATAGTTTGAATCAATTCAGGGCATTGAGGCAGCTATGACAGCTCAACTAGCGACACATTCTTAAAAGAGGATCCAGAACTTTTTCAGAAACTGGCAAGAATGACAGGATGTGTTTAAAAACATGGGGGAGAATTTAAAAGGGATTAATAATAATGTGTCTTTTAATGTGGTAATTTTTTTAGTTTAAATATTCACTGTTTATTTCAGTTACACTTCGTAGCTCCTTTGTAACCCTCCTTTTATTACTGATGTGAAGGGGGTTCTAGAGGCAACCATAGATCTAATTGTGTGATTGCTTATCACAGTTTGTGACACAATACATTTCTGTGTTTCAGGTTACATTTTACCAAGAAAAATTACATGCACAAATTTCAGGATTGTATCTATCTAGCACAGAGCAGGATCTAATGTATATTTTTTGAATGAATGAATTTATTTGACTACTGAATAGCTTTTGGGTCTGGATGAACTTCTTTTGTTTCAGCCACATTTGTACAGAAGACTTTACAGCCTCTAACACGCTCTTGATATGTTTTCTGAGTAGTAAACTTAGGGATGTCTTTGAAACTTTCATTGAAGAGACCCCTTGCGAAGTGATGAAAATAACATGTAATTCAATGTTTACTCTGTCTCTAAAGTTATATATTATTTCATTGAATTTAAGAATAACTCTGGTGAGTATGTATTAGTGCACCTATTTATATTGGATGAAACTGAAGTTCAGAGATATTGAGTGATTTTCTCAGTTCGTACAATCATTGTGCAAAGTTAAATTTCATGCCCAAACAAATCTTTTGTTTTTTTCCCCCAGGGGCAATTGTGCTCCTCTTGTTTCTATGATTAATGAGGACAGTTGAGACCAAGCTCTTTGACAAGAGGATGCATCCTAAGAATTACCTTGTCTGTTGAGATAGTCTTGGAAGCATGGGGAAAAGCCAGATCTATCCATCTATCTACCTACATTCAAATTTACCCTTCCATGTATCCATTACATAAGATAGATGAGAATGTCTTTCTCAAATTCCATTTCTCTCAACTTTCATGGTTTTTAATTTTTTTCAGATTGTAAAAATGCTTTTAAGTACATCCCTCTATGTTACTCAAGTTTATATACCAAAGAAGAAGGTTGTGAGAGGGAGAACAAAGTTCATTCCAGGCTCTGTCCCTTTGAGAACTATCTTTAGGTGCCTAATAAAAGAGAACAAATGTCAAAAGAAAAATTTGAAAAGAGATAGAGACATTAACCACTTGGTTTTAAATAACTCAAAAGAACTAGTATTCATTCATATTAAAGGATAAACTAGTGTTGCAATATTTGAGAGCCTGAATCACATACACATGCACCTGTGACTTTAGTCCCATAATTGTCCCTGTTATTAAGATTTCCTTTTAGAACATTGGTGTTGCCCATTAAGAAAATCTTTTTTACCAAGAGATAAGTGGACTCCAAAGATATGTATCAAAAAATTTTGAACCAATTTTACTATGTTAATGATTTCTTCCTGATTATAATAGCAGTCAAAGAATTCAGTTGGATCCAACAACTTTCATGTAGCCCTCCGTGGCATAATTTTCCTAAAGTAGGTCACAAGAATTTCAATGCTCCTTTGGGTCTAAATGAATTCTTCTTAGATCATACTTAAATGCAACTTGTTTCCACATATATAGACTAGTATCTCAAAAACCAGAGTAAGAATGGTGAATACCAGGAACAACTTGAAAATCCATGGTAGATTACTCTAGATAAATTTGCTGCTCATAAAGTACAGAGGGAGACCATTGGGCTTCTGGCTTTAATGAAATGGACTTTATTCAACCAAGTTCAATGACTACTATTAGGATGATGGGGCTTGTAAATTGAGGATTTTAAGAAATATTGCATATGGCAATTGGTAGAGTATTTTGGAAAATCTCATGGGATACAATTGAAGATGAGATAGAGACTGAACCTGAATAATGAGTTCTTGGTGGAACAGCCATGCTGAAAATGTGTCTGCTGAGGCTTTTCTCCAGTCTCTTCACTCAGATGCACGTGACCATAAGCCAGACTTCCCCGGATAATTTCTTCTTTTCATTGACTCAAATATATCATCATACATAGAGAGATAGGACTTGATCATTCAAAGTCTTAATAGTTTCAGCAGTGCTGAAAAGTTCAAGTCTAAAGTCTCTGACACACAAAGCAAGCTGTTAGCTGTGAGCCCATGTAAAATAAAAAAGAAATTAAATACTCCCAATGTACACAGGATAAATATTCCCATTCCAAATTGGAGGAATAGAGGGTTAGAAAACAGTGTAACCAAAGCAAGGCTTAAACCCAGGAGTAAGGACAAACATTAAATCCTGTAGCTCTGTATCCACCACTCTTGCATTCTGTGTGCCCATAAAACCAGCACCAGTCTCCTGCAATCTTGGGGCAAGAGCAAAATGTAGATAAATTTTCTGTCAAAGAAACTGCAAAAACTTCATAAACACGTGGGAATTGAACAACACACTTCTGAATAACCAATGAGTCACAGAGGAAATTAAAGAAGAAATCAGACAGTTCCTTCAATTAAATGACAATGACAATACAACATATTGGAATCTATGGGACACAA
>NW_004624763.1:8135656-8172820 GCF_000247695.1 Heterocephalus glaber
AATAAATAAATAAGAATAGGAAAAAAGAAAAAAGAACACATATGGCCTGGAGTCCAACTGTCAATAGAGTCTTCATTCTCAACCTCCCGAGCCTAGCCTTAACCATCTGCATTTCAATCAGCATTCTGGTTTTCCGAGCTCCAACAAGAATCCACCATCAAACTTGGCTTATGGAATTCTAGGCCTGCTTCTCCAGCCCACATCTCCAAACCTTTCCAAACTCCTCCCACAAATGAGTTCCAAAGACTTTTGAATCACATGGTCAGGTGGCATCACAGCAACAATCCCACTTCTCCACACCAGAAGCTGTTTTGGTCACTTGGCTCCTTGCCTAGACACAACACCCAATACCTACAACGTAAAGGAGAAGAGGTTTATTCTGGCTATGTCTTAGAAGTTTCAGTCATTGTATGGTTCGCCAACTCCAGGCAGAAGCAGCATGGTGGAAGGCCCTTGACAGAGGAGAGCTGCCCACGTCATGGCAACCATGAAGCAGAGTGAAGGGAGGAGCCAAGAAGAGAGATATACCTTTTCTAGACCACACTTCAACCTGGTTCTTTAGACCAGGCCCTACCTCCTAAAAGTAAGTCAACCACAACACCCTTATAAACCAATCACCTTTCAAAAACCCCACCTATGAGCCCATGAGGCTTTTAGGGGAGATCTAGATATAATACCATTCCGCTAAAGTCAACTTTTCAAATCACCTTTTACTGACTGACTTGTGTGCACCAGGCATTGTGGCAGGTACTTTATATACCACACTTCATTTAATCTTCACAACAATACTCTGAGTTAGGTATTATGTCTATTTCATTAGTGTTGAAAGTTTGGCATAGGGAGATACAAAGTTTTTACCAGATAACTCATGAAATAAAGAGCATATTAGCTGAACAATGGTGAAAGCTAAGTTGTGTACTTTTAACCATGAAGCTGTCATAACTCTTAGAAGAAGAAATTCAAACTGTATTTGAGAAGTAGCAAACATTTTGGAGATCTTCATAGAGAAATGCAAGAACAGCAGCTAAAATGGCAGCAACACAGGAAGATTCTTTAGAGAGGCATCTTACTGGGTACAAAGATGCTAGAGGTGACTTCCTATGGTCTTAGAATATTGGCCATCCTTCAAAGGCCAAAAACAAGAATCACCAGATCTTTGGATGACCTCCCGAAAGACTCTGTCACCGACTTTGGGATGCTTAGCCCATTTCTCATCTTCAGGCTCTATAAACAAGATCGATGTGATGAGGTTGATTTAAAGATCTGTAGAGATGACTCCTTTATAGGGCAATTGCAAGATTGTTGCCTGACTTCAATGCCACTGGTCTTCTCAAGCCACGTGAGGATGGTTTCAAAGGAGTCAGTCCAAGACATTGCTATAGATCTTCAGAAAAATCAAAGCACAAGGATAGGAGGTTAGTGAAGGACACCCAAATGAAGCAAAATGGATTTCCATGGAAGTCATCCACACTCCCTCAACAATGACAGTGGTATGTACCCTATGGAAGGAGGTAGGCTTGAAAACTCCAGGAATTCCCTGATGTATGTGGAAGTGCAGTTAAGGTGCAGGGCAGCTAGCTTGTGAAAGAAACATTCATCAAGGGAACTTTGAGAGGAGGCCCTAAGGATCTGGATATCTCCAAACATCCACAAAAGTACAACCCAAACAAAGAATGATTGAGTGTCTGACCTCCTAGAAGGCATAAGTAAGAGATGAACATTGGGCCCATGAAATTCTCCACCCCTCATTTTGTTTTTCATTCTGTTGTCTCTTCCCTCCCCAATCACTGCAGCCTTTGATGCAGAATTATAGTTGGGGAAGGAAGAGCTTCCAAGCAGTTTGGAGGAAATGGGGAGAAGCAGCCAACCATGCTCTCTCCACCACTGCAAGTCCCAACATGAACCATGCCCACCAAGGGGTTTGGAGCAGGGTCAAGGAGGAGAGCAGACGCCTTAGACTAAAAAGTTTCAAGTTCTGACATTGGAATAGCAATAGAGAGGTTTTACAGAGGAATGGTATGGAAAAATAAAACTGATAAAAATTTACTCTCATAAATTATACCTATTTATAGAAATGGGCTAGAGGTGGAACAAAAACTTCAATCAAATCTTTAACCCTGTTCTTCTCTTGGTGACCTGGTCAACCCCCATACTCAATATAGTCCATACCTAATTCTGCCCTGATTCTTCCCTATCTTTTATATCTCTTTATATTTTCCAGATTTCGTTTTCTGTCTCCCTCTTTGTCTCTGTAAGATCTCCTGCTGCCTCTACTATCTGATTCTGGTTATATCAGGATTTAAAGTGAAATCCAAAATCAACTTCTTTGTTCCCATTGTTGACCCATACGCGTAATGAATCTAGCTCCTGGTGTCATCTGCAATTTTGCTCTGCCTCAATGAATTCCTTAGTTGAACCATTTCAAGCTATAATCACAGAAATTGCATTTGAGTGATAAATATGGATTGGCCAAACCAGCACAACAATCTGCTTAAACTCCCATCAGTGAGGGATGTGAGTAATTACTAAAGAATCATTTTCTAATACATTTTTCCCACTTGATTTTCTTACTTGTATATTATTGCATTTATACTGGGAAAATGGATCCTCATAAATCTTCAGATAAACAAATGCCTACCATTTATTTATCTCCTGCAATTAGCTTGGAAGTATAGTATCTAATTATTTTATTTTTTTGGAGGGGAGGACCAGGGATCGAACTCAGGACCTTGCACTTGAAAGGCAGGTGGCAGAACCAATGAGCTAAATCCCCGGCCCTATATAATAATTTTAAAATCATTTCTAATACAATACCATCTTGTTGAAATAGGTACTTTGTTATTCACCGTACAAATTAAGGAAATTACTTCATAGATGTTTAATGACTGGCCCAAGAATGAAAGAACTAAATTTCAACTCCAGATTTTTCTAATCCCCAAAGAACTAGAATTTTATAAAATCTCCATTATCGAGATAATATCGAACAGATGTTAGGAGAAACATAGTTGTTATAAGTCAAATTCTAAATGATATTTTTAGGGATTCATAAGAACTGTACTTCAAAATATTAACTGAAAAAGAAGGTGGATAAAGACAGACCAAGGGAGACAGCTTGGCTTTGGCTAAGATCCTAGGAGTGGAAATTGCCAGACATTATAAATTGAAGTCAGGGCTTGGACTTGTCCATGGTTGTAAACAAATATCTATTATGAAACACCACCAATGACTGTGCTACTCTATCTGGTACCAGTTGGAACTATAAGACTCGATCTCTAACTGAGGATGGCAAAGATACATGGTCAAAGGCATCCATTCCAAGTACAAGCTGAGTGCTTGTAACTGAGAGATAAAGGGAATTTTGAGAGCAGATACAAAGCAAGATCTTGCTTTCTTCTCACAGGTAGCTTGCTTTTTCAGCCATGTAGTTCCACTGTGCCTCAAACTTGGCTGGAGAGAACTCAGCTGGTGATTTTATATTAACAAAGAGTTTTATAGAATATGTGAGCTTTATTATATGTGATGTTTATTTGTGGTTCCTATAGTGGGAGTTCACTAAAGAGTAATATTTTCTACTTCAACCATGAATGTTCCAAGAGTGGGAGAGTAAGGTGTGGGTGGAAGAGTACATTTAGGAGCCCAAAGATAAACTTCCAAGTTGTTTCTATGGCTACCAAACATCCATGATTCTGTGTATAAATTCTGCAATGACCAATCTGTTTACTTATGACCTTTATAATCAATACATGTAAGTCAATGCTGTATTTCAAATAATTCAAAGTACTTTGGAGCATAACATGAGTCAAAAACTAGGTTTTAAGTATACATAGGTGGGGAAAACAGACACTAATTGTAAACCTCACAATCATCTTTTTAACTACTCAATGGAATTTAATAGAATGGCCAACCACTGTGGATTCTGCTTGTTAATAATATTCATAGTAAATTTAATAACTTCAACTGAGCAATAAAATCCAATATTATTGTATTTTAAATTAAAATATTAAAAAGTTCATAATCTATACTGATATAAATGATTGACTAAGTACAAAACAAGTGGGTAGAACAGACAAATCTTCCATAAGAAATTTCCAACTAAACTGTATAAATAATTGATACTGACTCAGCGATTATAGTAAATGTGCCATATTAACATAAAATATTAATACTTGGGAAAATTGAGTGGAGGCAGATGACAGATAGGACAGATAGGAATTTTTTTTTTTTTTTTTTGGTACCAGGGATTGAATTCAGGTCCCTGCGCTTGCACAGCAGGCAGTGAAACCACAGAGCTAAATCTCCGGCCCCAGGAATTCTTTATACTATCACAAATGTTTTCTTTTTAAACCTAAAACTGTCCTAAAAGAAAATGTTTATTTAAAAAAATTAATAACTACTTCAATTTTCTCTTGAATTCCCCAAAATAGTCATCAACATATTTTCACATTCATTAACATATTTTATTTTTTTTCTTTTACTTTCTTTTATTTTTTAATTTATTTTTTTCTTAAATTCCTTTATTGGTGCATTTTAGGTATACAATACATTTACATTTATCATTGGGTGCTTGTACCTGTACATGATGTATCTTGGTTCTTATTTTTTCCCCATTCCCTCTGCGCACTTCACCCCTCCACCCTCATTAACATATTTTATTTTCATCAATTCAATGGGAAATGAATCCCTCTACTGTTCCAAGAACTCTTCTAGGCACAGAGAAGCACAGTGTCTAACTCCAAAGAGTTTATAATCTAATATTAAAAGTGGATAAGAGAGTTGGCCTGGTGAGTGTCCTAATGGCCAGTTTATAGGCAACTGAAGAGAAGCTTTTAGAGGTTGAGATTTGCTAAAGCCACATAGTTTTTTAAGAAGACCAACAATTCAATAGTAAGTGCTATGACCACTACATATTTACTTATTTTTTAAATTAAAATTAGCTTATAAGTGGGGATAATGCCATTTTGTTTGAAAGACTCCCTTATTCTGGATTTCCACGATCATATTAGCATGAATGTTGGTGGGTGAAGACACTAGAATGTTTTTTGTCATGGCCTATCGGAAATGGGCATGTTCTGTCAAGTTCAGACTTTCTGAAGTCCTTATCCCTCAAATTCCTTAACTGAATAGACTAAGACTTGAATTTGGTACAATGAAAGAATTCTAAGGGCTGTTTATTACAGTCTTTAATCGAATGATATTCTGTCAAATTCAATTCAGATAGCATCCGACACACTGTGGAATTCATTTGCTCTAAAAAAACCCCTCCATGTTCAGGAAGTCCAAGTGCTTACTTACAAAGATAGCAGATCAACATAACAAAATGGTAACGAGAAGAGATTAGAATTTTTAAAAATTCTAGTTCTGACATTGGCTAGCTTTCTTACATTGATTAACCTATATATTTTACCAGGTAACAATTTCTTAATCTGTAAAATGAGAATACTGCTGCTAACTTTCAAGTGTTTAATGGGTTCAATAAATATGTACGTGTGAGTCACCAAACACAAAGGCTGACACCAAGTCAAGATCCAATAAACAATAATAGCAAGAATTTCTCAGGGATGGTGCAAAAGACTCTGGCCAAGGGAAATCAGGAAAAGAGAAGGAACTTTATAAAGACAAGAACTTCTGTATTACACATCATTCAGAAGAACTGATCACCAGATGTATAAAATGCAAACAAAAATTTCCCTCCCACTGCTCCAACTTGAAACCTCAACTATACTGCAACAGACAGGATGATGGGACCATGAACCAGCACAGATTTCCTGATTAGTGTCTAGGTACTCTAAATATTTGAGGTCGAGAAGATAACACAAAGCTCTTGAGTATATTTGTGCCACAACAAGAAAAATAATTTCTTATTCACATTTGACATTTTAGAAAATTGCACAATCCAATGTGATTGTAGAAGATGATCCATTTTAATAATAATTCTTGTTTTGGTACAGGACCAATGCTTTAATACTCTAACTATCGGATCCACAGCCTCCAACTCCTACTTCTATTATCTCTTTATGGGGAAGAGGTTATCAAAGGCAGGTTACTTGTACAGCATCCATCTCCTTGCAGAGGAATGAAAGAGAAAGCTTCCAAGGGCCTCTTCCTGGCCTTTGATTTTCTGCTTCCTAGCATTTTCTCCTTTCATTATTCTGACTTTCAGCATCTGCAGCATAATATTTGGGTGATGACAGTCCGGAGCCCATTTTTTTCTCTTTGAAAGCCACTGATTTTAGTTTAAATGTTGAATTGATTTTCTGTATGCAAGTTTTAGAGAACTCTCAGCTATGAATATTTTCAAAAATAAATCAGTGCAATAATAAACATGCACAATTCCCATTATAAGTAAGAGCTATGTAGCTCAGGGCTGCCAGATTGAGGCTCAGATCAACTTCTGGAACTGTTTGAACAGACAAATATGTACAGTGGCACTGCTGATGCTGATCCCAGCTGAATGAAGTCAGTGTTCCAATTTTCCTGACAATAGCTCCATTGGCAGGACAAAGTATATGTATATGTATATGTTCTCATTTCCTCTTATTCCCCATTTTTTCCTTTCATTGGCAATTTCTATGTGTACCAAGCCAAATTATGCTTACGTGGATGTGCTCAAAGCTTATTACAGTCCTTGACCACACATGGTTAAACTTGAGAGCTAAAACTGAGCCATAGTTTGAAGTAATAGGACCCACTTAAGGCTCCTCATTTTACAGTGAATAATAAGTTTAAATTTTTAAAGCATCTGGAAAGCTGAGAGTTGGAAAAATAATAATATAGTGGAGATAAACATCAAGTGACATTTAACTACTTTGATTTTTGACAAATCTTAGATTAATGGTATCTCAACTTTTAGGCCATATACCATCCAAAGGCTGCATCAAACTTACCTGAGAGTGCTAGAAGTACTGATATCCTGACCTTATAGCACACCCAAGGAATTAAACCCCCTGTATTGGGACCATGGTCTATATATTTTTCAACCCTCAGATAATCAACTAGGTTTGGGATTCACTAAGAAGCTTCTCTTTGGTTTTGTTAATGTATCTAAGCCTGGTGCATTAGTCAGTTTTCCTACTGCTGAGACATAATATCCAACACCCACAACTTAACAGAAGAAAAGTTTAATTTAGCTTATGGTTTTAGGAAATTCAGCACATGGCCAGCAGACACCACAGCAGAAACCTCATAGTAGAAGGGTGTGGTGGGAAATAGCTGCCTAGTTCACAGCAGGCAGGAAGCAGAGCAGGATACCAGTGTCAGAGAGCAATGGGCAAGTGACTGTATATTGTAACCAACATCATGCCTCCATGGCCCATCCAGACACACCCAGGAAGATCCTTTGCTAATTTTTAAGCATTTCCTAATCCAATAAAATTGACATATAGGGATTAACATCAGCATCCATCCCTTGTCATCTTCACACCCAAGCATATCTTGGTAAATGACACATAATCTCTAGAGACAATAGCAAATTTATAATTCCACCTAACGCAATGCAGAAATGTAATAATCCCATTCTCAAAGTCTCAATAGTTTCAGCATTTTTCAAATGTCCAAGTCTCTTCTGAGACTCAAGGCAAATTCTTAGCTATGAACCTCTATAAAAATCAAAAGGAAGTTACATAACCCCAATGTACAATGGTGCAAAGTAAACATTCACATTCCAAAAGGGAGAAATAGAAGGATACAAAAGAATCAGACTAAAGCAAGACTAAAACCCAGCAGGACATACATTAAATCCTATAGCTCTATGTTAGATCCTGGGGCAAATGAACATGAGTTTCAGAGGGCTTGAGCAGCTCTGTCCCTAAGGCTTTGCTGGTTGCCATTCATATGGCCTCTTTGTTAGGGTAGCTGAACTCTTAGGCTACAGCTTTCCTTAGCAGACATTCCACATTCTGGGATTTCTGACTTCCAGGTGTCTCCATGCACATTTGGCTTCATTCCCACAGCTTTATGTAGTGACTTCTCAGGGGTTCCTTGCCTGGTTTCCCAGTAATTCCTTTGAAATCTGGGTGAAAGCTTCTCTTACCCCACAACTCTTACTTTCTGCAGACCAGTAAAACCAGCATCACATGGTTGATGCCAAAGTCAGCTGCCAGTTTGCACAGTTGCTGGGCAGCCATGGGCCATGGCTGCAGCAGCCTCTGAGGACCTGGATGGCTAAGCACAGCGGGTCAATCCTGGAGAACCAACTCAGTAAGAGGCCCTTCTCAAGCAGGGGTCACAGGGACTCTTCTCAAATAACAGTTTTGCACCTATGAGCCTGCAGTAGGTTGATACTTGCTGATTCTTGAGATATCTTCAGGTCATCTTTCTCCTTGTTCCTGTACAAAGTATTTACTTTCTTTTTAATGATGTCACTAGATTTAGCAGCTATACTTTCCTTAGCTACAGTTTTATACATGGTTCCTTCCTGGCCAATTTAAGTTTTTGAATTTTTCTATTCTGGCTTTTGCCGCTGATTTTCATTATAAATCTGGCTAAAAGTAGCCACTATTACCAATGCAACAGCCTGAATGTTGGGCTGTCTTGAAATTTCCTCCACCAGATTCATTAGTCTATTGCCCTAAATCTCAAATCTCCTTCAAAATCTCAGGACATGGGCAAAATGGAGACAAATTTTCTGCCAAAGTGTAACATACATGAACTCTTATCCAAATGCCAGTGGAGTCTTTGTTCCCAATTGAAATGTCCTGATTCTAGTCACTACTGTCTACATTTCTACCAGCATTCTGGTTTTCTGAACTATGACTATAATCACTCATCAGGCTCTACTTAATGTCCTCTATGGCTTCTCTAGCCCACATTTCCAAAGCTTTTCAAACTCATCCAACAGACCAGTTCCAGAAGTTTCTAAAATGGCCAGGTAGAGTCACAACAACAACTCCACTTCTCCAGTATCAATTTTCTGTAGTAGTCAGCTTTCTGTGTTGCTGATACATAATACCCAACACTCACAACTTAATGGAGGAAAGGATTAATTTAGCTCATAGTTTCAGGAGATTCAATACACAGTTGCAAAGCTGCTTAGTTAATGGCAGCCAGGAAGCAGAGCAGGGGAACAGTGCCAGATAGGAATGGTGAAAGGATCATATATAGTGTCCAGGAAAACACTTCCATGGTCTTCCCAGGAACATGCTTTGCTAATCTGCTAGGTGTTTCTTAATGCAATGAGGTTGACATATTTGGATTAACAATCATACTTGCCTCAGATTATCATGGATATAGTTGTCTTCTAGGGCTCAGATTTCTCTCACTGGAAAGTTACTACAGCAGAAATAGGCCCTTGAGTCTTTCTACTTTGTCCCAACACTAATGTCAACTCTCACAGTTGTGAAAGAGATGAAGGAGAAATGGAAAAATTCAATACTGACCACCTTTTACATACCTTTCTCTTTGTGGAGCTTTTCCCATGTTGGTTTTGGAAAAAATACATTCTATAATTCTCTTCTATCTTCTAAAGAAGATGTACTCCAGTGCCTATAGGGTCTCTCATAGAAGAGAGAATGCTGGTTTGGGGGTAAATGATTGATAAGAAAGGAAAAAAATTAAATTGAACTGCATAAGAAATGGAGCAAGATGGAAACATTAGATCCAGGAAAAGATAAAATGTAGCCTGGAAAGGAGATATGAGACCAACATGAATTAATCTGGGCATAATGAAAGTACACACTAAGCAGCTTTAAAACAAAATCACCAAAGGTAGTGGCTTACATAAGACAGTTTATTTTCTGGGTATTTAATAGTTCAAGGATGAATCATTAGGGTCATATGGTTTTGAAAATTGTTTTAATTTCCACTATTTTTTTAGGACACAGAAAATGAGAGAGTTCAAAACAAGCAACTTTAAGTTTGAAAAGATGACCAGAAATTGTAGACATCACCGCGGCTAGTATATAAGGAGCATGACTTGGTTACATGAACACATGGATGCAAGTTAAGAAAACCTTGTCATCCCTAGCCAAGAAGCTATATCTAAGCTAAAACTTGGGGTTTTGTTACTAGAAGGAAGAAGGTATGTATGATTATAGTGTTATAATTTTTAGTTTCTGACCACTCAACAACAGATAAGTAAGTGGTAAATTTGGAGGAAATTGTTGTGTCCTTCTCCATGTGTGAATTAGTCAGCTTTTGCATTGATGTTACACAACTCTAAACACCCACAACTTAAGCTATTTCTCATAATTTCAGGGGATTCAGTCCATGGTCTGCTGTTTCTGAAGCAGAAACATTATGGCAGAAGGGTACAGCAGAGAAAAGTCAGGAAACAGAGCAGGGGACAGCATCAAAGGGGCTAGGGACTATATATACTACTCAAGGTCACACTTTAGTGACCCACCAGATATACCCAGAAGTGTGTTTTACTAATCCACTAGATGGCTTTTCTTTTTGGTACCGGGGATAGAACTCGGGACCTTGCACTTATGAGGCAGACAATGGAACCACTCAGCTAAATCCCTGGCCCTCCACTAGATGGATTTTAAGCCAATCAAGTTGACACAATTAAGCTTAATCATCACTGTTATGGTTTATATCTAGATGCCCCCCCACCCCCAGCCTCTTTCATTCACAAGTGGAGCTTTTGGGAAATGGTTAAATCATGGGTGTATGATACTGGAACATGGGTGCTGGATAACTAGATTAGTTCAATGATTGCCTTAGCATAGTTGTGGGTGATAGAATTACTGAAGATGGAAGCTCCACCCTAGATGTGGATGGCATCAATCAATTGGTTTGAGACCTGGATAGAATACTTAGGGAAAGAAGGAAGACAGGCTCATGGTCTTCTACCTCCCCTGCCATAGGCTAGGACTGTTTCTCCTTTGCCATGGTGCCTTGTCATGGACCCAGCCACCTATCTAAGAAATGACAAAGTTGGGACTTCCTTGAAAAACACCTGATTCCAAGGCCTGTGCACTATATCATCAGACCTTCTCTATTTGCTCCACTCTTCACCTTCTTTCTCTAGGAAAAATCAGAAGCTTCATTGGGCCCAAACATGCAGCTAATTTCCCTCTGTCTTTTAATATCTATTCTCCCTTTAGTTTTCCAAGTAGCCAACACTCTGACAAAGAAAATCTAAATTAATTTAAGCGAAATATTTTTACATGGGATAAGGAAATATTCAGTCTGAAAACTTAGCCTTTAGAATGCTTTTTTTTTGCCTACAGAGACTTGACAATTAACCTTTAAAATATTTCAATTAAGCAAAATGATAGGGGAAATTGTTAGAAAATTAGCCTGTGTCTGTTCAGGGACATTCAAATGTGAATAATGACATGGTTACTGTTAAGTTTGCCTCTATAGGTAATTAAGAAACACACAGCATATCACAGGGTTGAAAAGTGATTTCTATGACTATACTGTATCTATTAGCTAAAGAGCTAATTTTAAAATAATGAGGATGCTTTTAAATGTGAACAATTTTGGATCCATGGTGATATTCTACCCAAAAGGTCATAACATTTCTCTTGAAAAATCCAAGGCTCTCTTACCCACTACAAAGTGGCCATTCCGTAAAGAAGCCCAACATCTCCTCTATGTTGTGTACTAAATTCTGTCATGTGCCTTTTTTTCTGGTGAATGAAGAAATATAGATATTCAATCAAAAGCTGGGCACTGTAAGTATTTAGAAATACACTCACTGAGGCTCAGTATAGAACTCTGAAAAAGTGTATGCTCACAATGCCTTGCTGAAAACAGGAACCAGGGCCAGAAGTTAAAATCACAGCAGAAATTATGATGGACTTTAACACAAAACCCTCTCAGCTCTGAAGAGAGATGATTTATTTAGGTGGTATCTACATCTGCATTGCCCTAAGTGAGGTCCATGAAACACTCATCTCTTAAGGATCTCAGAAAGGAAGATTTCCATCTGTAAAGCTGAAAATATTGCACAGTGTAGCTCACTATTTGAGATACACAAGACATGTGAACATATTGGCTTTCAAAAAGTTCTTTGTATTTACCTTTGTTTAATGTAAAGTAATGGAATGTTTCCAAAACTTGTTTGACCACAGAAACCTCAGGAAAAAGATATCCTACCCCTCGTTTCCAATTTACCACATATTTTCCACTTAGTGACCACAGTGATCTTTTTATAAACCATGAATCAGGTAGGGGCACTGTATTATACAAAAATTGCTTCAGAGGTTTTCCATAAACTCAGAATGAAAATGACAGTCCTAGGCATGGTGGACAAAATCCTTTATTATCTAGTCTCTTATCTGCATCGATATCTACCTGTGTGCCTTCCTGGACCACTCTGTCATCTTGCTGCTTCTGGAAAATATCAAGGTCCCTTCCACTGCTATTCTTTTTCCTAGAACAGTCTTCTGCTGATATTTCTATGCCTCTGTCATTCACCCTATTCTGATATCTGCTCATATGTCACATTGTCAAAAATATT
Source organism: Heterocephalus glaber (assembly GCF_000247695.1). Next base: position 8,148,066 of record NW_004624763.1, read on the forward strand.
TTACTCTCATAAGTAAAAAAATTATATCTCAGAAAACTGAAACTAGAAATTCCATTTGACCCAGTTATGCCCCTTCTAGATATCTTCCTTAAAGAGTTACAGGCATCCTATTACAGTGATACATCCACATTCATGTTTATAGCAGCACAGTTCATAATAACTAAATCTTAGAAGTGACCTATATGTCCATCAAGAGATGAATGGATAGAGAAAATGTATCTGCATGCAACTGAGTCCTATTCTGGATGCACCTTGAGACCATCAAGTTAAGTGAAATAAATCAGACACACAAGCTTAAATATAGCATGGTTTCTTTTATACGAGAAACTCAAAGTATGAATAAAGAGCAAAATAAAAGATGATAAGAAGTAGGGAGATAGATCTTTTCAAATGGGAAGAGGTCAAGGGATTGAGGGAGTGGGGCGGGGGAGGAAGGGAAAGGGATGTAAAACGGAATGAAAATGTGTTATGTATGTGTACCTACTGCACACAAGAAATGTAAACCTTATCTAAAATAAGCTTCTTTACCTTTTAGTCTCTTACTGTTAGTTTTCTTCACAGTACTAGTCACTACATGATATTTTATAGAATCATTTACTAATTTAGTAGCTTATTTCTTGTCATTCCTACCAGAATGTAACTCTATCAGCAGTAATCTTTCCTATTTTGTTTGCTTCTCTACCCCAATTTCTATCCCTGACATTAGGAGGTGCTCAATAAATAAACATCAAATGAATGAACGATAAATATCCTAAAGGAGCACATGCATGTGTGGAATACATTAAAACATTTCTGGTTCTCATAATACAAAACAACTGATAGATTTGATTACTTCAGACAATCAAATGCAAACAAGCAGGAATAGAAAAAGAGAAAAGCAATTAAATCCCCTTAGGTTCTCCTGTCACTGGACCAATTTGCATTCAAGCCTGTTAAGCTCCTGTCCACGCATAGGCTTTTGAGGCTGCTGATATTCCATGTAAAGCTTTTTCTTTCCTGCTACATATGCCCAGTCTACATAATTGTGAAAAATGAAAAAAACAGCAACTTCTGAATGGTTAACGAGCCAGGAGGAGAGGGGTAATAATTTTTGTTTTTCAATGACAGGTAGAATTTAAAGCTTTCTGGGAAATGAATTTAACAATAATTTTTAATACTTGCTCCTCTATTTTGTCTTTTAAGCAGATAATTCTTCAGTGATACTGAGTGACTCTTTTCAAGTGAAGGTAATAATTTCTTATGATGTTCATGATGGTTGTGAATAATACTCGATTCTTAATTTGTGACACATTCAGAGCAACATGCCCTGGATTATAATAGTTGAACTCTGAGTTCACAGTAATGTCATTAGAATCACAATACAAATAATGTGAAATTAGACAACTGATTTCTTGATATGGGTCCTCTGGAATTGCAAAGCAACAAAATTCAAGATTTAACCTATTCAAATTTTTTTAACTACTCAGTACATACCTTACCCTGACGGGAGGAGGCGGGTCCCTGGGGGCGTGGGCTGGAAAGGTCTCTCTCCTGCCTTTGCTTCTGCTTGATCTCTCTCTGTTTTCCTGCCAGCCCAGGAGCTGCTTCTCCCCTGCTGTGCCCCTCAGCTGTGCCAACCTCCCTTGGAGCCAGTGGACTATAGACTGAAATCTTAACCTTTCCTCCTTTAAATTGTAGGTGTTGGGAATTATGTCTCAGCAATGAGAACATAGAAGCTTTTCACATCTTTTGTTAGGTTTAGTCCTATATATTTGATTTTTTGACATTGTTGCTGTTTTTAAGAAAGGCTTCCTTTTAATTAAATTTTCTAAATTATTTCCTGTGTACAGGAATGGATGGTCACCTTGGTAACATCTTTCACCATTTCTACTAAATGATCTGTAGATTATTATGTAAAAGATAATGTTGCCTGGAAATGATATCCACCAGGCTTTACCTCCTAATATCACATTTAGCTATAAACTCATCAGCGGACGTATCCACAGATGACTATCACACCCGTAGGATCCAATCACCTCTCTAAAGGCCCACCCAGGAGCACATGAGGCTTTGGGGGGACCTCTAGATATAAACCATAAGATAAGGAAAACCAAGATATACATGTTCATTAAAGATAGAGCTTATTTTTAAATTAGTAGTAGAAGAATAAAGGGTTCAGAATAACTCAGTCACTACCAAATACTGTATCCAAACACGTTTTGAAACTATAGCAATTATACCTTTGTGAGGACATAGAAAATTTTCCTGGTGGAATATAGAATTCAAAGACAAATCCACACACGTGAAGTATTTTGATATATATGACAAAAGTGCCATGCTGGATCATTTGTGAAGAAGGGCAGTTCAAAAAATAAAGGTAGGATAAGGTCATCCATAAGAAAACACACGCAATCAAGTCATTTCTTAACCCACTCTCAAAAATCCAACTCCAAACATTTCAAAACTTGGGACATCAGTTTGGTTTCATCTTCTGAAGCTGAGCATATGCAGAACCTATGACCCAGAAATTCTTTTCCTAGAAATATTTCTGTAAATACACACCAGGAAATCTGTACAAAGATGTTTAGAACAGCCTTGTTGAATACTGACAGAAACATGTAAGCAGCTAAATTAAAAGGAGAGTAAGTAAGTTGTACACGTACATGTAATATGCTATGGAAGTTAAAAAATGAACACATGAATGTGGACACAAAAATATGGATGGCTCTTTTCAGAATAATTTTAAATAAAAAGAAGTCCTGAGACAAGGTCCTGATGCATGAACTATTGACATGTTTAGAACTGGAGGCTGCCTGGCGCTAGCAAAGTGTTCGCTCAAGTAAGAAGACTGAGGATGCCTCTGGTGACAAAACAACTGAGAGATCCTGACATAAGTCCTTGCTTGTCAGAGACTGATGCTTCTGCCAGATGTATGGCTGAAAATAACTATAACAAGGAAAGGTATTCCAGTTATTTCTTGAAGTACAAAAACTGCCGGAGATTCTGGAATTCTATCATGGTCCAAAGAAGACAGAATGGAGTGAAGCCATTTATGCCTATAGCAGCAGAAAGAGCTGAAATCTTGGGAACAATGGGAAAGATGCCCTATTGGATGTTTGTATTAAAATTTATTATATAACTAAAAGAAAAGAAGTCTTAAGAGATTATGTACATAATTATACTTTCTACCAGATATGATAGAAATGTACTACCAGGTAATTAGGGAACAATAACCACCACTTTTGGGATAGTGGCACTTAAATAGGGGAGAAAAGAGAAATAAGATGGGAAAAGCATATAGCGTTCCACTTTTAAAATTTCTGATGGAAGTTTTACAAATGTTTGTTCTGGAAAATGACTAGAAAATGACTTTGTATGGAGCAATACTGGGATGAATCATAAATCAAAGATCATATAAATCCAATTCTATGGATCTGAGACTCAATTAAAAATAAGAATCATGTGAGGGAGGTACTACCATTAAATCTTTCTTGAAAGAGGGGGCCCCTGAGACACAGGAAGTCTAATACTTGAAAATAAAAACTTGGACCAAGATTTCTAATCCAGGTGGTCTCATTCAAGGCTCATGATCTTAGTCACATGCTTCAAAAAGAGGAGAATTAGTTCCTGTTATATCAGTATTTCCACCGTGTGGATTATGTAGGTAAAACAGAGAAAATGAAAGAAATAAAATAGAAAAAGTATGGACAGTAACAGCAATACCAAGCACAAACAGTATTTTTCAATTAACACGGAAAGCCCTGATACTATAATTCTAAGACTCTAGGTAAGCACAGAGTACAACAAATAACATACACAACTTGAAAGAGTAATACTAAAGATTTGAAGAGTAGAATATAAATGGCATGGGAGTATGCTTTTAGAGCCAGAAGCTGAGGCTGAGAACAGAGATATTAACACAAAGTAGAAAGAAAACATGGGTGGTTAATATATAAACTACAACTGTGCAGTATAAATTACCCATTCTGGGTCATATGGATGACCTGAGTGCCAGTTGCAGTTGGCCTGTGTGCCAGTGTTTAATAAAATGTTTATAAAATGCTAGATGCCTCACCCCATATATACCAAAGTCACTCACATCTTTCTCCCCTGACTATTCTCCCTTGTCTGTACCAACCCAAACATACGGCACATATCCTCCCATGTGAATTTTCCCCAAAATATTTACCCAATGCATTTTGAATGTTAATTTAGCATGAAAACGAATTTAAACTTCGCTGTTAATCATCCATGTTCGAAACACCTTGAGCTGTCATGCCACTAGGCGTTCCTCACCCACGACTCTTCTCCATAGGTGGCGGCGAAGGACTACGTGTATCCTCATTCTCCCACTTCTTTCACCTCCCCTAGAAAGTCTTCCTTGGCACAAACGCAGTTTCATATTCACTTCTTACACAGCGGTTTACTGTTGCTTGACTGATTCAGTTCCATTGAACTCCAGTAAATCACTTCTTAGCACTTAACGTAGCAGGCACTGAGGAGAACGAAATAAGGGTTTGCTCGCACCATCAAAGGACCTCTTAGTCTAAGAAGGATTGCGAGCGTGTCGAATCAGAATATCATATGTAATATGGTGAAAGAAACAACGGGGACAACTACAAGATAGTGTGGGAGCTGATTTCATCAAATCTTGGATCTTGGACAAGATTTCTGAAGAAAATAAAGCCTCCTTGAGCTTTGGAGGATGAGGGAGAAAAGAATTCCTGGCTAGCAAGTAGGTTGGACAAAGAAGGAAAAGCATAGGACAGGAGGGGTGTAAGCAAGCATAAATTTGGTTTTCACTATAAGGTATAGCAACTTCTTACACCACAGCTCTATTTTAACCTCTAATAATCTTTAATAGCTGTTGACTAGGCTAGTCCTGAAGTTGGTCTTAATCACTTACTGCTTCCTCAGCCTTCACCTATTCTGGGATGTACCTGTCGATTCCATCAGTCTTTATTTTCCATCTGCCTCATAGTCACCCTCCACCAAAATATAAACCTCCCACTTAAGGAAAAAAACATTATGATACTACTTCAGTCCAGTAGCTTTTCAAGGGATCAAAGCCAATAGTGGATCAAATGCCATTAGGATTTAACTTTCCTCTTCTCTTTGGAACCAGATGACAATTCTTTAGTTTATCTCCTGATAGATCACAATACTCTTTAAAAATATCATAACTGGAAGCATGAAATTTCTTACATCATAATCAATAAGATGTTGCTATAAATCTCTTCCATTTCTTTCTCATGTCTTAGAACCATCCACTATGATAAAGGTGTTCTCAAATGTATCACAAGAAAGGAGCTTTCTCTTGTTCACTTTGTATCATGCTGAGAACAGCATTTGACAAATTGCCTTGCTTAAAAATTGCCTATTTGTTTTGACTAAGGATATGAGATTTTTCATAAATGAAAATGTATTTTTATACTTATACTTACACAGCCTTTTAAAATGCAACTAATTGCAACCACCTTTATAAAGCAAATAAAATTAGTGTGACTGAATGATTTATATATAGAACATAGCATCTTTTCTTTTTGATATTAAAAGGAAAATGTTGTTTAAATCACATGTTTATATTAAAACCAGTGGATTAATTCCAGGAAAAGTTATTTCAAACATTTTTTTGATGTAGAGGTCCCAGCAACTGATATCCCTATCTTTAAATTGTGAAATTTATGAAGTGGTAAATAAGAAGTTATTCTGTTATTTTATTTAGCTGTTATTTCAAGGAGAGAACCAAAGAGACATATTACCACTTTACTGGACTTTCCTACTATCTATCTATTTATAAAAAATCTTCTTTGAGAAAGGATTTAATCTGGATTGCAAAGTTACATGAACACATTTAGCTAACATAAATGAAACTAGGGCAAAAGGAAGAAACAAAAGACATAAAATACAAGTAAGAATGATGTTAAAATAGACATTATAAGACCTATATGATTTCTATAATGACACAGTGTGGCTCTAAGTAATCTACCAGGTCCACTAGAAAATGGAAGCTTGATTAGTTACTCAAAGTATAGAATCCATAAACAGCAGACTTCCAGGACAAGTACAATTATGGCATTAAGATCAGACAAATTTAGAATATATTCAGTAGTGTTCTTATATTTTACTTCAATATAAACTGATGATCCCAGCAGAGCAGAATTTAATAAAAGCAATTCTACATGGAGAAAATACCTCCTACTGACTGTGCCATTTACCTACTTGTCGTAACCTTTTCCAGGAGCTGAGTCACAGCATTCAGTAGCTAGAACAGTCACAAATGTAGAATATTCCTATTTATTTTTGTTTCTGAATTATCTTTTCATTTTTATGCAATTTATTTCTAAATACCAAGTGCAGAAATAAAAAATAATTCTGTATCTTTAATGTGTCATTTGAGAATCACCAATAAGTTTGCCTTACATTAAGTTTTTGTCTGCTGCTATATAAATAAAATTATGATCTTTGCCATTTAAAAACTCAGAAATATTCCTCCACTTCCTGTTTGTGTGAAGTCTGTGGAGTTTAGTAGTGCATTCACTACAGCATTTAAACCCTGCTATTGTTATTTGATAAATTATGACAAAAATACATAAAGGCTACCTTGTTTGACAAAGTCATGATGACTTAGCAAATAACGATGTTTTTCTTTTAAAAAAAAAGAATAATATGAAACTGTACTTTTGGTAGATAATTGTTTCACCTTGTAAAAATAAGGTTAAAAAGAAAATAGCTTAGATCTGAACTAACTTTTTAGAGGGATATGGAACTTTGGGATCTAAATTGAACAAGCCTTTGTGTCATGGCCAGATGCTACCCACTGAAGCTAAAGGCTTTCACATACATCTGTGCAATAGAAAGTACCCTGGCAGCAACCACATGACCAAAGTTTGCTTAACTCTGAAAGTTGTTAGTATACTCAAGATTCCTCAGCCTGTGAGTAAGTAAGCAAGGGAATCTGGATTGAAATTCAGATTCTCTGCTTTGGAGACCAGTGTTCTTACTAAAACACAAGTTATTTGTGAATGACTTTTAATTAGCTGCTTTCAAATCTATCTAAAATTGTATAACAGCAAACAAAAAAGTTTTCAGTATATGCAATCAACGGTTTACTTACGGGTTTATTTACAGGTTACCAAAGACATTTAAAGTGTTGCTGTGTCATTCAAAAATAGCTTCTTTTCCTTTAACTAAACAAATCAAGCAATTAATTTATCAATTTACCTAGGCAATGAATATTTGTGGAAAATTTTCCAAATGTGGGTACCACACTCAAATTTGTAAAACAAATTAATTAAGACACCAACTGAAAAAAAACACACAAACCAAACCCTATTGTACTTTTTTGGGTTCATGCTTTAAAATACTGCTGCTCTGGATTTTTAATAGCAAATACTGAAAGCAAGTCATGAAACCATAAAACTGAAGCCAGGTAAATATGTACTTCAACAAAATCCAACTCTACTTAAATAATAGAAAAAAGTTTGATTCTATAATGATAAAATTCAAAAGTGCCAGGTAGCCAGTTAAAAATACCTGGGAGGAAAATAAATGACACAAAGAAAAGCAATCAGTACAAATAGATGAGAAATAAAAAGACAGTAAGATCAGCAGACAAATGCAATGAAACAGCTGTTATATATGCTCTGTGAGTTCAGTTAGGCAGAGAAAAAGAGGACTGTTATGAAAAAGATACAAATATGCTGGAAGGTACCAAACAGATCCAGAAGTAACTTTAGATTTTAAAAGATGTGTGTTTAGGTAGGGTTAAGAGAGGATTAGGCAATGCAGAAGAAAAGATCAGTGATTTTGAAAGCATAATGCAAACTATTTAAAATTACACAAAGAGATTTTAAAAAGACTGAAACAACAGACACATAGTGACCTGTAGGACAACATCTAAAGCTAATGTTTCCAAAACTATATTGAACAGGAGTGGTAATAATGGACATCCTTGTCTTGTTCCTGATTTTAGTGTGAAGGATTTCAGGTTTTGACCATTTAGCATGATACTGACTATTGGTTTTTCATAGATGGCCTTCATCAGATTGAGGTAGAGACCATCTATTCCACTTTTTGTAGGGTTTTTATCATGAATGCATGTTGGATTTTGTCAAATGCTTTTCGTGCATCAATTGAGATGATCATACGGTTTTTGTCCTTTGCTCTATTGCTATAGTGTATTACATTGATTGATTTGCATATGTTGAACCATCCCTGCATCCCTGGGATGAATCCCACTTGGTCAGGGGGCATGATCTTCTTGATGATCTTCTGCATTCTATTTGCCAGTATCTTATTAAAGATTTTTGCATCTATGTTCATTAATGAGATTAGCCTATTGTTCTTTTTTCGGTTGGGTCTTTCTCTGTTTTGGGGATCAAGGTGATGCTTGCTTCCAGGAATGAATCCAGGAGTATTGCTTCCCTTTCAATTTCATTGAAGAGTTTAAACAGTAGTGGCAGTAGTTCCTCTCTAAATGTCTTGTAGAATTCAACAGTGAAGCCATCAGGAGCCTGGCTTTTTTTAGTTGGTAAGCTTTTAATTATGCTTTCAATTTCATTGATCGATATTGGGTTGTTTAGAATTTTTAGGTCTTCTTCATTCAACTTTGGCAATTCATACGTATCTAGGAATCTGTCCATTTCTTCTGTGTTTTCCATCTTATTGGCATATAGGTTCTCAAAGTAGATATTGATGATCCTCTGGACTTCTGCTAGTCCGTTGTAATTTCACCCTTTTCATTCCTAATTGCATGGATTTGGGCTTTTTCTTTCCTTTTTCTGATAAGGTTGGCTAAGGGTTTGTCAATTTCGTTTGTTCTTTCAAAGAATCAACTCTTGGCTTCATTGATTTTTTTGTATCATTCTCTTAGTGTCCACTGCATTGATTTCTGCCCGGATCTTTATAATTTCCTCCCTTGTATGAGTTTTGAGTTTGTCCTGCTCTTCTTTTTCTAAAAGCTTGAGGTTCAGCATTAGGTTGTTTAATTGGGCTCACTCTGTTTTCCTAATATGAGTATTCACTGGTATGAATTTCCCTTATAAGACTGCTTTCATTGTGTTCCATAGCTTCTGATATGTGGTATTGTCATTGTCATTTAATTGAAGGAACTGTCTGATTTCTTCTTTAATTTCCTCTGTGACCCATTGGTTTTTCAGAAGTGTGTTGTTAAATTTACATTTTTTATAAAATTTTTGTAGTTTCTTTTGCTATTGATTTCCAATTTCATTGCACTATGGTCTGATAATATACAGGGGATAACTTCAATTCCTTTGCACTTACTTCAACATGTTCTATGAGTGAGTATGTAGTCTATTTTGGAGTAAAACCCATGTGCAGTTGAAAAGAATGTGTATTCTGATTTTGTGGGGTGGAACACTCTGTAAACATCTGTTAAGTTCATTTGTTCAAGAGTTTTATTGAGTTCTAGTATTTCGTTGCTTATTTTTTGTCAAGTTGATCTATTTGTGACAGGAAGGTATTGAGGTTCCCCACTACTATTGTATTAGTGCTTATTTGATTTTTCATGTCTGTTAGTATTTGTTGTATATAGTTGGGCTCACTAGTGTTTGGTGCATAGATATTAATGATTGTAATCTGTTCCTCTTAGATTTTTCCCTTTACAAGGATGTAGTGTCCTTCTCTGTCTCTCTTAATCAGTGTTGGTTTGTAATCCACTTGATCTGCAAAGAGCATGGCTACTCCTGCTTTTTGGAGGGTTCCTGTCACATGGAGTATCATTTTCCACCCTTTAACTTTCAGTCTATGAGTTTCTTTTTGAATTAAGTGCATTTCTTGTATACAGCATATTGTTGGATCTTGCTTCTTAACCCATTCTTCCAGTCTATTTCTTTGGATTGGTGAGTAGACACCATTAATATCAATGGTTTAACTGACATGAACTGACTTATCATTGTCATTACTTTTTCTTTTTGTTGGATTCTCCCCCTTTGCATTTAATTTCTTGTCATGCCTTACGGATTCATTCTGCTTGGCTTCCTGGTGTTGTGATCCTCATTGACTTTTCCTAGGATTTTGTCTAAAAGGTTTTGGAGTGCTGGTTTGGCATTCATGAAGTTCCTAAGGTGCTCTTTGTCATGACAGTATCTTATTTCTCCATCGATTTTGAAAGGTAGTTTTGGAGGGTACATCAATCTGGGTTGGAGGCTGTTTTCCTTTAGGCCTTGGAATGCATCATTCCAAGCTGTTCTTGCCTTGAGGGTTTGCATTGAGAAGTCTGCTGTGATTCTGATGGACTTTCCTTTGTATGTGATTTGTTTCTTTTCTCTAAGTGCTTGTAGAACTTTGTTCTTCTGTTGGGTTTCTGGAATTTTAACAATAATATGTCTATATGTAGATTTTTTTTGATCAAGGCTAATTGGAGTCCTATATGCCTCACTTATCTGTATGTCAAGTTCTTTTCCTCTGTTTCGGAAGTTTTTTGCCATTACTTCTGTGAACAGTTTTTTTTTTATGTCATCTACATGTTCTCTTGTTTCTTCATTGAATCCAATCAGTCTTATGTTATTCTTCTTTGCATTGTCTAGCAGCTGCTGGATTCATTTCTTGTGTTCCCTTACACTTTTAAAGCAATTCTTCTTTTCCTGGTCACTAATTGCAGTCTTATCTTTTATATCTGAAATTCTGCCTTCACATTGGCTCATTCTGCTGTGTAGATTTTCAATATAGTTTTTAATCTCCTGGAAATCTGTTTGCATCTGTTTTAAGGATTCCATTTGTTTCCTATGTTGGGATTCCATCATGTTTCTCAGTTCCTCTCTAGATTTATTAATCATGTCTTGCACTATGAGCACAACTTCTGCTGTTATCTGAGAAATTATTTCTGATTTCATTTTTTCCAGATCCTCTTTTGTTACTAGTTTGGGAGTTCAGGAGGTTCAGCATCACAGTGTACCATCTTGCTTCCCTTTGAGTTGGTCTAGGTGATCTGGAAGTCTGATTTTGAAACTTGTTTACTTGTCTTCTCATTTTGACAGAGGATGTCCATGTGTGTGTGTGTGTGTGTGTGTGTGTGTGTGTGTGTGTGTGCTGCCACCCACACAGCTCACCTCCTCTGCACAAGGAGTGGTGCTACAGAGGCCTAGAATCCTCCTCCTCTGCCCTGGGAGGACTGCTACAGTGGCCTGGAAGCCTCCTCCTCTGCACTGGGAGCAGCGGTATGGTGGCCCAGAACCAGAGAGACTTTCACTAAGATTTCAGAAGAAGGACAGGTTGGCCAGGCAAGAACCCTTGAGAGGATGAGCCATGAAGCTGTGAGACTAAAGCCAAAGGTGCAGTGGAGATCCCAGGAAGTTGAAGATTCCATTAATGTGGAATGTCTGCAGAGAAAAACAGCAGGCAGCAAATGGAATCAGCCAAACAAAGAGGCCATGTGTCTTGTAACCAGCAAAGCCATGGGGCAGAATTGCCCTCTGGAGCTCACATCTCACTATCATGTGCCCCAGATGCCAGGCATGGAGTTACAGATTTAATTTTTGCCTGCTGGATTTTAGTCCTATATTGATCCCTTTCCTTTGGTGAGGCTCCTTGGAAGGTTGGGGAGGTCACTGTGAGTGTACTTGAAAGAGTGTATTCTGTCTCTTATCTTTCTCTACTTCTTGACCTCCATGGTGTTGGCAGCTTCCCTCCACCATGCCCTTTCACCATGTTCTTTCTATCTTGAAGCCAGCTGACTGTGGACTGAACCCATTGAAACTGTGAGCCAAATAAACCTCTCTTCCTTTAGTTCTAGCTTTTAGTTATTGTGTCTCATCAGCTACAAAGTGATTAAGTCAGAGTTTACAGCTTAGTAAGGAAAATGGACAGAGACAGATAATTACCAATACTGTACAGTGTGGGCAGAATGACTTGGTCTGTCTTAAAAGTCATCTCTGACTCAGAGACCAGATGAGTATCTGGGATCTGCCTCTATCCTCTCTCTCTCTCTTCCTAATTAGTTTTTAATTCTTCTGCCACCAAGTCAGAGTTCTTTATTCTCAGAGGTAATGATGATCAACACAGAAATGGACTTGATATTTCGTTCTTTTGTGGGAAAATGATGGGGTCTCATAGAGTTGTTGTCTAATTGTAGAAGGCCTTAATCTGTAAGCCAAACCTTTGTGATTTTTGTATACTTTTCTACCCTTAATGTCAAAGTCATTAGGCTAACAGTCTCTCTCTATCCTGGGCAAAGCTGAGAATGAACTCAAGAGGGGAAGAGATGTAGAAACCTCTTTGTGCCGGACTTGTAAGTCACAAGAGGAGGACTAGGTCTTGTTCTTGAGTGTGGCCCTCTCCCTACTGCACCTCACACATACCTTACTGCTAATTTGTGTGTGAGTTGAATGAAATGAAGAAAGAATGAATGGATGACTTACAGATAGATGCAAGAAAGTGTTGGCCAGGAAATATGGGCATTTCAATGAATGGAAAAGAATGTTGCAAGTACAGAGAGCATCATATTCAAAAGTATATGCAAAAAAGAAAAAGCCAGGGAGAGTATAAGAAGTTGCAGGGAAATGCAAGCAGTCTGGTGAGAACTGAGAGTAAGTGGGTTAATAAGAGTTGGAGGGTAGATGTAATTCTGGGTCAGATGGATTGGCACTACTTAGAATGGTATAATATCTAGATAGGAAAGTATTAAACCACCTTCTTTATACCATGGATTTATAAAGGTATAACAATAAACACATATATCCTATGTTTTAAACACATATTTTCAGTTTTTCTCAGTTTTAGTAACTTTCTCTTAGTTGTAGGGGTTGGGAAACTCACAATCATTCTGTAATTTAAACATACTGTTAATCAGGCTGAAAATTAACATTTTCTTTCTTGTGCCTACAGCAATGCCTTCTGAGGCTGCATTTTAATTAGAAATGTCCAATTATAATACATGCCTCTAATGAAGATATAAAAGGACAGGAAGAGAAGCAGAAAGAACTGGAACACAGAAAAGTAAAATTGTAAAGGGCAGCCTTTATTTAGTTTCTTGCAATTGCTCTCAGAATTCACTATCTCCCTTAAAAGAAGCAAAAATTATATAAATTATATATAATTTATAATTATCTAAATTATATATAATTTATTAGTAACAATTGCACTTTGGAAGGTGTTAAAGCCACACCTCTTTTCTGTCTGAGTGCTTAAGCATAATAATACTAATCTTAAAGTTGTCTATGAGCAGAAAGTGTTGCTCTTTCCCAATTGTTCTTAGGTCCCTATTGCATTGTTCAGGTATCCTTGTCAAAAAGTTTCAAGAAGAGAAATCGTCAAGTGCCAACACTTGCTCTTTTCAACTTAGGATCTCATCTCATGTTTTAGACATCTTTGGTTTATCAGCTTTAATTCTTCACTTGATCTTAGCCAAAAGGCCAAGAAGCGATTATCAGATTTAATTCTTAATTACTGGAACATTAACTCTGCCAGTTCTAGGTTCACATAGCACACCTTGGGAATATTTCCTCTCTCTTACTTAAGAAATGATTGAAATTCTGAGGTCCTAGATGAATTTGCACAGTAGCATTGAAGTCTATTTTAATGAAAATTATAAGCACAACACTTTCTTTTAACATACTGACATCTGTTCAAAGATGGAATAGCACATTCAGATTAATGGTCTGTGTAAATAGATACATTTAAATCCAGAGGCAGGAAAAAGTTTTACAAACCTATACCCACTATTAGTAATCTGCTTTTGCTCCATTTTTGTCCATAAGGAAGTCTAAGACTTTTAGGAAGCAAGTCCCAGCAGGAAACGTATGCCCACAATTTATCTATTATATATTAGATGTTTCTTTCTATAAATTTAATTCTCATACTCCTACAAGTTGGATAGGTTATTTTTCTTATCCATCTTATTGGTAAGCAAAATCCAGATAAGAGAGTTAATTAATGACATAACTAAAATGAACCCAAGTCTGTGTTTGATGCCTTAAATTCATAAGAACAAGCATTTAAAAACATGAAATTAATTACTTGAAAATAACACATCCTTGTAGAAACATCCATATAAATTATTCTGAACAGAAGAGACTTGGAATGAATACATTTCTTTTGAAGTTTATGATTACACAATCTAAGAAAGCTCTATTTACTAAGGGTCACACTTACATATTCTGTAGAAAAAAAATCATATCTGAGCTCTTTCTAGAATCATAAAAGCAAAGAACATTTTCTTCCATCCTGAATATCAGAAATTGTAATGAACCTATGGGAATATTCCTATAATAAAATTCAAATTCTGGAAAATTTGCCTCAACAAAATTTTCATTTGAAAAGGAAATAAAATACAGAATGAAACAGATTTCCCTGGGAGAACTCTGTGTGGAAGGGACAAAGATGGCTCTATAGGTTTGACATTTCCCTTTCTTCAGATCTCATTGAGGTGCTTTAATAAGGCAAGTGCTAAGGAAGCATGGAGACTATGACTGAAGGGAAAACTGCTTGATGAAAGCACAGGAGATAGGGAGAAACTCAAACTCCATCCCTGACCCTCCAGTTTCTCTTCTTCTTTATGGCCTTTCCCAGTACTTTAGCTTCCACACAATTGGAGACTCTTTCCAAATGAGAGTTGTAAGTTAGCAGAAGTACCCACCTTCTACCACACTTTTGACTAAATACAGCATAGAATTTAAACACAAAGTCTCTAAAACCTCTTGGCTTGAGTTTGTACTCTAGCTTTGCCATGTTGAACATGCCTCAGTTTCCTCATCTATAAAATAGAAATAATAATTTGATCTCCCTCCACATAGTTGTGGTGATGATTAAATGTGAAATAGAGCAACACTTGAAGGTAGGTTTGCAATTAACATTAGCTGTTGTTACACTTTGAAGAAGTTGTAAATTTTATTTTCTAATTTCATACTAATATTTTAATAGAAATTCCATTTATACTTTCAATTTAACTACAAAAAAATAATGTTTTTGCTTTAGGCTTCATCATTGCCTCATTAAATACTCAGAGAGAAATATACCACTTGTCCCTGAAAAATAGTTCAAATCTCATTGGGCACTAACTTCTCAAGCTTTTTTATGCTTGCAGGTTTATAATTATGTGTTTTAAATGAGTTGAAATAGGAGCATTCACACTCTATTCTCTCTATTTCCTCCATTTTAAAGGAAATAATATTCTAATTTATTAATTCACTTTCAGTCACAACCTACCTAGCAGCATGCTGATCTATTCATATATACATATAATATACATGTATTGTATATATATACATGTGTGTAAATATACATATAGTCATTAAAACCACCTATTATTTTACTCTACTTTAAATCATATAAACAAGGTTACAGAAAGTGACCTGCCCATCCCAGGGGATTTTTTAAGTTTAACACCTGAAAATTCCCACATCCAGCAAATCTTTTAGGTCCTGGATAAACTGAAATAGTTTATCTTTCTATATTATTCACACTGGATATATTTATCCTACTTTCATCTTCAAAATATCCCAAGCCATTAGAAAAAGAAGCACAGTGGAAATAGCACTGGACTTTCAACTTTGAATCTCCGTTTTCAAATAATATGATTCTTTGGGCTTTCTGTATACTGTTAGCAGTTCAGTCAGATACTCAAGATTCTAATGTATAAATTGAAGCTGGGAATATTTGCCTTTGTTACGCTGGGGCTGTTGGGATTATCAAAAATAACACAGGTCACATAGACAAAATGTCAAAGGAGAAAAAAGTTCACATGTTATCTCTTTGATTTTAAAGTTTTGTACAAAAGTTTGTACATGGTGTTCCTATCAATTAATAGTGGTTACCAGAACTTAGAAGTTGAAGTATTATCCATGGAGTTTTTGGGTTTTTGCCCAGATATTTCATGTACAAGTATTAAATAATTGCATTTTATATTTGCTCAGTAGTAAAAATTCACATCCCTCTGGCATTCTGGTATTCTTGTCCATAAGAAAGTTACCAAATCTATCCCGAGACCTTTCCAGTACAAATGTCTTTTCAGATAAAAAGTGGTAAGAAATCCTCAGATTAAGTACTTGCTGTCTCACAAGCAGATATTTTTTCATATCATGATAAAAATATTATTTCCATAGGATCATTGTTTTTACAGAAGTGGTTCAATGTGCCGGCATGCATCTAACTTCCCAACAGACCTTAACTGTTCCATTATGAATCGTCTGAATTTCAGTGACTTGTGTGGCCTCACTATGCCTGCACCTTACCATGCCTGGACCTCACTTTCTGTGAAATGGAAATGCTAGTAGGACATATCAAACAGGAATGCTATGAGGACCTCAAGGAGAGATACAGCTCAAGGGACTGGAACAGCACCTGGCACAATATGAGTGTTCTACAAAAGATAACTATTTTACCATTCTTCTTCCATTGGGCCTATCACTGGCCTAGGTTCACAGAAGAAGTGTTGGATAAGGTTGCCTGTGCCTTTAAGGAGTAGTTTATATGTGTAACAAATGCCTTGATGGAGGCGAGCCTGGGTCACGCAAGTTTCCCGAACCAAGGTTTCCTGAAGAATCCTGTACCTGCTCTCTCCACTTAATTTAGAAAGGGGTCTAGCCTTCTGCATTCATTTCCTCATATACTTCATAGAAACTCCAGTTGAAACCTTAATCTCAAATCATTTCTAGTCTTCAACTATGCTGAGCCTTCAATATTTTCTTTTCTAAAATAGGACAGTAGGACTTTTTGACATTTCAGGTACATATCATGGTCAAAAAAATTGCTTTTGTCTATATCTCAATGCCTTCTCTTCTGAATATTTGCATTACTAATATCTTAGTGCCCCAAATCAAACAAATCTTTGTTTTCATCTTAACTTTTTCATAGGTTGTTTTGTTCAAGGGAATGTTGCCAGAATATCAATTAGCAAGCTAAATATTTGGTTTCTCCATATTTTGGTAAAATGAGAATATAATTGAGGATATCTCAGATCACAATAAGTGAAATAGAGAAACACTAAGTAGAGATTGTAAACTCTAGATTGACTGGTAGTAGCAAGAATTTGGAGACACTGTTTGCAAAGCACCTATTACTGGTAGATCGCCCATAAACTAGTTTTTATTACAATTGTGGTATGGGGAAGAAAAAGAATGTGGAAATTTTATTTTAAAAATTCAGGGAAGATAGATTATTAGAATTTAGAAACAGATTACTTTTGTTATTTAAGGGAGGATAGATTAATGAGATTTGAATTCTGGCCTCCAGTATGTGATTAACTTAAAAACACAAAGAAATAGTTCTCCATATTGAAAACACATTGAGAGAATAATTTCATTAGTTAAGAGAACAAGATAAGGCAATCTGAATGTGTCAGGGAAAAGGTGTAAATTATCACAAGGAGAAACAGAGGAGAATCCATAAGACAAATCTGTGTACAGTGATGAATCTGAATCTCTGAAGGGCTCTGATGAGAGTTTTAAATAAAGTGAAAATTGACTCAGTCACTGTTGTTTGGCAGAACTCAATTTCAAGGCTCTATAACTCCATAAAATTCTGATTCTGTGGTGCTGGTTCCTGTACTGGAACATGAAGGAAATCAAGAAGGCAGCTTGGAATGTGAGGTGGAGGCAGCTGAACCATGGTCCACTTTGGTTGATGGTCCATCTGTGGGGGACAGAAGGTGGATTCCAAGCTTTGGGTCTGCTGGGCAGACCTCCCGAAGACGCTGCAGGCTAATCTTGCCACCTTCACTTGTCCTTAGTGGTTAGGCACACAATAAACACACGACACAAGAAAATGGTGAAAAGATCTAATCACGATCTTGAAAGCACTCTTATTTTTCCAACAGGGAGGAAAAAAACAAATACTATGTGCCACGTTTTTTATGGGTGTTAAAACAAAAGTTAAACAATGAATCTGGCCTATGAGAAGTGGTAGGGCTTCATTCTGCAGGAGAGATTGTGACTAATAATCATGCCTTCAATAACTGCACATAGAATCAAGTCAACAATGAGAGATTCACTAAACACTTTTGTCTTCTTTATTGGTTAGATTTGAGTTTGCCTATAGAAAAAAAATTACACCGAGAAAGAGAGAAGAAAAGAGAAGAGAGGAGAGGAGGGGAAAAGAGAGTGGAGGAGAAAAATGGTTTACTAGCTTTTAAAAAGTATAAATATTTTCTTTCTCATATAAAAGAAGTATAGCAATAGGAAGTCAAGAGTGAGCCTGCCCAGGAACATCAGAGACCCAGGCTTTTCTACCAATAAGATCTTAGCATCTTCAAAGTCGCTTCATGCTCTATGATAGCCAATAAATCTTCAGCTACCCCATCTGCTTCCCAAGAAGAAATAAAACTCAAAACAGTCCATCTCTTAGCTTGTAGCCTCCCTTTGGCATTCTTGGAAGTCCTGAAGAGTAACTTGCACTTACAGTGCAGGACTGCAAGAAAAGCTGTGAATTATACCCCAAAAGTGTTCATACTTCTCAAGGGGAAATTAATATTGGGAAGCAAATAGCAATATCTGCCAAGATATCTGGAGTGAATATTCCCTACAAAAATCATATGTACCAAAATGAAGCATTGCTTTCTTCCCTAGAGATGAAAATATTATCAAACATAAGAGTCTCCTTTACACCATTTAATTTGTGACAAGTGGTTTCACTTAATGTTTTCATCGAATACTTTTGAAGCTCCACACTCACAATGTGTTAAAACGAAAATTCTGAAACTCTTAGCTGAAGCAGTGGAGATGATGCAGAACCCTGAATTTTTCAGTCAAGGGTAAAAAATGATAATTGTTGTAAAAGTTGTGCAGAGTGTTTATGAGAGCTTTATGGACTCTGGGCACCCATCCATTGGGAAGTAACAGCCACAGGAACTAGAGACTGATTCAAACAGAAATGTAAACAGGGCACAGGCTCGCACACTGCAACCCACAGGAAACAATCCCAACTTCAACTAGGTTGTGGAAGGTACAGTACAAGGGTTAATCAAACAGGGGTTCAGAGGGCATTTCTCCGGTAGAGAGAAGAAAAGAATCCCAAGAAGAAAAACTTAATAAGAATTCTGTAGACTCATAGAAACAGAAGAGGTAACAGGTTATGGTCTGTTTTATACTATAGCACATGGGCCTGACTCACCCACTGTTCCTCTGTGGGTATCATTTTCAAGGTAATTATTCATCCACCTGATTCATCAACCACATTTTAAATTTATTATTGAAAGTGGTATGCCAGACAAATATAATCTTAACAAAACCTTCATCTTTAGTTCTTCATCTTTGCTTTGATTGCCTTTCTCCTCTAGCATGAAAATTTTAAAAACATTAGTTTGCCCAAATTTTCTTGTTACTTAGCCATGTTGATTAATGTACATGAAATACAGCCACAATGCAATATTTTACTCATGCTGCATTTACATTTGCTAAACAAATTCTACCCTTTTCAAAATAACCAGGAAGGAGAAAGACATATCTAAGGTGGTCACCATAGTCCAAAACTTCTGGGAGCTTGTCTTTTAGAATGTAACTGGGACTGTGGCATATTTTTGGCATTCCATTTTTTCTTTTCTTCTATGCTGCTCAGTTAATGGGTACTAAAGGGCTGAAGGAATTCAAGAAATTTCAGAATGAGTTGACTTTATACAAAAGGTCTTGGGAAAACCTAGAACATGTGACTATGTGCACCCAAATTCAAATCTCAGCTCTACTCCACACTACCTGGCAACATGGGGCAACTTTCTTACCAGCTGCTTGTCTCCGAATTTTTCCTACAAAGGGCTGCAAAGAATAGCTTTTCTGCATAATAAGATTTCTGGTAGGCCTTAGGCTTTAGGCAGGATTTATGTACTTTAGATGTCAGAATAAGGTCTCTGGCAATGACCAAGAGAAATTGAGTACTGGTGAACAAATAAGTCTGAACACTAACTACTAACTAATTTGTTCTAACAAAATATTTTTAAGCAATAAAGGTAAGTCTGAACCACCAAGCATTTGCTGTTAAAAAAATAAGCAAAATGCCTGTATAATTAATGACAAATCTTTTAATAATCATAGATTCTCAGTAATGTAAAGAGCAGAACAAGATGTTTTAAAATTAACACTTCCATTCTGAAGACAAATGAAAAGTAACTGACAGATCAAGATCCTCTCTATCTTGATAACTTTTGATCCTCATAACCTTCCTTCCAGGGATGCTCCAGAATGAGATCACTGCTGTTCCTCACTCATCCGATAAACACAGAGCTGTGTCAGCCTGACAGGTCCAACTCAGGTGGAGGGAATAAAGTAGGAAACTGGAATCTGTTATTGTAAAGATCTCTAAATATTATAATTGCAAGCTTGACTGAATTTGTGGAAACCAACTTTCTTCCCCATTAAGAACTGAGTGGTTATCCCAAATCACCGTGTAAAGCAAGACTGCCGCCCACTTTAGCCACTATGCCCCAGCGACAGAAGCAGATGATCAGGGGCAGAGCAACCCTGCTTGCTGCCAGCACTGAGTGGGTCTCACCATGAAACAGTTCAAATACTCGAGAAGTTTTAATTTGCATATGGAATTTTACACAGATAAGTGAATTCATACATGTGAGTAGTTATAGAAACAACAGTTTAGACAAAATGTGTTTCTTTATTCCCATATGGACCCAGATTTGAAAAAGGCATATGGATCCTCGATTGTCTGTCCAGGTATTTAACAAGACTATAGGCAGCAGGTTCTGACAGCTGGTCTTGGTCCTTACCATTTTCTTCATTTTTCTTCAAACAACACATCTGGTTTCAGACAACATAGCCTTACCTACACTACATGAATAACTCCTCTTTCTGGATGCAAGCATTGTACAAGCAGTAACTGCATGTAATTTATACTGTGAGCTTGAATCAGATAGAGGGGAAGCCTTTAATGTACAAAAGAGAATTATCTCAAATCTGAGATGAAAGACTGAGGAGTACATATTTGCAATGGATTTCAACTTTTTTCCCATTATTTTTTTCCCATTTCAAAGCGTTAATCTGATGCTTCAAGAAAGTTTCCTTTAAAAAAATTTTAAGATGCTCATTATGAACTCACTATACAAGTTCAAAGGAAAATCTCTAGGATGACTTTAACTACCAAGAGATGGGAAGAATGCATCTGTGCCTGCCATGGTATTATGCTTTGACCTTCAGAACACCCACAGGGATTTAAGAATCAGTGCAGCAGATTTAAATGAATGCTACAGGGGTGTGATAAAAGCTCTCCAGATGCTTTATCTCACAACCAGGCAGATCACAATAGAGATCAGCCTAGGCAACTTAGTGAGACCTTGTCTCAAAAATAAAATAAAGGGGGCCAGGGATTTAGCTCAGTGGTTCCACCGCCTGCCTTGCAAGTGCAATGTCCTGAGTTTGATCGCCAGTACCAAATAAAATAAAATAAAAGCCAGAGGGTGTGGCTCAGTGGTATAGAGTGTTCATCTTGCATGCATGAGACCCTGATCTAATCCTAACCCAATCTTCAAGGCAGGGAGGGAGGGGGAAGGGAGAAAAAGAAAGAGAAGGAGAGGGGAGGAAGAGGAGAAGAGATAGGAGCAGAGTAAAGGGGAGGGAAAGAGACAGGAAAAGAGGAGAGGAGAGGAAAATAAAGTATCATTTTCCAAAATGACTTCTTCTGGATTGGGAAACAGAACACATGCTCCTACACACACCTGAAAAAGGGGTGAGGGGAGTTCCATAGTCAAATAACTTGCAGAAATGCTACCCACTCTATCCCTTCATAGAGATACAATTTTAATTTTAAAGGGGTATAAAATGTTCTGCAGTAAATGGATCTGTTTAGCCCAAAACTTCTCCAAGTAACTGAACGACAAAATCCTTACTGAGATTAGCAGGCTTTGTGTTTTCAGTGAAACACTGTGGGAAAATTCTCTCAATAATCATCAGTTAAAGTCTGTATCAAGGATTAGCAAACGTAATCATTATATATTTTTTAGGATTTTTATGTTGTTTAAAATAGAGTATATTTCAGGCTGGGGATTTAGGTCAGTGGTGCCACCATCTGCCTCGAAAGTGCAAGGTCCTGAGTTTGATTCCCAGTACCAAAAAAAAAAAATAATAATAACATTGGCAGAGGAGCAGAGGCCCCCAGTGCCAAGTAGCTGAGCCTTTTGGGTTGCGGTACCAGCGCCCCCACCACAGAGGAGCAGAGCCCCCCCCCCCAGGCCAAGGAGGTGAGTAGCGCAGGCACCAGCAGCATCCCCCACCACCAAATGAGAAGACACATACACAAGACTCAAAACCAGACTTCCAGATCACCTACAGAAACACCAAAGGGAAACGAGATGGAGCAATCTGATACTCAACCACCTGGAATCCCTGAACTGGCAACAAAAGAGGATCTAGAAAAAATGAAATCAGAAATAATTTCTCAGATAACAGCAGATATTGTGCCCATAGTGCAAGACAGGATTAGTAAATCTAGAGAGGACACAGATTTAAAAAATATAGGAGCTGAGGAACATGATGGAATCCCAACATAGGAAACAAATGGAATCCACAAAACAGATGCAAACAGATTTCCAGGAGATTAAAAAGTCCACTGAAAGTTTACGCAGCACCATGAACGAATATGAGGACAGAATTTCAGATATAGAAGATTGCAATTAGTGACCAGGAAAAGAAAAATTGCTTTAAAATAGTAAGGGACCCTGAGAAATCAATCCAGCAGCTGCTAGATGATGCAAAGAAGATAACAAGACTGATTGGAGTCAATGAAGAAACAGGAGAGAGTGGAGACAACATAAAAAAAACTATTCACAGAAGTGATGGCAGAAAACTTCCCAAACAGAGGAAAAGAACTTGACATACAGATAAGTGAGGCATATAGGACTCCAGCTAGTCTTGATCAAAAAAAATCTACACATAGGTATATAACTGTTAAGATTCCAGAAACCCAACAGAAAAACAAAATTCTACAAGCAGTTAGAGAAAAGAAACAAATCACATACAAAAGAAATCCCATCAGAATCACAGCAGACTTATCAACAAAAACCCTCAAGGCAAGAAGAGCATGGAGTGGCATATATAAAGCCTTGAAGGAAAACAGACTCCAACCTATATTGATGTACCCTGCAAAACTATCTTTCAAAATTGATGGAGAAATAAGATACTTTCATGACAAAGAGCACCTTGGGAACTTCATGAATACCAAACCAGCATTCCAAAAATCTTTAGACAATATCCTAGGAAAAGACACTGAGGATCACAACCCCAGGGAGCCAATCAGAATGAATCCATCAGCACAACAAGAAACTAAATGAAAAGGGAAGAAATCCAACAAAAGGAAAAAGTCATGACAATGATAAGGCAATGCATATCAGCTATAACCATCAATGTTAATGGTCTCAATTCACCAATCCAAAGAAATAGACTGGCAGAATGAGTGAAGAAGCACGATCCAACAATACGCTGCATACAAGAAACACACTTAATTCAAAAAGAAACTCATAGACTGAAAGTTAAAGGGTGGAAAACAATATTCCATGCAACAGGAACCCAAAAAAAAGCAAGAGTAGCTATCCTCTTTGCAGATCAAGTGGATTTCAAACCAACACTGACTAAGAGATACAAAGAAGGGCACTTCATCCTTGTAAAGGTAACAATCCAAGAGGAATAGATGACAATCATAAATATCTGTGCACCAAATGTTAGTGCATCCAACTATATACAACAAATACTAAGGGACATGAAAAATCAAATAAGCACTAATACAATAGTAGTGAGGGACCTCAATACCCTATTGTCACAAATAGATAGATCAACTAGAAAAAAAGTAAACAAGGAAATACTAGAACTCAATCAAATCCTTGAACAAATGAACTTAACAGATGTTTACAGAGTGTTCCACCCCACCAAATCAGAATACACATTCTTTTCAGCTGCACAGGGGTCGTTCTCCAAAATAGAGCACATACTCGCTCATAGAACATGTTGAAGTAAGTGCAAAGGAATTGAAGTTATGCCCTGTATATTATCAGACCTTAAGAATTTCATAAACGCACGGAAACTGAACAACACACTTCTGAATAACCAATGGGTCAGAGAGAAAATTGAAGAAGAAATCAGACTGTTCCTACAATTAAATGTCAATGCCAACACAACATATTGGAATCTATTGCACACAATGAAAGCAGTCTTAGAAGTGAAATTCATAGCAGTGAATACTCACAGGAGGAAAACAGAGCAAGCTCAATTATACAACCTGATGCTGAACCTCAAACTTCTAGAAAAAGAAGAGCAGGACAAACCCAAAACTCATGCAAGGGAGGAAATTATAAAGATCAGAGCAGAAATCAATGCAATGGAGACTAAGAGAATGACTCAAAAAATTAATGAAGCTAAGAGTTGTTTCTTCAAAAGAATAAACAAAATTGACAAACCCTTAGCCAACCTTATCAGAAAAAGGAAAGAAAAGCTCCAAATCCATGCAATTAGGAATGAAAAGGGTGAAATTACAATGCACCCAGCAGAAATCTGGAGAATTGTCAATACCTACTTTGAGAACCTATATGCCAATAAGATGGAAAACACAGAAGAAATGGACAGATTCCTACATACATTTGAATTACCAAAGTTGAATGACAAAGACCTAAAAATTCTAAACAAGCTAATATCAATCAATGAAATTGAAAACATAATTAAAAGCTTACCAACTAAGAAAAGCCCTGGTTCTGATGGCTTCATTGCTGAATTCGACAAGACATTTAGAGAGGAACTATTACCACTAATGTTTAAACTCTTCAATGAAATTGAAAGGGAAGCAATACTCCCAAATTCATTCCTGGAAGCAAGCATCACCCTGATCCCCAAAGCAGA
>NW_004624763.1:8173015-8215166 GCF_000247695.1 Heterocephalus glaber
ATCAATAGAGCCAAGGACAAAAACCATATGATCATCTCAAGAGATGCAGAAAAAACATTTGACAAAACCCAACATGCATTGGAATAGATGGTCTCTACCTCAATCTGATAAAAGCCATCTATGAAAAATCAACAGCCAATATCATGCTAAATGGTCAAAAACTGAAATCCTTCACACTCAAATCAGGAACAAGACAAGGATGTCTGTTCACTATCACCACTCCTGTTCAATATAGTTTTGGAAACATTAGCCACAGCAATTAGACAAGAGAAAGAAATAAAGGAATAAAGATAGGAAATGAAGAAGTCAAATTGTCATTACATGCAGATGACATGATACTCTATGTAAAAGACCCCAAGAATGCTACCAAAAGTCTTCTAGATTTAATAACCAAATTCAGTCAAGTAGCTGGTTACAAGGTCAACCCATAAAAATCAATAGCTTTCCTCTACACAAACAACAGACTCACTGAGAGAGAAATAGGGCAAATAATTCCTTTCACAATAGCATCCAAAACACTGGAATACCTAGGAATCAACCTAACAAAAGAAATCAAAGACCTCTTTTCTGAAAACTATAGCACTCTGAAAAGAGAGATTGAAGATGATATCAGAAGATAGAAATCCCTTGCTCCTGGGTAGGAAGAATCAACATAGTGAAAATGGCATACTTCGAAAACTGCTATATATATTCATTGCAGTCCCAATTGAAATCCTAGCAGCATACTTTATAGACCTTGAGAAAATAATCAAAAAATTCATTTGGAAGAAGAAGAGATATAGAATAGCAAAAGCAATTCTAGTCAATAAAGACAAGGTAGGGGGTATCACAACCCCCAACTTTAAAATATACTACAAAGCTACAGTGATAAAAACAGCATGGTACTGGCAAAGAAACAGACCTGAGGACCAGAGGAACAGAGTAGAAGATGCAGAAACAATTCCAGCCACCTCATCTCCAACAGTGGAGCCAAACACCCTCCCTGGAGGAAAAATAGCCTCTTTAATAAATGGTGCTGGAAAAATTGGGTTTCAAGTTGCCAAACAGAAAAACTAGGCTTATATCTCTCACCATGCACTAAAGTAAAATCTAAATGGATTAAAGGTCTTTTTTATATCAAATGCTTAACTGGCTGGAATATAGTAGGTTAGGTAGAACTCTTGAAGACGTTGGTGTAGGAAAAGATTTTATGAACAAAACCTCAGTTGCCCGTGAACTAGCACAAGCAATCCACAAGTGAGATCTCTTTTTATTGAAAATCTTCTACATAGCAAGAGAAACTGCCAACAGTGTGAAGAGACAATCCACAATATGGGAAAAAATTTTCACCTGCTGTTCCTCAGACAAAGGTCTACTATCTAGATTCTATAAAGATCTTTAAAAAAATCAGACCTCCCAAATTTAAAGAAAAATCCAAAAACGGGCATCTGAAATGAACAGACATTTCTCAGACAAAAAAGTAGAAATAGCACATAAACATATGAAAAAATGTTCAACATCACTGGTCATTCGAGAGATGCAAATGAAAACAATGCTGAGATTTCACCTCACCCCAGAAAGAATGGCTGCTATCATGAAATCAACCAATAACAAATGCTGGTGGGACTGTGGGGAAAGAGGAACACTGCTCCATTGCTGGTAGGAGTGTAGACTGGTGGAACCACTGTGGAAATCAGTATGGAGATACCTCAAAGAAGTAGGACTGGAAGTCCCTTTGACACAGCTATTCCCCTGCCAGGTATCTTCCCCAAAGAATTAAAAGAATCATACCATAATGATATATATATGTGCACCCATGTTCATAGCAGCACAATTTGTAAGAGCCAAAACTTGGAACAGCCCAATTGCCCATTAGCTGGAGACTGGATAAAGGAAATGTGGTTTTTTTATATAATGGAGTACTACTCAGCCATCAAAAATGAGAAATTAGAGACATTTATTGCTAAATGGATGCACATTGAGGCAATATTCTTAAGTGAAATAAATATAACACACATGTGTAAATACTGAATAGTTTCTCTATTGTGAGAAAGTGAAAGTGTAAACAAGGACTAAATGTTATAATAGATAATGTGAAATAGGAAGAAAAGGGGCAAAGGGAAAAGGGAAGTGCGAGGGGTAGGGGAAAGGAAAGAAGGGAATGGAATTAATATGAGAAAACAAAAAAAATGGAAATAAAGTCTTTGTAAATGGGGAGGGGTGGAATTGTTGAAGGGAGGGCAGGGGAAGGAGGAAAAAATAAGAACCAAGAGAGTTTATGTAAAGGTGCAAATTTCCAATGATGAATGTAACTGTATTGTACACCTAAAATAGAGTATATTTTAGAGCAATTTTAGTTTCACAGCAGAACTGAGAAGTACAGAGATTTTCCACAGATCCTCTGCTTCATACATGTATAGCCTCCCCTGTTTTCAACATCTTCCCCCCACCTTGAGCAGTACATTTGCTGTAACTGATGATTCTTTATTAAAACATCGTTATTACCCAGACACCACAGTTTCCATTAGGGCTCACTCTTGGTGTTATACATTCTGTGGGTTTGGATGTGTACCTACCATTAGAGCATCATACAGAGTTTGTTCACTGTCCTAAAATTCCTCTGAATTTTGCCTGTTCACCTCTGCCAGACCCCAACATTGACAATAACAATAATTTTACTGTCTTCGTAGTTTTGTCTTTTCCAAAATGCCATGTGGTTGGAAATAATATAGTAAGCAGCCTTTTAAAATGGTCTCCTATATTTAATAATATGAGTTTAAATTTTCTCCATTTTGTCATAGCCTGATAGTTAATTTTGTTTTAGTACTGAAGAACATACCTTTGTCTGGATACACCACAATTTATTCATCCATCTACTGAAGGGCACCATGGTTGCTTCCAAAATTTGGATAATTACTAAAGCTCCCATAATAATACATGTGCAAGTTTTTGTGTGGATATAAGTTTTCAAGTCCTGTGGGTAAATTATGAAGAAGCACAACTGCTGGATCATACGTAAAAGTAAATTTAGTTTGTTTCGTTTTTTAAATTTTTTTTTGGTACCAGGGATCAAACTCAGGATCTTGTGCTTACAAGGCAGGCAGTGACACCACTGAGCTAAATCCCCAGCCCAAGTAAGTTTAGTTTAATATGAAATTGTCAAAGTGTCATTCGAAGTAGTTGAATCATTTTGCATTCCCACTGACAATGAATGAGAATTCTTGTTGCTCTATATCCTTTCTATCATTTAGTGTTGATTTTCTGGATTTGGGTCATTCTGATAGGTAGGTACTATTATCTCGTTGTTTTAATTTGCATTTCCCCAATGACATATGATATGTAGCATTTTTGTATACACTTATTTACCAACTGTATACCTTCCTTTGTGAGATGTCTCCTTACATGTATTTGGTCTATTTTTAATTGGATGCTTTGTGTACTTATTGTTGGGTTGAGAGTTTTTTAGGGTCTACTTTGGATAGAGCACTTTATCAAAAATGTCTTCGTTTGCAAATACTTTGTCTCTTTAGATGGCTATCTTCTTTCTCTCGACAGTTATCTTTTGCTGAGCAGAAATTTTTAATGAATTTCAATTTGTCAGATCTTTCATGGATTATATGCCTTCAATGTTGCAACTGAAAAGTCATCTCTGAACTCAGGATCATTTGATTTTCTCCTATGTTATCTTCTATATTTTGTACTTTTGCGCTTTACTTTTACATTAATGACATTTTGAGTTAACTTTCGTAAGTATGCTTATTTTGGGGGATGTGCATGTCCAATTAGTCCAGCACCATTTGCTGAGTTAAGTATATTTTAAAAATATTCTCCATTAGGTTTAATGATTTTTTTCTGTGAAATAAATTTTACTTCTCCCATAGCCATTTGTGTTATTTAATTATTCATAATTTTAGAACTAGTAATGTTGAAGTTCAACTGACAATGTTGAGATTTTGTTCTTAGAGGACAGGAAATGAGGCTTTATTTAAACCAACACATAATTACTTTCTTATCCTGATTACTAATTTAGTATTTTCTTCTTCCATTCTGTTCCAGTAATCTCAGTAGCTTCCACTCAACTCTCATGTGCCAGGTACAGAACAAATTCCATCTACCAACAATGGTGCAGTTAGATAAGATTACACTCATTTTATAAAGAAGAACATGGAGTCTCTAAGATGCTTAGGGTCTTAACTAGTAAATCACAGAGGGAGGAATTGAATCCAGGTGTGCTGGAATTCAACTGCTTTCTTCTGAACCTCCCTCTGTTGTGAAAACTACCTGCTGTTTGCATTTAGTGAGAATATTATGGGTTTGTATCCAAATTAAAAGCATATCAGTTATCTTGGTTTCAAAGAAAGAAAAATAAATTGACTATGGGTCATTACTGTCAAATAAGCATTAGTACACCATCAGTCATCAGTTACCACACTGTTGCAATTACTGACTTACAGTTTCATTTAGCAACTTGTGAGTACATAACGGCTCTATCTTCTGTCCCTAAATACCCAAAGCTTACCATAGGCCCTTGAAAAATTACAAATAGAACGATAGTTAACACTTACTGAACAATTATTATGTGTTCAGCCTTGATTTAAATGGTTTGAATGTATGAAATGTTTTGAATGTTTTCTCCTCACTCCAATACCATTAGGCAAGTACTATTATTATCCCTGTGTTGCAGATGAGAAGCCTGAGTCTCGGGGAGAGGAAGCAAACTTGCCCAAAGTCCTACAGCTAGTAAATGAAAAGTGCCAAAGTTTGAGTTTTGTAGGGACTTCTGAACTCATAGCTGAATTAATAAATGAAAAAAAACTGAACTAACATTCATTGAATTCTTATACATTCTAAGACTATCACATCGGCTATCATTTTCATCCTTCACAACAATTCTATTAGATGGGTTCAATTGTTCCCCTTCCCCCATTTCTCACAGAGGAGGAAACTGATGAAAGAGACCTTAAGTTACTTGCATAAGGGCATAATCCTGCCAAGTTCTGGGGCCAGGATTAGAACGGACTGCATAACTTATGCCTTTTGCTTTGAATGAATGAATAATGTAATCAGTAAAAACAACAACAAAAGTCTGAACCAATTACCACACAGCTCAGTAGGAAATCGCACCCTGAACATTTTTCCATAGGTATTACCTATGAAAATGACCAATCTCCGAAAATGTCCCACACCATTTTTAAAAAGCAATGGAAAATGTTCCCAGTGGTCTCCATGCAGTTTTGGCCCAGCATTCCTTCCTGTGGTTTTATCGTTAAAGAAAATTTTGATGTAAGATATTTTTTGAGCCTTTTTTTTTTTTTTTTTTGTAGCAGGGATCGAACTCGGATCCTTGAGCTTGCACAGCAGGCAGCGAAACCACTGAGCTAAATCCCCGGCCCTGATGTAAGACTTTAATTTGGCCTTTCTTGGGAAATTGATTTGGAAGATTTTAAATCAATTAGTATGAAAAAAAAAGTCAATAAAATCATCAGGAAGACAACCTCTGGTATTTACAAAATTCCTTCCAAATAGAACGTTTCTATCCTCTATCTACGACAGTGGCTTCCAAAAGAATATTCCTCAGCTCCAAACTCTCCTAAAGGAACAGAAATTAGAAAAACTAGGAGTGGTTAAATGAGGTGAGCAAACACAAGCATCATAAAAAGCTTTGTATTTTTCTCGACAACCCTGAGAGGGCAGCTCTCTGCTGCCCAGCAGCTGCATAATGATCAACCAAAACTTTGCCTTGCTGGATTTATGAGGTGTAAAAAATGGCTGTCATAAGATCTGAAAAGGATGAGACTGGTCCTGAAATCACCATGTCAACACTTAGAAACTGCAGTGGAAGGCAAACCAAAATGACTAATTTTGCGGGACAGAAAGAAGGCGCTGGGGCGCAGAACACACGGAGCTGTTTCCACGGGGAATCATTCATCGTAAGTAGGTCACAGACAGTGGCCAGGAGCGGGTGGTCGGGGAAGTGGGCCGAAGGAAGCCGAGGCTGTGTTGGTGGGTGCAGAACAAAGAAGCTGTGTTGGTTCTTTCAACGCAGACCAAACCTTGCTACTTCAGCTGGTGCCACACCGACGAAGCATCTCTCATGGTACACTGAGGCCTCCTGGGGATAACGGTGACTCCTAGTAGTGAGCACACTATGTGAGAACAATTCTAATCTAACATGTACATTAATAGATTAGATTACAATGTATACATGTTTATCCCTTTTTGAGCCCTCAAGAAACCCCGTAAGTATGTTTTACTACCAATTTAATTGTACACATCAAAAAACCAAGACAGAGAAATTAATTGTCCAAGGTCAAGCAAGTTGAAAGGAAAAGTCCAGAATTTAAGGAGAAATAATCTGACTCCAGTCCTACATTTTCACCATTATACATCAGTGGTCTGCAGACAGCAGCCTGCTGGGCACATCTGGTTATTTTAGTGGCCCATGAGCTTAGTTTACCACTATTGGGTGAGGGAATAAAATCAGAAGAAGAAGAATGTTATATAACACATGCAAACCATAGCAAATTCAAATTTCATTATTTATAAATAAACTTTTATTGTACTAGAGCTGGATTTGTTCATGTGCATATTGTCCATGATTGCCTTTGTGCTCCAGTGACAGAATTGAATAGTTACAACAGGTATAACATGGCCTGCAAAGCAAAACACATTTCTTCTCTGGATCAATGCAGAATGTTTTCTGGTGCTCGGTGTATGCAATACTGAGCAAGGAGCTGAGGAGAGTGCTCCACATTTGCCGTCTTCCCATGACGCCCTTCTGTGCGGTCCATACAAGCCTTCCACACCACCTACGTCCATTTACTACATGCTCATATCTTTGCTTTTGTGCAGGAATTTTGGACTCACCACCAATGGGTTAGCTTGTTTTGTTCAAATGTACTTATGGAAATATGAGCACGGTACAACAGCAACGACAGATGAGGACATTCTATGCAACACTGAATTAAAATTAGAGCCAAGTTTCCACAGTACAGCTATTGTAACTAAAAAATATTTGGGCCGTGTTCAAGAAGTAGAAGGCGGAATAAGCATTGGAAATCTCTTTGTAATTCTATCACTCCCATCAAAGAACAGATATCTAAATGGTTTCCCAGAAAAAAAGCAGATCCTTTGGCTCTTGCAGTCAGTGTCTTTGCTTTTATTAAGTAATTCTCACCTGAAAATGGGAAAATGCAAGTGAGTTGTCCTTGCTGAAGACACCTACGTGCAGAAAACAGCAACCAAAGAGGAAAAGGTAAAGGTAATTGGGAAAGTAGTGCTTCAGCTTCCCAGATGACCAGATTTCAAATAGTTTAATAAATAAATTAAAATCCACCTTTAATTTAAACATTAATTTGATCAAAATTTCATCTGAATACTGCATGCTTAGTTTTATCTCTCAGGAATTGCTATAGCAACAGCACAGAAACACGATTCAGCATTTCCTTGGCCACATTTAGGCAGTAACCGATAAAAGATATGTACTTACATGAAAGAACCATAAACTATACATCATTAGGCCAGTAGAGTTCTGCTTTTCTCTACAATTAATATGTAGTCCATGAGAAGAGGAAGCAAGTAGGTAAATATCATGATTATAACAGAAGCAGAGTATTACTCTTTACTGTCAGGGAACTTAGTTCCAGTGTGCAGCAATTTAAAGATCCCCAAGAGCTTGGTTCTTTGACAACATGTTTTTCTTCTGTTTCTTTGTGGGGCTCTTGGCCTTCACACATGCTAAGCTAGCGAATGGCAATGAGCCTTTTATACATAAGAGTTTTAGAACTCTTCCACAACAAAAGTCAAATAGAGCAGGCTTGCAGACCACAGCACAGTTGTACAAGACTGCTGGAAACCGGAGGACACAACTAACAGGTGTAATTTCACAACGTAAGTTCTGGATATAATTTTGTCCATAAACCAATTTCTATGTTGATTTCCTCAAGACATGTCTTTCTCCTCAAGAGGCAGGAGAAATGCTACAGTATGACTCTGAGCTACCTGAATCTTCAACATCATTTCCCTTTAATTCTCAGAAAGAGCCTAAAATGATCTTAATATCAAACATTTAAAACCAGGACATATGGATCATTCCACATCCTCACTTTATAGATGGGGACACTGAGACACAGAGAATTCCCAGGGTCAGGTTTTCTATGGGACACTCAAGGCCTTTGATTCCATTACTTTGGCCACAACCCCCGACCCTCACCCCACCCTTCCAAAAATGGAACTAAGGTTTTTTATTGAAAGACACCGGATCATTACACACAGTGGAAGTCAGATGGCCAAAAGCTAACATTGTTTGTGGAAATATGACATTAAAAGCACGTGTCTAGGAGAAGATATTCCATTGACTTGTTCTGCCCTAGGGAGGTGGCAAACACTTGACATAATCTAACTGAGACAAGAGGGGGAAGTTTGAAATTGCCACCTACAGTATCTGTCTGGACAGGCACTAAATCAATCAAGAGCAAATGCTTCAACCTTTGAAGTACACTCACCCCTTAGGTGAGCCAGTCCAACTGGAATTTATTAAGAATAGCCACAATATTGTAGCCGTTTTCTTTTTTTCAGCTGCAGTGGTGTCCAATTACATATACTCAAGAGTGTAGAAGAAAGCATCTATTTTGGTAACATTCACCATTTCTCCAGTTATTGGGATACAGTAGAAAAATATGGAATGTTTATTTCTAAGGACATTCTTATTATTAGGAAACACGGTAGTGAGTAGATTGGAACAAATCCTAGTTCCACAAACATATTCTGCCTTTCTGCTCCTTTATTACACACATTCGTCTTTCAGCTTAGAAAACTTCCTTCCTCTTTCTTCTCCCATGATTTAGGTCAAGGCTTATCTCCTCCATGAGCTTTTCCAATCCTCCAGGCCAAACTGACAGTCACTATATACAACTGAAGAGCTCACTCACTACACTGCTTACATTTCCATCACTTAACCTATGAGGTTTTATTGTAACTCACATTTTATGTTTGCTTACCTCTCCAACTGGATTATAAATTAGTTGCAGACAAAGGATCCTGTTTGATTTGTCTTTGCTCGCTATAATACTTGGAATATGAGGAGGCACAGTAATGTTTATTATCTTAAAAAGTGTTTTGTGTATGTTATGGAATTATTTTATAGCTGGCACATCCCAGCACCTCACCATTTTCTCTCCTTAAAACCATGCCCTTGAAGACTTCAGTGTTTTATTCCTTTGCTTACATTTATATTCCTCTTTCACTCTTAAATTGATTAAATCATTTAGCTAAAACTCAGAACAACCTGAACACTGACACTAGCTGCCCTTGCCAAGGCAGCTGAAGGTTTGCAAAGGTAACACTCACTAAACATTGCTGATGGTGGTGGGGGTCACACATCTCCCCATTACAGGGGTTTGCAAGCTCTTTGACCAGATAAATAGTGAGATATGCTCACTATGTTCCATTAAAACCATATACTTCATAGTTCTAGAGCCAGACTTCCAGGTTTGCTCCCTGGACCTGGAATTTACTGTCTGTCCTTGGGGAAGTTTTTAATAGCGTAGTTTCCTGATTTGCAGGTTTGGGTTGGTAATAAGATCTATCTTTTAGGAGGATTATGAGAAACAACTGAGCTACCACACATAACATTCATAGAGCAGTGTTGTGCATTATTACCAATGTTAACTTCTTTGTTACTTATGTTCATAGGTCAAAAGAGTGATTTATGAAACAATACTTAAGCACATTTTCTGCAACCTGAAAAAGTCTTTCTTACTAAGCTTTAAATTGATTTCACAAACCGACACGGGGTCTCAACTTCTAGTTTGAAAATACAGGTATTCCTCATTTAATGACCTACCTGTTTAACAACTGTTCGGACTTACAGCCAGCTGCTCGGACCATCTTTTTTTTGGTACAGTTCTGTACATCTTGTTTATGGAGCCCCAGTGTCTTTTTTCTGGTACAGTATACCTCATTTATACAATACTGTAATTTTTGCTGACTGTACTGTGCAGTACAGTGCCGTAGTTTTATGTTCTGTTATACACTACAGTACTGCATATGTTATTCAAATAAAAGCAAAGTCATCAAGTTGGAGTTTTCTTTAACCATTTCTTTGTTCTGAATATTGTAATGTACATAATATATGCAATTCCTCATTTAGCAACCAATTCAATTAACCTAGTCACAGGACTTTAACTCAGTCGTTAAATGGGGAATATCAATAACAATGTTTATGAATTCCATTTCAAAATTTTTAATAAAACAACTTGATCAAACCCCAAATCTGCATACCACACAATTTACAAACTTAAAATGTAACATTCAATAAACCCAAGCACATTGACAGAATTGTACAACCACAACCACAATCAACCTTAGGTCATTTTTTCCATCCCACATCAAAACTCTCTACCAACTAGATGTCATCTCCCAATCCCTCCCCTAAATCTGAGTAACCAGTGAGCTACTTTCTAGCTTCATAGATTTTCCTATTCTAGGAATCTACTTTTCTTCTTGCAAAATAGACCACACTCAAAACAACAATAAAGACCCCAACATATCCAAAGAAGTATAAATCCTGCAATGTGAGCTCTCACCATTCTTTTCATACCTTCATTTGTGAGAAAGTTCGATGAAAGTCAATTGCTTTGCTTAAGACTGGGCAGAGAGACTCCAATTTCAGTGCGAAGGAGTCTGTCAGAGTGGCTATGCTAGCCTGCCTGACTTGCTCCGAGGATTTGTTCAAGGGTCTACACTGTACATTCCACTGACCATTGAGACTTGAATTCTGTATTTAATCTGTCAGCTCTCAGCAATCTCAGCTCTAAGATCTAGCTTTCCTGGAGGTTTTAGGAACTTTCCAGCCAGATTTAGAAACCAATAAGCTACTACCTAGGCACAACTTCACAAGACCATACTTGAAAAATCAGCAGAATTAGAAAACAGTCTTCTTCTACTCTCTCAACCATGAGATAAACTACTATTATCATTCCTACTTTACATATGAAGAAACTGAGGCATGGAAAAATTAAATGACTGTTCAGAGCCGCACAGACAGTAATTGAGCTGGGATTGAAGAGCAGTTCACTGAGTCAGAAGCCATGAGGTTAATGTTTGCCCTTGTATTAGAGCCCTCAGCTCAAGGAGGAATCGGAAGCTACACAGGTTGTGGAATAATGCTTACCGGGGACATCCTCAGAAAGCATCCTGGCATCTCCTGCTCTCTTCTCAGGATTTTCTCTGCACGCTGCTTTCCTCATGCCCTAGCTGGTTACTCAGGGGGCCATTTGTCCAACTCAATGCTCACTTTTAAAATTCTGAGTCCTGTTGGTCTTTTCTCTGGTTTGTAAAATTACCTCATACCACTTACACAGAATTAGTCACTGCTAGCCCTGTATAAAGATGTGTGCATACCTCAGGTATAGCTGCTGAAACACTGCACTACAGTATAATTGGCATTTATGTCAGTCACCCATGCCAGCCTGGGGACTCCTTTGTGTCTTTCATATTCATATTTCCATCTACAGTGTCTGGCACAGAGCCTGTCAAATAACTGGCACTCTATAAGTCAGCACTTGACAAGTGTGAATGGCCAAACAAGTGCACCTTTACGCTGCAGGTGAGAAAGCACTTTGTAACGCTGTCTCCTAATTCAGCCACCGCACTTCTTTCCTGACATTCTTTTTCACAGCGGCTTTCCCTTTCCGAGCAGACAGAAAGGTTTAAGAGGAGAATATAGTAAAGTATTTCAGAAACATCTTGTTTTACAGAAAACTACTATAAAGATTTCAAGAGCCAAAAATTTGTCCTACACTAGCATTTAATTTTAATATTTTTGATCTTATAGTAGGTAGAATAGTTTTATTAATGTAGGTTTCAGTCTTTTAAAAACCTGAAAGAAACACAACCAGAAAAAATATGCAAATGTCCACCAACAGCTAAATGGATGAACATAATACGATATATCCATATATACATATACATACAATGGAATACTATGCAATAATAATAAAGGGCAAACTACTTATCTTGCAAAAATATTAGATAAGCCAGACACATAAGAATACATATTGTGTAACTTCACTTACATAAAACTCCTCAAAAACAAATATAATCAAGAGATAGAAA
Organism: Heterocephalus glaber; assembly: GCF_000247695.1. The sequence continues at coordinate 8,185,112 of NW_004624763.1, forward strand.
GCTGAACAGAGTTGTTCAGGGTAGACAACAGACTGGAAAGGGACATAAGAGCTATTTCAGGATGACAGAAATTTTCTTAATTGTGACAAGGCTACAAAGATTTATACACTTCTCTTTTTTTGGTACTGGGGATTGAATCCAGGGCCTTGCACTTGCGGGGCAGGTGCAGTGCCACTGAGCTAAATCCCCATATCTCTTTATATTCTTTTTTTTTTTGGTACTGGGGATCGAACTTGGGTCCTTGTGCTTGCGAGGTAGGCAGTGGAACCACTGAGCTAAATCCCTGAATGAATGCTTTTTTTGTTCTATTCAACTTGCACCTTATCAAAACTATTTTTTAAAAGATGCACATATGTAAACAAATAATAAACACAAGCATATCTATAAACAAGAACAAAAGAGCAAACAAAGGTCAGTATATTGACTGATTTAGAAAAAGGAAGAACATTTTACTGATAAATATTTACACAATTATTTATGTAAAAATATAAATTTGAATTAGTTTGAGAGTCCTTGAAGCCAGAGTAAATAATCAGTTAAATCATAAATAATGATCAGTTAAAAAATAAAATTTTCCAATGGCTTCATTACAGTAACTTTTTGAAATTACACACATTTTTTCAAACATAAAATGTGCAATAAACCAAAGTAAATATAAGCTCAGAAGTTAGACAAGTTTGTCTTTTGTGTAGGTCAAATCAAGTGACACTTTGGGGAAACTGTCATGGACAGTGCTAACCCTTCCTAAACATGGCATTCCTCTGACCAGAAGACCAACTGTACAGACTGCACAGGGACCGAGGTGTTGTGTCTGCGTGGAGCATTTCCACGGACACTTCCTGTGCCTGGTTATTGAGGGGGTGGTACAGGGAATTGAACTCAGGGCCTTGCACAAGCTAGGCAAACACTCTACCACTTAGCCATCTCCAGTCCTGTAATTTGTTTTTAAATTTAAGATCCTACTTTCTCCAGAAATATGGACACTAGGCAATGTAAAAGTATGTATGGTAGGGAAATTTCATGACTTTTCCAATAAGCAAAAAACACAACTTCCTAATCCCATTACATAAAGTATTTTTATTTATTGATCAAAAGCCAGGCAAAAAAAAAAAAAAGCCAGGCAATTTTCTCTGGCTAACATCTAAATTTTAGCAAAGATGGATTTTGACATTTTTCCTATAAAGTCTGCCAGATGCCTTCTCCTCCAGGGTCTGTAACAGAGCCTGTACCTGAAGAGAGGAGATTTAAGGATCCTTCCTCTAGTATCTCAGTGACTCATCATTAAATCCTGCATTGACATTTTCCATCTCTAGAATGCAAACCTTACATTTCAATTCCGGTAACTAACATTTTACCATGGTTTTAGCATATGAATCATAATTTGATACATGGCACCACATTCAGCCTGCCTCAAACCTGCATCGTTTTAAACAATTTCTCCCAGAAACCGGTCTGTGTCAGTGCTTTCAGCTGCTATAGTTTTTCGATGCTGTAACCTTTGTGAATCATGGCAAGTTACTTGCATCCCGTTTGTATCATCCCCTGACCCTCTCACAGATTCCTGGACTATCACATAGCTCCAATTTCTCATCTCTAGACAACACATTTTGCTGTCATAGTTCAGTAGTTCTCAACCATCATTATGAATAGCAAGGCCATGGCTTCACTTCCTGGCTAATCAAGTACGAATAGACCGCAGGTATCTACAGTTTTAAAAATTCTAGATGATTCTGAAATTTAGCCAGAGATAAGAAAGTTTGAAATAGACTAAAGTAAGTAACAGCAAAAAATTCAAGGGATTTCCTCCCCCCAAAACCCTTAGTAATAAAGGTAATGTTTTAATACAATATTTTTAAAAATCAAATTTGAATGAAAAATTATATGTTATAGACAAAACATCAAAATTTTAAGTAAAGGACCAGTACCGCACACCTGTAGCTGAAACAAAGTCATAATCTTGTTTCTATCTTTATTTAAAATTTTGATATTTTATTCATCATACTTTTGAATTAAATTTCATGTTTAAAATGTATTGCATCAAAATATTGATTGTCTTGATTACTGAAGTTTTTGGTAGCCCTTAAATTTTGCCCTCTACTCAACTTGGCCTGGATCTTGCAAACCGTTGCCCTAGGCAGATGTTCTGAAGTTTAGAAGCTAAGCTATCAGGAACTCTCCTTGACCCCAAGGCCACTTGACTGTAGTGAGCACTCTTTTCTGACAATTCCTCACTTGCTAAGCCAAGCCAGTAATTAACAACAGGGAGTGAAGTACAGATAGGAGATCAAGTCAATTGCTTTTGTCCAGAGTTCCCATCTCTTTCTCAGGTCCTGGTCCCAGGAAACACCCCTATACCTAAAATATGTAGGAGAGTGAGGCTGATCTATAGGTTTTTGAAACTTTCTCTAAGCGATTCTGATTCCTCATTGCTTCCCATGACCCTACCAGAACCACCGAGCCAGATTATGTAGTAAACACCCTGCTACTCTGTGGAGGATATGAGAAGTTCTCGGGCCCTCGGACAGACTTAGGAAGGCAGATTGTCCTGATGTCTGTGGCAGGCCCAGATAGAGAAGTTAAAGATAACTTCAGAAGAAGTTTGTCGCTCCTACAGTGTTCGTTCCACTGTGGTCCCTTGAGACTCTCAAATATTTGCTTGGTATAAGACTAGATAAGAATAGCTAACTTTTTAGAAGCTTTAAGTAGCCAGGATGATTCAGATAAGATGCACTAAGATTAAAGGAGCATAGATGGTTCTTTAGATGCTTTATGTACTCGCAGATATAACTGGTTGTTAGTTGACTAGCATTGTAAACTGTTAATAATTGATGTATCCTACAGAAAAATGTATAAAAGAAGAATATTACCAATAAACCCCTCCTTAACTCCAAGAGTTCTGGTCCCCTGTGCCCTTATTTAATAGGTTTTGTCGGATACTGTCTTCAGGTTCCAGTCTCCCACTGAGGGGATCCCTGTACTCAGAATGTGGTACAGCAGCAACAGCAAGAACACTTCCATCCTACCTCTACAGGAACATAAAACTGGGGGTACAGGCAGGAATCTGGGTGTAGTAAGATGGATGCATGTTAAAGTGTAGAAAATGTTGGTCATATAAATAAATAATCATCTTACTGTTAATGGATTTGTGACAACTAATGGAGAGCTACTTACTCCCTAGTTAGCTGAATCCACTTCCAGAGGTAAGGAGGAGGCTCTTTGGAGATGCTCTTATATAGATCCAGGCTATCCAACTGGTGTGAGATGTCAGCCAGTGGGTCTCAGGAACAGAGTTTTGGCCAAATGCATGGTTTCTTGGGTGTGACCATGACAGGGAAAACCATGTATCATGAGTAAGCCATCTAATTGGAAACGCAAAGAGGCATGAGCAGAAGTTCTAAGTCTTTCTGCAAGCTTAAGGAGCAAGTCTGAAGCCAGACCAGAATAAAGAAAGTCTCAGCCAGGAGTCCAAAGACATTTTTACAAAGGACCCAGTGAAGTCCAATGTTCCTTCTCGATGCCAGCCAAGGGGCACATGGGTGAAAAGGTGTGGCCAAAGGCATAAGGTCAGGGGAGCAGCACTAGAAAGTGGATTTCAGAAGTGCATGCATGTTTTGGGCTTGCCATCCATGTATACTGTTTTAGCAGTGATTTATTCATTCTTTTTTTTTTTTCTTTTTTGGTACTGGGGATCGAACTCCAGACCTTGCACTTGCGAGGCAGGCACTGGAACCACTGAGCTAAATCCCTGGTCCTTGTCCACTTTCTTTTCAAATCAAATACCCAGAACTATTTTTAAAGGTGGCATTTCTCTCTAGTCAAAAGTACTCAAAAAATATAAAGAACGAAGTTGATTAGAATTTAAGATATCGTTGTGGGGCAAAAAAATCTCAATCCAAATGTAAGGATTATTAATTTTACCTTTTTCATGTAGTTTTTGTACATAAGGAGCAGGTGTTAAATACTAATTGAGATTTAGAAGCAAAAAACCCCCTTTAAGAAATCAGTTACTTATTAAACGTGACTTCACACAGAGCATGAAGTTGCTTGAGATCATGCAGGACCAGAGAGCAGACAAGTCAGGGGAGGTCAAGTCAGAAGCGTGGTCTCTCCAGATCAGACAGAACAGGCTAAGAGAGAAGAGGAGGAGCGAAGCAGAGCATGAGTCACAGCACAGGGGAGGGCTTCTTGCTAGCTATCAGATAGCATTTTCAACACAGCTCCCTCCTCACAGCCAAACAGGGTCATAAAATCACCCCCTAGCCCCCAGATGCTTGCCTTCTGCTGCAGCTCAGCCTTTGTGTATCTTATCACCTCCAATCAGAATGTTTTTACTCTCCCCACCTATCAAAAGAGAGCTAGGCTTTCTTCAAGACTGTTCTCAGATGTTATTTTGCCTTGGAAGCCTTCCCTGGTCCCTTAGTCCACTGTCCCCACCTCCCTCAAGTGCCTTTCCTTCATGACCAAATCTCCTGAATGTGTGTGGTTTTTAGTGCATATCTTACTGCAACTGTATGTCTGCTTCTCCCAATACACTATGATCTACTTGAAGGGGAAAACAAAATTTTGTGTACTAGCTGCCTGGCACATAGTAGGAGCCTAACTCATTAAACTAATAGAGACAGATAATATTGATTGAGTAAAATGTTAAAGAATGGAGCAGAGGTAAATTTTTAAAACTAGACACCATTGTAGAGGTTCAGTCTTCTCCTCTTTATTAGAGTAAAGATAAATAGTAGAGTAGTTATGCCATACTACGTAGGAGGCTTGATTGGAATGCCTGGGAAGGGATATGCCTTGTGAAGTAGGACTTTGCAAGAGATATGTTGAGTTGAGATAGTGGGGTGGAGTAGGCAAGCAATGCCTTCATTCTCAGTAGAAATAAACTTTTCAGAATAATCGCTATCCTCTAGACCAGAGAAGGAGAGATAAATAGGTGTCTGTTGTCTAGTCTACTAAACCAATTGGAGGAGCAAACAAAAATTCTAGACAGGATAAAAAATTTGTATTTGGCTGGTGCCCTCCATTGTTTTTCTAGGGACTTTGGTAAAAAATAATCTAATGATTTTAAATCATGCTTGAGCCTATTTTGTGCAGTGCAAACAATACATATGTGAAGTTTGAATGTGGCTTATGGGTCATTACTTTTAAGGACAGCTGATTTGGAAGAAGAAATGGATACTCAAGGATTCCTCAGTGATTCAGAGGGTAGAAGGCATTGAGTATAATTCATAACTTCACCCTCAACCATTGTTATCTGACCTTGGGCATATTTTGATATCCCTATGGTCCTGTCTATGCAGAAGGAAGAGCATCTGAACTTGTTAAAATAGAGAGTCAGTTCATCATACCGGAAATGTAGCTAGGGGCTATTTACCACAGTCAGTTAATAAGATAAAAGTGGACAAACATTATCAGCTGTTCTATTCAGTTGTTGTGCAGAGAAGAGAGACATATTTTCTGAGCTTCATAAAAAATGTATAGATTTGGCTACTTTAGAGAAATTTTAAAAAATCAAGTTGAAGAGTACTTTTCTAAAAAAGTTCTATAAAATTTTATTTTAGATGTGTAGTGCCAGAGAGGCACTGGACTAGAATTCCACCAGATGACTTTTCCACCTAGGAAAACACTGACACAAACCATTGCTGGCTGATTTATACGCACATGGCTGGTGGTCCATAGAATCCATAGAATGGAGAAAAGGGGAAAGACACCCAGAGCGATCAATTAGACAATCACAGTTGAAAAACAAACTTCACAGATCAAGTGCAAGTTTCAGTCAATGTTCTTAGCTCAAGTCTGTATTTTTAAACAAATATTTTTACAAGCCTTGGAAGATGACAGTTGCAATGGCTTAAAATCAATCTTAACTCACTTTCCATTCATATAGCGTGAGAGGAGAGAGCTGATTTTATAGGCTAACTGGGGGAACATTCTCGAGGTTTCCATAGTACAGAAGGAAGTTGATTTCAGCACGAACAGATATGTCAAGCTCTAAGGGCTGTGCCTAGACTGAGAAGGTTTTGCTATCCTCCAAATCTTGTTAGGCAAGGAGGGGCAATGTGTTGCAGGGCAGCTCAGGTCCTGGAGTTCCTGCCAAACTTGGACTGGCAGCGACCACAAGACTAACTGCCCCTAGACCCCTCGCTTGTGGTTTCAGCCTCCCACACGGAGATGGTATCAGCAATCCATTAAAAGTGAGTCCTTCAGAGGGAGAAGACTGTTAATCAGTCAGGACGGACTGGCACTTGTGAGGAGAGTGAGCGTGCGTGGATGTGTGTCTGTGTGGGGAGAGAGCGCGCGTGTGTGCTCTCCTTAGGGGAAGATCTATGATTTGACAGCCTCGTTGCTGCTCTTGCTGCTCCTGCTCCTGCTGCTGCTGCTCCTACTGTTGCTGCTGCTGCTGCTGCTGCTCCTGCTGCTCCTGCTGCTCCTGCTGCTGCTGCGGCTGTCTGGTCTGTCAGTTAAAAAGGGCTGTGAGGTTTAGAGGAGCTGCAGTTCGAAAGACTGAACGCTGCTAAGTGGCCTCCCTGTCAGAGTAGCAGAGATTTTCTGCAGCATTGGAAACTTGGACCTCTTACCACTTCATCTGCCCAGAAAAGCAAGCAGCTCGACAGCAGACAAGGTAAGAAAGAAAATTGCTTTTTGTTGGGTATGGGGGAGAGAGGGGACAGGGAAATGTAGGTGCAAGAGCTTGATATTTTATACCAAAGAGATCTCACTGTCTGAGAGCAGAGGAAGCAATAGCTAAATTCCTATGAACCTTGACCACTGAACCTTTTGGCTTTCCCCCAGTACCCTTTTCTTCTTTATTACACTTTTCTAGAGCATCTGAAAGGTTTCTTTGTATTTATTTTTCTGCTAGCACATATTATTTAGTTTTTCTCAGCTAGGCACTATTTCAAAACAAGGAGCTTTTTCTGTTTCTTTCAAGCATTTTTCTCCCTTAAGAAGAACTAGTCCCTCTTAACGGGAGCTGGTCAAAGGAGTTACTCTATCCTACACTAGAGTTGCAATAAAAGTAGTTTTCGAAAGTACACAGGAGTCTTATGTTACTTGAAAAAATCAGAAGTGGAAGGGGAGGAAGTGAGAGTTACCTGTGCTGGTGACTTGATCGGGAATGGTGACACTGTGAATGAGTATGTGCACAATCTTCCACAGAGAGTAGATCCGCTGTGATCGAAGTGGGCACGGAGCAGAAGATGTTTTAAGAGGTCACTGTTTCAGAGAAAGTTCAACCACTAAGGATGGAAAACGAGACAGCCGGAGAACTGAACCAAACCCAGCTCCAGCCACGAGCAGTGGTGACCCTCGAATACCAAGTGGTCACCATCTTACTTGTACTCATTATTTGTGGTCTGGGCATCGTGGGAAACATCATGGTAGTCTTGGTGGTCCTGAGAACCAAGCACATGAGGACCCCCACAAACTGCTACCTGGTGAGTCTAGCAGTGGCTGACCTCATGGTCCTGGTGGCTGCGGGTCTCCCCAACATTACAGACAGCATCTATGGTTCCTGGGTCTATGGCTATGTTGGCTGCCTCTGCATTACTTACCTTCAGTACTTGGGAATTAATGCATCCTCTTGTTCAATAACAGCCTTTACCATTGAAAGGTACATAGCAATCTGTCACCCCATCAAAGCCCAGTTTCTCTGCACATTTTCCAGAGCCAAAAAGATCATCATCTTTGTCTGGGCTTTCACATCCATTTATTGTATGCTCTGGTTCTTCTTGCTGGATCTCAACATTAGCACCTACAAAGATGCTACTGTGGTGTCTTGTGGCTACAAGATCTCCAGGAATTACTACTCACCTATTTATTTGATGGACTTTGGTGTGTTTTATGTTGTGCCAATGATCCTGGCCACTGTCCTCTATGGATTCATAGCTAGAATCCTCTTCTTAAATCCCATTCCTTCAGACCCTAAAGAAAACTCTGGTAAGACACTGAAAAATGACTCAACCCACCAGAACAAGAATGTGAATTTAAATACCTCCAATAGATGTTTCAACAGCACTGTGTCTTCAAGGAAGCAGGTAAGCTGAACCTCCGAGTCAATAGAGGAAATGCGGGATAGAGTTCCTTGTGCGATAGGATCAGCTTTGTCCTACTTAGCTGATGGCAAAACCAAAATATAATCATGCAAATGTGTTATAGCCTAAGCTTCTGCTTTACATATAAAATCCATCTCCAAAGCAACTGGAGACCTAAAAATAGGTGGGGAAAATTTGATAGTACCTCCTCTGCAGGTATGAGTTCAGGTGCTATTAAGATATAAGCAGCTGTAAACAGAAACTCCAGAAATTCACCTTTAAAATGTTTGTGCCTCTCTGACAATGTTATCAGAACACTGAGACCATTTCTGACTTCCATATAGAAAAATCCTATGGTATGGCACAGGATTATCTTTAAGAACCCTTTTGCACAAGGGGGTTACCAGGAAAGTTTGAGCATAAATAGTCAAAAATAGTGAAACTTTTCCTGCTATTCTATGGGTACTTACAACTGAGACACATATTTGAAAGATGCACCTGGACATATTTTTGTTCATCTTCTTGAGGGAAGATTTTTTCACTCTGTCCTTTAGCTACCTACAGGGTAACCCAGCATGCAGAAGCTAAAAATGCACTTTGCTTGGGAAATGCTCTAATAAAAGGGGGGAAAGTTCAGTTTGTTGTAAAAAAAAGATTAATTTTTAAATGTCTCCTTTTCCAGCTAAGCATAACTAAACGTTTCTTTCAGATACCTGAATGCCCATAAAGTTATGGTTTTATTAATGAATGAAGTACAATTTCCTTATAGTAAATATTTATAAGAACAAAATGCTTTTATATCATGTATACATTTACTGTATTTACACTATTGTTTGAAGCTAATTTATGAACTTAGTTTCCAGTTCCCTTTCCTTTTTTGTTGAACATAATAAACAGTAAACATTTATTCTCCAAGTTTAAAGAGAAAACTTGAAATCAACAATCTTGTTTCTTTCAAATGGCTTGAATTTTCTCTATATCTCTCTCTCTTTTCCAGAAGTAAATACAGCTTATTTTATGTGCATAGGTATAATCTGATTGTACTGTTTAAAGTATGCATTTGGGTCATTCACACTATTACTTCCTAAACTCTAGATAGCTGATAAGTGAAGAATTGTAACTGAAGATATATTTGGACACACATTTGAATAAACTACTAAAATGAAGATGTTTTAGATATGCATGAAATAAATAATGAACTCTAACCAAAAAGAAACATATGCAGTATTTTACATGATACTGTGATACTTGCTTCATACAACATTGTAATTCCAGATACCCAGATCATAGAAGGGAAGAAGTGAGCAGCTCTTACTAGCTTAGATTCCTGTTGCTTTGGATCTAGCAATGCTACCTAATACGAGGCATATTTAGCCATCTTTTACTCAAAACCTGATTAATGGAATTATACAGAAATCTGCTGACCATCTGCCAAGACACACATTAACAAATGCAATAAGAGAGTAAAGAATGTACATTTCAATTAGAGATCAAACTTCACTTAATACTGCAGCAAGAAAGGTCAGTGAGTGAATTTACTCATTAGACTCCAATTTGTATTCTTGATACAAAGTCTAAAAATTGTTTGTCTGGCCTATATCCTTTCTTTCAGTTACAGTCATTACCACCTATCACCCTTAATAGTGTTCTTTAAATTGCTAACTATGTTACATGTTTACCCTGTTATTTCAAAGCTGTTATAGATAAACTGTCTGTGGAGCCCATGTGATAGAAGAAAAGGGCAAAGATTTGGCTTCAGAGAACCCCAAGTTAAAATGCCAAGGTTCCAATCAAGCTGTCTGACTTTGAATAATAAGAACTTTCTGAGCCTTAGCTTCTTTATGTAGCAAACGAGATCAGTGGCAACACTCAGGATGAGTGTGAAGGTCCAGTGAAAAATCCTCAGAAAGACACCTAAAGTGAGGTGGTGCTTCTCACCTGAGCACTAGTTGTTTCTTTTGTAGTTTGTTAACTATCCTGACAATTGTGAAGGAGCCATAGATTTGTTCTTAAAGTATATTTGCTATTTAAACAAAGATTATTTGTTAAACCTATGTGTGTATGGTATAGTAACTTCTCTGAGGAACTTTTCAGGGCATTTGGTAATCAAAACATTCAGAGTTGTCACAGTAACATTGTTGTCAGCATCCAGGAAAGCAGGATGCCCACATAGGGAGGAAGGGTCCTGTGACAGACACCAGTAGCACCTCAGTGAGACACACGGGACAACATGGATTAACAGAAGTGCATTTAAGGAACCTGCTCTGTAATCTTAATTTTAGATGAGATAGAAGCTTAGAGAAGAGAAGGAAAAGTATGGGGCTAGGAGGATAAGAGAAGACTTGATGAAAGAGAGTAGTAAAAATAAGATTGGGGTTGATTGTGTGTGTGAGAGAGAAAGAGAGAGACAGAGAGAGAAGAGGGAGAGAGAGAGAGGGAGGGAGAGAACACCACAGAGAATCCTAGGTGAAGGATTCTTTTCCTTTTTCTTTTGCTGTATGGGGAATTGAACCTATAGCCTTCACACTTGAGCTACATCTCTGCCCCCTTTTAAATTTTGTTTTATTTTGACATAGGGTCTCTAAAAGTCTCTAAGTTTCCCAGGCTCGTGATCCTTCTGCCTCAGCCTCCCAGAGTGCTGGAATTACAGGTGTGAACTGCCACTCATAGCTTTGGAAAAGGAATTTTGAACTTAATGTAAAAGCACCGAAGAATGTGAGTAGTGACGAGGAAACAGCAATCATGAAAGTGGTGTTTGGTGATGAGAAATCTGACAGCTGTAGGTCTGCAGATCGGAAGATCGAGGGATTGGTGGCAGAAAGACCTCTGTGGAAGCTTTGGTAGTGATACAGAAATAAGCAGTAAGGGGCCCAGGGATTTAGCTCAGTGATTCCAGCACCTGCCTGCAAGTGCAAGGTCCCGAGTTCGATCCCCAGAATCAAAAACAAACAAACAAACAAAAGAATGAAGCAGTAAGGTGTTGCATTTGGAAAATCTAAATTAGGCTTTAAACCAGAGAGACATTTCTGAGAAAGAATCAGTATAATGTGAACATATTAAATATGAAAGATGAAGAGAGAGCAATTCAATATGGCACCAGGTTCTCTGGTGGTATCTTGGTGCGTGGGAATGACAGGTATGAAAGAAAGTCAGTTTTGCCCAAAATTAGTAACCCACGATCTGGCTTTTCCTTTTCTTAAATTTTCATAAAGGCCAAACCTCTCCCTTCTATAACACAAGGACTTTTATTTTAATATTTTTCCCTGCATTTTTTTCTTTGAGGCAAGCTTAATTTACATTTTAATAAATACTCACCTTGGCCAGGTCTTTCTATCCAGATGATTAAAGTCAAATGTGCGTAGCCTAAAGGAACTACATTTTAAAAAGGAAATAAAAGAGCATTTATCTGTAATGGACAAATCCAAGGTTTTTGTTTGCTTGTTTTATTTTTAACTTATCACCCTGTCCAAAAGATTGAGGATAAAATTTCTTGCTATTATTCAGTTTCAATTATTTTAGGAAACTACCTTAATATCAAGTAAATTCAATGAAATAAGTTACTCAAATTTGTGGCTTGAAATTGTGTAGACAGAAGGACCACCCGATTGACTCAGTCTTTTGCCTTACAATGGGTTGTTTTGATTTTGAGGCAGTACCATTTAAATTATCACATTTATTACATTTCAGCTCCATATACACAATGCCAAAAAATGCCCCTCAGTCACTCAGTTCAGGTCCTCAGCATTGTGTAAATAAAGCATCTCTATCATTGACTATGTACTTCTCTGTAATCGATTGGATTTTTTAGTATTTTGGAAGCACAGAAACACTTGAACCTCTTGATAAAAGGTAAAAATAGCAATAAACATATTCAATTCAAATATTTGCTTTCCACAAGATTCAAGGGCATACAGAATATTATAGGCTACCAGTTTTATTTTCAGTGGAGTCATTATAACATCTTTTTCTTTTCTTAGCAGCACAACTAGTAGGAAAACTGTGAAATCAAGTCCTAATAGACACAAGAGTTTTTGTTATGTATTTTATGTGACTAATCAAGCCTTAAAAATATCAGTCTTTGTTTCCATAAAAATGGTTAAAAGTCTTCTACTCTACTAGAAAGAATGCAGGTAGTTTAAGAAACAAAAGCAACTTTGCTTTTGAAAGCAATACATGACTTTTGGTGGTGCTGCTGATGATAGTGGTTTAAAAAGTCACTTACATTATGGAAAACACAGATAAATTATAATTAAAATGTATATAATTGTAGTTAAACATTACATATGTTATAGTTAAAATAGTTATTTTAGTTAAAATGTATATATAAATGTATATATAGTTATAGTTAAAAAGTATGTTTGCTGCATGCTTTTCCACACACAATGTTCAAATTAATTTTCTCAAAGAAAAAGAAAGTGATTAGAACTGAATTAGGTTCTTTGAACCTCAGTTTTCTCATCATTGAGATGGGTAAAACAATTACCTCATGAAGTTGTTGCTGAAATCAACATCAGTGCGATGCTTCAGACAAAATCCCATACTTGCTGTCTTGCTGCCTGCCCAATCAGGTTCTTTTCTCTCCCTCCCATGATTCTCAGCCACCCTCATCTACCTAGGAGCCCTCTTGATTCCAAGTCATAAGATGTGATGGGGGAAAAACTGAAGCACTCAAATAAGGAAATGCTTTTGATGTGGCCTCTCTCTTGTCCTTCTGCTTCCCTCCAACTCCTGCCCCTGACACTATTTGCATTGAAAGGGCGAAAGAAATCTTTAACACATTAGGAGAAAGAGGTATACTTGGTCGAGTGTCAGGTAGTCGGGTTGTTATTCGGAGCATAGAGTCCTTTGCGGTGTGTGATTTGTGGAATTGCTAACTTTACCTACATCCTAGAGAAGCTCTGCTCAACACAGCCATCCTTCTCCCTGGTCAGCTTAGTCAATGATGACCCTCACAAGGTAGAGTAAAATACTGTACTAACTCTTGAGCAATAGGCCTAAATTAGAGTTTACTAGAGTTGTTTTACTCTAGTTTACTAGCATTGATTTTACAGATCTATCTATTTGTAATTGTTTTTTGTTCCAATTGTTTAGCTTTAACCATATGCTTAATACTGTGAAGATCTTTAAGTTGAGGGGGGAGTATAATTTGTCACTTAGCACAAAAGCAATTAAATGTGCCATTTTATTTTTATTACTAAAGAATACCTTTCTATTTTCTGATTCACATCCTGTAGAAGGAAAGACATATTACATAACCCATAAATCAACTACATGGTAATCCTCTGTAGTTACATGCTTTGTGTCCTTTGTCCTAGATGCATATACCTTGTTTATTCCCAATTTTAGTTTTGATGCTTTGAGCCATAGTTTCACCAGCAGAGAAAAATTAATTTTCTTATATGCCTACAAAAAAGGAAACATGCACTCCTACAGAATTCTCAATTTGGCCACATAAAAAATAACTCTCAAAATCATTTAACCTTGAACATGAAAAACTACTTTATACTTTTTTGTAAAGCATCTCATGAATTCTTCAAAATGTAGACATCTCAAGCTCCAGACAAGTGAAAGCCACTACTATAACTATGTCCTTAGTCTCCTCTATCTTTTTTCTTTTTTAACAAATTAGGGGAAAGTTGTAAATCCGGAGCTGGTTTGGCATAGAGCAAAGTTTCATGGTAGCTCATTGATGTTCAGCATTTTCTGTAATGTCGTTAAACATTCACTCACACCCCCAAAAGTACCTAGCACTATCCAAGGTGTGCAGGCTGCAGGGTTATATGAAGACAGACACTTCACCTCCAAGGAGATCCATGAATATCACTGAGCACATCACTGTGTTTTAGAAAAGAGGACCCAGCAGGGGCGAGGAGAGAAGGAAAATGGAGGAGCTTGATGGAACACCTGCTATTTGAGCTGTACTGGTAGAGGTGAGTTGAATGTGTGAGAACAGCACCAAGAAGACAGGGAGAAAGCAAGACAATCCAATGGAAAGGAGGAGTAGGTGAGAGAAAACTGGGCATGTTCACGGAGGATAGTCTAGTATGGCTGAAGTAAGCTGTGGAAGGGGATTGTTCGGTGAAGGAAATCTCAGTTACACTGGTTCCCGCTACACCTGCTCAGCCTCTCCTTCCAATCCTATCAGGTTGTTCTAGGTACTTTATTCTAGACCTGTGCTTACATCTACCACCTATGAGTCTCCCATATACAGCTCTAGAAAAGATATCTCTTAATCCATCTGTGCAATTGATTTTTGGATCACATGTAATTAAATTAATTTTAATATGTCTAAAATTAAGCTCATTATTTTCCTTTATAACTTCTACTTCGGTCCTTCCTACTCTGTTTCCTGACCAGAAACTTAGGAGACCTTCCAGTTTCCTTTTTCTCTAATTATTCCCTTTTCCCAAATCTAATAGCCAACTTCTAGTGATTCCAGGGGGTAACTCTCCTAGCTGACCTATTTTTCCACCTGAACTTCCACTGTCCTAGTTCACCACCTCTTACTGCCTACTTCAGTGCCCAACTTACCAGCCTCTTTGGCTCCCAGTCAACTCTGCCTACAAATTATTCTGCACATCGCTGACTCGGGGATCTCTCTAACACAGAGATATATTATAACAATCCTTTTTGGAGTTCTCTAATGCCTAGAGTTTAAACTCCTTATCATACAAATAAGATTTTGTCCCTTCCCTACATTTTCAGCTCATCTCTCATGGCTCTCTCAACTTACACATTATGCTTCAGCAATATTAAATTACTTGTAGTTCTCTGAATATACTAGAGTTCTGGCAAACTCTCAATTTTCTTTCAAGTTTCAAATCAAATAATGCCCCATGCACCCCATCAAGCCGTCCCTGAACTTCTCAGGAAGATTTGTACAATTGATGCCCTACCTACCTACCTACCTATACATATACAGTGTTTTCCCATGCATTTATAGTACTTTGCATATATTTCTGGTTTAGTAATTCTTTCGTGCCATAACTGCTTGCTTGTCTGTCTTCCTAGCCCACTAGCATCCCTTACAGTAGGACCCTGTATTCCCAGCACCCTCAGCACTGAGCTTGTCTATCAAAGTGTATGTTCACGGTGTTATGTTGCAGCCTAAGAGCACAGGCTTTGCAAAACAGCTTGGCAGTCCCTTTTCCCAATTCTGCATTCAGTGACATCACAACAGTTCCTTAAAACTGTCCGTGGTTGAAGTACTTATGCCGCAGAAATCAACAAATATGGTATCTAAAGCTCTTTCTTTTTGTGGGAAAATGATTGTTAAATATTTACCAGCACACTTCTGCTTGTGTGGTTATATCATTCATATAAATATATAATAGTATAAAAGAGCATATGCAACCATACTTAGAGACTCACCCAACTCCAACATTCTGTTTTGCCCCCTGAAAAATACTTTATGTTTGTGACATATCCTTCTCAAACTTTAATTAAAATGCCCTTGTGTATTAACAAATGTCTTTTGCATTCCAAAATAACCAAAGTGCAGCTAACCAGTTTGACAATGATTAAATTAGCAGATAAAAACTTTTAGGGAGATTTTTCTTTCTGCACAGGACAGGCTGATTTAGACATGCAATAAGCTCAAGTAATAATTGACTTTGTTATACAAAATCCAGTTCTCTTTCCTGTGAGCATTCCATATCCCCTCCTTGAGAAGGAGGAAGCTGCTTTGGACATAAAGGGCAGAACAGAAGAACAATAGCAACCCAGGGATAAATGATCTTAGTAGAGAAATAAAAATGATAATAAATCCAAGTGCTCCCATGTGAATAATTTTCCTAATACAATTTGCTTATATCATCTTTCAAAAAAAACATCTCGCCAAGCTTCTCTGAATAGCTTTCAAAACCTTGTAAAACATTATCCTTTTCTTTCTCTTTGCTCATCCATTTTCTTTTGACGTTAATAAACATTTATTGAGCACCCATTTCATATCAGGCACTATTGTGAAGAGCCAATAATAGTCACTACCTTATAAACCTACAGTAAAACACCAAAGATTCATATTAAATAAAAACAACCTCGTAGAAACATGAGGCTAAGCTCGACAGTGTACAGAAAATGCAATAATCAAGGACTGATTACTGTACTATGGCTGGAGAGCAAGGCCTCAGTAGGAAACACTGCTCTTAAAGAATAAGTAAATGCTTGCCGACCAACATGAAAAACACAGCCCTTTATACTAGTGGAAGCTGTCACTTAAGTAACGGAGCTGAGCCCATACTAAGACCATGGACAGCACTGCATGCCTGCTCAATATTCCTATTCTCAGCTTTGTGGCACTGGGGAACCACTGGAGGCCTTCCATAAGGACAGTAGCAAATGGATCTTGAGTTTTGAGAATGTTGCTCTTAAAATTGTATGATGGAGCCAACAGGAACCAGGAAAACAGGAATGAGGATGCTAGAGTCCAGGAAAGAATAAAGGCAAGCCCAAGTTCAGGTGTGGTAGTAGGAGTAGCAGGAAGGGAAGTAGATGAGATGTGTTTAGACAGCAAAATCAGTAGGATTTAATAACTAGGCAGAGAAATAAAATTCCTAAAGCAAATCCCTGATTTTTGGCTGGGGCAGGCGATGGCATTATTGAGCATGGTACAGAATACAAGTGGAAGAGAAACTTTGCCTACATGTATTCCTTCCCCATAGATTCAAAATATCACCTGAGAATCTACCACACAAGCCAAGCTCAGTTATACCTGCAACTCTGCTCTTGCAATTTCTCCCTATGTGTAAAACCCTCCCCACTGTTGACATCCACACTGTTCCACAATGTTTAGTTCAGGCTCCCAGCTTAGGCTGCATTTCAATCAACAGGTCCCAAGGGTTAGCCAGACATCGGTAGGCAAGTAAGTATGAACTCAAGTCAAACAAAGCACAAGTTCAGGTTCTAGCTCTTCAGCTTGCTATCTTTATTACTCTGCATAAATTGTTTCACTTCTTAGTTCTTCGATTTTTTCCTATGTATAAAGGAATGCAAATAATTTTCATATGGTTGCTGTGAGGAAATGGTAGTACACAGTTAGTGCTGAAACATTCATTAAATATCTAAATTACATATGATATTTTAAGTGTAATTCATTCATTCTTTATCCATGAACTATCAAAAATATAGGCCAGTATTACTTTTCAGAAGAAGACGAAGCTTAGCTGTTATGGTAGAGGTAGATCTTCCTGGTATGTAACAGCATATTAATGCAATCAGATTGGTGCCTACTTCTCGACTCCTACTACGTGCTCAGAGAAAAGTGCAGTAAGTACCATACCAAGCCACATATATGACAAAAGCTAGACATCATGGCTTTTTACTATGTATCTTGCACTAGTCAAGTGCTTTACATGAACTCACTCAGCCAATCCTCACGCTCATCGTGGGAGGTAGTAACTAACCACAGAAGAGCATTTGGATGCACAGGGATGCTGAGTAACCTACCTTAGATCACACAGTTAGTTGTCATGATCAAGAACTTGAACCCATTGCTCCTGCTTCAGAGCTTACATGGTACCAACCAGAAAAATAAGAAAAACATTAAATAAAGATGAGATTAGTAAAAGTTAAAGAAAATTTCTTGGAGCTGGAAGCATGAAAGAGATGTGGAGGAAAAAAGAAGTTAGTTAAAGAGAATGAGAGAAGAGAGGACATTTCAGATAAAGGGAAGAAATAGAAGGAAAAGACAGTGTTATCAATAAGAAATTGTTAAACATGTTCTGTCTGAGGAATGGAGACACATATGCACCAAATGTTCATTTCAAGGCAACATGGGAAATGAATTTGGAGACATACAGGCTGAGGTTGGATCAAGGCAACCAAAAAATCAAGCATAATCTCCCCACCAGGACCTGCCTCAGTTCCTAGGGAACAATGTCACTGAAAATCATACTCTACAAATTGTGGACACTTCGCCCTCAGAGTCTCCCTTCCAAATAATCCCTTGGTGATCACTTGCCAAACCATGATCCATTCCCTCTTTTCATCCCTTAAATGCCACTTGCAAAACTCCCTGCTCTTCTCAAGTGATTATGCCTGAAATTCTGTCTTTTGCAATCTCTCCCACATCCAATCTGTCTTTGCTTTGGCTGTTGTCCCAGTTCAGCTTCATTTCCTCTCTGGACTGTAGGCAGAAGCTCTTCCCTGCCAAACTTCCAGACGCTTCCTAACCAATCTCCCTGCCTCTCAATTCCCCCCTGTAATTCATCTCCAAGTGTGTGGATAGAATCACATAAATGCGAGCTTGATGCCATCACTATGCTACCCGAGTATGTTCATTTCTTATATCCTGAAACCCCAAGCCATTATTGTGATCCACTGGGACATGTATGATCTACTCCCCGATTACTTTCCCAGCCCCCACTGCATCACACTTCCCAGCCAGTGTGTTTGCTCCCCCGGCCCTACCGTCTTAAGCATTCTGTAGCCCCTTATTGGATCTTTTACTTCCAATCTATCCTCTAGTAGTTCATCTCTCAGAACAGACTTTTGGGCCTCCAGTGGTAGGGTGTGGTGTTCCTTCTTTCCATTTGTAGCACTCTGTTCTTTATCTGTGCAGCCTACCATATGGTTATTAATAATTTGATCACATATTTGCCTTTCCCATAAGACTGCATTTCACAGTGACAGAAACATCATCCCATTTATTTTTATGCATCATGGTGCCTACAACCATACTGCCATGTGACTAAACTAGTAAAGCCTAGATATAAAGGAGAAAGAAAATAGAAGAATTAAATATGACTCTGAAGACTAATTCCAGGAGACTAAAAGTGATGAAATTATTAAAAGAAATATTGAGGAGAGATATTAAAAATACTGTCAGAAATGTTCCACTTTAAATGAGAAATTGTATGTATCAGTCGGAAATATTTGTTTACAAGTGAATATTACCATCAGCTATGAGGATCTGGAAATCAGTAGAATAAAGGAAAGGAGACATGACTAGAATTGTGCTGAAAAGGAGAGAAAGAGAAACTGACAAAAATGGAGGACTAGAAGAATGCTACATTTAGGAAACTAAAAGAGGATGGGAGACTTTGCTAAAAATCAAAAGACTATTTCTCTGTCTCTCAGAGCATGGCTCGGGAGGCAAAGACAGAGTGTTGGTGGATGTTCCCAGTTGAGAGGGAAAGTAGAGAAGAAAGAATGAGCCAGGGAAAAAGTTAATAGACTAAATAAATTTATCTAAAGCAGAAGTCATGGCCTGGCCACTTGAGTCAAACTCAGCACTTCAGAGCTGTGAGACATGAGAAGAATTTGAATAAACTTAAGCTAGCTTTGAACAATTAAACAAGGCCAAAAACAGATGCAAGAAATAGAATGAATAATGTCAAACACTTGCCAACCATAATGAGTTGAAATAGAAATAGATAACATTTTGGAAAGGAAAATACTGCAACCTTTCTTACTTGACTTCTGGTGATGACTTCTGATGACTTCTGGTCATCTCCTGGGATAGACTGCCCTGACTTGACACTACAGTAGCTGGAAGTAAGCAAACATCCTATGCCTCTCCCTTCTGAGATGCTGTTGCTTGAGTTCTATGGGAATTTATGACTATGGGTGAACTCAGCATATTTTCTGCAAGTGACTCAGCGGAGAAGGTGAGGACCACAGAGGCCAGAGGCCAGGCAAATGCAGTGCTCTAGGCGTTTTTGAAGGTTGTTTACAAAGTCAGGTGACTCAAACGCCTACCTGTGTGCAGGACTGACACTACGCCACACTTCCTCTGACAGATGTTCAACTTGATGGCAGATTTTTTCTTTTGGCAAACATTTGAAAGATTACACAGGCATAAAATTTGCATGAGAGAGGGTGGGAGAAAAGGACACTGATGCATTTTCTGTCTTACCAGGACAAATGGAAAAAGGCTCAGTTTCAGGGTACGTTTATATGAGAAATATTTAACTAAAGATTATAACGTGCTGGGATAGATCTCCAGGGGTTTCTTTAAGAACCAATTAGATAACTTTCTGAATAAATTAAGAGTGATCAAATAAATGTTTTCATATAAACCGACTGCAGTGTACAGTGGTGGATTAAACACGGTCTACTTAAACTATGATAGTCTCTTACATGGGAGAGGAAAATAGGGAAGTAAGGAACAGATGTAAAAATTCAAGACATTTGTACTGTTTAACCTATGATTTCTTTGAAAACCAGTTATGCCAGGCATTGTGTGAGGCACCAGTATATAAAAATGAGTAAGACAAAGTTTCTACCCACAAGAAATTCAGTCTAACAGAAAAAGTATAATGATAATTAAAGCAATCAAGGAATAAACATTTTAGTAAGAAGAAAAAGCACATGAGTGGCTTAGGACGAGGTAGGCAGCTGAATTGTTTTCTGGAAACTAGGACTCCTAAACTAAGCCTTGTGAATGAAGAGACACCTTGTAGGTGATGAGGAGGAGGAAGGTGATTTTTTTCAGTGCATCTATATGGGTGAGAAGCAGAAATCCAGGAAGGATTCAGTCAGTCCAGAGACTGCCCCTACCTCCTTAAGACTGGGCAGCAAAGGATGAGAATGAGGGAACCAGGGACCAGGAAATAAGGTCACTTTCTAGTGTAATGAAACATTAGGAAAAGATTCTAAAGCCTACAGAAAGTCACTGGAAAAGTGCAAGGCCAGAAATACTGTAATCAAATCGAGGCTTGAGGAAAATCTTTTGATCTTCAATGCAGGCAAAAGTCTACCTGCAAAGGCCTAATTTAATCAGGTGAATGACAGAGAGAATAGGAGGGCACTGATAAAACTGGAGCAGAACCAACAGACTTGGCATGAATAGAGAGAAAATGGGAGACAAACAAAGGAGTCAAAGGTGGCGCTGGAACCACTGAGAGAGAAAGTTAAGAGTCTGAATTCTGGAATCTTTTTCCCAGGGATAAGAATAAGTGTTGGGCCAACTATGTGATATAAACAAGTTCATTTATAGCCTTGAGCCTCAGTTTGCATAGCTTTATTTTTTAAAAAATTTTATTAGTACATATTTGTAGTATGATATGATCACATTCATCTTGGAGAATTGGTACATGTACCTATCAGTAACAATGCTGACAATGATAGTATCTATCTGCCAAAGTAGTTAGGATTTAGTACAAAAATGTACCTCACAATGCCTGGTACCTAGAAATAATAAATGTTAGCTCTTGCTATTCTTGATTGGATAGTGGAATTTACCTAAAAGAGGACAATGTGTACAGAACAGACTTCAGAGGGGAGAACACATTCACTTTTGCCCATGTTGTGTCTAAAGTGTCTACAAATTAAAATGGTACAATTAGAAACATAGATTTACAGCTCAGAATAAACTGATTTGTTGATGACAGCAGAATAGATGCAATCACTGAAGGAAATTTTGTGGAAGAGAAAAGAAATCTTGGAGTGGCAGAACTCGAGGGAGAAGGGAATGAAGAGTCTGTTTAATAGAGAAGCAACAGCCAGAGAAGGAGCAGAGAAACCAGGAGAAAACAGAGGCCCAGGAGCTCAAGGAGGAGACTATATCCACAAGTGGTCAATAGAAAATGGTAATGGTAAGGACTAGAAAACACCCTAAAAGGCCTTGATAAATGTTGTGAGTGCAATTTTCATAAATTAGATCACATAGACTTGCTGAATGATGTATGGGGGAAAACTAGACAGCAACCCAGAGCAGTGTCTTGAACATAGAAATATCCCATAAATGTGTCAAATAAGTAAATGAGTAAATAAGTGAATAAAAGAAGGGATGAGTGTGACACAGGAAAAAGAGATCAGAACAATCATGCCTGAAGATCAATTTTAGTTTATAGTGCGCAAAACAGGAAGTTCTTACAAGCTGGCCTCTACTTTTTCATGGGCTATAAAACAAAGCCATTAATGAAGAAGGCTAGGTGGATGGAAGGGAACAGGGGCACTAGTAGAGGAGTGGCTGTCTATTGTGGGAAGTGGGAAAAGTAGGTGCTGTGTAGAATGATAACAGAATTATGTGACATTCATGCTTAGGAAAACCAAACTGGCAAGGTGGTGAATTAGAGAGAATCTGAGTTTCTGAGTGGCATCTGAACATTTCCCAATATGTCTTTTCTGGGATTCATTCCCAATAAACCATATTTAATGAGCCACTTCAGTGACCAACAGCCAGCTAGTGTGGTCCTCAAGGTTGTTTTCTGCTGTAGCGTGTGGCCCATCCATGACGAGTACAGTTTCACAGGGAGCACTTGATCCTCCTTCACCGAGGCCAGGATCTTACGACAAAGGCCAGAACAGATTGCACTGCATGTCTTACCACAGAGCAGGGGTCTCCTCACTTACTAAGACATTCTGTCTGAAGTGCTGGCTCCCAATCAACAGAAACCAAGTGTCTCAAAAATCCTATGCTCAAAAACACTGCAAGCAAGACCAGCTGATGGAAAATAACTCCTTCCCCACAATCCTGAGCCATGCTTCTGCTTTATCAGATCCCCAGATGACATACCTGTCTGGTAGTCACAATTTCTTTTTCCTTCCACTCAAATATCTTGGTTCTTTCCATTTTATCTTTGAAGAATTCTGGAAATACACCTAGAAGCAATTAACCTTGGGACAAACATAACACTTCATTTGTGCCAGAGTTCTGGACCTGACTTTGCTACTCCTCAAGGAATGAGGTATCATGAGGTGAAAATGTTTTTGATCAACAGGGTCAACACAATGAGGAGTGCTGGACAAATGAGAAGGCATTTTCTTTAATTTTTAAAATGCTTCATGCCTCCCAAAGACCTGAGAATATAAAGGCACCCACTCTCACACTTCAGCATCACACAGGATGCTTGCTTATTCCCGAGGGGAGCTCTGCAATCTTAAGGAGTTTGTGTCAACCACTCACAGCTCAGACAGCTGGAAAGGTGCTGCTATGGACCAGGGCTTTCAAGCTAATGAGTAAATTTCTGTTGCGGGCGCCTCCTCAACTTCATCCACTTCTTCAGACTAATTAACCGAGAGATATTATTAAACCTCACCAGGTTCATTGCCCCTACTGTGACAATATATTATTTAAAAATAGACAAATATGCATATATATATACCTACCACAAGGAAGAAATCAATCTTGATGTTTCTTTTTAATTTTTAACACTTGATCTTAGCCAAAAGGTTGAGAAATATTGTTTATTTTTTAAGTCATGAACACTTAGTCAACAGAAGAAACCTCGTGTCCACATTATATTTTGATAGTCATAATAGTCAAAAGACATTAACTTTGGGCCTATGAGAAAATGAATTATCTCAAGTAACTTTAGTGCTCATTAAGAAGGTCATGGTAACATTTAAGGAAGGTACATTACTCTTTGGGAACTGATACCTAAGTATAAGTTCACTGTCAGATATTTTTTCTGTCTTTTAAAGAGTTACAGAGTAAAGCTTTTAATCCTATTCATTCAGGAAGGTCACCTTTCTGCTTCAGCTACAATGACCCAACATAATCTCAAAAGTTAAGAACAGAAAATCAAGTTATTTTGTAACAATAAGAAATATAAAATATTCTTTCCAAAACACTGAGTATTTGTCACAAAACAGCTTGAAGATGATTATTAGTAAGCATAAAATTCACAAACACCATTTTCCCTGAAAAAGAACTAGAAGTATCTGTATCCGGTAGTAAAATATTCTGGTAAATTGTTATATAGTAGTGCTAGGGAAAATGCTATGCACAAAAGCGTCTGGAATGAGAAGTTATTTTCTTGTAGAGTAAGTAGCCAATATTTTACATTGTTGCTATGTTTCTAGTCTCATAAAGATCTGAAAATGTTATATCTTAGTAGCATATTGTAAATTTGTTACCAAACCAGTGAGGCACAGGCACTGTCCCCTCAGCAGCAGAGCCAGATTACAACACAAATTCTAAAGGGGAAGTAAAAAGGAGCGAGATACAATATGAACAGGTGCCAGTTCCACATGACTAAGATACTATGTGTCTTTTTCTATAAAAAGAAGCAAAGATAAATGTGAAGCAAAACTGCGGACTGTCAAGAGCGTGGAGATTGTTGAGAATTCCCGCAAGTGATTCTTCAAATTTTTTCTCAACATCTTCTCATCCCAGTTCAAGAATCATTGCTTAAACATTCCAGCTTAGATTTTAGAATCTTCGGCTAATATCATGAACAAGGCTGCTTGTCTGATCTTGTTTCTAAGAAAGTCACCTAGAAAACAGCCTGCTCCATTTGTTCAGGCGTCAGTCATGTCGCCTTTGTGATAAGTAATGTCATTGTGTGCCAGGCATAGTGCTATGGGATTTTCATGCTTCATCTCATTTGCAGCTGTGACACAGGTGCACATTATCCTATCACTTTTAAAGATAAGGGTTCTGAGATTTAGAAACATGGAGCTCACTCACGTCACCCCCTAAACAGTGCAACAGCAAGAAGTCTGATCCTGTCATCTAATCCAAAGCCTCTGAGAGCAACACTGTTCTTGCACACCCTCACGCACTTGCAACAGTATTAGTATCTCAGACATGCTAAATAGTGTGCTAATTAGAATCCAGTAGACTATGTGCTCGCTTTGGCAGCACATATACTAAAATTAGAATAAAGTAGACTATACATGCCCCACAAAAGGGAACTCTCTTTCTTATACGTATGTACGACAAATTCATTCATTCATTCTACAAAAATGTGTCAAATATTTGCTTAAATGTTCCAAGCATTCTTCAACCTTGGAAACACAGCAATGAATGAGCAAGACAAAGATCTCTGTCCCATGGAAATTATATTCTAAGGGGAAGGAAGAAAAAGAAATAAAGCAATAAATACATACACTATATAAAATTGTGACATAAGATTGAGGAGAAAAATCAGGAGACTAAGAGGGATAATGAAGTTCTAAAGTAGAGGAGGTATCATTTTAGACGGGACAGTCAGAGATGTTAAATGTCCTCCTTGCAAAGCATGGTGGTATTTTGATTCTGTACAAAGGCACTAGCAAATGTCACTTGTAAACAAATGCTTGAAACTCACTCAACTGGGTTTTTCCCAGTGAGGAAACATGAAACACGAAGTTGCCTTACACAGGACATTTGGCGTTGTACACAGGAAGTATACCAGTAGAACCATTAGAATCATTAGGTAGATTAGTGATTAAGAGAAATTTGTGACATATGATGCCTTAGCCAAATGCTGAGAACCCAATCAGTTCATTTTTGCAAGAGAAAGCATGATCATCTTTATTCAGCCCTTCTCATGTGAGGAATAGGAAACAGTTACCTTTTTAGGAAGACAAGGAACAAGAGATTCTTCATTGATTGAAATCCTAGTTTTACCATTAGTAAGTATTGCTTGAGTTTCAACATTTGTAAAATGGAGATAATGAGAGTACCTTCTTCACAATGATATCATCAAAAAGAGCTAGTATCTAAGTGAAGCATTTAGAACTAGTCTCAAGGCATAGTCAGCAGTGAGCGTTTTCTATTGTTAGTTTCAAAAATAACTTTCACTTCTCTAGAATTTTAAGCAGTACAAACACTGTGAATAGGTAAAATTTCTGCAACCATTTTACTGAAAAGAAAAATGAGACTCAGGCAAAGTAAGTCTAGCAACTGGTAAGCGCTGTAGCATGGAAACCAACCCAGAGTAACTGCAGCAGAAGAGGGTCTTTTCCATTGGAAAATTAGGAAAGCTTGATGGAGAAACCCAGGAACTGGTGAAGTGGCCACCTACCATCGATCTGTAAATGCCCCTGTACTGATTTCCACACAACTTTTTACCTCATCATCCTTAAGGGTCCTCTCCTTTTAGGAAAGTAGATTCCAAGATTACTAAAACAGTGTTACCATGACACTTTTTAAGTTTTGGTAGAGAGGTAATGCTACCCATAATTATGTTCTGAAGAAATTCATACTTTAAACCAAAACTTTGGTCCAAGAGCTGAGAGCCACAGTTATTTGGTCCGTATTTCTCATAGACTCATTGATAATTAGAGGAAGGATGTAAAAACTTGGCCATAAAAGCACTGTAATAGTTTGAACTAGGTTGTATTTCATTTGTCAGATTTATTAGAAGTGTTCAACTATTTCACTAGTTAGCAAAGTATGATCATGGGTCAAATACTACTCTACTGCTTGTTTTTCTAAATAAAGTGTTGGTGGAGCTGCACGAGCCAGGCCCAGTTATTTATGCACTGTCTGTGGGTGCTTCCTCACTGCAGTGGTAGATTTAGACTTGAGAAATAGGAGGGTGCTACATGGCACTGAGATGACGATATTTACTATCAGGCCCTTTGCAGTAAGCATAGCTAACTCCTGAACTATTGCTACTTAAGGATTCATTTGTGAAAATACATGCTTAGTGCATGTACTGGTGCAGACACGTGCTCAATAAAATTGATAAATATATATTAAATAGATGTCTGGATTTCACACAATTAACAAGAAACAGGAAAGTTCACAGTTATCACAAGCAGCCTAAATTTGCAACTAGTACATCCCTTCCTGTATCTTAATTCACTACCTCTAAAGAAAATGCTTTGGGATTATATTGAAAACTCCTGGATCTCAACAGGTGGTAAAAAGACAAATTTATAATCTGTATAGACAGAATATCACCGAGAGAAATACCTTCCTACAATTTTAGGAATAACATATAAGCCACAGATGATTGATTGTGACAGCAGATAGAAAGGACAAAACACAAATACCTGTCAGAGTGAGACTTGAATCTTTTGAAGGCAAATCACATTTCACTTTGGTATACCTTAACATAGTGTCAATCAATTTCAGTAACAGGAAATGAACTCGGCATAAATCATACTGACTTAGAATTTCCTTGGGGCTTCAATTTTCCTAAGTTGTTTGTAACAATGTAGCCAGTCACTTTTTTTTTCTTACAGAATAACACGTTATACCCTAGAAAATTTTCTGCACCATAATCTGTCTGATCTATCCTGTCTCTTTTGGAGAAGGAATCTTGACAAATTGAATTTAATTTGTAACTTCAAGTATTTTTGGATGCCAAATCCTGTTTTAAGGATTAGGTATAAAATATGCAATAAATGTTATTTCTTCCATCGAGATCTTACATACAGGAAAATAAAGAAAGCAAAATGATAATGACATTTGTGATTGGGGCTAGAATTGTAAAATAGCCCCCTGGAATTCCATGGGAACTGTGGTACTTAGAGTGACAAACTGTTTCTTTGTTTATTGATTGATTGATTGATCGATTGATTTCCTGAATATTACTGTGCATAGTAAATGCCAGACCCTCATATTTCTCTTTGAAGGAACAGTGTAGGGCTCCCCAGTGAGCCTTCATTATAGGGGCAAAAAGGTAAAAAACGCAGGTAAACAAGTGAGAGACAGGATCTGTTCAGCTTGTGACTATGAGCACAGATTGATAAGCAGGTAGTCATGAGAGAAATGAACCTGGGGAAGGATTAGCACCCATCACTCTTTCTGGAAATAATAATTTTCCTGGATCTCACTTTGTTATCTATAAAATGAAGAAAATACCTACCTTAAAAATAATGTAAAGAATAAATAATTCAATAGAGTTCCTGATACTATGTTTAAGATATATCAAGTATTCTGTAAAGTATTATTAGTATCAAAAGTGCTAATGTCGCTCGCTAAATCCTCCACATTTCCTCAGTAATGGGAAATCTCATCACCCTAATTTATGTGAAATTAGCCATCATTTATTGAGGACCAAACCCTATGCTGGTACTTAACATAAATCACCTCATTCATTCTTCATATCTGCTTGTATTTCATAGGTGAATATACTGGCATAGAAGGGTGAAATGTCTTTGCCAGGTTATGCAGATGGAATCCAGCTCTGTCCACTTCATAGCCTATTATAGTACCTAAGCCACTATGCAGTACTGCAGAGCAACCCAGACCGTACCATCCAGAGGAGACACTGCTGCGTTGCTGATCTGTCTGAGAGCTTGGCCCTCATAGCCAGGGCCAACATGCCTTACACACCTCCCATATTCAAATGAGTTTCTAGTCAAACAGGTATGAAGCAGTTAAACGCAAGGAGGCTTTGTCTAGTCTGTTAGATTAACACGGTGATACAGCTGGCCCTTACATGGACGCAATTTTGAGACAAGATAAAGAACATAACAGGCCTTTGTGTTAGAAGTTTCTAGTGCATGTTACAATGTGTTTTCCTGCCCGCTTTGCAATTAATCCTCATACACATATTTTCACATATTAAATTCAGAGGTCAAGGCTGAGAAAGCACTGAAAGGCGAAGGGTATAAAGCTTTGAATTTTGACATTTACAATATCATGTTTGAAATCTAAAATAAGAAAGCTAAAATCAACAGAAGAAATTGAATCTATGGTTTTCTGAGGCAAGAAAATACCTCATTCAACTTGGGCTGTCTCTGTGCATTCTTCCAGTACAGCTAGAAAATTAGCTCTGTATCTCATGATGGCTCCGAGCCTGGTTCAGTGTCTCCCCTGGGAGAGACACAGGTGCAGGAGTTGATGCTTCTCAGCCATTCTCAGGCACTCGATGAGGGACTTCATTCAAGAGTTTTAGAAGCGAGACAAATAAACACCCACAAAACACTTGGCTCCCTGAGAGTTTTACTTGCATTTAGGAATCACCATCACTTTCTTTCTCGCCACCACTCACATTTTATATCCTAAAATATCCTCTGATTGCCCGATCCCCCATTGTGTGAGGAGTTGGGGTATTGTCGGTCTGTATTTTGGTCCACGATATCACCCTTACCAGACCATCGAGTTAGAGAAGTACAGGAGAGACAGGGATGGGAATTATGTCCCCCAGAAAGGATCGATCTCTTCAGGGAATTATTATAGCTAGATCTCCAGCTCAGAGCCAACCAAGGCTCCCGCCCTCTTTAGAATTCCTCAGGTCTGGTTCCAAACAGAAAAATGACCAGGAGCAATAATGATGGCCTAGAGAGCAAAAGTTTAAAAACAAACTAAGACAAGATGTATTAGAGCAGTTTTTCTTACATGCTTAGCTGCTTATCAGTTATGTGCCTGGGAGAGAGAACACAGAAAAGGCTAAACAGCAAACCAACCCACAGAAGATGAGCGGTAGCATTCTCTCAATGTGGCTCATAAAATAATTCAGAATGACTTTTTGTTTGATAAATTTAGATTTTAACGTAATTTGAATCCTAATTCTCTCAACTGAGTTTTTCCTTTCCACACATGTTTCCAAATATCCACCTCCCCTGGACAAGAAAACATCCACCCAAGAGGAGAGAAGCCAGCCTCTCCTCACACACAATAATCTGACACCATAATCAACGCAGAAACCTCCACGCTACAATAATTACTAGTATTGTCAATGTTGTGGAAAGTTGTGCAACCCATCCTCAAATCTAGCTGTGCATTACCTATCTCACAGCTATTTCCCTCTTGTATCAGAAGAAGCCCAAATCAAAAACATTTTAAAAATATCTTCCATTAGGATTTAGTGTCACAGTGTGACTAGGAATAACTTCATTAGGTGCTAGAGGCATAAACCTTGCATAGAATTAAGGTTTAGTTTTCATTCTCCCTACTTCCCTTCCACACATTGCCTCCACCCATTCCAACATTTAACTCTGAGTTTTGTTTTTGGGTTTTACAAACATTGGGAAAAATACTGCCTCCCTATTGAATATATTTTAGCAAAGAGAAAAATATGACTTGGGAATTAAAGATGCAAATCTTTACAAAATAGCTTTCAATCAATCTTATCCTCTGTAAAATGCAGATAAGATAGGGCTGTTACGAAGGAAATTCCAAGCCCATTGCTGGCTGCATGGTAGATATTTCATACGTCTTGATTCTCTTCCTCCTTTTCATTCGTCACTTCCTGTTGCTGGATTAGAATTCTCTCAGTTTCCATCCTGTTGTTCCTACCCTAGATTGAAGCATGTTAAGAAAATACTCTACAGTCCCCATCCCACACACATCTTCAGAGATTAAAATCATTTGGGGGCCTCTCTTAGACTAATAAATAATACTGTGAGTTAGTGCTCAACCCCAGTCCCACAAACCCGGACAGTTCGAGTCCCAGCATGCTTTTCACCCCCCC
>NW_004624763.1:8249245-8267341 GCF_000247695.1 Heterocephalus glaber
GGGGGGAGGGAGGGAGGAAGGAAGGGAAGAATATGAGGGAAAAGAATTAATGGAATCTCAGTGACACATAGAGTTAACTAACTCTGTATAAAATTATCAACATTGACTCATTAGTTGCAACAAATGTGCCATATTAGGGCAAGGGGTTAATAATGGAAGGGGGTATGGCACGGGGCATATAGAAACTCTGAATCATCTTTGCAATTTTAAATAAACCTAATAGTATTCTAAAAAAGAAAAAACGATTTTAAAATGTTGGTTAATAGTTTCAGAACTTGTAGTAAGAATCCTAGTACTAATAATAAGCGATAGTGATACAAAATCCCTCTGCAGGCTAGAAGAGAAAAGCTGTTGGCCTTGATCCCACTGTGCACACAAAGGCAGAGTGCAATTTATGCTCCATTGAGGAACTATAATCTTAATTTTAACCATCGGATAGAAATGTGTTCAATTCACATTAAAACAAAAAGAAATCCCTGAATAGAACCTTTATCTAGAAGTTTTATGAGGATGACAGAAGGGTTGTGGGGAAAGGCGGAATCCAAACTTTCCTATGAGAACTATTTGCCACTTAATCCATCTATTTATACACAGCAAAGAATAAAAGATATACAGAAGGACTTGAGGTCAAAAATTTCAGATGATCCTCAGAAAGACACTCACCCTTACCCACAGAGGCCAAGGACAGAGGCCCATCCAGCAGGTCCTCTTGCCCTTATACCCTCCTCTCAACCACCTCTGCCAACAATCTCTTAAATATTTTTTACATTTTAATCAACTGATTTTGACGGTCTCCTTTGTTAGCTGCCCATATGCTTTGCATAAATGGCCACCTGCTCCACGTTGACTGAAATGGCTACCCAGAGCGGGCATCTTCCCAAACTCAACACACAGCCCTGCTGCTGTACCTGTTTTGGCAGCCGTGTGTCCTCCTGTCCAGTAAAGGAGGCCAAGCACTCCACAAAGTGTTTCATCACCTTGTCAGAGGAGAACGGTGGCTTTTCTAACGGTCTTCACGGCTGACTAGGGAAGGAAGCAGCTCCACTTCTTTGCATAGTCTGCAAGTGGAACATGAATGCTGGATTACTTCTAGGCCCCATGATATGCACCACTAAGATTCTCAGCAGGGACATTCTCTCCACCTCTCTTTACCTGAAGATTTTGTTATAGATATCACCTGGGCCAGAAATCCTTGCCGATCACCCATCAATCCCAAGTGCAGATCAGTGGCTGTCATAGCACCAAAGCTTCCCGTGTCTTAGCGTACGTCACTTTGCAACATACCTTCCCTTCGGATTTAAGGTATGTGAAGGAATTGGCACTATCTCTCTGGAACTGGCAATGTCTCTCCCGTAAGTCTTGAAGATCTGGCACATGGATACACAGAAGGATGCAAGTCGATCACTTTGAATGTTTGTCAACCAAAACTAAATCATAAGATCGCCTCTCCCGAGTTGTATCATGGTGTTTCTGAGGATCTTTACATCTTGGGGCAGAGGCTGCTGTAAAGAAGCAGTTTTTTAGATCACTTCATATCCCACATACTATGATTAAAACCAATGCGCAAATTCAATTTTTACTTTTTAAAATGCTATTCAGGATAAGGAATAACATCAGAAATAAAACTTCAATAACCACAGTGAAATTAATTGGTTAGAAAAGACAATTTCCAGGATATTTCCTTTCTAGAAATATTTAAAAGGTGCTGTTAAAAATTCAAGTGATGACTTTACCAAAAACTAGTGGACTCCTCAGAAAGTGATTAAACCCAATTAAAGATATTTAAAATTAACTAAAAATAATTATGAATGGGATTAAATATATTCTATATCATTTCATCTGAGATAGTTTTCTCATAGTCTTAGAAACATCACTGTAATTGCTTCATTTTATATCTCCTTAAAGTTCTTTAAAATATATTTCAAATGAAAAGTTACTACATATTAAAAATTCATTTTACTAACTTAACCTCCATTTAAATGGAATTTTTTAATATTAAAAGAAGTTTGCAAAAATCCTCTAATAACTCATTGGACAAGTAATCAGAAAACAATCATGGTTACAAGTTACAAACCGTAATATAATTTTTTCCATGCCTGAATTTGTTAAATTTTTTCCAAGGCCTTCTGCATGTCACATACTGTACTAATCCCTCAGAACTGAGAAATGAATAAATTTTCCCCTGTTGTAAAGAAGTTGACTCTTCATCAGAGAAATGAACAAATACACATTATTGCAGTGAGATTTTGGAATTGATGTCAAAGTATACATGGGAGGCTGCAGAAGAGCAAGGACAGATACTAACCTTGATACACTTTGCTCTTCTTTAACACAATGGAAGTCGCTCCCTTCACCGACATTAAATGAAAAGAGTGATGTAGATGTGACATATGAATTCCATGTTTTATCCAAAAATTGTAGGGGAAAATATGGAGTGCATGAAATTCCACCTTTCTTCTGAAATGTACCAGCCATAAATGTGTTGGTTTTACATTAAGAAGTTCAACGTTTTGTGATCCTGATGGGATCACAATAGAAATCTGTTGAAAATACAAAAGAATTTCATAGGGAGGATGAAGTATAAAGGAAAGAACACTATCTTTAGCATATGTAGAGTCCGATTTGAATCACAGTTCTGTCACTCCACATGTGTGTTTAACTTTCAAATCACTTAAACTCTAGCATTCATTTTCTTCATGTACAAAGTAAGATTAATACTAGTTTACTCGTAGTTATTGTAAGCATTTCATAAGATAATACTTATATTACTTATCAGATTACCATCATGAAGGGCCTAATAGAGGGTTCATATGACGGCAGCAATCTAATTTAAAGGCGGGGATTCCAAAGTAGGATACTTAGTCCTTGGCAAGGACTGGGGCAGGGACCTTATGTCAGAGAACTGGGAGTACTAGGCAGGGATGGAAGTGATGACAATGATGATTATTGTGATGAGGATGACAATGAAGGTGATAATTAGTGTGGCTCCCTCCAAAGCTCAGAATGATTTCCAAGGACCAAGAAAAATATTTACTCATAACCTCTAAAATGTGTTTAGGCAAAATCTAGTTTTAGTTAACCTGCAACCTGAGTGGACCGTCCTTATCTCTAAAAGAATGCCTTATCCCGTATTATGTGATCCAATGTGTAAATCACATCTTCCCAGTGACCAACTTCTCCACCCCCTTGATAACAATGGAGTATGAGTATCCCATGTGCATTAGGTCAGTAGTGAAGCTCAGTGACTGGGGAGTAGGATGGAACAGGCTGGCCTGGGACTCAGCCCCAGAAAGCTGGAAGGGCTTGAAGATGGGGAGAAAGTGACCCTGGGAGCAGAGTAGGCACCATACATTAAGAGTAAGTGAAAGGGACTGGAGATTTAGCTCAGTGGCATGGTACCTGCCTCACAAGTGCAAGGTCCTGAGATCGATCCCCAGTACAAAAAAAGAGTAAGCAGACAGCTCACCAGGCCCATTGTAAGGAGGCATTAGGAACAGGAATGTTGCGAAAAGAGATAAAAACTATGTGTGCATACAGATGAGAATTCTGAGAGCAAATATTTGGAATAGTGTCAAGGAAGAAGGTAAGCAATTCCTATAGACCAAGGAACAACAGCAAGAGGGTAGCATTATCCACAATACGGAGCCCAGGAAAGATCTCAACTGGGTTGGAAGAGGCATGGCCAAGGGCAGGCCTCAGAGTGTTGGGCAACAAAGGCCTAGCCCATGAGACTGTTATGGCTTCTCTTACCAAGACAAGGGAGGAAACTCAGCTTATAGTAGATACTGACAACAGAGTGTCTACACAAAGAATTCTATTTCTACATCGGAGAACTTTATACAGCCTTTTCCAAGGACAGGATGATCTCCCTCAACGCCATAACAAGATGGAGGCTGCTGGTGAGGCTTCATTGCAACAGCTCGGGTAATGACAGGAGTGAAGGAGGAAGAGTAAGCTCATTCTGTTTTGTTAGCTCCCAAATTCAAAGTCAAAGCCAGATGATCTATAGTTCAGACCAATTTCCAGCATCTCTCTGAGCATTGAAGTAAGAGAAAAATCTACTAAATTATTCCAGTTGATAATCTTCTCCCTGGGGGATCTTGGATATTAAGCTTATCCCACCTCTTGTCCTACCCCTTGTGCTTTGCTTGTACTTAAGGGTTCATCCTAGGTAAAATATCAGATTTTCCTCTTTCATATAGCTCTCTCTAATCTGAAGGAAAGCTGTGTAGTCAGAGGAGCAAAAGTTTTGAATGCAGGCTCACTTGGATTCCACTCTTAGTTCTAATACTTTATAGTTTCCACCAACATTTGAAATGTGATTGAAAAATACAGTGAATGTTTAAATATTTAAATTTATCCCATCATTCTTGCCACTTTCTGAAGCAGTTCTGGAAGTCCAGTTCCAGTTGCCCAGTTATCACTGCCTCAATGTCTTGAACTGATTCAAAATGTTTACCTTTCGTGGTCATTTTGACTTGGGGAAGGGTGAATGAGACACACCATGTGCTTTTATAAGCCCACCTTTCCATTGGATGCTCTTCAGCAGGAGCATTCATGGCATTTTTTTTTTTTAACCACACCTCATAAAGACACAAAGGAGGACTTCCACAGAACTGCTTCAGAAAGTAGCAAGAAGGATGGGATAAGTGTGTTCAAACTGAGGGGGAGTATTTTGAGGGAGATCAATTACTGTGTGTCTTTTACTGTTATAAATTTTTAAAATGTAAACATTCACCACATATTTTGATTATACTTCACACTTCAGATAGTGCCCCTCTTTGGACACCCGGGGGTCCGTGTTGGTCACTGCTCTTCTCTGCCTCAAGTTCCCCTCTACAGTTTCCAGGAATTTCCTGGGCCAGACAGTCCTAGAGGTACAGAGGAGATGAAATCCCCAAGGCACCCTTAGACAAGTGGCAGCAGGCAGCAGGGGATGAATGTCCCAGCCTCTGTAACTTCTGAAGCACCTTACTCGAGCTGCAGCTGCCCACAGCAGGAGCTATTTGAACATCACCCCTATGGCAGCTCCATCACACTCTCTTTTATGCTCTCAGTCCTTTTGCCTGGGTTCACCTCCCAGATGAATGACCTGTACCTAAGTCCTTGCCGCAGGGTACATCTTGGGAATGAAGACCTGAGAGAAGAGAGGGAGGGTGATTTTGTTTTGTTTTTAATTCGTGCTTGTACCTCATCTCTTTCTCTTTCTCCGCAGGTCACCAAGATGCTGGCAGTGATCGTAATCCTTTTTGCCCTTTTATGGATGCCCTACAGGACTCTTGTGGTTGTCAACTCATTTCTCTCAAGCCCTTTCCAAGAAAATTGGTTCTTGCTCTTTTGCAGAATTTGCATATATCTCAACAGTGCCATCAACCCGGTGATTTACAACCTCATGTCCCAGAAATTCCGTGCCGCCTTCAAGAAGCTCTGCAGCTGCAAGCAGAAGCCAGCGGAAAAGCCAGCTAGCTACAGCGTGGCCCTGAGTTACAGCGTCATCAAGGAGTCAGAACACTACAGCACAGAGCTGGATGACATCACTGTCACGGACCCTTACTTGTCTGCCACAAAAGTGTCTTTTGTTGATACCTGCTTGGCTTCTGAGGTAACTTTTAGCCAAAGTTGATTAGTGAATTACATGAAAATGGACCACAAAGTAAATGAGAATCTCTGCAGTTATGGACAAAAGAGGACGCACCCAAAATTCACACTGGAAGGCATTGCAGTCTTCAGCCCTGCTCTGGCAATTCCTGGTCACCCCACGACAATGATTCAGGTTGTTCTTTTTACAAAACTAGTATCACAAAAACAATGGGGCAAATCTGGAAAACAGCTAAATTAAAAGTTTATCCCCTTTCATTTACTTGGGGAAATCACTATTTTTTCTGGGGTTATGAAGTTACAGTAAACTCTGAATATAAATTTATATTATTTATAATAATCTTATCAAATGTGACTTCCCCCCAAAATTATTCATACATTTGGTAATTTGGCAACATATAAACTTTTAAATATTTTATTTAGTATTTCATTTTCATAAAGTGCAGGGCTTTTCACGAATATCTGAAACTACAGAGAAAAGTAAGAAAAAGCCATTTCAGTTACTGAGTAAAAATGAGATTTCAAAAATGTTCAAAATATTTAAAAGGCTGTCATGATGTTTATAATGTTTAAAAATGCAAAGTATTTCTGACAAAGTAGATTCATCATACAGCTTCAATGTAAAATGAATCTCAGAATACCCCAAATTATCAATTGAAGAGACTTGGTTTGATTTTGAGATAAATCCAGCTCTTACCAAATTTTCAAGCCTCCTAAATAGTGGATGGCAGTAGGAAATACTCAGATTAAATGACCGTGGAGATACAAATTAACATATAATGTGGAAATGTATAGCTAACACAAGGTCTATTACAAAAAAGGATTCATTTTATCTCTGAAACTTTTAAGGAAGAAAATCCTTTTTGAACATTCTCCTGTGTAAAACGACTGAACCATGTCAAGAAAACCCTCCAGCTAAACCTAGCATAGAAGTCTGAAACATTCTCCAAAGCTTTGTCGTTGGCCAAAATCCAACTATTACACTTCCAGATGAAGACTTCCCATTTCGTGTAGACCTCCCATGATGGATTTTAACTTGTCTGCCATTGCTTTTCCTTCCTACAAATTTGTCGTTTGTAGGTTTACTTTCAAATGCTAGTGATATTTTGTGTACATATTCTAAATCAAAGTGATGTGGAAGTCTGTTAACTTTATTTTTCACAGAGACAAAACTGATTTCATAGTATTATCAGTATCTTTATATTTTTGACTTAGACTTACTATTCCTGTGATTATTAGACAGGTGGGAATATGAACCCACCCAGGACATCCGTCTGGTCCTACTTTAATCTTGTTCAAATGACTTACTTACTGAGATTTGGCTAATCAGGCTAAGAGTATAAATCAATCGCCCTTGGTAACGATTCAGTAATCACTGATTTTTAATCAAAAAGTATGTGAAGTACCCTATAGGCTAGCATCTTTCCTCTCCAACCTATATCCCTATTTCTTCAAAATTTCTGGAACTTAGTTGCTAATGATAATTACCTGTCCCCACTTTCTTAAAGAAGAATACATCATTCTGTTTTGGAAGATTCTGTTTTCAAATGCTGCTTCGTGAAGACTCTGCCATCCAGAATACTATTCTGAAATGTGCTTCTATGAAACATGGCCTCATCTACTTCAGGAAGACATTGTTATCCTGTCACCTTATAAGTAAACAAATGCAAGCACATATTTATAAAAATATCCTAAAAATTTATTTGCCTGACACTAAATAGTCTATTTTAACTGAATTTTCATTTTCAATTAAATATTAATCTTGGAGCACTACAGTAACACTAGAGTGACACAGCCTAAATCACACAAGCACATGTGCAGGTGCACACACACACACACACACACACACGTGTACATAAACTGACTAACGAAGGGATTGGAATGAAGTAGAATTTTTTCATTAGGAGAGAGAACTAGTATCATTGAGTGCCTGCAGTGTCTTAGGCATCCAGGTAAGTACTTAACATCATCTTCAGGACAGTATCTCCACAGCTGTGCCTTCTCTGGTGGAAACACCAGTAATCAGGCATCCATGCTGTTTCCCTAAATAGTGTGGCTACTGAGGAGAGAAAATGGGCAAAATTTGCTTTTCTATTTTTTTCTTTTTTTTAAAGTTGATAGTCTTATTAAATTCTTAAAACCTGGCCTAATAAGCATGTATATGTATGTATACAGACACACACACACATACATATATATATATACAATCTGCAGAATGATATCAGAAGTTGAAAAAATTATGATTAGTTTTATATGGTATATACAGAACACAATTTAATCTACTGACCTTTTGGAAATTTTATACATGAGGTCAGTTTTTTCCATTTTAATTTTTAAAAAGTTATCTGGTAATAATCTCTTAGTTTTAGACCACATGGGAAATCCAAAAGAACGCATTTC
The DNA here is from genome assembly GCF_000247695.1 of Heterocephalus glaber. Next base: position 8,257,244 of record NW_004624763.1, read on the forward strand.
ATAGTGTTTCTACTCTAAAACAAATTCCATTATAAAATTAAACATTCCTGTGTAATATCTGATACCTAGATCTCCACACAGAAGATAAAACTTTTTAAAAGCATCCTTTGTTGCACTACACTAAATCATAAAATATTTCCACAAAACTGAATATGGCATCTAATGAAAAATAAAGAGCTAAATTAAAAATTGCTGGCAGAGGAAAGTAATGTTATTAAGAGATACCTTTAATAAAATTCCTTCAGTTATTTTATGACTTCCAATTTTATTAATTGCTAAGTGGTGTTTGGTTAGATCTTGAAACTGAGTAAGAAGGTGAAAGGTACAGTTAATGAATAAAATAAGTGAACATAAATTCCCTCCTCGGACTCCTTCAACAGTATTGCGAGTATATTTCAAAAGTTTAACAAATAACACAAATGTTCTAAATACCAAAGATAAATAGGAACAGTACAAACTCTATGATCATTTTTAAAAAGATTAATGGCATAGAACAATATACCTTTATACTCTACCAAAATAAATGGCTGCTTTGAGCTAAACTACTGGTAATGTCAAAGGGAAAACTTAAGCTATTATGATTTAGTTTGGTATAACTAAGTCTTAAATAAATACTTGAATTGTTTCATTTTTAGGCTATGTTGGACAATGATATAATGATAATATGACCCGGTAAAGCTGGATCTACACATTTTTGGTTTGCTTTTTAAAAATAAGAGTGAAGTCATTCTAAAATATGTTAAATCTTAAACATGATAGAAGAGAAAATAATAACATTTGGAGAAAAACATTTTTAAAACTTAATTCATGATGCTATGAATTCTATAAATATTACCTTCAATATTATTTTTACCTCTGAACTGCAACTCACAGAGGGGCTGGGATACTTATGCATGAAGTGAGAAAACTAGATGTGAATGAGAGAGAGCAGCATCCTGTCAGTGCTAAAGCTCACAGAAAAAAATTTTCAAATGTTTGGTATCACTCATTCCCAGGACACAAACAAACATGGAAATCTGCAACAATGTGTTTTCTACTGCTTTAGCTGTCCACAGGAAATCGCCATCAAAACCAAGATTAAACTGAGCAAACAAGTTTTTAGATGAAAACACATGAAGAAATCTTATAGAGCCCAGTAGTGATAAATATTTTTTTTCTTCTCTTTTTTCCCCCCATCGAACTCTCTTCTTTCCTCAAGAATCGTTTTCCACAGAGTGGAAAGGTGCATCTAACTTCATTCAAGAATAAATCTGGACATGAAATGTCTTAAAGAAAAGTATAAATGTTCTTTCAAATACATTTATGTATAAGAAAATGTTCTGAAAATGTTCCTTGTCATAAAACCACTTTTAAATTATAATAAGGTAGAGTTTTGGCATTTCAGAGGTTTCAGTAAAAAAAAAAAATATGTGAAAAGCTACTGCAGAAATTTTTGAGGAAGCACTAGACTCTAATTTTTATAAATCTCAAAATCTGTGATAAAAAACAAGGCCATTATGCTATCACTTCAAGATTTAACTCTTTGGTAATATTAAGAATATGAATTTCAGATGTCATAAATACCTTTAAAAAGCAACTATTAATAGTTCATTTGGAAACATCTTACAATGACTTAATGTAAAGATCATTTACATATCCCAATTTTATTTTATGGAGTATAATTAGAAATATCAACTCTTTTAATATTTCACTTCATTAAACACAGAAAAAACAAAGCAAAGTCAGGTAATACCCTATAATATTGTTATTGTATGTTTGGTCTGTAAAAATAATCTCTAATCACTCAACAGCCAACTTCATTTAGGAGAATTTCACATTGAGGAACAATTTGTTACTGAGATGGTTTGTGCCCAATGGATATGGTTCTGATTTTAGTATTCTGATATTCTCTTTGACAAGAGTGATCATCAGTGTTTGTACACAATGTCGTCAGGCCTGTCTACATTCGTCTATCCCAAGCACATTCATGGCACATCTAATACAATTTAATTCATATTTTAGAAATTATATATGAAAAATTTAAAAAGCTGGATGAAATAGTACAGTTGAAACAGCGCCTTCAAATCTGAAGGTGGCAAGAACACAAAAAATAGTTCTAATGGCCACTACAAAAAGTAAATCTACTTCGAGTTCTCATGCAGGAGAATGTGGGTCAAGCTCATGCTACAACAGAAATGAAACTGGAACAATGGAAATGAAAGCACTTTAAAAATTATCAAAGGTAAAAAATGGGTTAAACAATGGAGTTAGCTAGAGCTCCTGAGATCCTATGAACTATTATTTTCTTTTCTGCAAAGCAATGGCCGTATTTCTTGTGCATATGGCCATTCTTTGCCAAAAAAGAACATGAACTTCCTTAAAAATATATGGGACTGATACTGACAAAGACTGAGCCTTTTCAGGAAAGAAAAATAAATGCAGTATGGCAGTAGGGTAAGGTCTCTGATGAGGTCTGAATTCAAAAGTCAGTAAGAGCACTCCATTATGCCTGAAACAGCACAAGGTGCCCCAGTCATGAGGCCAAATGCTTACACCCTCAGTGGGACTAGTGAGCCACTCCTGCTTTGGTGTACACAAGAATTAGGTGGGAGCTCATCTCAAAATGTGCTTTATTTGTCCCTGCCCCGAGAAGTGTTCCTTTGTTAGGTGATTTTGATGCCTGCAGTCCTCTGAGCTCACCTTGAAAACCACGGGGTTCTGGGCCTTCAAGGCTCTTAGTTATCAAATTTTTTTTATAAGCAACTAAAGAGAAAACTCCTTGGGCAAATCTGTTTCTCACTGTATTCCACAGTATCTAAACTTGGATATTGTCCCTAAGTATCTGCCAAGTGAAGAAATACATCAATGAATTCCAAAGTAAGGAGTATACTAGAAAACTTCAGTGATCCTCCATTTGCCCATAAATCTACCAAGATACAATAATTGTTTTAGTTTATTTTTATTTTTTAAACAGTTTTCTTGGCTCAGTGAAAGGCATTGCTTCATGTACCAGTTTATGGTCAGAACAATCCTTAGATATAGCATGTGTGACAATTTCATGAGCACTAATCACCTAATTTAATAATAAATGAAGATCAAAGCGTTGTCTCTGCTTTCCAGGAGATCACAATTTAGTGATGATATAGTGACACAGAAACATAAAAGCCGAATACATAATTGGAAGCCAAACTGTGTGATTTCATACCACACATAACCAAATTATTTAGAAGGAAGAGAACCTAAGGGTTTCTGAGCCATTGAGGAAGACTTTGTAGAGAAGATAGGACTTCCTTCAAGGATAGATTTGATTCAGATAGTAAAAGGCAAGACAGTCCATATAAGAGAAAAAAGATGAATAATCACAGATAGACAAAATAAAACTAGAGCAAGACTCTGAATATTAGAATGTGCATCCAATGCACACCCAGTTCATTGATGATTGATTAACACAGGCAGTCAGTCCAAAAAAAAAACATAAAATAAAATAAGAAAGGGAGCTAACTTTATTTACATTTGGTGAGAAAATAGCCATCCTGGTGTAAAGTAGAAATGTATATAAGCAAGCTATGTTTATTTTCTAAACTTTGTGAGCTTCATTTATTATCTAGAGAAAACATAGTATAGTATTTGTCATACAAGTGTTACAATTTTAGATGTATTCTTAGAGTCTGAATTTTCCAAGTGAATATATATCTTTTTTCTATATTATATTGTCATCATGTATTGAAGAATATTTATATATATATAATTCAGAGGTCCTTACCAATGCTGAAGTTATCAATTATGATAACCATAGAAATCTGCTAGTTCAGCAAGCTAGATCCTTCAAGAATTTAAGCTTCAACATTAAAGATTAAACATCAAATATTAAATTGAAAAACACATACTTATTAGCTTCAGGTTACTATGACAACATTGTTGACTTGCATGTTGCTTATGATGTACCTCTGAATGTCTTGGCTTCCTTCTCCTAGTTCTAGAAGGCTATGTGCTGAGTCACTTCATCACTTGGGAATTTACCATTGTGTCCTTTTTGAGACAAAAATCCTTCTTTAAGAAAGTGCAGTATTATGTGTTCTACAGTGGGAAATGTGTGTCTGTCCCAACATGTGTGGTGAGCAATAAAGCATCAAACTAAAATACCTGGCTCTTTCTCTTTCATTTTCTTCCAAATTATTTTATTTGGGGAATAACTTGACCATTTGTCCCAAAGATTTCATTTTAATTCAGGGCCACCTAAGATGTACTACTGGTAGGTTTTGAGATAAGTATAAGTAATATACAAATAGACATCTTCAATTTTAATAATAAATTTGATGTGTATTGGAAAAAATGACTAGCTTATAAAATCCAGATTACATTAACATTAATAATAGAACCTCATTTTGATACCATATGAGGCAAACATCATAAGTTTAATACAAGTAACTGAAATTTGGGCAACACTGTTTGAAGTAATTATTTCAAATGTCTCTATCACTTTTTGAACAATAACAAAGTAAACTCAAATACTGTATGTTACTGTGAAGCAGACTGCTCCATTACCTCTATAATTCTAAATAATCTCCAGCTCACCTGGACTCAGTGAGACAAAAATACCCAAGTTATAAAATTCAGCTCTGTACAGAGGCAGGTTTCTGTAGTCCCTGGGGCTCTAGTAAACAATTCCATTTGATAAAGTTGTTTTGCCATGTGCAGGAATTCTCACTTAAGCAAATTTCAAACTTTGTTCAAATGATTTCATTTTTTAACACTTGAAGAACTTTGGGAAAATAAAATATTGCATTTTAGACATTGAAACATTCAGTGAACAAGATAAGGCTCTTTTTTATTTTATTTTAATGTAATACAAGTAGATATTAATACAAAAAATATAAAAGCCATTCTATGAAAAATAATTTTTCATAACAAAAATAATTAGAGAATAACAATGATAAATACACTGTGTATGATGATCTTAAAAGAGTATATATATATATTTTTTAAATTTTATTTTCGGTACACAACATAATGACATTCATCATCGGAAATTTGCACCTTTGCATAATCTCTCTTGGTTCTTATTTTTCCCCCTTCCCCTGCCCTCCCTTCAACCCCTCCATCCCTCCCTATTTACAAAGACTTTGTTTCCATTTTTCCATTTTCTCATATTAATTCCATTCCCTTCTTTCCTTTCCCCTACCCCTCCCACTTCCCCTTCCCCTTTGCCCCTTTTCTTCCTATTTCACATTATTATACCTTTTAGTCCTTATTTACACTTCCAGTTTCTCACACCAGAGAGACAATGCAATATTTACACGTGTATTCTATTTATTTCACTTAAGAGTATGGTTTCAAGACGCATCTATTTACCTAGAAATGTCTCAAGTTTATTCTTCTTTACAACTGAATAATACTCCATTATATTTTTTTAAAATCTACATCTTTTTTATCCATTCATAGGTTAATGGGCATTTGGGTTGTTTCCAAGATATAGCTATTACAAACTGTGCCACTATAAACATGGGTGCACATATATCACTGTGGTATGATTTTTTTAATTCTTTGGGGAAGATCCCCAGCAGGGGAATAGCTGGGTCAAATGGGACTTCCAGTCCTAGTTCTCTGAGGTATCTCCATACTGATTTCCACAGTGGATGTACCAGTCTACACTCCCACCAACAGTGGAGCAGGGTTCCTTTCTCCCTACAGCCCTGCAATAAATACTGGCAGGGCTATGGGGAAATAACAAAGATAAGATTCTTTTAAATATTTCAGAACATTACCACTAACATTACCTAAGTTTCATTTTTTTCTTATATTGCAATGTATAGCACCACAAGCTATTGAAATTTTTCTTAATTCTCTTAGATAATTAGTTTGTACCAAGTAGCATATACTTTTTTCTAGACTTTCTGAAAATACTGTAAGATGAGAGCATATTTTGTTCACTATGGCCAACAAAGTGCAGTGATTAGCAAAGTACCTGGAACATAATGGACCTTCCACGATTATTGTTAATAGATGCAAGCAAGTGTATTTATTAAGGAATTTAATGAAGAGAAGGCATTGTAAACCACACCTAATAACTAAAAGGGTATAGACTGGATGTAGATACTGAAAGGTCTCAGTCTTCTGGATCTCAAACACCATCTACTCATTCATAGTAACATTAAAATTTGTTTGGCTTTATGATTCAGTTATGTTTCCTCCGACATGAAAATCTGTTAAACATGTCCATTTCACCCACTCCACAAAACTGTCCATTCTGTTACATTTGTTCTAAAAGGTGATACAACGCAGATGAATCTATGCAAACCACAGGCAACAGTTATTTGTGGTGTCTTGGATCCCACTTCCTTTCTGGTTCCATAACTTCCTCACACCCATGATCCAGAGTTCAACATATATTGCCATCTCCCATGCTCATCAAACTAAAGTGACTGATCTTCTACCCACCACAGTCACTACAGCTTTGGAAAGCCATTCATTGTGAATACAAATAGCCAAAGATTTCAAGGGAGTGAAGACCCTGAGAACCAACAAATTCAAGTGATGGGGTATGAAACCCAATGGACAAATACTACAGCCTTTCATTTTCTGATGAAATATTTCTGAAGTATCTTCAAAATGATTCATCCGAGGGTCCCACATGAGTGAACTTCATTCTCCATACTGGAAACCAGCTCAAAAACGCATCCTCACTGACTCTTTGTCTTTCCTTGTCCCACTGTCTGAACTCCTTCACTTCTGCTTCCTGAAGTAATCCCCAAAATGAAGCATCTGTACTCAAATCCTTGACTCATGTTTTGCTTAAAGTAAATGATTTATGAGTCATAGGACAGAAATACCTTTTCATCTTGAAAATAAAAAATTAGACTGTGACTCTGAGGATATATCTTTGTAATTCCAATCACAGATTGCCCTTTTAAATCTTGAAGAAGTAGCATTGCATATAGAGGTTAGTCACTACACTTTTAATACAGCACAATTTATTAATTACAGAAAAAATTGTATCTTTATACTCCTGAATCATAAAGGAACCTATCATTTCAATTTAACTTCCTTTTCCTCATTCTTTCTAATGTAATTTGTAAGTATTTGTATTATGATTTAGATCTAAAATGTACCCTCAGGGGCTGGGGATTTAGCTCAGTGGTTTCACTGCCTGCTGCACAAGCACAAGGACCCGAGTTTGATCCCAGGTACCAAAAAAAAATAAAAATAAAAAATAAAAAAAATAAAATGTACCCTCAATGTATCATGTATTTAAAGGCGGTTGGATCATGGAGTCACTATTCTCAGCAGTGGATTAGTAGTCCATTGATGAATTCATAGCTAACTGTACTGCTTGTAGGTGGGGTTTGGTCCGAAGAGGTGAGTCACTGGGGGCATGACCTGGTAGGGCGTATTCTTGTTTCCAGCTCCTCCCTTCTTGCTCTACTTCTGGTCACCATGACATGAGCCTCTGCTGGGCTCTTCTACCATGCCATTTCTGCTATGGATCCAGCCCACCATGGACTGAACTGACTGAAACTGTGAGTCAAAATAAATCTCTCCTACCTTAAGTTGTGTATGTTAGGTATTCTGTGATAGCACAGAGAAGCTGACTAATACAATTTGACTCTTAGAAATATAGTCATTGCAGATAGAATGGAGATAGAAACGTCTAATTCATGAGTAAAGTAGAGGATTAAATTAAATTACATTTAAAAGTAATTATAAGTTTCATGGCCATTGTATATACTTGTTCACTATGGAATGACAAAAATAGAGCAGCACTCTAAACCCCAATAGTGCTCATTCAAAATAGGTATTTATTTGGAATACGTTTTACTTTGAAACAACAAAAAAATTTTTCTTGAAAATATAAAGCATGATAATAATAAGAGCAACACTATTTAACTTTTTTTCTGGTTTAGAATAGTGGTTGTAGTACCTTTGTGACTTTTCTGTAAATCTAAAATTATTCCCCCAAAATGTTTACTAATAAAAATGATAAAAATTGGTGAAGGAATTCCAGAAGCCAAAATTATTTTGGCACTCAGGTAGCTTTTTAAAAATCATTAGTCAAATGATGAGATCATGCAAACTTTTTAAAAATGATTAATAATGTTCATAACTGTCACACTATAATGTAAGTGCAGCAAGGCTTTTCTTTGTTTGCAAGGATCTTTCTGAATGGCTCTCATTTGGGTCAGTTACTTTAATACTGTGTTATATAGCAGCATAAGTTTGAAAAGCTAATTTAATCCCAAAATTTCTCTCTCCCTCCTTCCTTTCTCTTTATTCTTCTCTTCCTTGAACCCCAGATTATACTAATTTTCAGAAATATAAAATAATGAAAAAAAAGTAAACATAATATCTTTATTTCTGCAATTCACACACATTTACTGATCAACTAAAGTATATTATGTATCCTCTACATGACCTTGGTCATTCTTATGCATTAATCAAAAGCTCATCCACTTCAAGGAGTTTTAAATGACTCTATGTTAGCCATGTTAGCCTCAGAAAAGCTCTATCATTGATAATTAAAATGGTGTTTCAACTTTTATCCCACTCTCATACCTTAAGTATCATATGTCTTGCATCCTAAATATGGTAGATGTCATCGTGGTAGCAACTTCCAAATTTTACGGAAGGATAATTCTTGGGCTCTTTGAAGAAAACCTGAAAACAACTGGGTGATAAAAACAACAATTAAAATATTTGTTTGCCTTCTAAGTCCTATTTGTTACACACACACATCAGCTATTCCCCCAATAGCTATATGAAGGGAAGACAAACAAGAACTTTTTTGAAAGGGATCACTGAAAAGACTTTCAAGCAGCATATTCTGTGTTGGATTTATTGGAGAAAATTCCTTTAACCTTATTAAAATATATCTTATGAGTACCATTAGTTTATTCTCAATCGGTTATTTTCCCTGGGAGGAATTCCATTGGTCCCCAAAAGGATTTGAGGCAATTGAAAGAATACATGCCTTTGTCTGGAATACTGAACACATTCTTCTTAATCCTGTATCTGAAGGATATGGAAACACTGATTTCTCCAGCCAGATGGAGAGCTACAAATTAGAGACTTGGATTTGCCACCACCTGTGAGTCATCAAGCTAGACTATATCTCATTCTTTCCTTCTGCTCCCTGGTCAGAGATGGCAATGAATAGGACATGAATCACTGTCCTTTAATTTCATATATATATATATAATATGTGTTTGGAAAATTTATAAAAGCAAATATTATCATGTTTTATGATTAGCATGATAAAGTCAAATAGAGTGACATATAAAGGACTTAGAAGGATTGGGAGCCTGCATCAAAACTGCTTCCTGAGGAAAAAACATTGTCACTTTCATGAAGTAAATAGTGAGAAAGAAGCTGAGGCGAGGATTTATGTATCTGTAGTGGTAGAGAAAATATCTTTTCCAACAGGCAAAATGGCTTCCTCATAATAACTAAAGGCAACATGGGAAGTAAATGGAGACATTTACAATTCCTGAGCTGTTTCTGAGCTTGAACAGCAATTTTTCTTAGAATGACTGTGTATTCGTAGATTTACATATTAGTAAGTATCTGTCTCTTGGTTTTATGTGGTTTGTTTACAGTTATAGCTAATGGCCACCTTCTTGTTCTCTTCAGTCTTGAGTTTCATTCTCCTCTTCCAAACTACCCTAATTCCCTACCCATGCCCAATACATAACACAAAGACATGAAACACAAACATAAATATGAGGATGTTTGTTTCAAACACTGCTGGGTAATAAAACCTACTCATCATCTAATAGTATTTCCTCCTAAGATTGAGTAGAAGTGTTCCTGTTCTAAAATTTCTACAAGATGCTACCTCAAAATATCCCAGGATCTATGAACCTACTTGCATCAATGGTCTCAAAAAGGCTTAAAAATGTCTTATAATCTTCCTCAGTACCATGTTCCTCTTAATGATTTTAAAAATTAATTTTATTGGTACATTTTAGGTATACAATATAATGACATTTGTCATTGGAAATTTGCAACTTTACATAATCTCTCTTGGTTATTATTTTTCCCCCTTCCCCTGCTCTCCCTTCAACCCCTCCATCCCTCCCTATTTACAAAGACTTTGTTTCCATTTTTTTGTTTTCTCATATTAAT
>NW_004624763.1:8269597-8307577 GCF_000247695.1 Heterocephalus glaber
TCTATTTGCCAGTATCTTATTAAGGATTTTTGCATCTATGTTCATTAGTGAGATTGGCCTATAGTTGTCTTTTTCAGTTCGGTCTTTCTCTGCTTTGGAGATCAAGGTGATGCTTGCTTCCAGGGATGAATCTGGGAGTATTGCTTCCCTTTCAATTTCATTGAAGAGTTTAAACAGTAGTGGCAGTAGTTCCTCTCTAAATGTCTTGTAGAATTCACCAGTGAAGCCATCAGGACCCTGGCTTTTCTTAGTTGGTAAGCTTTTAATTATGCTTTCAATTTCATTGATTGATATTGGGTTGTTTAGAATTTTTAGGTCTTCTTTAGTGTTGATTAGTGCTTATTTGATTTCTCATGTCTGTTAGTATTTGTTTTATATAGTTGGCCACACTGGTGTTTGCTGCATATATGTTTATTATTGTCATCTCTTCCTCTTGGATTGTTCTCTTTACAAGGATGTAGTGTCCTTCTTTGTCTCTCTTAATCAGTGTTGGTTTGAAATTCACTTGATCTGCAAAGAGGATAGCTATTCCTTATTTTTTTTCAGGTTCTTGTCCCATGGAGCATTGTTTTCCACCCTTTAACTTTCAGTCTATGAATTTCTCTTTGAATTAAGTGTGTTTCTTGTATGCAGCATATTGTTGGATCTTTTTGCCAGTCTATTTCTTTGGATTGGTGAATTGAGACCATTAATATTGATGTTTATAACTGATACATATTGACTTATCATTGTCATGACTTTTTCTTTTTGTTGGATTCTCCCCCTTTGCATTTAATTTCTTGTCATACCTGATGGACTCCTTCTGCTGGGCTTTCTGTGGTTGTGATCCTCATTATCTTTTTCTAGGATATTGTCTAGAGATTTTTGGAGTGCTAATTTGGTATTCATGAAGTTCCTAAGGTGCTCTTTGTCATGAAAGTATCTTATTTCTCCATCAGTTTTGAAAGGAAACTTTGCAGGGTACATCAATTTGGGTTTGAAGCTGTTTTCCTTCAGGGCTTGAAATTTGTCACTCCAAACTCTTCTTGCCTTGAGGGTGTGTCTTGAGAAGTCTGTTGTGATTCTGATGGGCTTTCCTTTTAATGTGACTTGTTTCTTTTCTCTGCTTGTAGAACTTTGTTCTTCTGTTGAGTTTCTGGAATTTTAACTATTACATACCTATGAGTAAATTTTTTTTTAATCAAGGCTAGTTGGAGTCCTTTATGCCTCACTTATCTGTATGTCAAGTTCTTTTCCCCTGTTTGGGAAGTTTTCTGCCATCACTTCTGTGAACTGTTTTTTGTGTCATCTGCCCTCTTCTGTTTCTTCATTGACTCTGATCAGTCTGATGTTATTCTTCTTTGCATCATCTAGCAGTTGCTGGATTGATTTCTCTTGGTCCCTTCCTATTTCAAAGCAATTTTTCTTTTCCTGGTCACTAATTGCAATCTTACCTTCTATATCTGAAATTCTGTCCTCACATTGGCTCATTCTGGTGCATAAACTTTCAATGAAGCTTTTAATCTCCTGGAAATCTGTTTGCACCTGTTTTATGGATTCCATTTTTTTTCCTGTGTTGGGATTCTATCATGTTCCTCAGCTCCTCTATTTTTTAATCTGTGTCCTCTCTAGATTTATTAATCATGTCTTGCACTATGGACACAATCTTTGCTGCTATGTGAGAAATTATTTCTGATTTCATTTTTACCAGATCCTCTTTCTGTGCCAGTTCACAAAGTACAGGTGGTTGAGTATCAGATTGTTCCATCTTGTTTCCCTTTCAGATTGCTGTAGGTGATCTGTAAGTCTGGTTTTGAGACTTGTTTACATGTTTTCTCATTTCAGCAGGGGGTGGGAGTGGATATGTGCTGCTGATCCCCAGGTGGCTCACCTCCTCTGCACTGGGGGTGGTGGTACAGCAGCCCAGAAGGTTCATCTCCTCCCTGCTGGGGTTACCTCTGCTCCTCTGTGCTGGGAGCAGTGGTTCGGTGGCTTGGAAGGTTCACCTTTGCTCTGGTGGTTGCTCTGCTCCTCTACACTGGAGGCGGTGTTATATCACTAACATTTTAGTATCACAAAAAATACTTCAAAGAGCATCATTATGAAGGTGTTTCATGTCAATCTTATGGCAATCTCACCCTCAAAAGTAAGATTGCTGAGTCAGAGCGCATGTGCATTTTATATTCTGTTAGATACTGCTAAATATGTATCCAAGAATTTGGTATCTATTTACATTTCAACCAGCAATACAGCAGAGTAATCATTCCTCTATACTTTCACCCACAATAAATGTTATCAATTTTTAAGGTGTTTTTAAATGGATGATTCAAACATTACATTATTTTTGTTTTTAAAAGGGCTTTTGACCTTTGGCCTGGCCCACACATACCCTGACCACAGAGGAGACAGAGAAGAAAAATTGCTCTAGTGTCCTTGGTTCAAGAATGTCATGCCCTTGTGTTGCACTACGAAATTTGCTCAACCAGGTAATAGGTAAAACCAAGAAGGAGACCATATTTGTCTTGGGGATCATTCTGCTATCTTCTCCCAAAAGTCTTCTCCAGTTGTTCTTTCATTTTGTCCAGGCATTGGGAAGGACCCCTCCACTGACATCCACCCAGGATAGCTCTCAAATTTTACTCCTGTTCTTCCCTCTGTATAATTAAAAATACTTGTTTCTGGATAATGAAACATACTTACCAAATATACTACCTGGTATATAATAGGGGTTTAACAAAAGTTTCTTGATTGATTGTATCTTGCTCAGGAACAATGACTAACATGTGAAGTGTCAAGGAGAGTGTGTTGTGTTAAGTTTAAACATCTAACGTTTAGAATAAAACCCAAATTTTCTCAACAATTAGTCTTTTACATGGGCATATGTATTTCTAGGACCTAATACTGTGCTTTCAATATTGTAAATACTTAGAAAATGTAAAATTTGTATCATATATATTATTAAGCAGTATTTTTAAATACACTCCTGCTAATTTCTGGTAAAAAGAAATGGAAAAATTCAACTTACTTTATTTGCACTAACATGGACAACTGATTGTAGTAAAAATCACAATAGTCTCTGATTTCACCAAATTTTCTTTTCAAGATATTTGAGGGTGTTTTTTAAAGGAACACATAGTATGAATGTGAATTTGATATTCTCAGGGTAACATACACACATAGAATTCTAGAACCTCAAGAAGGTTACATGGTAGAGTGGGTAAAAATAAGGAATCAGACAGATTTGAAATTTTTTGTTGGTTTTGACACACAATTGATGTGTAAACTTGGTGAAATTATTGCAGATAGGTAAGTTAATTAGATATTTTGTAGGCAGTTAGACAGGGCCAGCCCACAAGGAGCCAACATGGAGGAGAGTAAAGACACATTCACTGAAGGCCAAAATTGTAAAAGAAGAGAAACTACCACACTCACGTAGAATAAATAAGTGACTGATATTCTAAATAGGTATCAATCACCTGGGTGGGGAGTCAAGGTCTTAACCTAGCCTCTCCAGGAAATATCCCTGACCCCCATTCTTACTGAAAATCCTTGTGTACTTGCTACATGACTTGCTCCCCCATTTGACCCCCATTTAATCAATATTACCTGGGTGACTGTACTTGTAATCTTATTGGTTGGTTTTGTCCCACCTCATGCCCACCTTGTAAATTTCCATTGGGTCTTATAGTTTTGTCCTACTTTGTACCCACCTCACCAAATGGCTTTGTGTATAAAACATCTTTGAAAAGTAGGGTGAGTGGGTGACCCACTTTCCGGTCCCCCTTCTGTCTCTCTTAGGCAGAAGCTATCTTTCTCCCAATAAATTTTTCCTACTCTTGACCTCTGTTATTCCTAGAATTCATTCTTTGATTTTAGAGAACATGAACTTGCATTTCAGATATCTAGTAGGTTAGGGAGTTACATCTCTTCCCCCTATATCAAAATGATACCCTCTGAAATCTTGGTTTATTAATTTGTAAAATAGTACTAGTAATACCTAAATTTTAAACACATGTAAGTGAGCTAAGTGTTATTCTGTATGTAACACTTGTGGTACCAAATACACAGTATTTTAGAAATAGTTCCTGATATTATTATCATTATTATTTTAAGATAGTCTGTTTACCTTTATTGTTGTTGAATTCCTATTAAATAATAGTTCTCTCTTTGTGTCGATATCTCCTTGAAGCCAAATAGTTATTTATCCATTAACTTTGACTTTCCTTAATACCACCTTGCAACATCTGTAAGATTTTAAGGAAGCAAATGAAGAAAACTGACCTACAATATTCTTATTGTACTTCTGATACAAATACCACTTCTGATACAAAGATAACAAAGGTTATGCATTCTGGAAAAAGAACTAGCAGAACTCTATGGAGATGTCTCTGAGTTGGTGTAGATTTTTGCTGTTTTAATATGAGCTACCAATTAAAATTTGTTTTGTGATAGTGTGATCCAGTAGAAATTTTATGCATACTATTTCAAAAGATGGATGTTTAGGAAGGACTGGTGGATATATTGCACATGAACGATGATAGAATGACCATTCTGAAGTGTCAGTGCATTAAGAAAGGAAAAAAATCACCAGAAGTTTTTGTTCAATGTATGCATATGTCCCAATATATTAAATTATGTACATTAAATAGAGATGATAGTAATTATATTTCAATAAGGATATTTTTTAAAAGAATTTTTACCAAAGTTTTTAAAATGTGTTGGATTTTCTGAACCTCAACAAGAGGGAGCAAAGAAATTGACTTTCCACAGGTTTTCTCTAAGTTTCAATAATGAATCATTTAGAAGGAACATCTCTTGCATCTAGAAATTAATGGAGAAAAACATTCTCTGGAAAAGAGAGAATCTGAACTTATGTCACAGATATTTTCTTAAATGGTTTCTAAAACTAACATAAAAAAGAAATTAGATTCTGTTTTCATGGCTACCAAACCAATATTCATGGCATCTTGTCAGGCTCATAGATTTTGTTCTATAATGAGCTTTGATCTTTAAAATTCTCCTGAGAGAATCAGTTTGAATGGAATTTTGAATGTTGTTCTCATTTGATTACATGATTCTCAAAACTCTGTTTTGTAAACTCAGCATGCACATATATTTCCCTTTCTGAACTATAGTTCAGAAGAAAACTGGAAGACCACCTGCCTGAGATTGACTCTCAGTGATATTATTCTGTGTGACAGAAAGGTAGCAGGCATGTAGTCAGGCCTAATTTGAATCCTGTCTCTGCCATTAACAAGCTGTGGGAATTTAGATAATTTGGGTGAATTTCCTTCATTCAGTAGAATGGAGTTGCATCATTCATCATTTGGGGACCCTAAAATATCTGTCTACCTCATAATTGCGTTGTAAAGAATAAATTAGCATCTGATGTGCTTGTTACAGAGTATTCTAAATGATTTCCCTTCTGTTTTTACAAAACAACGTGCCAAGTCTAATGAAGCCTCCTGGTAAATCCCGGAAGTCAGGACAGAGACAGAAAGCGTTACTGGTAGAAATGCACCTTGGGGCGGGGGTCCTTTGACCCAGTGGGAAGCCAGCATCAAATTCTGTTTTCTGATGAGTGAGATTTCAGAAGGAGCCTAGTGTACTTGATGATCAGCCTGGAACAAAAATTCCATTAACCTTTTGGTCACATTTCATTGTTAAAAGCAACCAAATATTTAAACATTAATATGCCAGTTATTTGTTGACTAACTTCTATGATCCAGGTACTTTTTATATAATATTTTATTTAAATTTCAAAACAACTAGACTTAGTATTTTTTTTTCACTCCTAATTTATAGAAGAAAACCCTGAGATACAGAATTGGACTTAGTGATTGTAAGTGGCAGAGTCAGGGTTTAAACTTAGACTGCCGTTCTAAAACTGGGTACTTCTTACTCTGCCACTCTGCCTCCCTAAATCAGACGTTTTTTAAAACTATGCATCAGTGTTTAAGCCTGCAGCACTACTTGGCACTTTCTAATCAGTATATTCCTATTACAGTTTTAAGAATTTATTTTCCTTTGCTCCTTTCTACTTCACTTTTAACAGCTGCACAATGCCTTTTGTAGCTTTAAAAATATACATTAAATAGCTATAGTGTTTTCCTTATTGATCATATCGCAATAAAGTGGCTTAAAATAAATCTAATAAATGAATAATTTTTTAAAAAATGATTCCAGTTTGATGTCTAATTAATCCAAGTTCATTAAATTTTATTCTTCCTTCCTTTCCTTTCTGTCTTCCTCCCTTCCTTCTCCTCTACTCTTTTGCTCATTCCAGTCCATTAAATACTACATATTTACATGCATTATAAACATGAAATGTACTGAAGAACTCTGGATCTGCATGCAGACATGTGTTGAAGTATACTATGCCATAGGAAGATACTTTCCAAGCAATAGCAAGTTTGTAAAGCTTGAATAAAAGATGAACTGTTGAGCTCAAAGCACGGTTTATTGGAATAAACATTGTGCTGTTTACAGGGCATTGGAGAGACCCTTTAACTACCTTCACATTTAAAATGTCTTTGTACTAAGGTGTTATTAAATCTTAGAATGCTTTTGGTAAGTGAACCACTCACAGAATGTTAGATTTTGCAGTTCAGGGAATAAATCCTCACTCGTGAAAGGAGATGAAATCCAGGACATTAAGGTCAAAAATCTTTAGTAGTAAATCCTGAGCACTGAACGGTAGGTCTGATTTTCATCTTCCTGGAGCATAGTATCCAAGTATTGCTGGTGATGCAATGGTGAGCAAGTTAGATGACAACTCTACCTTCACAGAGATAGAAAATGATAGATATGTTTGGGGAAGGTGCTTCAACAGGTGCATAACCCAAACCTGGAGGTAGATAAGGAAAAGTGGCAGGAGGTAGTCACATGAGTGAGGAGGAGGGAATGGAGCTCTTCTCAGCTATTCTCTGTTCTCAGGAACACCTCGTCCACCTTATGCAGAATTCTAGAGCTAAGGCAGAGTCCAATACCAATGTCTGGAGTCTAGAGTTTAATATGAAAGAGTAAAGCAGAGTCCAATCACTTCTTCCATATAGCATTATTAATAAGTTTGGATTTAACCTTGAACACAGTAGGAAGTCTTTAACAAGTTTCAAGAGACCCGCCTAGTCAGATTTTCTTTAAAAAACAAACTATACACTAGCTACAGACTAAAACAATGAATTAAAAGGAAGCTAAAGTAAAGTAGGAAGATCAGGTGGGAGACTGTTGTAGTAATCAGGTGAGAGATATTCAAAGCCTAAACAAAAACAATGGCTATTGAACTGGTTAGAAGCTATATAAGCCACACAAATTGATATATGATTTGCTGTAAAGTATGAAGAAAAGAAAAAAGTCAAGATTGGATCTCAGGTTTATGGCTTGGTTGAAGGATGGGATAGTTCAGTTTTTTATATTCATTCCAAAAAATATATGTTGGGCACAGATGAGAGCCTTTTGCTGCTTTGGATGCTGGAGAGAAATCTATGGGAAAACAAGAGTCCCTGCCATGCTGTAATTTATCTGCTGACATGCTGAGATGTTTGGGTAGAAATGCAGGACAACTATGCCCGATTCCCTAAAGAAACACCTCTGCCAAGTGATGCCATTTCAATGATCTTCCAACATATGCCTTGAAACTTTACTTGAGACTGTTTAGATTTAATAATTTCCCCGTCTATGTGCTGAAAATGCAGCCATGCACCAAGCAAGGCCTCTACTGAAGCGACATTTTCATGTTAGTGGCGGGAGACAACAGCAATGTGTGACAGCTGGATGGAAGCGCCACAGAGGACCATAAAGCAGAGTAAAGAGGGAGAGGTGGGAATTGGTGGTGTTGTTTTTATCAGGGACTATCCTCTGGGAGACTGCAGGATGGGTACAGGGACTACCTCTTACTATCATTGTGATTTCTGGCAAAGCTTTAGATATTCCAAAATGAAAGCAAAAATTAAATCAAAATATAAAGGAAGCTCAGCTTGTCTCTTCCTAAAGGAAGGGAGGGAGGGCCATGTGGAATTCTGGGGGATAAGCCTTGAGCTGGGGAATGAAAAATACAAGGGCCCTGAGGTGCCCCATGAGCTCCAGGCATAGCAGAGAGGCCAAAGCAGTTGAAGCTCCAGAGTAGCAGATAGATACCACAGTCTTCTGGGCCATAATAAAGCCTTTTGACTTTCTCATGAGTGTAAGGAGCCATTGAGTGGAGTGACACTAGTGACTTAATGTAGTTAAGAATCACTGGTTCCTGGGTAGAGAAGAGACTTTGCACAGGATTAATCTAGACTGTGCATGCTCAATGGTTACTGAATGAGTAAATACTATTTTATTTCAGCCTTTCCCCCATTCCCCCACCCCTCTCTGGTGTCATTTCCCCATGTACAGTTATTCTAGCAGAACTGCCTTGGCGTAGAGCGTTTCTGTGTTTCAAAGTTTCACAGGGGCTTGGATGGGTGCCCCAGAGGAAGCAAGCAGGTTCACAACTGATGTAGGCTTTCAGGAGTTGGCTTAAAGGAATCCTTTCCAATCCCCTCTACTTTGTTCAGGTAGTTCTCTACAGGTAGAGATTCAGTGCAACAGTCCCTTTCAGAAGTAGAAGCTAGGCACTTGTTTCTGTGGGAGAAGTTGAGTCCCTTAGGAACCTGAACACATCAGAGAATAAGGGTGCAGGCAACTTGTGCTGCAGAGACATCAATGTAGAAAAGCTCCCCACCCTGAGCGTGGGAGGATTAAGACACTTGCTTTACAGGGAGCTCAAGTGTAACTGGAGTGTGTATGCAAGGGGAATGCTAAACGGCTGAGCTATGGCAAAAGCCATAAACCAAAAGACCACTGAAGAAAGAAGCTTAATTGTGTTTGTGTGGAATTTGTTCTGCAACCAATATGCCCTTAGGGTCAGGAGTTGGAGCCTTCAGGTTGCTTCCATCATAAGAAAGTTCTCTGAGAGGATTTACTCCAACCAATATGGTTGGAGGTATCTTTATGTATAGCTTTTTTTTTTAAAGCTAAACATAAGCACTATTACATTGTATGATTTGTTTGTAGATGCAGTTCACTCAGATTACCAAATGGACTGTTTGTTTTTATTACCTTGTGTGGTTGATTGGGTTTTTTGTTTTGTTGTTGTACTCCCTTTATGCTTTCTTAAACCCTTAAGGCATGTGACCCTTGAGACTTCTACAAAGATCCTTCACGTTTCTATCAGAGTATCCATGTTTTCAAGCTCTCTATATATTAGAATCAGTTGGGGAAGAATTTTCAAGTATTGATGTTCCATACTTGCATTTTCAAAGATTCTAATTTAACTGGTCGTGGATGAGGGCTGAGCCTCAGTACGATTTTGAGTTCACCAAGTCAACCCCAAGTGCTGCCACACTAACAAACATTGTGCCAAAGAAACATGTTGACCAGGTGTCAGGAACATAATGTCTGCCTTTGGCTTCCTTGTTGAATTCTAATTAAACCAGTGTTTACATACTTCGTAATTTTCCACTAAAAGTCATTCATAATTTTTTCTCCCTGTGGTACTAGCAAAATACCAGTAATCTCTCAAATGGAGGAGAATAGAAAATTTAAATTTCAAGCTGTTATATTAAAACCATAGGTTTATGGCTTGTTTATGGCTTAAAACAACAACATTACATTTTCTTTGGTCTTTATCTTCCTCTAAGGCTTAAAACCTATCTATCATCATTGTAGTAATGTTTGAAGCTCTAAGCAAAGTGAATTATAGGATCCACTCTGTTATTTTATGATCACAATAAAGAGGAAAATTAAGATCAAGGAACACTCGTTAAGCATGTTCATTGACAGTGGAGAGATGCTGTTGGCCTGGGTAGAGACTGAGAGGAGTATCAGATGCTATGTTTTGATGTGCACAGAGCATGAGAACTGAGAACACTTTTTTTTTCCTTCCAGTAAGCCATGTCTTTCTTACAGGAGGAGGGTCTGAAAAAACAGGTCAAATGATGTTTTGGAAAACGTTTCAATAATTTGACAGTTTGGCAGGAAGAGTAACCTATTGAAACTTCCTGTATGCTGTGGTGTGGCTGGCCACTAGCCACCTACATCTTTGACCAAGTGTTTTCTACACTTCTTTGCGTGAAGAGCTGTTAGATACATCCTTTGGAACAAATACTGATGTTCCCTTGATAGGAGTCTTTGGGTCATCAAAGGATTCTGTTATCAATCAAACAAAAAATAACATGTAAACATCATAATATTCATAACATCTCTCATTTATTGAACACTTACTACATGTCAGCTCTGTTAAGCATTTAATATGCATGATCTCCTTAGTTCTCTGTGTGTTATGTTAAAAGGCCCATTTTGTAGATTAAGGAAAGTTCATTTCCGTCAGTGTTATTCCATAGGCACTGCAACGTGTGCAGCCTGCTGCTAGACATGTTCAAAGCTGGGGAATTTATGCTAATTCTCTTACATCTACAAACTTATGCCCCCACTGAAATGTCCCTTACCAAGATTATATGGGCCATTGAAGCAAAAAAGAAAGAGAGAAAATACAAACAAGCAAACAAACAAAATAAAACAACCCTGGACTACTGTCAGTCAACCGGAAACAAAGGCACTGGTTTTCAACTTTGCTAAGTATGAGAGTTCTCTATGGAGCTTTAAATATGTAGAAAGATCTCTAGTCCTAGCCTCGACAATTCTGACTTAATTCATATTGATAGGCTTCAGGAGTTGGAACTGTTAAGCATTCCTCACAAAGGACCAGCTACATAATTTACAGTGTCCATTGCAAATATTAAATTATAGAGCTCTTCTCAAAAATTACTAAGAAGGTTAAAATGGTGTCTGCAGAGCATTAAACTAAGTACAGGGCCCTATTTTTGGAGGCTCTGTAGGACTGCACAAGGCACACACCCACGAAGCCAGCCCTACCCCATGTGATGCTAATAGGCTGAAACTGTGAGAACCATTAGGCCAAAGGTGACCAGGCTGTCTGCTCCTCTGAAGCATGGGTGGCTTTTCATTATCATCAAAGGTATTAAGCTGTTTATAAGCACTGTGTTAGCCTCATCCTAACATTCTATAAAGAAAGATTTTAACTACATCCCCATTTTCTAAATGAGAAGACTAAGGCTGTGCTTTTCAATATTGTGCCTGGAGTCCCCGAGGAGTCTGCAGCTCTGCTTGGATTGAGCCCAGGCTACACAGATTCTGGATTCCACACTTAATTTACCCTACAAGCTATGTTTCAAGTAAGCAATTATTACTTTTTATAATCCTCTGCATGACTCCCAGTCCCAAATCAAAAGAAATCAAGAATAGAAACAGATTCATATCCAAAGATTTATATCATTTAGCCTATTCCTTTGTTATACCTGAATTTACCTATTTACTTGTTTTTTGCTTCCTGATTTTGGGGGGGTGGGTACTGGGGATCGAACTTGGGACCTTGCGCTTACGAGGCAGGCTGTAGAACCACTGAGCTGAATCCCTGGCCCTTCTTCCTGATATTTTTATTCTGCTGTTGTAGTGCATACACACTGGTTGTAATATATATAGATATGTATACGCACATTCAGGAACATAATCTGTGAAATCTCATTTGAAAAGCTCAGAAAGGGCTTCATAAACCCCCAACTTAAATCTTCTCCAGTTTCTCCCACTTCAAAACCCTCTCTGGATTATGGGGAATGACAAGGATCACTCTATCGAAGGAAGAAGACAGTTTATTCATCCCAACTCACAATCTTTCATATCTTTACTCATTGCCTTTGCATCCCATCCCAAAAGTGGAAGGACACGTTATATGGCACATACTTGGCTCTCGCTCTTTATTAAGCGAATAACACAAGCACAAATGAATGAGTATCTTTCAGAGTTAATTATGAAACACGTGCATTTGGCTGAAATACAAAAATGCTTCAAAGACTTTATTTTTCCCTCCTCAATGACTTATTTCTGTTGCTATCTTCTACATAACTTTTGACAGCATTTCTCTTATGCTTACGTTCCTCTGTGAATCCTAAGTAGCTTCTTATTCTCGCAGTCATTATTTGTAGTTGGAAATTTTTCAATGGGTTTGCTTGTACAGCTTCAGAAAGTTGCCTTGGGAATTACTATTTTCTTCTTTGCTTTTGAAAGGATTTTAATTCCTACCTGGCAAGAGCCTGTGGCATCAGAAAGTACAAATTCATTATTAGCCAAGCTCTTGACAGTGACTAGGGATGAGAACGATGAGGCTGGCTTTATCTTACCTTTCCAACGTCCATTCTCCCCTAGCTATGTCTCTCATGCTTTCTGCTTCTTATGCTTGCCATTATAATTCCAAAAGCATTAACTGTCACATCAGGCAGAAATATGAATACATCTCCATTAAACACCTGGTGCTACTCTTTGGATTTCAAATATGCCCCACTGGGTTTGGTCCTCAGCTCCCCCTGGCACTTTGGGGGTGGGGGTGGAACCTTTGTGGAGCTGGTGCAGGTGACTACTGGAGGAATTTAGGTCACGAGGGGATGTGTTCTTGAAAGGGATGTTAGGACCCCATTCTTTCCTTGTCCTTTCTCTCTTTGCTTTCTGACCACCACAAAGTCAACAGGCTTTCTCTGTGGTATATTCTGGCCACAAACCCAGAGGCAACAGGGTGAAGCAGCCATGCACGGAAACTGTGAGCCAACATAAACCTTCTTTCTTTTAAGTTTATTATCTCGGGTATTTTGTCATAGTAATGGAAAGTGGCCTAATACAGAAATAGAGAGCTAGCACAAATACATCTACTTAGCCAGCTATATTCTTTTTGTGAAGAGATTTCCAAATTTAAAAATCTCTAGTAGTTTTCTGGGCTTTTTCAGCATTTTTCAATCTGTATTATCTATAAAAGGCAAATACTGCTCAAGTGGTCTTTGTTACGTAAATTCTCTGTAACAAATAACCTTTTTATCCACGGCAGCACTAGCTTCCATGTCTACGTTTATCCACCTCTGTGATTTCAGCATTCTCTTCTTATTTTCTGGTCCTTCAAGAGTTCCCACACAGTATTTTCTTGTGAACTTAACCCAACATTCTGAAAATATTTTGCTGTGGTAGAGATAGCTGTGCCTTAGTACCTCAGTCCACAGCACTGCTCGAAATAGAAAAAGTCCCCATTCTGTGGCTTCACTTATTACCAGGATGCTGGTTTTAACCCTTTCCTGCTATCCCATGTATTATTTTTCTGAGTTTGGACAACTCTCATTCATCTTTCAAAAGAGTTTAGAAATCAACCCATATTGAAATTTTCCTAGGTAGAGAATAATTTATCCCCATATGCTGTTTTTATAATTGGGTGACATTCCGTTTTGGTACTTAGCATAGCATATTGTAATCTGTGTATCTTGAGAATGTTCCTTGAGAACAGAAGCCAGCTAATACTCATCTTTAATGACAGGTTCCTAGTGCAATAATAACCAATGAAGAATGAAAATTATTATAGAGAGGATTTAAGTCTCGTTGCTTTCTTAATGTCCTTTCATTGCTGACCAGATAAACTCCTACTAGCAAGACAGTGGAAAGATATTTGCTGGAGTTATTGTTCAAGGAAGGACAGAGAATCTCTTTAAATATCTGATTAACTCCACTGCAGTTCCCGTGATATAATAGCTGGGTCCAGAGCAACTAGTACAGCCAAACAATAGTGGTGAATTCTCTACTTTACACACACACACACACGCACGCACGCACATAACCACAACACAGCATCTTTTGAAGTTGATGTTACAAGTAACTGAAGGAAAATTATTTGCAGCTGATATTATTTGCAACACTTTTTTGTTTTCAGATTACAATTGTAATAGTTACCTGTTGTGTCAATTTGAGTAAGAAACATCTAGCTAATTGGATAAGCACAGTTCTGGGGGTAGCACAGTGGATTTACGTAAGACAGAAGACCCACCCTGGGTGTGAGTAGCACCAGCAAATAGGCTTGTACCCTGAATGGAATAAAAAGGGGAATGAAGAAGGAAGGCTCGCTTCTGTTTCATTGGAGGCGCTGCCGTCTTCACCTTCACCTTGGACTTCATCTCCTGGCTTCCAGCACAGACTCCTCAGCCTCCTGATACAGTCTTACATGGGACACTACAGTGAGCTTCAGGCCTTTGACCTTTGACTGGATCCTTCGGGTCTCCAGAGATCAGGCATCCCTTCTGCACTCGTCCACACCTAACTCTTGTAAATCCTTACATATCTTATATAAACCTGTTTTGCTAGTGAGCACTGACATAAAATAATAATGCAAAAGTGCCAACAGAAAACCATTGCAGTTATGATTCTCTGCAGGATGAAGGTATCTTTGGCAGAAGAGGTAATTATGGGGTTCAGAGTCTGGACCATGCTTCAGAATGCACGGGGTGGGGCAGTACAGGGTATCTTTCAGGGAGGGAGGGAGGAAGAGAGGGAAAGGAAGGGAAAGACGTGAGAGAGAGCACTTTTTACATCACCCCCTTTGCACCAGATTAAAGGGGACTCTGAGTCTGGAATCAATTTCCAGGTCTGCTGACAGGCATATAAAAAAGCTTCAGCAAGTCTGTGACCTTGCCCTCAAACAGACGGCAAATATCCAGAGCCTTGTAACTCTCATGTAACTCATAAGAGAGCCTTACAACATGGAACATTTTTTAGTGCTTGCTCTGTGCGTGTGTATGTGTGTGCACACACATATGTGTAGACAAACATGCTCAAGCCAAAGCTTCTCTAGAACCATGCTGTTTGTCTTAAGAGTCTATCAGCTTTGCTACAGGAAATCTATTTATAAAATATATCTTGAAGATTTTCTGCGTCTCAAGCAATGTGCTAGTTGCTAGAGAAATAGCAGAGAATATGGCAGACCTGGTCCCAGTGAAGAAGAAGGTTACCTTTAGAAGGGTCTGTTTCCAAGGTTGGCCTCGCCTGGCATCTGGGAATTTGGTATGCAGATCGACCCCAGTTTAAACAGTTAACTGACAGGACTAAACTGTGGCTAGATAGCTTATGCTGTGTATATGCTTTCCTTTTGGGAGTCTTGAATTTTCTTATATGCTTTGCAGAGGATGCCTACTTGAACAACTCCCATTGGTAGCACTGAGCATTCTGACTCTGTTGGGTTTGCCTAGGTAGAAACATAACACAGTTTGTTGCATTTTCATTGCTGGGGAAGTACATTCTGTGTTCTTTTATGGGATAGAGAGAGCACGAGACAGATTGCCCATGAATTCTTCCAGAATCTTCTTTTTTCTCTTCTGATATGGCTGTGTAACATTATTACACAGTTGTGATAAATGTTAGCCATGATCACATCTATATAAAGAGTCCCATGGACCTTTCCAAGAAAACTTCAAAGATCGGGGAGTCTTGAGGATTCCTGACACAGTCCTTTATGAAGTTTTCTAACATACTGGAGGAAAAGGGCCCTGACATTACAGCAGAAAATTCCCATGATGAGAGAATTTCAGAGAAATCCTTTATTCTTCTCATAAGGCCAGGAAAATATTCCTGGAGAAGTGAAGCTCACACTGACCCCTGCATGATTAGGTGCCAACTAGGTGAACGCAGACAATCTTCAGATGCTGATATATTCTCAAATACAATTTCATGTAACAGCCCTCACCATATCTCACTAAACTATAATTGTCAGGACACTGAAGTTTCAAGAATAATAACAATATGCCCTCTCACAGTAGCAGGTCTTGTCTAGTCCAAATAACTCCATGGCAACAGGAAGTCTACAAATTACTGTCTCCAGCTGGTTTAGAATTTAGACTTGCTTTGTTCATGAACACTGATTATTAACCCCTAATACTCAGATTTCACATTGTTTCTCTCTGACACTCCTCATACACTCTGAGCTTTGGTCTCTCTTGCCTCTGATCTTCATAGGGTAAGTTCTAGCATCCAGCCCATGATGCCGTACCTTGTAGCACGAGGACAGCCTTATTTTGGTCTTACTACTGTCCTCTTCGTGCTTTACAGCAAAATTTACAAGAACTTTACCCTTGGTTAAGATTGAATACTAATCTTTTAAGATTTGTGATATACAAACATTGTGGTTGAAAGACCGAGTTCTGGTCCTGTGACTCAGTCATTAATTGAATTAGTATGTACAAAAAAGACATTGAGGCTCTATAAACAAGAGCATTGAGGCTCTACAAATAGAACTGTACAAAAAAAGAAAAGAAAAGAAGAGAAGAACAAAGGAAAAAGAAAGAAAAGATGGGTCATAAGTCCAAGCAGCGGGTCGTAAATCGGAAAGACTACCTCAGTTATATGTCTGAACTGCCTTTAAACAGATAAGTCATTAAACGAAGAATATCTGTATACACCAAGTCACATGTGTATCCTAGAATAAATGCAACTATATTATTCTACCATCTTTTTTATCCAGGGGCAGATAGCTTTCCCTCATAAGTCTAGGACAGCGGTTCTCAAAACTTACTGTGCATCAGGTTGCCTGGAAAGCTAAAACACAGAGTTGTGGTCCCCACCTTCAAAGTTGTTTTTTCAGTAGGTTTTGGGTGGGGCCTCAAAATGACATTTTAACAACTTCTCAAGAGATGCAGTTACTGTTGGCCTAGGACCAAACTTGGAGAGACACTGGTCTAAGAATTAAGAGGGTGCTGTTTCTCAAACTAGTATATATCACTCCAGGGAGTCAAAAATATAATCCCAAGGACCTAGGAGTTTCCTATAAAATTTTTAATTTGTATGTATCTATTTTAATAATTATCTTAAAAATTAATATGAACTTATTTTAAAACATCTAGATGATGACTTTGTTGCTCACGATGTCTACATACTTTTGGTGCCCATATTTGGATTTATAATTAAGATTACACTAACATCAAGTAGTACTTCTTTAACTGTTGCTAATAAGACTAGATAATGAGGTAACAGAGGTGAGCTAATTACATAAGTCGTGAATTCACACCCAGTGAAGACCAAGTGAGATTACACATGTTGTTTTAGGAGCAATTAGATTAGAGAAACATGTTAGAATAAAAAGATTGTACAACTCAATCATCCCATAGAGCAAGGAAACACAGGCATATCAGATTCAAAAGAACACATATAGCCTCAGTTGGTGCCATACTCTCTGTGTAAAGGATGATTTAGTTTTTTAAAAAATTGTCATCTATCACATAAACTCAGAATTATCATTATTATGAATTCTGTTGGAATGAGGTATTATTTAAATCCAGTTTAATAAGTAAATGTATCACTTTTCATTGAAGTGCTTTGGAATAGTGTAGAAATTTCCAGGGCCTATAAGCTTCTTCTTTCCAGTATCAGGGATGGAACTCAGGACCTTATGCTCACCAGGCAGGCGCAGAGCCACTGAGCTACATCCCCAGCCCAAGGGCCTATAATCTTATCAGTGCTAATAGTCTTATAATCTTATCACTCAACCTCCTGTATAAACTGGAAGTCAGCCTTTGCAGAATGAAGCTGGTACTAAACCACTAATTATTACAGTAACCAGAAGCTCACTATTTTAATCTCAAATTCAAACACAAGGAAAATTTGATTTTTTAAAATTCTCTTAATGAGGTGACAAAAACTAAGGAAATAGAATGGATCTTTTTAAAAGTCAAAAAGGAAATATAAATCACAAAGAGATATGGATAGAAAAGGAGAAGATTTTTTTAAAAAGAGGATAATGAAACAGAGAAATTAAATCAGCGGAAATGTGCCTGGGAATAAATAAAACATCTCTGGAAAGGTCAAAGACATATATTATGGCTTATATTTGATGAGAATGTAAAATTGGATTATGATGACAAGGTCTGTACAAGAAACTCATGAATCTTTTTCTCCCTGCCATGCTAAAATCATCAATCAATTTTAACTATATATAAACTTCATTCAACAAGCTCTAGAAAGCAACACATCAGCTTGGAGACTGGGCAAACAAATGACTTTAGTTTAAAGGAGCAGATATATTTAAACAACTCCACAATTCACAAATGTTGTTGAATCCTAATAATGGAAGAAAAGATGGATCCCATTCTACACTGATACCAGGCTTCGGGCACACAAGAATAAATGAAATATATGTAATCACTCCAATGGAATTTACACTACGAAGGGAGCTACAGCCAACAAGAAAACGAGAAGTTATGAAAACTCAGGAACACTTGAGTAGAGAACACAGGAAGCCTCAAAAACATTGGTAGGTGTTTCAGTTACTTTTCTTGTTGCTGAGACAAAATACCCAACACCCAAAGTTAAAGGAGGAAAGGTGCATTTTGGCTCACAGTTTGAAGAGGTTTCAACTTGTAATCAGCTGGCTCCAAGGCAGGGTGCATGGCCAAGGGGCAGTGCAGAACACAAGCACCCACAGCAATAAGCAACAAGCCCCGTTTATACTCTCTCTAGGCTACCCAGCTTAGGGCAGGTGCTGAACCAATCAGTGGACAAATTTAGTAAGCACACACCCTTACCCTATCAGCACACACTCTAGATCCAGCCGCCTCCAGAAAGCCCCAGCTATGACCACATGAGGCTTTGGGGGGACGTCTAGATACAAAGCATAACATTCCACTCCTGGCCCTCCAAAGACTCATGCACATCCCTTTATGCAAAGGCACTTAGTCTATCTCCACTACCAAAGTCCGAACAATTTCAGCATTGTTGAAAAGTCCAAGTCTAAAGTCTCTTCTGAGATTGAAGCCAAATTCTTAGCTGCAAGCCCCTGTACAAATGAAAAGAAAGTCAGACACTTCCAACATACAGTGACACAAGATAAACATTGCTATTCCAGAAGGTACAAACAAGGGGTGTCTTAGTTACTTTTCTCATCGCTGAGACAAAATACCCAACACTCACAAGTTAAGGGAGAAAAAGTTTATTTAGCTCACAGTCTGTAAGGTTTCAGTCCATAATTGACTGGCTCCAAGGCAGGGTGGCTTGGCAGAGGGTCATCACAGAGGAGAAACAGTTTGTGGCAGGCAGAAAACAGCAAAAGCAGGCAAGGGAGCGACCACAGCTTTTTCTATCCCTTATATCTTACCAGGGCTATTTAGGGCAGGTAGCACCCACACCCTTAATCCTAGGGCCCTTGATCCTAGCATTGGACCTTATCAATTCCACCAACACACACTCTAGATCCAGCCACCTCGGGGAAAATCCCACCTATGACTGCATGAGGCTTTGTGAGGCCATCTAGACACAGCCATAATGCTTCATCACCCCTGCCACACCTCCAGCAACTCATGCACACTACTTTATGCAAAAGGCATTCAGTCCATCCCTAAGAGTTAGCAAAGTCCCAACAGTTTCAGTATTGCTGAAAAGCCCAAGTCTAACGTCTCCACTGAGATTTAAGGCAAAGTCTTAGTGGCAAACACCTGTGCAAGTGAAAAGAAAGTGAAACACTTCTAACATTCAGTGACACAAGATAGACATTTCCATTCCAAAAGTTACAAACAGGGCGATAGCAAGGAATGGGAACAAAGCAAGACCAAACTCCAGCAGGGCAAACATTAAATCCCACAGATCCACTTCCAGCATTCCTGGCAATCTACGGCAAGTTGTGAACTCCAAAGGGCTTGGGTGGCTCTGCCCCTATAGCACTACTGGTGGTTGTAGCTCCCATGGCTTCTCTCTGGGCCTGACTTTGCTCACTCCTTGCAGTTTTCCTCAGATGATCCACATTCCTGGCTTCTGGGGTCTCCACAGCACCTTCAGCTTCATACAGCTTCACACACCGCCCTCTCAGGGGCACCTGCCTGGGCCTCCCAGGCCTTCTTCTGAAATCTAGGTGGAAGCCTTCCTGAGCTCACAGCTCTTGTATTCTGCATGCACCTAAACCCAGCACCACGTGGATGATGTCAAGGTCTGCCACCAGCTGGAGCAGTAGCCAGGTTTCCTTCTCTTTTGGGTGTAGGGGTCCAGTGCCTAGGAACCAAATCCTAAGGAACAACTTCCCTAGGCCAATCCCATTCTGAAACATGGTATGCTGGGGCTCTCTTCTCAAAGTAAAGCCTTTCACTTTTGCAATTTGGAGGTTTCAAGGGCTGGAGTCTTACTGCTTCTTCTGATGCTCTCAGGCCATCTTTTCTTTCATCTTCTGAAATACTTGGCTTTTTCTTGCTAATCCTTTCAGCAACCAATTTCTCTTCTGTTCCATCTTTGAAGGCCTCAAATTTAACTAAGCTTCCATTCTGGCCAAATTCAAAATGTTTTAAATCATTGTGCTGAGCTCTTTGCTCTTGATTCTCAACAGAAGTCTGACTAAAAGCTCCTAATGTAGCCAGGCCACCAGCCTCAACATTAGACTACCTTGAAATTTCTTCTACCAGATTAATTAGTCTGCCACCCTTAATCTCAGTGTCAGGCAAAGTCCCTGGACACAAGCAAAATGAAGATAAATTTCTTGCCAAGCCATAACACACATTGTCTGGAGTTCAATAGCCAATGCAGCCATTCCCAGAAGAAACCTCCCAAGCCTAGTCTTTACCAGCAGAATTTCTATCAGCATTCTGGTCTTCTGAGCTTTAACCAGACTCTTTCATCAAATACAGCCTCAGGCATTCCAGGGCTGCTTTTTTGGCTGGAATCTCTGAACCTTTCCAAACTCTTCCCTCAAGCCAGTTCCAGAAGTTCCTGAACCACATGGTCACAGCAACGACCCTATTTTTCTGATACCAAATTCTGTTTTAATTACTTTTCTCATTGTTGATGCAAAATACCCAATATCCAAAGTTAAGGGAGGAAATATTTATTTTGGCTCACGGTTTGCAGAGGTTTCAACCCAAATCATCTGGCTCAAAGGTAAGGTGGCATGGCAGAGAGGCATTGCAGTAGACAAGCACTGAAGCAATAAGTGACAAGTGACAATAGCAGCTTCTTTCTGGCCCTTTTATATTCTATGTGGGGTACCTGGATTAAGGCGTGTGCTAAACCAATCAGTGGATTAATTTAGTAAGCACACACTCTTAATCCTAGCATCAAACATTCTACATCCAGCCACCTCTGAAAAAAGCCCCAGCTATGACCACATGAGGCTTTGGTGGAGAATCTAGACACAAATAAAATAGTAGGAGATCAATCTAGACTAAGAAGGGGAAAGTGCTTCCCTTAGGAAATTGAGAAGGAAAAGATTAGCACCAAGTCTACAGTCTACTTTCCCCGCTCTTTGGGAAAGAAAAATTGCCAAAAATCAATCTGTACAAGAGATGCCATAGTTGATCTCTTTGTAAACCTGCTAATGAAAGACCTAATATTTTTTATGGGAAGATTTTTTTCTATGATATGTTCTAACTGTGGTCTATCTAGATGGTACATTGTAAATAAAGTGGACATTTGTGAATTTATGGTACACAGCTCAGGGGAAAATGTCATGAAAACTATTTAATGAAGGAGGAATATAAATAAGATGTTCCATAACTGAAATGGCTCTCTTTGTGCAAATGATATTGCTAAGCATCATTTATATACCCTAGAATGAGAAGAATGCACCTGGGAAGCTTTGTCAAGATGCTTGGACTTTTTTCCATGTTTCACTCAAATGATGCAATTTCCAAAATGCACAGAATTTGACAGTTTGACTTTTTATTTTGTCACAGAAATGACAAGGTGTGGCCTGAGTAATTAGGAGCTAGCAGATAAAATCATAATAGGGAATGGGCAGGGAGATGGTCAAAGAATGACAAAGAACTGAGCTTACAACAAAGGAAACAAACCATTTGTAAAAGGAGAGCATGTAGGAAAGAGCAAAGTTTGGTGAAAAGAGTGAAGAATGAAGTAAGCAGATGCCAAATTATAGAAGGTTCTATAGGCTATGAAAGGGGTTTATAATTAGTTTCCAGAGCAATGGGACACAACTGATGTGATTGAGGATTCTGAATCACAGAATTGGATCTGATTTTTAGAAAGTATCCTATCAATAGTGGACAGAAGGCATTAGAGAAAAAAGAAATCAAGATAAGAAGATATTCAAATAATAATGCATCCAGACTAAACACTGTCGTTGAAAGATAAACATTTCTCACCAAATAAATTATTCAACAGAAGTGCATAAAGTGTATGGCAAATGAAATTCGTGGTCTTGGGGTTCTGTGTCTGGTCCCCTGCCCCTTCCACTCTGGCACTCTTTCCTTGTTCTGCATCCTGTCCACCACAAATTCAGCAGCTTTAGTCTGCCACACCTATCTGCCGTCCTTAGAATCTGCTGATCATGCAGGGAATCTCCCGAAACGATGAGCTAAACTAACCCTTCCCTCCTTTAAATTGTGTGTGTTGGATATTGGGTCTTAATGACAGGAATGCTGACTAATACAGAAAACTGGTACCAGAGAAGTAGTACCATGGCTGTGGCTACACCTGACCATATGGCTCAGAAGCTTATAGAAGTGATTTGTGGGAGGGGTTTGCAAAGGTTTGGAGACGTGAGATAGGAAAGCCCTACAATCCTATAAACAGCACCTGATGAGTTATTCTGGTCAGATCTCAGAAGACCAGAATGCTGTTAGAAATGTGAACAAATAGGTCATTGGCAGTTTGACTAGAGACCATGTGTGTTATGTTCTGGAAAAAAATTCTCTGTATTTTGCCCTTGTCCTGGGAGTTTGCAGGTAAATGAGACTAAGGATCATGGGTTAATCTCCTCTGTCAGAGAAAATTTCAAGAAGCCTAACATTCAGGCTGCGGCATGGGCATTGCTGGCTGTTTTTATCCATATTTATATTGTGGATCGGGGAGCGAGACAGAGGAGAAATTTGAGAAACTCATTATTTTTTTCCAGAAGAAATCATGTTTAAAGTTGGGGCCAAAAGAGGTATACCTGTGAAAGAGATTAGTGGTACTAAAAAGAAAGCAAGTGCTTCACACAGGGACAAGAAGAAAGATAGCTTGGGGACATTTCAGGAATTAGCAAGAACCCATGCATTGCCAACTCACGGATATAGGAATGTCAACCTTTCTTTTGAGAAGAGAATCTCTAGGATCCCTGCTCAAGAAAGGCCTCTAGGGAAACAGTTCCCCAGGATTCATTTCACTGTTCTCAGCCATCCAGACACTCTGTGTGTGTGTGTGTGTGTGTGTGTGTGTGTGTGTGTGTGTGTAGGGCGGAGGTACATGGCTGCTGCTTCCACTGACAGCAGACCTTGATATCATCCACATTATACTGATTTACTGGTACACAGAATGTAACAGTTGTAGTGTCAAAAGGGGACAGTGTATAAAGGTGTAGGTTATGAAGCCAAAGGAGCAGTGGTAACCCTGGGAAATCGAAGATGCCTGGAACATGGGATGTCTGCCAAAGAAAGCTGCAACCCAAGAGTGAAGCCAGCCCCAGAGAGAGTCTGTATGGGCTGCAATCACCAAGGCTGTAGGACTGGGGCTGCCCAAACCCTCAGGACCTCACACTATATGCACAGGATGCCAGGCAGAGCTACTGGACCCAATGTTTGCCCTTCTGGGATTTGGTTTTACTTTGATCCATTT
The DNA here is from genome assembly GCF_000247695.1 of Heterocephalus glaber. Next base: position 8,292,998 of record NW_004624763.1, read on the forward strand.
TTTTTTTTATCCCCCCAGTTCCTCTTTTTGAGAAATGTTTACCTTGTGCCTTTGTTTCTTGGGGTTTTGTTATTTTTTTTTTCAGAGGTTCACAGCTAAGAGTCTGTCTTGAGTCTCAAAGAGACCTGACTTGGATTTCTGAAAAATGCTACGACAGTTGAGACTTTGGGGAAGGGATTATTGTGTTTTAGGTTGTACCCAAGATACTTGTACTGTGTTAGGGTTTGTTTGTGTTTTCTTTTTTGTACTGGGTATTAAACTCGGGACCTTGTGCTTGTGAGGCAGTGGGCAGAACCACTGAGCTAAATCCCCGGCCCTGTGTTAGGTATTATTACGCACTTGCTATGGTCTTTATTTGGAGATAAGTATAGTTTAAGGAGATCGGTTTGGGTAACAAGTTAGAAGGGGGTATGATGTAGCCATCAGGGTGAAGTTTCAATTTTATTGACTTCAGGATCATCCTCAGGGATCAGTAGAGTGCACTTCTAGGTATAACTGGATGGGACATGGAAATGTAGCCTTGGGGTCTATGTCTGGTCTCTTGCCCTTCCATTCTGGCACTCTTCCCACACTCTGCTTCCTGGAAAACATGAAATAAGCAGCTTTACTCCTCCACGCTCTTCCACTATGATATCTCTGCTTTGGGATCTGACAACCATGTGTTGACTCTCCCAAAACTATGAGCTAAATGAAACCTTTCCTTTCATAAACTGTGGGCTTTCAGGTATTGTGTCTCAAAAAAAGGGAAAACTGACTAATTCACAACCTAAATATCTATCAGCAACAAAATGGATAAATACACAGGGGAATATTTGTACAATGGAATGTTGTGTGTAGTAATGAAAGTGAATCTGCTGCTATTCACAATAAGAATGATTATCACAGATGTAATGCTGAACTAAACATGTCAGACACAAGCATTACCTCCTGTATCCTGTCATTTACATATAATTCAAAATAGAAAAAAATTTAGCCTATAGAATTAAATGCTGGACCAGTGGTTCCTTTGAAGATGAAGTAGAATCTGGGGAAGAAAAGTGATAAGGAGTTTCTAGGATATGGGTAATGTTCTATTTCTTGATGTCAGTAATGAGATCACTAGTGTGCACTTTATAATATGTCAGTAAAGCCATATGCTTCTTTTTGTGTGTACTCTTGTGTCTATTTTAATTTTCAATGTCAGAGTTACCTAAAATAAGAAAGACCTTGAAGCTAAAATTTCTTACCCTAAAAGCAACTCAATAAGAAGAGAGTGTCAAATTTTGAGATTTTGTTCCAAATTAATCTTAAAAGCAGTGGATTTCTATTGCAAAGACCAGTTATTTGAAGGAGATAATAGTTTGTACATGGTTTGGTTTTTCTCTGGGAATTTTCTAGTGGAATGGGAAACTTTTGAAAACTTGAATATACTTATTAAAAGCAAAGCCAGGAAAATTCAAAACAGCAGAGAAACCCATGTTCTGTCACAAGAATAGCTTTCCCAAAACCAAGAATGATACTCAAAGCATTTCATGGGTTATAGGCAAAGAAGGAACTTGGAAATAACTCAAAAAAGGAAAGTAGAAGAATAGGATATAAATGGGTGGTATGCAAGCCTCTGCCATATTCCCCCACTCAATGCTAATCCCAGGTGGCCGGGCAGTTTAGAGAGGGAATAGAGAAGAATATACTTGGCTGCTTTCTCAAAGTTTAGTCCAAAAAGACTGCAAACCTCTGGGAGAAGCTTGGTATTCACACCACAGCAGAAAGTGAAGAAGCAATGTGAAAAGAAAAAAAAAAGGGCCTGATATATTTTCCCCCAATCTCCTCCAGTTCTAGAAACATATCATCTAACAATACTCAGGTCTCCAAGAAAGGCATAGAAATTAACAGTAGACAGAACAAAGCTTGGGGCTGAAGTAAGTCTGACAGACCATGATGTACAAATAATCAAAGGCCTTGATAGATAACAGTGTTGGGGAATGCTGCTGTCCCTGGTGCTGACTCCATTGGCCAGACACCTACAGGCACAGGCAAAAATGTCCTAAGACAATCTTGGAATCCCCACATGTTTGATGATGTCACATAACCCAAAATTCCCCTCAGTCTCAGAATGTGATTCAAAAAAGGGGGAAAGAAAGGAGAAGAAATGGGTGGAGGGAGATTTCAGAATCTGAGCTCTAACTGACAATGACTGAGTTTCTTAGCTTGGCAAGATGAAGAATAAAATTTTATTTTTGCATCCATGAGTCTGTGCCTATAAACAGTTTAACTACTATACATAAAAAGATTTATGAGATGTTGTAAGAGCCTAGCTGTTATTTCTTTCCTATCCAAATAGATTCTTTCTAAGGTTTGGAGAAAGAAGTGGAAGAAAAGAACTGTTTGATATCTATACATGAGGCACGATTATCCAGCCTCACAGCATTATGACAAGGATTAAGGGACATAATGAAAACAGGTGTCACCAAGTTAAGAATCAGTAGGGCTGGGGATTTAGCTCAGTGGTTCCGGTGCCTGCCTCTCAAATGCAAGGTCCCAAGTTCGATCCCTGGTACAAAAAAAAAAGAATCAGTAGATACTAATCTCTTCTCTAAAAGAATAAAAGGGTTGAAAGAGACCTCCAGGAGCCTTCTGCTACAATCCCATTTATTTATAAAGGAAAACTAAAATGAATAAGGAAAATTATTGTCTGCTCTATAGATTTTATAGATTTCAGGCCTACAAGTTCTATAATCTATGCTAATATGATATATATATATATATATTCCAACTCTTCGCTAGGAATTTAAGCCATTATTTCTCGTTAAAACTCTCATAAAAAGAAAGGATACATATATTCTATATATCCTTTGGCTATATTTTCTATAAATTTTATTTTATTGAAAAAAATGTTATACATCAAACTTCATCACTTCATTTTCTTTTCCTGTAAGGTAAATAAATTAAACTCATTTAATCTTTCTTTCTTGTTCTAAGATCTCATTGATTTTGATTCTCAACACTCTAAAAATGTGAAGATCGGAACAATACACAATGCTTCATTGAGTAATGCAATTACTTCTCAATTTTATGACATAAATGATGTTATTTTTTGAAACAGTACTCAAGCATTGCTGATTTGTAAAAAAAAAAAAAAAAGTTAATGTTTTAAGAGCTAACTATAAATTGGATTCTGCCTGGAATGTCACATCTTTAACAAAAGAGGAAATTACAAGACAGAAAAGGTCAGTATCTTACTCTTTTCAAAAGAAGCTGGGATTCTGTCTCCATCTGCTCTCTCACCTGTTCCACCGTCGTCTCTGACCGGGACCATGGCACTACCTCATAACTCCACTCGCCCACATATCCACATCTTGCCTTCTTTTAATCTACACTCCATACTTCAGCCAGATATCTTCCCAAATACAACATCAATGCCTTGGTTAAAACCCTTTAATGATTTTTTGGTGCCCTAGTGATAAACACTAAAGTTCTTTGACATGCAGATGAGGTCCTATCTGGTCTGCCTTGAATGTGCCTCCTCAGCCTGGTCCACCACAGATCCTCATTTTTTTCTCTCAGACTATACTGGCCTGCTTTCCCATCCTCCATCTCATCAGTCTAGTACCTTCCAGGGGAATTTTATGCATGTTTCCTATACTGGAAGTGCATTTTTCTCTCCTCCTTTATCACTGGTTAACTACTTTGCGCTGAGTCTTCAGCTCAGGTGCTGAGTTTTCAGAAAGACTTCCTTGACTTGCCCATATTATAGGTGATCAGGTCCCTGCTAATCTTTCTTCATAGGTGATCTTTTCAGAAGTGTCCCTTCAAGCCACCCTCATAGAAATAACAACGCTCTTTGACAAGAGCAGTTCAACTTTTTCCATACTTACATAAAGCTAAATAAAAGCACTTTGAATCCAGGTTTGGTGGTACATGCCTATATTCCCAGCACTTTGGGAGATGAGGCATGAAGGCTGCAAATTTGAGCCCTGCCTGGGCAACTTACGACTTAGGAAGACCCTGTATTTGATAGTATATATGTCACATAGAATCCAAGTGTAAACACTGTGCTTGCCACAAAGCTAATGGGAACTTGAAACCAACTCTCTTAGACCTGTTTTTCGATCTCCTTCTCCTTTTTTTTGGTACCGGGGATCGAACTTGGGACCTTGCTCTTGCGAGGCAGGCAGCGGAACCATTGAGCTAAATCCCCAACCCTCACTTTTCCATCTTCTAAGTCACACTGAGATAGAAGTTTTGGAGCCATCCTTTATTCTGGTTATAATTTTCTAATTTTTGTTACTGAATTGGTTTAATAACATTTTTATTTTAGAATAGTTTCAGATTTACAGAAAAATTGTGAAGCTAATAGAGCTCCCATTATTCAATACCCAGCTTCTAATATTTCACACAAGTGTAATACTTTCGTTATAACTGATGAACTAATATTAATTGTTGTTGGACTAAAGTCCATACTTTATGGAAGTTTTCTTGTTTTTTTCCCTAATCTCCTTTTTCCATTTCAAGATCCTATTCTGAATATTCTGTTACATTTATTCATCATGTCTCCTTCCACTCCTCTTGTTTGTGAACAAAATTCAGATTTTTCATAATTTTAATGAATCTGGCAGCTAGTCAGGTAATATTTTAGAATGTCCTTTAACTGGAATATTCTAATATCTTCCCTATTTTGGACAAGAACTGTGTGCTTTGGAGAGGAAAACTGCAGAAGTGAAGTTTTCAGTTCTTTTGGTCAAATCACAGAGAGGATATATGATATCAAGATGACTCGTCACTATTGTGGTTAAACTTAATCATCCGGCTCTCTGACAGTGCCTAGATTCGTCATGATGAAGTTACTCTGTATTCTCTTTTCTATCCTGTTCTTTCACAGGAAGTCTTCATGCACTGCCCACATTGAAGAAGTGGGAATTATGTTCTACGTACTTCCTTGAGTGCAGGATACCTTTATAAAATATGAAAATCTGAGGCATGGAGGATTTGTCACTTCTCATGCATTGGTGCATTACTCAATTATTTATATTCATATGGAATTGTGGATATTTTTACATGTGATTTTAACACAATGTTACTTTCTTATTTTGTTCCTCCAATCGTCCCAGCTCTGAGCATTGAGAGTTCTTTCACTTGGCTCCTATAACACTTTCACAAGCCCTCAACATTGTGTTTTGAGAAGTGTCTTAGTTATTTGCTCATTGCTGAGACAAAACACCCAACACCCAAAGTTCAAGGAGGAAAGGTTTACTGTAGCTCACAGTCTGTAGAGGTTTCAGTCCATAATTGGCTGGCTCCAAGGCAGGCAGGCATGGCAGAGGGGCATCATAGAGGAGAAATATTCATGGTGGGCAGAGAGGAGAAAAGGGCAGAAAAACAGAAGGCAGCAAGCAGCAAGTGACAGCAGCAGCAGCCCTCTTTCTGTCCCTTATATTCTATCCAGGCTGCATCCCTTAGATGGTAGCAGTAGAATAGGCCAGAGGAGGAAAATGCATGATACACAAAGGCCAGATGATGAGGACTGTCACTGTCTACATGTGAGATAAGAGCCACAACTAGAATGAACACATCTTAAACAGGAAGCTACTGAAGGCTTTTCACAGAAACAACAGGGTGAAGTCACTAGTGGATAGAGGTGAGGAAAAAAATGAAGAGTTTGGAAGTGAACTTGTAATTTCAACTTAAGCGGGAGAATAGTACAATGAAATGTTAAGTTGAAAGGGTAGGAATTGACCTGGAGATGTCATGATTTTTCACGTGCCTGTTGAACTTCCAAACGTAAATATCCATTAGACATTGGAAGTGAAAGACCTGAGCCCAGAGAAGGTGTCAGACCTGGAAGTATTGATTAGGTGTTGTTCGCATGGTGAAGCTCAGAGTAACAAGGGAAAATAGAGGAGTTCTTCAAGGAAAAAGAATCTCAGTATGTAGATTCCCTTTGTATTTCTATTTGTGACTAAAATGTCAGGGCACAGTGTGGGCTTTGTCAGTCTGTACCTCAAACAGTTTCTTTTACTTTTAAGGTTCAGATGAATGTATGAAAAAAACAAATTAAGTTGGAAGGATTAATTAATATAAGAAAAAGAATAATGCCCCCTCGAATTTTTTTCCATAGAAACCTCAATTGTAAATCTTAGTGAAGCATATTTCCACTTTCTGTTATAATAATTGCAGTGAAAAGAAACTTATTTTTAATCTTATTATTTTACAATAAACCTACTTCCATCTTATGGTAACAGAATGGAATAACTGAGTTATTTAACCATTCATTCCCAAAAGATATAATATACACTCCATATGTGGATTAATAATTTTGAACTATAAAAAATCTCAAATATTACTTATAAGAAAGTATAAAGCATACCATTTAATTTCACTTTGATAATTTGAGAGGCTCATTGGGATTATGAACTCTTCATAATCATCACTGAAGCATAGGTTATGTTTTTACTGCACAAAGAATGTTCAAACATGAGATCGATTAAATTTTCTGATTAAAAAATAATTTCAGCCTGTCCTCTATTCTCTACCTGAGCAAGGGAGACAAATCAATCTGACACAGATAGATATCTGGATAGATAAATAAATAGATAGGGTTAAATAGATAGATAAAATTATAAAGCCTCTGAAATGAAATACATTGATGATAAAGTTGCATTTGCTACATCAGGGATCTATTTTGTATGGTAATTAAAAAGCTATCACTTTAAGATTTCACCTTCTAGTGCCCCATTAAACACAAAAGCTCTTGGTAAAAGTCTAGTGTTAATTTGATGGATCGTATATCATCTTTTTATACATTTCTTGTGTATGACTGTTTAAAATATCTGACACTTTAAACGATCTCAGATGTAAAAATAGAGATCTTTAACTCAGTTCTACAATCTTAAATTCCCTCTGATAAGAAAAAGTAACAATGAATCTACCCGAGGAAGCCTAAAGAGGACTCCACACTACGCTCTGGAAAACTTTCTACCACCTTCATGCTAGGGGGAAAAACAGCATTTCTTTGATACTTGGAGAATATCATTATTGTTCTTCTGATACAGTATCTTTTTTCCAGTGCTTTCCCAGCTGTAAAAGCTACACTAAATCAATATATCTAAAAATAAAATTTATATTTATGCACAGAAACCTTAGTAATAAATAAACAAAACAATAAATAAACAAACGAAAGAAATGGCCCTATTTATGCACAATATAGGGAATAGAAAGAAAGTCTTTACCTAAGAAATAAAACCTTAAAAATTATAAGCAGCCCTTGTTGGCTATCAAAACAGTGTAGAAGGTGAATACAGATGGTCCTCAATTTACTTGTGATGTGTTACTTCCCAATAGGCCTGTCACAAGATGAAAATACCACAAATCAAAAATGCACCTCATACACCTACCCTAGCACAATCATGGCTAAGCATCCCACTACACTCTAGGTGTGGGTGGTTAGTTGATTGTGTGGCTGACTGGGAGCTGTGGCTATCCAGCACCACCAGAGAGCATTCTACAGCATTTCACTGTCTAAGAAGAGATCAGAATTCAAAATCTGAATGACAACCGAAACATGATGTTTTCACACCATGGTAAAGTGGAAAAGCCACAGGTCAAGTCATTCCATTTGTAGCTTTTGTTCGCTGTTCCCAGATGTACAAGGGAAAATCATTCTGTGCAGTCAAGAATGTGTATTTCACAGAGAGGCTGAGGTTTCAGCTGAAGGCTGGAAAAGGTCGACATGCTTTACACAATTAAATTAGATGAATTGATTTCCATTGATTTTTTTACTCTGGCTCCTGAAAGTTCAGGGAATGAAAAGAAGAGAGAAGCTAACCAGGTACTAAATTCAATAGGGGCTTTAAACATTCCTTAGGAAAAAGACTTTTGCAAACAACAATATTTAATAATTCAATTTAAGTTGTTGGCCACTTTAGACTTGCATTGAGCAATATGGCAGCCACCAGCTACAGGTGACCAATAAATCACTGATATGTGACTGTAAAGAGTTAAGATGCACTTAAGTGTAAAATATGCACTGGACTTCAAAGATTTAATATAAATAAGAACAATGGAAATACATCATTAATAATTATGCTTCAGATTGATCACAATTGATCATGATGATATTTGGGGTATTTTAGTTTAAGGAAAAATACACTGTTACAATTAATTTTATCTTTTTCAAATGTGATTATTATAACTAAAACTTGCATAGGTAGCTCATATTTCTATTACAAACATGCTACTTGAGTAAAGCCTGCTACATACTCAAACACTTCGTGTAAGTAGGTTTCAGTGAGAAATAAAAAGCATTAAATAAAGGGTATCACAAGTAAAATGAGAAGAACGTCACAAACCGGGTAATAACGTGTCGAAGGCACAGCTTTAAGACTTTTACATATATCGTTTTAGACGTCATTACAATCCTGTGGGGATCTCATTTTTCAGTCAAATAAATCCAAGCAGAGGTAAAATAATTCACCCAAGGGCACACAGCCAATCAGTTGGTAAGAAGATTTGATCCTATGCCACTGGCCTCTAGAATCCATACTCATTTGCAACCACTTTTTGGAATTACTTCTTTAGAAACAGCAGAGACTAGAGTCAAAGAGGATATAAGTGCCCTGAGAAACTGCAGAGATTCATGGGGAGTGGTGAAACTTTTCACATGTCTTACGGTAGGTGTTGAAGTAATCTTCCTAGTTGTAAGGGGAAGAACAGTATTCCCTGACACTTGGATGACATGGAGTCGAGGTTTGCTAATGACTTTCTATAACTAAGTTTGAATACAAACTTGTTTACTCTTTTCACTTCCTTCCATTCAGAAGGTTTAAATTTGAACCGCACTGTGTGTAATTATACTTTCATATTGGTTCTATTTTTAAGCCCAGAATGAGCTCTTTCTCATCAAGCTAGGTACTTAGAGAAGCTCTACATTTCTACAGTCCAAAACTTCAATTTATTTTTTATTTGTTTAAAATTTTTCAAAATAGTTTTATGAAGTGCAAAGACCCGAGTTCAATCTCTGGTACCAACAAAAATAGCTTTATGTTTTAAAGACTTGGTTTTTAGAATAATTTTAAATTCACATCAAAATGGAGAGGAAGGTACAGAAAGTTCCCGTTTTCCCCAACCCTCACACATAGCCCCATTGTCAAAATCCAACACCAGAGTGGTACATTTACTATTACTTATGAACCTACATTGACACATCATAATAACCCAAAGTCAACAGCTTACATTAGGATTCACTCTTGGCGGGACACATTCTATGGATCTGGACAAATGAAAAATGACATGTATCCACCGTACAGTTTCATGTGTAGTATTTTTACGACTTTGAAATCCCACTGTGCTTTGCCTATGTAGCCTTCTCCCACAACTCAATCTTAGGTAAGCACTGGTTATTTTACTGTTATCACAGCTGTGTCTTTACCAGAATGTCACACAGTCAGAGTTAAACAGTATATAATTTTTCAGATTGATTTCTTTCAGCTAGTGATTTCCATTTTAGCTTTCTCTATATTTTTTCACAGCTTGATAGCTTATTCCCTTTTATCACTGAATAATAGTCCACTGTTTAGATGAACAACAGTTTATCCCTTCATCTACTGAGAAACATTCGCTTACACCCATGTCTGGACAATTATGAATGAAGCTGTTATAAAAAATTTTATGCAGGTTTTTGTGCAGATACGTTTTCTGCTTTTTTGAGTTTATCCCAAGTAGTACTGTTGTTGTATCATATGGTAAAAGTGAGGTGGAAGGGAGAATAAGGGGCAGAGAAGAAAACAGGAAGCAACCTCTCCAAAACTGCAGAGAACGTACAGTCCTAAGAACTAGACCACACCTAGTAAAAACAAGGGGATGGTTGGACAATGGGATCCTGGGGCTAGGGGCGCAAGAGAGCACTCTGAAAACCACAAAGTGCCTCCAGTCCTAACAACTAGGGAGGACAAAATAGCATACCTGGGGACACATAAACTACAGAATATTTTGAACACCTGAAATAAACCCAAATTAATTATAATTAATTATAATCTTAATTTAACCTGGGACAAGCTTCATATTTTGAGTGGAGCGTGGAATTATATGTCCCAGACTATGGTGGTCTGCACTTCACAAATGTTCTTTACCCATTCCAAGTCCACTCTGCTATATTGGAAGGAAATGGGCCGTTACACAGGCTGAAAAGCAAAGTGTGAATCCAGGAACAAAACCGTTGACTTCTGGATGATTTAGCCACTGAAGGGAGGGGGCAGAGGCATTTGCTAGGCTGAGACAGCACGCATTTCACAAATGCCTTTTAGGGATTTCAAAGCCACTCTCTTCAACTGTGAGCTAGTGGGCCACTATACAGATAGGGCAAAAAGTAGAACGTGTCTTTCCAGCAACCAAAACTGAACTAGGGCCTGCTTTATAGCTTGAATGGAGTGTGCAGAGTCATGTCTCATGCTAAGGTAGTCTGTACTTTACAAATGCTCTTATTTTAAAATATTTTATTAGCATATATTTGCAGTACATAGTGATTACATTCACTGAGGTGAGTTGGTACACGTACATAACACATCTTAATTCTTTTTATTTCTTTTCCCTTCCCTCCGTCCCATTCCCTCCAACTCTAGATACCTTTCTTATTTGCAAACGATCCACCTGGCTCATTCGTCTTATCCATCTTTTATTTTTCTCCTTATTTATACTTGGGTTTCTCATGTAAGAGAAACCATGCAATATTGAAGCTCATGTCTAATTTATTTTACTTAATATTACAGTCTCAAGATGTATCTATTTTCCCACAATCATTCAAATTTCTCCTTCTTTATGGCAGAGTAGTACTCCATTGTGCATAAATACATTTTCTTTGTCTAATCTTCTGTTGATGGACATCCAGGCCTCTTCCAAGATTTAGCTATTATGAGTTGTGGTGCTATAAATATGGGTAGGTATCTATCGCTATAATATGATGTTTTCAACTCTTTTGGGAAGATACCTATAAGGGGAATATCTGGGTCAAATGGAATTTCTATTTTCAGCTTTTTGAGGAATCTGCATAATGATTTCCATAGTGGCTAGCATACACTCCCACTAACAATGTGGAAATGCTGTTTTTTCCTGCAGCCTTGCCAACATTTTTCATTATTTAATTTCTTAATGATAGTCTTTCTCCCTGCATTATGGTAGAATCTAACCATTGTTTTAATTTGCATTTCTCTATTGGCCAGATGTCAGGCATTTTTTCAGGTATTTATTGGCCATTGTATTTCTTCTGAGAAGTATCTATTCCTTTCAAGTGCCCTTTTTTTTTACTGGATCTTTTATTTTGGGCTGGTCTAATTTTTTTGAGTTCTTTATAATTTTTAGATATTAGTCATCTGAGGACTAGCTGGAAAAATTTTTTTTCCTATTCTGTAGTGTCTCTTCATTCTACTGGTGGTTTCTTTTGCTGTGAAGATTTTTAATTTGATATTGTCATTTTGTTGATTCTTGATTTTATTTCTTATATAATTGAGGTTCTGTTTCAAAAGTCTCTACATATGCCTATGTCTTCCAGACATCGGATTTGCCTGTTTTATTTTTGAGGATATTAAGTGTTTCTGTTTTAAAACCTAGGTCTTTGATTCATTTTTTATTTTATTTTATTTTAGTATACAGTGGGATATTTGGATCTAGATTCAGCCTTCTACATATGTATAACCAATTTTCCACTACCATTTATTAAAGGGGCTTCCAGGGTGTTATTTGTTCCTTTGTGAAAGATCAGAGAGCTAAATGTGCCTTGTGCTGTTTTTGTTATATTGGTTCACATACCTGTTTTTGTGCCAATACCATGCTGCTTTTATTACTAGATTTTTGTAACACAACTTGAAATCAAGGATCGTGGTGTCTCCTGCTTTGCTCTTCTTGCCTGGGATTGCTTTTGTCACTCTGTGTCAGTTCTTGTATGTTTGAGGTCATCTGAGGTATGGTGTTGATATTTTTATTGGGATTGAATTATGTATATATAAAATGATGGCAAATATGGACATTTTGTTAATATTGATTCTGTCTATCCAGGAACAGGGGATGTCTTCACATTTTCTGGTGTCCTCTTCAATTTTCTTTTTCAAAGTACAGTACTTTTCATTACAATTGCAAATTGTAAAATGATCTTTCACTTTCTTGGTTGGGTTAATTTCTAAGTATTTAATTTTTCTTGATGCTGTTGTTAATGGTATTGTTTTCCCTATTTCTTTCTCATTGAGTTCATTATTAGAGTACAGGGATGCTATTCATTTTTGTGTGCTGGTTTTGTATCCTGCTACATTGCTGAATTAAATTATTAGTTCTAGGAGTCTTCTGGTGGAATTTTTGGGGTCCTCTATGTAAAGGATCATGTTGTCTGCAAATAATGATAGGTTGATTTTATTTTTTTCTATACATACCCTTTTTGTTTTATTTTTTGAGACAGGATCTCACTAGTAGTTCAAGCTGGCCTTGAGCTTACTATGTAGCCCAAGCTTGTCTCAAACTCATAGCAAGCCTCTTGCCTCAGCCTCCCAAGTGCTGAAATTATAGGTTTGTGCCACTGCACCCAGCTTACATATCCCTTTTATTTCTTTCTCTTGCCTGATTGCTCTAGCTAATGTTTTGAGTATTATATTGAATAGGAGCAGTGATAGCTGACATCCTTGTCTTGTTCATGATTTTAGAGGAAAAGCTTTTAGCTTTTCCCCATTTAATATGAGGTTGGCAGTAGATTACTCATAAATGGCTTTTATCAGGTTGATATAAGGTCCTTCTAAACCTATTTTTTTCAGGGTTTTTAATTATAAAAATATGTTGTTTTTTCCCAAGGCTTTTCTCATATCTGTTGAGAGAATTACATGATTTTTCCCTTGCTTCTATTTCTGTGATGCACTAAATTTATTTCTAATAAGAAATTCATAGATTAAAAATTAAAGGATAGAAGCCAGGTGTGGTGCACATACTTGTAATGCCAGCACTTGGGAGTCTCAGGCAGAAGGATTGCCATGAGTTCAAGCCCAGCCTGGCTACGTAGTGAGTTCAAGTCCATCCTGAATTACAGAGCAAGACCCTGTCTCAAAAGAACAATCAAAGCAAAACAAAAAATTAAGGATGGAAAACAATATACTATGCAACAGAAGTCCAAAATCAAGCAAGAGCAGCTATTCTGTTTTCAAAGTGGACTTCAAGCCAAAACTAATCAAAAGATGCAAAGAATGTCACTACATATTAGTTAAGAAAATGATTAAACAGGAAGAGATAACAGTTGTAAATATATATGCACCAAATACTGGCACACTCAACTTTATACAACAGTACTACTGTACATAAAAGGTCACATAAACTTCAACACAATAATAGTGGTGCACTTCAATACCCCACTTTCACAAATATACACACATGCACACTGAGTATTGAAGATCAACAGATCAACTAGATTGGAAAGATTCTGTGGCTAGCATGGCGATCCCTTCAGCTAGTGTGTGTTTTCCAGTGATGTGATCTTGGCTTTCTTTACTTCTGGTATTATTTGCCTCCTTGAAATACTTAGTTAAATAGGATTGGTCTCAATCATTATATTACAAAGGAAAATTCCCACAAGTTATAAAAATGTCACAGATTTAAACAGATATAAATCATGTATATTGAAACTTGTTTTAACAATTTCACCCTTTAGCAATGTCCCTTGCAGACTGAACTATATTACTCTCAACAGTTAGACTGCTATATGGAGGGAGGGGGAAGGAAAAAGGAAGAAGAAAGGAAGGAAGAGTGAGAAGAGAAATATCAATAAGCAAAAAACAAATACCAGGTCAGACTCTATTGGTATTATTTTTATAGCCGGAGTAAAGGGCTGGTGTTGAAGTGGTTTCAGAGAAAATTTGTGGGAAGACTAATGCAGAGGGAGGGAAGTGTAATTAGAGAATGTTAAGGCTTGTATCTAGATGTCCCCCAAAGCCTCATATGGTCATAGGTGGGGTGTTTTGAAGGTGGCTGGATTACTGTGTGTGAATGTGGATTAAGGGTGTGGATAATGGAAGCTGTGCCTTGAGTGTGGGTGACACCAGTCAATAGTCTTGTAGCCTGCATGGAATATAATGAGACAGAAAGAAGGCGGGCTTTGCTGCTGCTGCTTGCTACTTCCTGCCTTCTGCCTACCACACCATGAGCTATTTCTCCTCTGCAATGCCCCTCTGCCATCCCCCTCTGCCTGGAGCCAGCTGACTATGAACTGAAACCTCTACAAACTGTGAGCTAAATAAACCTTTCCTTCCTTAACATATGGGTGTCAGGTACTTTGTCGTAGCAACAAAAAAAGTAACTAAGACATACTATAAGTGAAACTGTGAGATTCCTGGGACCTATTAATATGTTGGTAGTTACATTTGGGTCCTCTATGCACAATTTTGTCAAGGGTTTCCTGACATGTCCTCGAAAGGCACTATTTAAGTAAGGCACTAGTTGATTCTTAGTCTCTTTTGCATGTACACAGTCATCTCATACATACACGCCAGATGGAAGGTGTAAAGGTGAAGAGGAAAGTAAAGGGAATAAGAAAGGAAGAAAGAAGAAAAAAAAAAGAAGCAAGGGGGCAGAAAAGGAATAAGA
>NW_004624763.1:8307677-8376888 GCF_000247695.1 Heterocephalus glaber
AAGCAACAACCCAAAACAAAACAAAGCAAAATCATCTTGCAGTTATAAGAGCACAAAACTGAGTTTCCTCATTGTTCCATTTCACTGCAGTCTGACTTCATTTGCTGGTCTCCAACCCCATGGTTTTCTTTGTTGTCTGCCTGTGTGCAAGGAAGCTCACCAATCCAGTTGACTCTCTGGGCCAGCCACCTGGTTTTAACCATGGTTGGAATGGCTAACTGCAATCCTTTGGCTCTCTTTCAGGATCTGACTACCTCGGTTAATTTTTTTTTTTTTTTTTTTTTTTGGTACTGGGGATCAAACTTGGGTCCTTGCACTTGCACAGCAGGTGGAGAAACCACTGAGCTAAATCCCTGGCCCTATCTCAGTTAATTAAAGGAGGGGAGGATAAGGAGTAATTGGCCCAGCACCAGGTTGTCCATTGATTTCCACCAGGGACCTCTCACTCCAGTTGACCCTTTCTAACCCACAGACTTGTTACCCTCTCAGGGGTCTCTACCTTTAGCAATCCTTGGCAGGGGTTGTTAGGGTCTCCTCTGTGGGCATGTGCCAGACGGCATGCACAGCATACCTGGTGTATGAGCAACTAAATATTTCTGAGTCAGTCCATCCTCTCCTTTCCCCAGGGTTACACCACTCCCAGAGACTGCTCACCAACACGTGCATAGCCCCTATGCTGCAGTCCATCAGTACTCAGTCAGGTGCCAATTTAGAGAGGTGCTTTGTTTTTGAATTCTCAAGTGCCCATTGGACTTGTCTCATACACCATTTTCTGGTTTTCAGTTACTTTGAAGCCCTGGCTTTCTTTGGAATATCAAGAACTTGTATGAGTCACTTTGTAAGAATATCAAGACCCTTGGACCCAAGGTACTGGATAGGTCTTTTAGAGGTTATTGAAACCACTAAGAATGGTGGGAGGAGGAGGAAGAGAAGGGAAAGGAGACAACCATAAGCTCCACCTCAAATATCTACTGAGCCCACATTCACGAGGGGGGTAAGCCACATGAAAACCTGCTCCTCAACAGTGGCTGAATGCTGCCAGGCAAAAATGTGGACTCAGTGTTGTCAGATTTCTGGATTTGTTTTGTGTAAATTTTCCCAATTTTAAATGTTGGCAACTAATTTAATCTTAAAGATACTGAAAAGCATATTTTTATACCAGGTTTGGCCCGTAGACATTCAGTTTGTCATCACTAAATAAAAGGGGCCAGTAGTGTAGCTCAGAGTAGAACACCCCTGGGTTCAGTCCCCAGTAGCTCAAGAACAGAAACAATAAGACAGACAGAGAAAGAAAGAGAGAGAAAAAATGAAAGAAAGAAAGATAGAAAGAAGAAAGAAAGGCTGCAGCTCGCTCTAGCTAAGATTGTCTTCTTGTGTTTATAATTCTAGTTTGTTAGTGACTTATGAAAGGAAGTTACCCAGTATCCTTGATTATGTGGCTCATCCTCCCAGACACACCTTGCTTTTTCCTGTTGGTCATTTTTAATTTACTAAAGTCTTCCTAGGACATGAGCTTTACTTAGGAGCATACCTGGAAAAGCCTTCCTTTCAAAATACTATCTCTAAGAAATGAAAATATCCATTCCATTATAATTCTGGCTACTTCTACACAATCACTTGGGCATTAAAAGAATATCAACATAGAATGAGTACTGTCTTACTTGAGGTCTATCAGGTTGCATATTTAAAATATCGAAAAACTAATCTCCTTTAATTTAGAGCAAAGAGAAGCCCCAATATTTTTTCCATTCTGTATCCTTCAAAAGACAACACACTCAAGAATATTTTTAGATAGCTCAGGGAAATCAAAGGGTTTCTATTTTAAGCATTTCTAATGAACTTAACATGCTGTAATGAATTTTTACAATCCTATGTTGTCTCAGCACACATTTTTTTTCTTTATTTTTTAAAATTAATTATATTGGTACATTTTAGGTATACAATGTAATGACATTCATCATTGGAGATTTGCACCTTTACATAATCTCTCTTGGT
This sequence comes from Heterocephalus glaber, assembly GCF_000247695.1. Next base: position 8,309,673 of record NW_004624763.1, read on the forward strand.
TCTTATTTTTCCCCTTCCCCTGCCCTCCCTTCAACCCCTCCACCACTCTCTATTTACAAAGACTTTGTTTCCATTTTTTTATTTTCTCATGTTAATTCCATTCCCTTCATTCCTTTCCCCTAGCCCTCCCACTTCTCCTTCCCCTTTGCCCCTTTTCTTCCTATTTCACATGATCTATTACACATTTTGATCCTTATCTACACTTTCAGTTTCTCACACCAGAGAAACTATTCGGTATTTACACATGTGTGTCCTATTTATTTCACTTAAGAGTATCACCTCAATGTGCATTCATTTAGCTATAAATGTCTCTAATTTCTCATTCTTTGTGGCTGAGTAGTACTCCATTTTATTCTTTTAAAAAAAACACACATTTTCTTTGTCGAGTCTCCATTTGATGGGCAACTGGGCTGTTTCCAAGCTTTAGCTATTACAAACTGTGCCACTACAAACATGGGTACATATATCACTGTGGTATGATTGTTTTAATACTTTGAGGAAGATCCCCAGCAGGGGAATAGCTGGGTCAAATGGGACTTCCAGTCCTAGTTCTTTGAGGTATCTCCATACTGACTTCCACAGTGGCTGCACCAGTCTGCACTCCCACCAGCAGTGGAGAAGGGATCCTTTTTCCCCACAACCCCACCAGCATTTGTTATTGGTTGATTTCTTGATAGCAGCCATTCTTTCTGGGGTGAGGGGGAATCTCAGCATTATTTTCATTTGCATCTCTCTAATGACCAGTGATATTGAATATTTTTCATATGTTTATTTGCTATTTTTACTCTTTGTCTGAGAAATGTCTGTTCATTTCAGATGCCCATTTTCGGATTGGGTCTTTAAATTTGGGAGATCTTGGAGGCCAGGGATTTAGCTCAGTGGTGCCACTGCCTCAAAAGAGCAAGGTCCCAAGTTCAATCCCCAGTACAAAAAAAAAAACTGGGAGGTCTGATTTTTTTCAGTTCTTTATATATTCTAGATAGTAGACCTTTATCTGAGGAACAGCTGGTAAAAATCTTTTCCCACATTGTGGGTTGTCTATTCATGCTGTTAGTGGTTTCTCTCACTGTCAGCACACATTTTAAATATAAGTTTAACTTCATACAAGAGTAGGGCTCAGCCATTCTCAACACAGTCTCCAGTTCTCTGCCACACCCAAATGTCTAAAGCTTATGGGCAAGAATGAACTTAACTAGACTTAACCATTCCACAGTGTGTATGTGCTTCAAGATATTATGTTGTGCATGATAAATAAATTTTATCTGTCAATTAAAAAAAATTAATGAATTTGCAAAACATATGCTTAAAAAAAGCAAAACTAAGGGACATCTCTACCACGTGACAGCCTGGGCTCCTGCTTTCCCAGAACACTGACTTTAAATGGGCCACTCAGGCATCCACAGGAACTTACAGTAGCCCCGACTCTTTTATGCATACTTCTAGTCAGCACAGCACTGTCTCCTCATTTCTTCCTGACTGGTCATTCCTGCCTCACGTGACTCAAGGTCAGAGGACTGACTGCCAAGCACAGAGTACTGCCCAGGATCTAAAAGAAAAATCTTTAATAATTTCCTACTGTGGTGTTGTTGTGAATTTTCATCTTTCTCTTAAAGAACTAAGGGCTATCCCTGGATAAGTTTTCTCTGGATAACAGAGAAAACACAAGGTTGGGCTTCCAGCACTGATTGGCAGGCAGACATGAGCTGGACAGATAAGAGATCAGACAGGAGCTGCAAGGGCATCTGACGGTGCGAACAAGTTTCCTGTGTGAGGCCACCTATATTATGAGTCATACAAGTAGACATTAGGCCATCTTCCAGGTAGAAGATCCAGGTAAAATATTCCCATGAAAGTATACTACAAACATCTATATCCAGATTCTCTTCGTTTCTTGATAGAGTAGTGTTACTACCTGTGTTCTTATTGGAACTTCAGTTTAGCTGGGGGTTCTTAAAACATGCTTATTCAGAAAGAATTTTTGAACCACTTTCTGAAGGTATTTATATTGTACTTACCCCATGAAACCAATACTCATTTGTTACAAATAACTGAAAAATAATTTGGCCAATTATTTAATTGTATTATCTTACAACATATCTCCTTTAAATTGTTCAAGAAAGTTGGCCCTGAGTCTTTTCTTTTCCTAAAATGTATTCACCCTAATGTTTTATGATGTGTAGAAAATGTGGTCTACTTTTGAAGTGCTACATCTATGAACTCAAAGTTCACAAAAATCTACATTGTGAAGTCTTTTTTCTTTTTTTTTTTTTGTTTTTAAGACAACCGGGCTGTTTAATGCTGAACCAATGATCCCCAAGGAACTCTGCAATGCCAACAAGCAGGAGCTTCATGATGGAGATAAGACTAAGACCTGTCCTTGCCCTGCATTTTAGGAGACATTACATGTACCACATTTGTTTTGTTTTTGTTCTGAGATACTGGGGGCTGAACTCAGGGCCTTCACACTGAGCTACAGCCCCGGCCCTTTTCTATTTTGAGCCAGGTCTCACTAGGTTGCTAAGAAGTACAGGGTAGACTCAAACTTATAATCCTCCCTCTTTGGGCTCCCAGAAAGCTGAGATTACAGGTTTGGACCACCACATCGGCCTACCACATTTTTTGAAAACCATCACCAAAATGATTTCTGTAAGTTTTTGGTGTATAAAAGGGAGATTTTAGCCAGTTATGGTGGCACATGCCTGTAATCCCAGCACTCGGGAGGCTGAGGCAGAAAGATCAGTGAGAGTGAGGCCAGCCTGGGCTACATAGTGACTTCAACCCCAGCCTGAACTGCAAAGTGAGACCCTGTTTCAAAAGGGGGGTGGGTCGCTCAGTGGTTCCGCCACCTGCCTCACAAGCACAAGGTCCCGAGTTCAATCCCTGGTACCAAAACCAAAACAGAGCAAAACAAAAAAGGGGGTGATTTATACAACTAAAATTTACTTGAATAGGTCAGCTCTTGCCTCTCCAGGATCCATGACCACCGTGACATTCTGAGAGGTCTGCTGAGGAAAAATGGGAGGGAGGGCAGCAAGGACTCCCCTAGGCACAGATAGGTCCTTCACTGGTGCTGTCGGACCAGCCAGCCTGGCCCCTGCCAGGGAACCAGAGCTGCCCAGGCGGGGAAGGAAGGAACCTTGCTGACCCCTGCATACCTTTGGCATGAAGCGTCCAGCCCTTCCGCCAGTACTCCTGTAGCTGGACCCGCTCCTGCTGCCCCAGGCTGCACACCTCGCTGTAGAACTGTCGCTCAATGTGTACATAGGCTGCTGGGATGGCACCAGCCACACCCTTGGCCCCAAAGAAGGCATTCACCTCTGGGGAGGCCAGCAGGATCTCCTACTCGGCCCGCGTGCCCAAGACCAGGTCCATGTAGGCCTGGGTCAGGTTGAAGTAGCCAGTGGTGAGGTAGACCCTGGCACCTCGCTCGGCCTCAGGCAGCAGGGTCTCAGTGACAGTCTCATCAATCTGGATCTCGAAGGGCTTCATTTGGATCAGCGGATAAATCCAGGTGTCGGGCGCTGGTCTCCGATCACCAGCGGCTGCTGCCTCTTCCTGGGTCAACAAGAAGTCACTGTGGAAGGTCTGGGCATGCAGCATCTGCTGCCGTGTCCTGGCTGAGTGGATCACATCCATGACCCGCTTATTGGCCGCCTTGCAGTAAGCAGCCCGGTCACCTTTGTAAGGATGCACCATCCCATCCACCCTCTGCACAATGTCGTCCCCTTGCAGCTGCAGGGACACGTCCCCCACCGCGTCCACCAGCTCTGTAAAGAAGTCGGCGATCTCTGCACAGTCCTGCAAGGACACGTGGCGGTCCTGGCGACTGGTGAAGTAGGAGTCGCTCAGGTTTGCACCACTCAAGATAACATTGTTGTCAAAGAGGTACACTTTGATGTGCTGGAGGCCAATGGTCTCGTTGAAGCGCTCAGGGATAAGGAGTCGGAGAAGTCCACGGAGATTTGGAGTGTGGAAGAGGGAGCCTCGGACCTGCTCCGGAAACCTCTGCAGGAGTGGTAGCAGCATTGGGGGCGAGTTCTTCCTGCCTCTGGAGCCCCTGGTAAAGTCCGGGAGAATGGAGACCTTGAGGTCAGGAGGAAATTGTGCTTGCAATGACTTTTCTAGAGTACTTTCCAGGCAATCCAGCAGTTCCTGTTCCAAAGCTCCTACGCCCAGATAGAGAGACGCCATCATGACCCGCTTCTTTCCTACTTTTATCTGCCCCTTCATGAGTTCGAAGAACTCTCCCGGGGAGGAGAGCACTCGGACGTGAGAGCTGGAGACGCCAAACTCTGGAACCAGGTTCCGGATCCACTGGAACCTGTGTACGCCCTCTGGACAGAGGCAGCGAGGTGAGGAAGTGACCTGGGGGCCGCTGGGGACAGCAAGGGAGCCAACAACAGCCACGGTGACCTCCTGCGCCGGCGGTCTCGGTTCCTACCCAGGCGGTCGGACAGGCGCCCCAGGAGCGCAGCCAGTCCCGGGTGGCCAGGCAGGAGGCCCAGGTGGCCAGGCAGGAGGCCCAGCAGCCGCCTGCAAAACACCGGTCCGGCCGCCGTCGCCATGGAGACTCGCCGCTTCCGCTTCCGCTTCCGCTTCCCTACATCATGAAGTCTTGAAGTGTATAGGTCCCCTGAGTGGTCCAGTTAATCCAATATATTTGTTTCTCCGTGCAGGATAAGTTTTAGGAACACATAGGAATTTATCTATATGTTAAATACATTATGTGTGTTAAGTGATTACTGATTTTCTTTGGGCCCTCACCATTCAGCTTACGCATAATGTGAGTTTTACTGTACTTTGAGGAGCAGTGGTCATCATCCTCCAAGTTGCTTTGTTTCCATTATATTTTATTATGCAGACCACATAATCTAAGTCATTTATTTTCTCACCTTCTTGGTTTTTAATTTTTGAATTATTACCCAGTTTCTTTGGAAGTTATTGACAAGTGCAGGGTCGACATCAGTATCATCATGCCCTACTTTCCCCATCTAATTACGATATCTTCCATATTTGCTATCAGGTAAAACTAACAATTGAGGTCCAATTCCTTCCTTTCTTGGTTGTTTCAGAAACAAGTGTTGGATTTAGGTTGGAATCATTATCTCACCCATTATTGTTCTGAATTGAGAAGTAAAAAAAGTCTTTTTGCTAAAACAACAAAAGAATGAGACAGGTGGAAAATAAACATTTTCTTTTTTAACTTTTGAAGATTGAATTTATCAATCTGCAAAGTGAAGAAAAGTCGCCTTGGTTACTTTCTTCGTTGCTGACACCCACAAATCAAAGGAGAATTTTATTTTGGCTCATGTTTCAGTCCATAGTCAGCTGGCTCCAAGGCAGGACAGCATGGCAGAAGGGTATGGCAGAAAAGAGCTTCTATGGCATAGCAGACAGGAAGCAAAGAGAGCAAAAGGGAGGAACTAGGGAGGGAGATAAACCCTTCCAGGCCATGCCTCCAGTTATCCACATCTTTCAATCAGACCCCACTTCCTAATACAGTACCAAGTCAGCTATAAACCCAATAATCCAATCACCTTCCAAAATCCCCACCAATGAGTGCATGAGGCTCTTAGAGGACATCTAGATACAAACCATAACAAAAATTGCTTCTAAAACCATGCAAATCATGCCACAAAAAAATCCTGAGTTGGAAAATGGTCTCTTGCAGATCTGGAGCTGTGCTGCTGCAGTTCTATTTGTGGTGATCAGACAGTCCTTGGTAAATCAACTTCTCCACAGAATAGTCAAAGAAACTAACTGAAGACGGTGGAGAGCAGTAAAAAGAAACCAGAAAAACAAGCACGATGTGTAACTGCTCTTATTAACAGATGGTGGGAAAAACAAAGCCTGTCCTTACTAGTAGGTGTATTTTAAGCATGTGATAACCAGCAGGGATACAGCAGGAGGTGAGGACAGCAGTCCACTTTTGATTAACAAGCTCAAGCAGGGAAGAGTTTGTACCTATGTCCTGCAGCTTGTAGAAGAAGAGATTTTAGAAGTAACATTTAATTTACAAAGCCTCAGCTGCCTTTGCCTCTATGCAACAGCAGGTCGAAATTAATGGAAGATTTTTGTTTCAAGCAGTAGCTCTGGAGATCAGGAATTCTTAAAGATCTATTTGTAGCTTTACATTACTTGAACTTCAGATGCTAAAACACTTGCAGTCCATTCTCATTTTCTAAGATACAGACTCAGTTGTATAAAGTGAAACAAATATAAATGATTACTTAGAAAAGTATTTTGACAAAGACTAGGAATTACACACTTTTGTTCCATATGCTTCTTTACCATGTGTCTCATTCATGTCTTCATTTCTCAGGCAAGTTCAAGAAACTATGGTTTCCACTTTTAACCCCATTTTCTCATTTCATAATCATTAATTTTTTGTTCCACTTTCACAACTACACTGAAAACGACCAGTGTCACCATTAACCAATGTCGTTTCCAGTTATTATCTTACCAGGCTGCTCTTCTGAATCTGGTCATAGAAATTTTTCCTCTTTTGTTAATTAGAACCTATGGGAGATCATTATTGTGGTCTGAGTTCTTCACACTATAGGGCCCAACAAACCAGACCAAACCAGAATGGAGTCACTTTTACCAGGTGCCCTGTAATCAAAGCGAACATTTTAAAGGCCAGGATTGTTAGTATCATTTTATTTTTAAATTTAATTTGTTGAAACTTTCTTCTTTGATGCTCCATACTACCTAGACTTCTATCTCACATTCTAGATTTTCTCTTCCCTCTTTAACTGTTCTGTCTTATTCCCTTATTTCTATTTCTTAGATACTTCTGTGCTCATTCTAAATATTTAAATCAACACTCCTAAACCAGTTTTAAAAATTGCTTCAACACCACTTATTCAAAAATATTTATAAGTTATATTTTTAGCTCTGACTCCTTCTGTGAGCTCAGACTTGAATCCTTACCTGCTTGTTCCATGCATTTGGGGTGTTATCTCTGGGGAATCTCAAAATCCACATACGAAAAAAATTCCTCATCATACCTCCTTCCCTTTTACATCCAATTTCAAAAAGTACTACCAAAATTCATTCAAAAATACACGACAGAGATCATGAAAATTCGATGCTTCCTACTATCTCATTCCTCACTAACTCCACCTTCTCTCCATCTGTAACCAGCATGGCAAAATGGGCCTTTAAAAGTTAGATTTTTTTTCCGTTAGAGACAAGTGGTTTCTCCAAACTTCCTTAGGTCTACAGCATAGATGACCACTCACAACACTTCGCAACCCAAATAAGTGGACCAAATACTATATGTAGATGCTGGCACCAGGCAGTCAAACTTGTTTCATTTTCACAGGCAAGGGAGGGAGAGGCCCAAGTCCAGGAAGGGATGAACCAAGCACGGACATGTTGATTATCCCATTGTCCTCCCTTCTCCCACTGTTTCTTGCTATAAAAGACCCCAGTACACCTGGACACAGTGAGGTAATGATTTGGGGAATGAGGCCCCTCTGTCTCCTTTGAGCCATCTTTAGATAATCCTTTTTTCTTTTTATCAAAAGAAATGGCCTCCTTTGATTGGGATAGTGATGAACAAACGAACCTGTGTATTGACCTAAGTAGCCAGTAAGAGTTTTGGTGAGCCAGCCAGGAGTTAAGACCCCACTCCTGGGAGGCATGGGTCTTCTGTTTTCCTACTGATGAGGTGGCATGCACTGGAGAAAAGGGACTGTTTGTGGCTAACCATACCCCAGGTATATTCCAGCAGCTTCCAGGGAAAATTTTGCACTCAGGATTTTTTCCTCCTTTTCTGTTCATGGCATCAGCTGTTTATAAACACTTGGGGGTGGGGGCCGTACTGGGAATCAAACTCAGGGCCTGGCCCTTGCCAGGCAGGCGTTGTGCTGCTGAGCTACATCCCTGGCCCTCTATAAACACTTTTGTTGGAAAAAAGTTTGGAGACCTGACAGGCTCCAGCTGTTTCCAAAAAGTGCACACAAGAGATCTACTACCTCCATCCTTTGAACCTCCTCTTACATTGCTCTGCAGTGCCATTTGGGGTTAGGCAAACACTTTTAGTATTTAGGGCCATTTGGATCTACTACCAGTTACGTTGGGGGACTTACTAGATGTGAGAAGAGATTCAGAGGTAGAAAAATAATCCAGGCATTTGTTTTGTTGGTTTGTAATATTCATTTGGTTTCCTTTGGTTTGGATTCTTATCTTTCTCTTTTTATAACTACCTTTATTCTAAGACAGCAGGATTTCAGAATTGTCTAGAAGCTGCATACTAACTGGGCAAGTTTCAGCCAGAGTTCTATGATGAGAAAACCATAAGAACTACATCTTCACCACCATATGAATGTAAAGGAGGAAAGTTCTCCCCTCAAAGAGCACTCAGCTTTGCTGAGTACATAGGGAGTAATAGGGAGCTTCCTATTTGAAGACAGAACAATACTCACTAAGGCAGTATTTAGTTGGGTGTTTAAATCCATCCTACAGAGACATTAGGCATCATTCTTCCTTTTCCTTGTATTTGAGAGTTTGTGTAAAACTATCTTCAGATTTATGTCAACCATTTTAGTCTTTGAGCTATTCTAAGACTTCTTCATGGGCCAATCTGTAGTTCAAGGTTCTTGAACTGTTTGTCTGACAGGAAAGTGTATTGAGAGACTTCTGAGAGGGTGGAGACACTGGGATGTGTTCAGAGAGCTCCACTGTTATTTATTCAGGAATGTAACATGCTTATACTACTTTGTGACTCCTTAGAAAAGTTTTAGTTACCCGTGATTTAGAATAAGATGATTTTACTGTGATACACTATGGCCTATTTAACTGAAAGTACACTCTGCTTTTTTGACTTCTACTAACAGTCCTGAGTTCATTCTAAACTGGTTGTGTTTCAAAATATTTTCCAAAACTTCTATTTGCTAACAATTGATTTTTTTCTCTTCTCCTGCAACCTCCAATCCTCAATGAGAGAAATGAGAAAATTTGACTACACATGGCTTGACTTTGTGTTCTTCTTGATGGCAAGAATTGTATGCCCTTGAACAAAAGAGCAAGGACAAGATGTGTAAACTTTTGTCCAGCTATATCTAAGTTTTCATACAATGGGAAATGTCTTAAAAACTAGGGCGAGAGTTTTTAAAAAATTGACTAAGGCCTAGGCTGTGTTAGGGTATAAAGAGGGAAAAAAATCAGGAAATTCAAACTCAGATTAAATGAGCAAGCACTCTCTTGTAAGATGTAAATTTCTAATTTTACTACAATTTGGAATCTTACCTTCACATATGCAAACTTAGGGTTAAATTATTGCTTATGACTATAAAAAGGAAAATCTTGCCCATAGTATAACTTTTTAAAAGGTGGTAAATGATAAATCCAAGCCTATGTTTCATGTATATTTGCATAAGTACATATATATCATATCTATGTATGTACTTGTGTTTGTAAGTTAAGTGGCACCAGATTAATTTGAAAATAAAAGCGTTCAGTAATTAAGAAAGCATAAACCCAAATGCCTTCTAAGTCCATATGACTTAAGCAAATCTTTAAAAGATAAAGGTATTTTCAAAACTGTTAACATGCATCTTGCCTGTGTTAGCCAATCAGAATAATATTTTAACTGTTTAACTTTCAAAAGAGTATTTTTAATTTCACAAAGCCTACAAGAAAGATTGAGGAGCATACAAAAAATTTTATTCCTTTTTTTTTTTTTTTTGGTACCAGGGATCGAACTTAGGTCCTTGTGCTTGTGAGGCAGCCAGCGAAACCACTGAGCTAAATCCCCAGCCCCACAAGAAATTTTATTAAGAATTTTTGGATTTTTTATGGTCCTAGAGACTCCTGGGAATCAGCATCAGTTGAAAACTGAGAAACTGTGCCTTACATATTAGTATACCACTGGCTGGGTATTGTATTTAAAAATTTAAATGGTTTAGCTTCTCATAACATTATGTAACAATAGTCAATGTAAATAAAGGCTGTTTCTACTATTGGCAGAAGGAGTCCTAAGGGGCTATATTTTGTCAGACATTGGTTAAATTCTTACATGCCATATGTAATTCTTACATGCCATGTGAAATCCAGTAGACACATGGCCTTTTTGTAGAGTTGTTAACAATAAATAGACCCTATTCATTTCAGCTGGAAAGACAGTCTGTGGAAATTTTCATCCTAACATGGTAGCTATATTCAGATTTTTTATTATCTCCAATTCTGTCACTGTCTCATTAACTTGTTTGTTACCAAGATAGTGCAACAGAAGCATTTTGGAATACCTTAATTAAGCATGCTATTATCCCAATATTGAACACAAATATATCCCGGAGGTACAGTTAAGACTTTAGAGCAATGACAGAAGCAGCTTAATTAAATACAACCTCCCTTGCAAAGTCTGTGACTATCTGGAGAGTCTAGCGTAAAAGCTTCTCTCTCTCTCTTCCCCTCTCCCCCGCTTTTCAGAATCGGTGTGTTCCAGAATGCTTTTATAACTGCTTTCCTGAGCAAGGGTGGTTTACAAAGACTGGCAGTTTCTACTTGGTTATTATACTAAGCAGAAGTTGAGTTGTATCATGGGCATCCAATATTGTCACTGGAGAAGGTCCAAAAAAGTTCCCATCTAGATAAGAAACATAGACTTGTTCCTGGCCACTTAGGTTTATCTGCTTAGCTTTGTTTGCTTGCCACTGACCAAGCCAAAGCAGACCATATATTTTGACAAAAAAGGAAAATGATTTATTCAAAGCTAGCTCCAAGGAAATAGAGGGGCCTATTTGTCTCAAATCCTGTCACTGTTTGCAAGTGGGTATTAGTCTTTTACAGTAAGGAACAGATGGGAGGCAGAGCACAGAGAGATAATGCAGATTACACACTTGCTTTATCACTTCCAGTCATCTGCAGCTCATACTCCTTTGTCTAGTGGAAAGGAAACTGGGGTCCAGCCTCCTGTGACTGGTGGCACCTGCATACTCTGTCACTTCTTTTAGGTCGAGGAGAGAGTGTTGGCTCAGCAGAAGGAAGTTTGGAGAAGTTGCTTATGTCAAAAAAAAAAAATCTAACTCTTAAAGTTCCATTTTGCAGTACCAGTTACAGACTCACTCTAGTCACAGAATTATGTTGCAGCTTCACTGACTCCTTTTGCAAGAAAAATAATTTTTAGAAAGTATCAGTAGGAGGCATAAAGGGATCTACTATTCGGTAGAAATTTAAAAATACATACTCAAAGAAATATGTAGGCCCTTGAAAGAGCAACGCCTTATGATCTGGAGATGGGTATTTTTATGGAATCTTCAACAAGGAGAGTTAGGGTGTGGATTCCCACTGTCTGAAGGTTACCCATCTGCAGGGCCATGTTATAAAGCAAATCATTTACAGGTATCTGAAGTCGAGATCTGCTGCCCACTATAGTGCTGCTTCCTTGTGAATGGAGCTCTGTGGGATGAAGTGCAATTTATAAGTAAAAATAGGTGTGCACATAAGAAATTCTAATGGTGTTACTAAACTGTAATTCTGGGTCTTGGTATTAGTGAATGATGTGCTTTCTCCCAAGTGGAAATCCATATTGGTTTACAAGAAAAGAGGACTTTATGTATTTCCTTGATGTAACTTTCAGACAGAACCAGCCCACTCCACAGAAATACCGGCTTTCTTTAATTCACTTACTATATTTCTCAGTTCAAATGCACTGTACAGACTGGATTTGCTTTACTCTTCTTGGTGTGTTTCACATCTGCTTGTAAGCTTTGGAAGAATTGGTTGAAAAAGTTTTAGGCTGTTGACTACAGAATAGATGGGATTAGAGTTGGCAATGGACTCTAGATAAACTTAGCTTAAGAGCTACTCTTAAGTCTAAACTTAAACTTACTTTAAGAGCTACTTCTAAATCTCGGATACTGCTCAAATATGGCAAAAAGAGTTTTACGCCCCTGCCTTCAATTGTCTGTCACATTCTTTCCAACGTTGAGACATTCTGACGGGCCAATGCTGGGGAAAGCTACCTCAGCACTGAGGGACAGGGCGGCCGATGGTCAATGGGCAATGTCTTCAGAAAAACTGAAAATACATTACAGTAAAGGGGGAATCTCTGGGAGCATCAAAGAACCACTTGTGTGTCAATCCTACTAAAAATAAGTAGAGCTACATAATTTATAAAAGAGGGTTCTTATGCATGATTGTTTAAAAGAAAAAAGCCATTCCAGCTATTGTAGCTGTTAGGTAACTCCTGTTTCTAGATTTCTTTTGTATTTGAACCCACAATTTTTAGCAATACTTTTTCAGACAAATTTATAGAGACAGAAAGTAGAGTGGCAGTAGCCAGAGGATAGAGAAAGAAAGAAATGGGATATGACTGATAATACATATAAAGTTTCTTCTTGGGATGATGAAAATGTTCTATAAGTAGATAGTGGTGATAGTTATACAAAACTATGGTTTGAATTTCTGTTTCCCAGAGTTTTCATATGGGATATTTAATTCCTAAATTTGTACGTTAATGGAATCTGGAGCTGGACCCTTTAAGAGGTGATGAGGTTCTGGGAGTTCTGACCTCATGAATGGATAATTCCATTCACGGATTAATGTATTCATAAGCAATTGAGGGAGTGGCTATGCTATAAAATGAACTCTTTCTGACATTCTGGCCATTTGATGAACTCTGCCATGTCACCAACTCTCAAAAAGGCCCTTGCCAGCTACTGGCACCATGCTCTTGGGTCTTCCCGGTCTCCAGAACTGTAGGATGTTTCACCAGAAACATTTATTTTTTATAAATCACCTATGGTCTTCACAAGTCATGTAAACAGAAAATGGACTGAGACACAACAACCCCATAAATATAACCCAAACCACTGAATCATACCCTTTAAAATAGTAAACTTTATGCTATGCAAATTAGATCTCTACTTTAGAAAAGGGAAGGAGTGAAAAGAGGAAAAGATTCTCACAAAAGAGACCAAGAAGGAACAGCCATTTAGTGGCACAGTTTGTAATAGCTAAAGCTTGGAAGCAGCCCCAGTGCCCATAGACTGGAAACTGGATAAAGATGTGGTTTTCTTTATAAGATGGTGTACTACTCAGCCATAAAGAACGAGAAACTAGAGTCATTTATAGCTAAATGGATGCATATCGAGGCCATACTCTTAAGTGAAATAAATAGGACACACATGTGTAACTACCGAATAGTTTCTCTAGTGTGAGAAACTGATAGTGTAAACAAGGGTTAAAATGATTAAAATGAATAATTGATAATTTGAAATAGGAAAAAAGGTCCAAAGAGGTAGGGGAAGTGGGAGGGGAAGGGGAACGGAAAGAAGGGAAAGGAAAAATTATGAGAAAAGGAAAAAATGGAAACAAAGTCTTTGTAAATAGGGAAGGGTGGAGGGGGTGAAGGGTGCATAGGTAATGGGGAAAAAAATAAGAATCAAGATACATCATGTACAGGTACAAACACCCGATGATAAATGTAAACGAATTGTATACCTAAAATGTACTAATAAAAAAACTTAAAAAAAAAAAAAGAAAGAAACAGCCAGAGAGGTGAGAGGAAAGCAGGAAATGATAGTGTCACAGAAAACAAGAGAGAGAAGGGTTTCGAGTGAGACCCCAGCAGTCACAGGTCACGTGAGAAGGGAACTAAAACCAAACTGTTGGGATGTAATTTCCCATCTTAGTAAGGTGCTTTTCAGTGGGCTGCAGAGAGTGTATGAAAAGGAAAATGAAAAGCACAAAAGTAGTAATCACAATTTTTCATTATTTCTTCTGGAAGTTTTACACAAGCAGAAGAGAACTGGAAGTATAAAAATTCATTGAAAAACTAATTTTCTTGGCTTTAAGTTGTTTTACATATCATTTCTAACCGAATGAAATTCAAAAGGATGATGACTGTAATTGAGGTAATTTAGATATTTTAAAAGGATTATATTTTCCCTGGAAAACTGTAACACTTAGCCATCATTACTTAAAATCAATTTTAAATGCATAGTGCATTCCCTATAATTAATGGACTTTAAGCATAATTCCTATTGTATTGCTTCACATTACCACAGTGTTTTAATAATATGCCGAGGCTATGAAAATAACATTGACAAGTAATGTATCACGTAAAGATAATATATATTTTCTTTATCATTTTCTGTCTTTTAAAAATACCTATTCATTGCTACTGGTTTACCATGACAAGAAGGAATTTCAAAAGTAAGGGTCAATGTGACTTAAGTCACAGTCTCTGTAGATGCCTTAAAGTTTGGCTTATCATACCTTTCAGTAAGAAAGTTTCATTTAATTTGTTCCATTTTTGATATTATTTTTTCACTTTTCTATGAAGATTTGTTAAATCCTTAGGAACAGCAGCTCTAACCAAATAATTTAATCTTATATTTTTAAATGATTCCTTTTATAGACCTCAAAGAAGTCTAAAAAAGACCAAGACCAAACAAATGAAACATACATTTCTATACATGTAGCTCATTCAAAGGAAAGATTATATGCAATTTCTTCAGAGTTGTTTCCAATACTAAATACAAAAATTGGCAGGAGACAAATATAAATAATCCAAGATCTTTAACTGTAAATTCTTTCTATATAAAAAAAAGTTTTCCTTCCACAGTCACTTCACTGGCTTAGAGCTCAGTTTCTTTATCTACAAAGTGATAATCGTCCTCTTGAATTAAGTCAAGCTTGTGCCTACTTCAGCCAATAGAATACAGTGGAAGGGACAGTGGGACTTTACAGGCTGAGCCATAACAAGTGACTCAACTTCCGCAAGTTTCACAGAAACCCTTGAGCTTGGAGAACTGTACACCACGTGAGCAGTTCACGCCTGATAATTCAGGACTGAGGGCCACATGAAGAAGCCATGTGTAGAAGCTCCAGTCAGCATCCCAGTGTTCGCTCAGCCCAGGCCAGGAGCCTGATTTGTGAGCCAAGGAAACTTTCAGTGATGTTTTCCTCTAGCTTCTGAGTCGCCCCCACCTTGTATCTTCCCACCTGAGGTCCTTGACATTGTGGAAGGGCAACAAGTCATCTCCACTGTGTCCTGACTAAAGTTCTGATCCTCAGAATCCATGAAGATAATAAAATTGTCATTTTTAAGTCACAAAATGTTGTAGGAGTTTATTATATGGCAATAATGAGAGGTAGGATGAGAAGGAAGAACAGACACAAAAATTTTCAGCTATGGGATCTAATAGATGGTTCGAACTGTAATTTAGGTGCGCATATGTCTGTCCACCTCTCCTGGTTAACAAGGATGGCCTGTCTGTGTACCTCCAGTGTAGCACTACTCAGGATGATTGCGCTAAACAGTTTTGACGTGTCCATAAGTCTCCAAAGTGAGCTCTGTGTGCCACGGATGCTGTTTCCAAACCTACAGTTCACAACTTATCTGTTATTCCATTTAATCTAACATGGCAAGCATCTCAAGTCATTTACATTTGCTGTATTACATTCGTTGTATTACTTATCTTTCCATATTTGGCATATTTAATTTGGTCTGTAGAGATTCGCACTTTACATCCAGGAGCAAACTCTTCAGACAGATGCGTAATGTAGCTATGCTCCAGATCTAGTCCTTTAGTTAACGACTCTGATATTGTGGGCTAGGCCTGTGCAAACTACCCTCCCAAGACCGCCTTGTCATCTGCCTTCATTGAGGTTCCATGAAAGCAAGGTTTCTCAACCTCAGCACTCGTGACCTTTAGGACGCTGACTGTTTTGTGTGGGGGACTGTCCTGTGTGTAGCAGAATGGTAAGCAGATCTTTGGTCTCAATTGCTAGTTGCCAATAGCAATTCCCTCCTGGCACAAATGACTCTAGACATTGCCAATGTCCCCTCAGAATAAAATCATCCATGCTTCAGAAACACTGTACTATCAGGAGAATGGACAAATAGAGAAGGGCCACTGTCTTTCATTTCTGTTTTTATCAGCAGTGGTTCAGTGGGAGTAGGGCTTTCATTTCCTGATTGCTTTGGAAGTACTAGAAGTGATCTCATTATGTTTTCTTAGAAATATCAGCATTGACCAGAATCGGGAAAAGCTCCTCTTCAAAATTCTGATCCTCATCTTCTTAGAGCCTCTGCTCTGAGCTACAAGGTAAGCCCAAATTTAACAAGTTTTTCTCAAACCCTAAGGGGCAATGTGGAACGGTCCCTGCCTGGAGATATTACTCTGGTTTATTTCAGAAGCCTCTTGGTGCTCTTTCAGCTTTCATTCCTTAGATAATTATTTCCCCTCTTATATAATTAAATCCCCTCTGCTTGAAATACCTAATACAGTTTCAGTTTACCAAACTTTTCTCCATGGAACAGTGTGATACTGGCAATAACTTTGATCTATACCCAGTAAGAGAGCTGAGGTGGGACAGAAGAAATAAAACTAGATAAAAAGGAGACAAGGAAATTGAGACTTAAAACGTTTAACTTTTAAGAAAAAACCACCGCTTCAAGACAAGCTCTTTTCCTGCATCTGGAGGCCGCCCTAGCCTGTGACTCCCTTCCTTCTATCCTTACAGAAAACAGTGTTAAATTCCTAAAGGCCCTTTTACAATAACCTGTAAATTCCCAGGCACTATGCCTTTTTCATCAGCCTGCACCCCAATTGTCCTTTCCAGCAGCCAAAAAGCAGCTGGACTGGAGACAGTATATCTTAACTTGAAACACATCATCTCCATTTCAGATCCATGGCTTGCAGTGTAACCTGGAAGACGGTGAGAATACACATCCTACATCACCTGTCTCAAAGACAGCCTTTCAATGTGCCCTTATTCCCGCTTGTAACGTCCCTCATTTCTCTGAACATCGCACTTCTCTCGAGTGTGTCCTGTGTCTACCTCTACGAAACCTTCTCTTGTCTTATACTGACACATCATGAAAATTCTTTTCTCACTATGGGAGTCAGGGAACCTGCCAACTTATTTTTAAACTGAGGGTTAAATTTCTTATTTCAGCCTTGGAGAGCCTCATACCCAGCCCTGTGACAGTTTCAGCAAGGGTCTGGGATTGTTTTTCTTTAACAGACATTTTTTGGAATCTACAAATAGGTAAGCATTTTGCTAGGCTTTGGGAATAAAGAATAGACAGTATAAAGCCCTCGTTATCTGTGCAGTAAAGAACAATCAAGAGCTAATTGTAGATGGTGTAAGTGCCTGCAAAATTGTTTTTTAACCCTGTGCTTCATTTGGCAACCCACTGCTCAGTGTCAAGAGGTGCAGTGTATGATCTTCCTCTCTACTAGTTTTAATTGTTTTGGGCACGTGTCCTAATTCTTCAGTTTGGATTTAAACTAAAGATATACACATTGTGACTCACTTTTATCCTTACCAAATATACAAGTAATTGAATTATTTATAGTTGTGAAATTATTAGTGAAGGTAGGAAGAGATTAGAAAATGTGAGTTCTTAAATATCTTCCCTACAACTTGGAGAAAATTGGCTAGATTCATTTAGAGAAATGATGAGATTGAGGGAAAGATAGATTGAAGCTGGAAACCAGTGATGATAAATGTTTAAAATTTTACAGGATCCTTCAAGATTGATTTAAAAACAGAAATTTAATATGTTGATTAATGGAAATGTTTGGAAATTACATTTGTTTAAAAACCCCTGGTTTAATCAGTCTTTGAAGTAAAATTCCAAATTCTCTCTTTGCTTGAATAGGCCTGGTAAGACAAAGAATGCACCTTCGCCACTATCTTGAACCCTGATCTTGTTTGTTTTGAGACCAGTAACAAATGGCCTCTTTATGTTCTTCTGTGATGGAGTGGGTTGACCAGTCCCTCAGCTAGGAGACTTATTAGCAAATGTCAGTGACCAAATTTAACCTAGCAAAAGCAAAAAGGTAAATTTATAAAAAGGATTTGGTGATATCTCACCAACACAAGGAATGGGTAGGTAAGGGTTTCAGAAATCTTTAAACCATGATCTTCATTTTCATTAGGACTCTTGATAATTTCTCCCCTTCCTATGTATCTAGGAATATCTCTCTATATATTTGTTTGTTTGTTTATTTATTTATTTCTCCTTATTGATCATTGATGCCATCAGCTTAAACCAAGTAAAGCAGGATTTTGTGCAGATGATAATGAAGCATTCTGATAGCATTCATGATCCATTGCTATAATGCTTCTACCAGCAAAGTAAAGAGATGTATACTAATCAGTCAAAGGGAAAAGTAATTGTGATTTACTAACATCGTATTCTGCTCAGCAATATGAAGACAAGAAACTCTAAAATTAAATAGATGCCCCATTCAGAGGTACAGTATGATGTGTAATCCTGTCAACCAAAACAACAACCATGAGAGTTCTCCAAAGAGTAATAATATGTTCGGGGAACAGAGTACCATTGCAATGGGAATATACATACTGCGGTAAATTGTGAGCATATTTAAGGAGATAAAGGCAAGGGAAAGTTCTTAAAGGCAAAAATGAGAAGGATCACATAAAACATTTTGAAATATGTTGAAACAGTAAGCTTTAATACAATAATTAATAACAAGGTGGCACCAGTTTGGGGTCGAACAGGTAGTTGCTGGGCTGAGTTCTTACGAAAGTGTATTTTGTGTAAAGTTACTGTGGCTTTTGTGCAAGGCTCTGGTTTGGGGCAGAGTCTTTGTGACAGTTACTATCAGATAGTCATGATTTGTCATTGTTAGGATTGACACGAGACTCCGTTTTGGTTCGGATAACTTTCATAGCAGCAACAGTAAATATGGACAGTTAAGAGTGTTTATGCTATTTCTGTCCATCTGGTTATTATTGCTTGGTTCTCTCTTTGAGTAAAGACATAATGAGCAAGAACTGGGAACTATGTTACTAGCATACTATGTATATCCTTTATAATATTCAGACCCATGGCTTCCTTCTATAAATTAGTGAAATATACGTAGATATTGACAAAGATTTTCTTCTTAAATAAATGCTGGTCAAGTTCCACTAAGCCTTCTAAGCTTTGACATTGGCCTTCATCCTTGTCAGGCCTGAATTACCCAATTATAGCAAGAACTTTGCTGTGTCTGTTTAGCGAAAACTTCCCACTCTTAATATCTGGTCATATTTTTCATCCTTTACTCTTGGTGTCAGATTATATGCCATCCCCATATTCCTTCTTAGTAATTTTCCACCCACTGGTCCCCAACTCTGTTCTGGCTATAAATCCTCACTTGCCTATACTATGTTCAGAATTGAACCAAGGTTTCTTTTCCTCTATTGCAAGTTTCTGAGTATAATCTGTTTCTATCGCTTTACCACTCGGCTTTGGTTTTATTAACAACATCATCTTAAAGTATGAGTTTAAGTAGTCTGAAAAATCCAAACAAATACCTCCTAGGTACCATTTCTTTCTTTCTTATTTTTTTCTAGGTACCATTTCTATGTTAAGTGGTTATGTCAGTCACAGACTAATCAGGAAACAATTGCTTAAGCATTTAAAATAGATTTAATTTAAAGCATGGAGTTGGCTACATGGGTAACATGAGATGAGAGGTCAAATGGGGAATAGTGAAGCAAGACAGATTATTTATGCAGAAATTTAGGATTCCTACTGCTAGGCCAGAGGGACATAGCGAGGAGGTGGAATTATCACTGTCCAGGGGCTGAGGTCCCAGCAGAAGCTGGCATCAAGGGTACCTGGTGAGCAGAAAGGCTATAAAAAGGAGACAGGCTGCTGCCAGATGCAACTCAAGGTGGAGAAAAAGTGGGAAAGTACCTCAGCCTCTCCGTCTTCCATGTTTCTAACCTCTTACCAGTGTCACCTACCAACTGACTCCAGCTGGGAACTGGGAGCCCGGGAGATGCAGCTTGCTAAGATTGCAGATAGCTACGTTAGGTAGAGATTGACGGGCAGTAGAAAGGGCCAAGGCCCAAGATAGGTTCAGAATAGAGATGAGGCAAACCAGGCCTGTGGTCAAGGGCTGAGTTGGTAGAATCCAGCCCCAGATGGACACATAATGGCTATGCCTGCCAGCCTCACCAGAGATAAACAACAGCTCAAAGCTGTAACTAGCATCATTTGCTCCAGGAAGCCCCAGTAATTTAACAAACACGTAGATGACCAGAGCACTCTGACTCTCACTTCTACCCCTTCCAGGAATGCCTTTGTTCTTTTCTGCATCAAAAGCTATGTGACTTGTTTTTCAGTTAAATCAATACTAGTTAAGTGACTGTGCTTTTAATACTATAGGTGGATTATAGTTTGACCCAAGGTAACCTGCAATGTGATTTTACAGTTTAAAAAAACCCTCGAGACCAAGAGCCTCAGCGGCAACCCACTTTTGGGACCTCTCCTGTCTCTCAGGAGCTTTCTCTTAATAAAGCTTTCCTACTTTTTTGCCTCTTTTGTCCTTGAGTTCATTCTTTGTTGTTTTTGAGACAAGAACTCGGGCTGTTAGAAACTGAACCCTTTTACACCAGGATGCACCCACTTGTGACACAGAGCAGGGCAGGGGCAAAGCAGCAAATGGATCTGAGGCTGGAGTCACTATGTCTGGCAGAGCGATTCATCAGAATCTTATTTTGTTTATGCAATACTCAACAAAGTATAATTACCCACTTTTATGGCTAAGCAAACTTAAGCTCATGGGTGTTCACTTTCTTGCTCATAAAGGGCAGTCCTGGAAATTTCACCACGGTCTAACTTGATCAAAAGTCCTTGCTGTTTTCTCAGTAGAAGTTTTGATGTCATAGCTAGGCTTTCTACTTTGTAAATCCTGAGGAACAATTTCAAGGAGAACTAACAGCCTTCTGGGACAGAAAGCAAGATGATCTAAATCACAGAAAAGCACTGGCTCAAGGGAAGGTGATGGGACCTAAGAACCTGGCTGCAGATCATTTTATTAAACAAAGATTCTGGCTTACCTTCTTACATAAATCATTATTTTTCAGCTTAATGGGGCTGACATAAACCTAATAACCCAAAGGATTTGCAAATATTTTAATGAAAAATACACCAGTATTTTAAAGGAAAGTAATTCAACCCAGGGAAGCAGTTTGGATACAGGGAGATTTATCCTAGGTAGTCAATAATGAGCTTGTTTCCTGGGTGATGCAACACATTAGCAAAGATGAGTCTATGTGATAAGGTGCTGCAAGCAAAGAACAGAACCTGAAGATAAGTAGAAGGTCAGAGAAAAAGCAAATTTAAGGAATATGTAGGGGGAGTAGAGAAGGTGAGCTGTCTCATACAGAGATAAGAGGTACTTTAAGATCAGTGAGTTGCCTGGATAGTTCATTGGATTAGTGGGTAGAAAGCTATTAAACTATGACTAACTTGTGTGGGTTTACCACATATTCTGATCTCTGTAGCTAGATAGGTTAATATAGCCTCAATAGTCCATGGTTTCAGTTATTTTCCATGGAGTTAAATGAGAATTTAAAAAATTCTTTGTTTATAATTTTTCTTCTACTCTATGTATTTATGGCAGCTTTGGAGCTTTTATTGTTTGCTTGTTTGTTTTGTGGAGATAAACCAGGCTCAAAATTCCCCTTTGGGCTTTATTTGGTCACAAATTTCTTTAGTTTTTTTTTAATCACAGAAATATTTTGTTTCTCCATTAATTTTGAAAGATAATTTTGCAGTACATAACAGTCTGGGATGGAAATTGTTTCCTTTAAGGGCTTCAAAAGATCTAATCCATGCTCTCCTTTCCTTCAAGGTTTGTGTTGAGAAATCTGTCATAATTCCGATAGGCTTTCCTTTGTAGATGATTCGTTCCTTTTCTCAAGTAGCCTTTAAAATCCTCTTCTTAGGGCTGGGGATTTAGCTCAGTGGTTCCACTGCCTGCCTCGCAAGTGCAAGGACCAGAGTTCGATCCCAGGTACCAAAAAAAAGAAGTCAAGATTCTATTCTTGTGTTGTACTTCTGGTAATTATTATGTGGCAAGGAGTAGTTTTTCTCTGATCGTGACTATTTGAGGTTCTATATGCTTTACTTATTTGTATGTTAAATTCTTTTTCCATGTCTGGAAATTTTTCTCCTATTACTTGTGTAAAGGGTTTTATGCCCTCTGTGCTGTCATCTGATTTTGTGCAAATTCTAGTTACTCTTATATTAGACCTCTCTGAGTCATCAGGGAGCTGGTTGGATCCATTTTTACTGGTTTTTTGTTGTTTGTAAGGCATCTCTCATTAATTGATCATTGATCACACCCCTGTCCTCTAGGGTGACACTGTCTTTGCACTGGTCCCTTCTGCTACCCATATTTCCAATCATGTTTTTAATCTCGTAGATTTCTGTTTGGAACTATCTATGGTCTCCTATTGTTTTCTACGTTGGGCATTCATGTTTTGCAATCCTTTCTTTGGCTCCACCAGCTGTTTATTATTGTCGTCTCTAGACTATCCCATCATTTGTTTCATTATAGTCATTATGTAATTAGTTATATCTTCTTTAAATTTGCCAAGCACCTTATAGAACTGTTTATCTCCACTGGTACCATTTCAGATCTTTCTTCTGTGTAGCTGATGATTTCTTCCCTCTCATTGCCCCAGGTACCAATTTTGGGGGAGTATGGAGTTTTGGGAGGCATTTTATTGTGTCTGATGTATTAGTGTTTGATTTTTTGTTTGTTTTCTTTTGTTGTGCTGAGGCTTGCAAATTCTTTGGCCCAGTACCCCATTCTTCAGAAGTGAGCCACAGTATTGCTTATGACCCCCTAGGAATCCAGAGATCGGCATAGAGAAAACCAGTTGCTGGCCAGTGCTATGTTACTTTGTCTATGGTAGTAAATTCATTGAAAACAATGGCATCAAATGTCAGCTGGATATTGACAACCCCAAGGAATCACTCACCAAACAAAGAGGACTCTGATTTTAGAGAAGACAATAAGGTCCCCTTTATTTACATATAGTAATTTTTTAAATTAAGTTTATTGGTACATTTTAGGTATACATTATGAACACATTCATCATTGGGAATTTGTACCTCTACATGATATATCTTGGTTCTTCGTTTTTCCCCATTCCCCTTCCCTCTCTTCCACCTTCAACCCCTCCCTATTTACAAGTGACTTTGTTTCCATTTTTCCTTCTTTTCTCATCATTTTTTCTTTCCCTTCTTTCCTTTCCCCTATCCCCCTCCCTACTTCCCCTTCCCCTTTGGATCTTTTCTTCTTGTTTCACGTTATTTATTATACATTTTGGCCCTCATTTACACTTTCAGTTTCTCACATCAGAGAAACTATTCAGTATTTACACTTGTCTCCTATTTGTTTGACTTAAGAGTATTGCCTCAGTGTGCATCCATTTAGCTATAAATGCTCTAGTTTAACTTTTTAATGGCTGGGTAGTACTCCATTTTAGAAAAAAATACATTTTCTTTATCCAGTCTCCAGTTGGTGGGCAATTGGACTGTTTCCATGTTTTAGCTATTACAAACTGTGCCGCTATGAACATGAGTGCACATATATCACTGTGGTATGATTCTTTTAATTCTTTGGGGAAGATACCCAGCAGGGGAATAACTGGGTCAAATGGAACTTCCAATCCTAGTTCTTTGAGGTATCTCCATACTGATTTCCACAGTGGTTGCACCAGTCTACACTCCCACCAGCAGTGGAGCAGGGTTCCTCTTTCCCCACAGCCCTGCCAGCATTTGTTGTTGGTTGATTTCATGACAGTAGCCATTCTTTCTGGGGTGAGGTGGAATCTCAGCATTGTTTTCTTTTGCATCTCATGAATGACCAGTGATGTTGAACATTTTTTTCATATGATTATTTGCTGTTTCTACTTCTTTGTCTGGGAACTGTCTGTTCATCTCAGATGCCCATTTTTGGATTGGGTCTTTAAATCTGGGAAGTCTGATTTTTCAAAGTTCTTTATATATTCTAAATAGTAGACCTTTGTTTGAGAAAGAGCTGGTAAAGTTTTTTTTGCCCACATTATGAGTTGTCTCTTCACTCTGTTGGTGGTTTCTCTTGCTGTCCAGAAGCTTTTTAATAAGATGACGTCCCAGTTGTTGGTTCTTTGTGTTACTTGACATGCAACTGAAGTTTTGTTCATGAAGTCTTTTCCTGTACCAATGTCTTCAAGTATTCTACCTATTCTATCTTCTAGAAGGTTTAGTGTTTCTGTTTTAATATTTAGCTCTTTGATCCATTTTGATTTTAGTTTAGTGCATGGTGAGAGATTTGGGTCTAGTTTTAAACTTTAGCAAGTTAAAACACAATTTTTCCAGCATCATTTATTAAAAAGGCTATCTTTCCTCCAGTGAGGGTATTGGGCTTCTTTGTTAAAGATGAGGTGGCTAAGTATGTCTGGAGTTGTTTCTGCATCTTCTAATGTGTTCCATTGATCCTTGGGTTTGTTTCTTTGACAGTACCATGCTGTTTTTATCACAGTAGCTTTGTAGTATAGTTTCAAGTTGGGGATTGTGATACCCCCTATCATGTTTCTGTTGCCTAGAATTGCTTTTGTTATTCTAGGTCTCTTCTGGTTCCAAATGAATTTTTGGATTATTTTCTCCAGTTCTGTGAAATATACTGTTGGGATGTCAATCAGGATTGCATTGAATCTATATAGCAGTTTTGGAAGTATGGCCATTTCCACTTTACTTGTTCTTTCATTTTCTGATATCCTCTTTGATTTCTTTTTTCAGAGAGCCAAAAGCTTCAGTCACCACTACAGTTATATAAATGTGGTCCCTGTTTTTTAGCTGACACTGTATTATTCTCATCCACAGCTGGCCTAAGATTTTCCTCCAGCTCTTCCTGTAACTCAGTGGCAAGGCTTGAATCTCCTTCATTTATTATCTGGCGGATGGCATGAGCGCCCTCCTTTGTGGCCCTACTGCGCATGTGCTGCTGTGACCCCCCCCCCCCCATATAGTAATTCTGAGCACTGATTTCTCCTGGATGTTGGCACAGCGCGAGAGCTCAAACATACCACTAGCCTAAATGCCTTCATTTTCAGGACCACCCCTTCTGATGATTACTCTCACCACAAAAGAATACAGGCCCTGTGATCTTCCTGGTCTGAGCCTGGGCCTCCTGGGGTATTCCAGGAGACCTATTTAGCTCTCACCCTCTCCACGCTTATCTTCCAAGGCTGCCACTCAGTCTTTGTGGAAAGGTATCACTTCAGTCCTGAAGTGAGACTCTCCTCCTGGGTATTGGTCTCTTTCTCAGTCAAGTCAGTTTGTTGGGTGACAACTCTGTTGCCTTGTGCTGTGGAGAATCCAGGAACTGGAAGAGGGCAGTAAGTTCCTAAGTCCTCCTGGCTCAGGCATAGGTCCTTGGCAGACCATCACCTTGACTCAAGCAAATATCTTCCTTCTGAAAACCCTTAAATGCATATGGTAATGGTGAATTTTCTTGTTTATTAAAGGCAACATTTCTGACCCAATCCACTATATATTTGGTGCTCAATGATCACGGATGGATTAGAGTTTCAAATATTGTGATAGCCACCCTAACTCTGTGTAAAGTGGAGTGATTCTGGGTGGTTGCCTTCCCCTTCCCCCATGGGAGTCCCCTCAGCTAATGCATGATAGACCACTGCATCCTGTCTGAGTCTGCAACTATGTTATCTTTACTTCCTTTTGAACAGAAGACAGCACACCTATGTGATACTTTAATTAACCTGTGTGAAACTGCCTCTGACCCCCACTGACTTACTTTGCAAAGTTCTGCTCCTGTGAAGCTCCGCTTGTGCTTCTCCACTCCCTGAGGCGTCCCCAGATAGAAGAGCCTTTGAAAGGACCCTGCAAACTGCCTTTCCTTTGTCTGGAGCTTTTGGAGGCCTGAGCCCCCTCTGGACCGTTGGCTATGATAATAAAGAATTACATTTAATTCAGAGTGTGGCGCATCTCTACAGTTCCAACTCTCCTGGCCCTATAACAATTTCACATCAGTTTGAAAAGTTTTCATTACTTGTTTTCAGAATTCTGTGGAACTTAAGATCAATACCTTTTAACACCAAAGTGAGCACATTTGCTAAGGGAAAGGTGGCTTGAATTACTCCTTTATCTAATGCTTCCAAGAGTCAATTCACAATCCAATTTCAAAATCCAGTAAGAATGCAGTAGAAACTGTTGGTTAAATCTGTATCAGAGAAGTTCGCTCATCTAAAAAAAACATTTGTCACTGCAACTGTCTCCACAGTAGGCAGGTTTGGCAAATAGGTCAACAGGCTTTCCTGCTTTGTAATGACTCATACACTGAGTAGATCAGAGAGCTTAGCTGGCTGCTATCTTTGTAAAACAAGGTCTTTGGGTAGGTAAACAGTGCTTTTAGGCCAAGTTTTAACAAAGGTTGAAATAATGCCTTAAGAAAAACACATCAGGGCAAGTTTGAAAAAGCCAAGATTTGGAGAAGAGAGTCAAAAAATCTATGAAAGAAGTACTGCCCAAAGGAAGGTTGCTTATGAATAGCTGAATGGCAGCTTTCTTTTTCATTGCACCGTGCTATAATAACTTTTGTGGGGCTAATTAGGAATTAATGCACAACTGGAGTCAGTCACTTCCTCCGATTTTTAAAAAAAAAAGCATTCATCTGGAAGGAATTTAAACAGTGCTATGGAAATCATGGTGATTATTTTGACTTATCCCACCAAGCATGGGGCAAGATCATGAGTTTCTAAAATCATTTAAAAGTTTCTCCCATTGATCTGAATGTTATTTATCTACTTTCCCAAAGCTTTTCTCTTTGAAGATGTTGAACACGGACAACTGTAGGAAAAGTTGGCCAGGCGGTAAAGTAAAAGCAGTAATCGTGACATACATTTGTTCCCCAAATTCTATCTGCCAAATACTCTAGAGACTTGGAATACACGTGACTTTAATCATCAGTACCACGACCATAACTGTTAAAATGTAGACATGGTCAGGGAAGGTAGCTCAGTGGTGCAGATGTTCCTAGCATGCCCCATACCCAGCATGGGGGTGGGGAGTTACTGCCTGTAGCACAGGAGCACAACTGCGGCTTTGGGACTATTTCCTCTCTATCCATCTGAATTTGGGCAACATCTCGGGGACAGTCCTGCTACAATTGTCCTAAGATGAGCAGAAATAAAAAATAATGAAAACACAAAAATCTCTAAAGCTCCAGGCCAGAGCACATGCCTGTTAGGTCCCGTATCTTTTTTTTTTTTCTTAAATTCTTTTATTGGTACATTGTAGGTATACAACACAATTACATTTCTCATTGGGAATTGTACCTTTACATGATGCATCTTGGTTCTTATTTTTTCCCCATTCCTAGCCCTCCTTTCACCCCCTCCACCCTTCCCTATTTACAAAGACTTTGTTTCCATTTTTTCCATTTCTCAGCATTTTTCCTTTCCCTTCTTTCCTTTCCCCTGCCCCTCCCACTTCCCCTACCCCTTTGGACCTTTTCTTCCTATTTCACATTTAGACCCTGTGTCTTGACCTTTTCCCCATTTGAGCTTCGTTAATGGTTCATACACGGGGATCACATGTCATGCATATGATTAAAACAGAGTGAGCTCTTCGAGAGCCGTGCATACTTAATGCCTCAGCACCCTGTCAGTCATTTCTGTCAATCACACCCAGAGAGATCCAATGAGAGGTGCACATCTTTTACAGCCAAAAACCTGATTCATCCTTTTTCTTCCTATTCCCCCACTGTCTTGGCAGCACTTTTCCCTACTGATGCCACCTTTTTATTTCTGCTGGCACAAACCCACACTCCTTGAGCACACCTTCCCCATTAACTTCAATAAATGTAGCTGTTTTTTCTTTTTTCTTTTTTCTTTTTTGGTACTGGGGATTGAACTTGGGTCCTTGTGCTTCCACAACAGGCGGTGAAACCACTGAGCTAAATCCCCGGCCCTAGCTGTTTTTTCTTTTACCATCGGGTGCATTCTTTGCTTGGCATATACAAGAATCTGGAATCTGTCTCTTGGACCTAGCACACATGACATCACCTGTATGCAAAGCAGATCTACACAGTGGCTAAGAGCCAAGCAAAGTTCAGATTGCCTTGGTTCCCAATTCAGGCTCTGCCACTGACTGGCTATACAGACCGTCAACCTCAGAGACTCAGAGAGGATACTTAACTTCTCCATGAACCAGTTTCTGCTTCTATCAAATAATAGAGTTGGTACACACACCAAAAGAGTTAAAATGTAAAATCCTATAATAGTGGCTGGTACATAGTAGGGACTATACATATATTAGTTGTAGTTGTTATTATGTCTAAAAAAATATAGTTTTAAAATACCCATGGCTTCTAAGGCACTTAAAGACAAAGATTTCAATCTATCATTTAGATCAATGTGTACAGTTTAGATGCTATTAGTCTATCTATTTCAAGATCCCAAGGGATTTTTTTTAAAGGAAAATTCTCTCTGTCCTTAATTTGAAGAGATTTTTCAGAGAAAAGTAAAAGGCTGGATTTTTTTCAACACAGGAAAACTCACACAAGGTCAATGTATTCCTTCTGCAATTTTTTCTCATCCTGAAGGTAGACTAAAAAGAAATTTGTCCTATATTTTCTTTCTCCCTTGTTCTCATTCTCTATTATTGTCTATCTTTCCTCTCTTTTTGACTGTCATGATCATTATTCAAGCTTGGTTTCTCAGGAGCTCTTGCAAGGACTATTGTTATGCCCCTCATGCTGCTTTGTTTTTAAGATTTATTTTTTATTAGTACAAGTGTGCAGTACATAACGAATGTGCTCCTTATGAGGAGTTGGTAAATGTACACATCTCAATTCTTTTCTCATCCCCATCCTTTCCCTCCCTCCTTGCTCCCTCCATCTCTTGATCCCTTTCCCATTTAAAATGGATCTATTTCCTTACTTCCTATTATCTTTTATTCTGGCCTTTAATTTTGAGTTTCTCATATAAGAGAAATCATACAAGATTTAAGCTTGCATGTTTGATTTATTTCACTTCACATTATGGTCTCAAAATGCACCTATTTTCCTACAAGTGACTCAGGTTTGCCTTTCTTTATGGCAGAATAGCACTCTATTGTGTGTAAATACCATATTTTCTTTATCCAGTCATTTGTTGATGGACATATAGGCAACTTCCAAGATTTAGCTATTATGAACTACATAGTCACAAACATAGGTATGCATGGATCTCTGTAATATGATGTCTTTAACTCTCATGCTGATTTTATGCTTCCAATTTTTGTTGTCCATGTATTTTAACAAAATTACCTTTTCTTCCAGTTTTGATGATTGAATTCAAAGCCTCATGAGCATGTTAAGTGCTGTACCACATTAAGCTACATTCTCAGCCCCAGATAGGTCTTTTTAAACACCACTTTATTCTCACTACTTCCTACCCAAATTTCCTACAGTTGTCTATATTTTCAAAACTCTGAGATTTTTAACCTGATATTTAAAGCCTTACTTAGTCTGGGTAAGACTATTAGGATGAGACCTAATATTCCAACTTCATTTTTACTTACTCCTCACTCATAAGCCCAATACACCATCACAGTGGCTCTGAACTATGAATGATTTTGCTTCCTGGGGGAAATTCGGCAACTTGTGAAGGTGTCTGGTTATTATAGTTGGAGGAACGTGCTACTGATATCCAGTGACTAAAGGCCAGGATGCTACTAAAGATCCAACAATGCTCAGGACAACTCACAGCCAGGAATTATCCAGCTGCAAATGTCAATCTGCAGAGGCTAAGAAATCCTGCTGTAGCCTAAATAGTAATAGCAGTTTCACATCTGCTTTAACTTCCTGCTTCTGGAATTATTTTCCCAATGATATTCCTTCAGCCTGGAGTTGAACACTACTTCATTATTTATCTATTCATCAGACATGTATTGAGCATCTACTTTATGGCAATCCCTGTAGGTACAAAGATGAACAAACTATTTTCTACCCTGAAGCAGTTCAGAATCCCCTAGAGCCTTAAACACTGAACAGTTTACCCTGAGTGTCACCCCGGAAGCACATCTGTTGATGTACTGACTATCCCGAGCACCCCTCCAGCAGGTGTCGTTGCAGCGAGTCAATTCGTGTTTACACAAGGTACACTCGCACATCTGTGTGCTTTATATTGACTATTTTTTGCATACTTTTTATTTAGAATGTTGTATTTGCCTTTGATATTTGTTTTGAGTGAAACTTAATAATAAGTTCTGGTTATTTTCTTTTACTAATTCATGTTTATTTTATTTGTGAAAAAACCTATGACTGTGCTACAATATATAAAAACTCCTGTGGTAAATACACTAGACATAATTTTTATACTTTTCCAGAACTCAGTGATATCCTTTTACAATATAAAATGGCCACATTTGGGACACTAAGAGAGGAAAAGTCTGTTATGAAATGCAAAGACAAAAATATGTCTCCTTATCATCAGATAGTCCTAACACAGAAATGATAGAACCTGAAAGAAGAAATGAAGGTACAAAAGTCCCAGTAGTGGGCAGTGATTATAATAATTCTATGGTTGGTGTTAACAGAGTCGACCAACATTTAACAAGCTCTCTCTGTAATCAAAAAGTGAGGAAAAATATTATTAGAAAATACTTATGCACCTTCTGGCCCAAACAATATGGAATTTGTTATTTATTAAAAGCAAGGGGATTCAAAAAGTCATTAACAATTTAGATTAGGTCTAATAGACCAAATAATTAAAAATAAGATAATAAAATGCCAAGTAGCATATCCATTGTCAACATCTTCACCATTATGTTTAGTGGGTAGACATTTTATTGAAATTATCCCACCCACAGAAAAAGAGGAAAGGCCAGCATGACAGTGTAAAGTGTATCATTCAAAGAAAGACAATAAGGCAAAAAGAATTCAAAATGACTAGATACTACCACTATGGCTTATGTTTAGATGTCCCCCTAAAGCCTCATGTGGTCATAGGTGGAGCTTTTTCAGAGGTGGCTGGATCTAGAGTGTGTGATGCTGGGATTGATTCATGGTGCAGTGCTAGGCTCAAGGGCACTAGGATGAAGGCTGAGTGCTGCCTGCCCTAAGACGCCTGGATAAGGTAGAAGACATAGAAAGAGTTGTGTTCGTCCCATTGCCTTGCTACCTTCTGCCGCCATAAACTGTTTCTCCTCTCTGATGCCACAGTGCCTTGGAGCCACCCGATTGTCGACTGAAACCTCTACAAACTGTAAGCTAAATAAACCTTTCCTCCTTTAACTTTGGGTATCCAGTATTTTGTCTCAGCAATGAGAGAAAAGTAACTAAAACAACTACTGTCTGGATTGCAACATTTTGTTGCATATTGAATGTTTTAAGATGTATCACACACAAAAAGTTATTGAATTTGATAAAATTGTCATTTTTATATTTCCTGTATCTGCACATTCAAGTATCACCATCTTTCATAATGTATATAAAAGAACTGTAACAATAACTGTCATTTGAGTGTTTACTCTGTGCCAAACATTATTCCAGGTATGAAGTCATTTAATTCTTAGAGTAATCTTATGTGGTAAAAACAATGTTAACCCTCCTTTACAGATGAAACAGAGAAAGGCTAAAAACTCACCCAATCTTATGGTTAGTAAATGACAGAGCTGGGCTTTGGCCTAAGCAGTCTGGTTGTAGTAACCAGATGCTCAATCACAATAAAACAGTCTATGGCTGCTAACACTCTCCCTCAATTGCCTAGCTACTTCATCCCGTGTCTCTCCTTGAATTAAATGTTGTGCCTTTGGTATTTGCCCGTGTAAGACCCTGCCACATAGTGCAACTTACTCCCGCATGGCAACACCTGCTAGGAAATCTTGTTGCTGTGATGAATGTGCAGCCATAAATGCTATTGGAGATAGGGAATGATGTTTTAAAATATTCTGAGGCTTGAAGGAAAAAAGCAGCTCCTTGTAAGATTGTGATAGGAAGGCTTGAATTCAGTGTTTGTGATTATCTTCTATCAGATTATGACGGCTCGAACAATTGAGACTTCTGAAGCTAATACAGGTGAGGTTTGGGGCAGTGGAACTTCTAATGGATTAAGGTGATACCTGTAGGTGGCCAGCCTCTTCCCAATTCAAGGCTTGAGACTAATCTTGAGTGATAAAAGGCTCAGAAAAATCCTGCAAAGAAGAAAATTTCTGATACACTGATGCAGCAGGTGATTTCACATTAATAATTATTGTATAAAGTTAATAGCTCCTAAAATAGATGAAACACCTGCAGAATGGAGCGAAAAAACATAGTTCTATGGAATCTTCTGCATGTGCTAAGTTTCTGGCTAGCTTGGGTAGACTATTCATCCTGTACCAGCTCCAGCTTCTATTACGCATAAAACAAAAAGAAATGATGGTGGAGTCAGAAGCTTATATTATTCAGATGAAGAAACGCTGTATCATGGGCTTCATTTATTAGTGGAACTAATCAGCTGTTAAATCCACCAATTATAATTGGTATTACTATAAAGATGATTACAAATGCACAAACAGTGATAATACCATTATAAATCTGATTATCTTCTGATAGAGTTCCTGGTTAACCAATTCAGCTCAAAGAAGACTTAAAGCAATGGCTACTACTCTTCCTAAGGTGGCAAATAGCACATATAATGTATGGTTGTCTTTATTATTTGTTCAAAATAATGGGTGATTGATGAAAAACGGTAAGGGATAAGATAGCTTAGCAAGCATTAGACTGCAAATTTCAAGACAGAAGTTGAATCTTCTCTTCACTGAGGTGATTTATCGTTATCAAGTTGCAAATTCAAAGGAGCAGTTTCAGTCCTGTCAGGAAGCCTCTTCTCCCTTTGCCCCTCAATGGCAAGAAGTACATTGAAGTCGATGGATTAGGGTATTTGACCATTAACTGAATTGTTGTGGGGCTGGATCCCAACAATCTAGTAAAGATTTAACTTAAATTATTTGATTTGCATTCAGTATGTGCAGGATAGTCTTGCAATCCTTAAACCAAGAATTAAATATAAAGTACTTACTTGAAACTTTGAAGGCTCTTGGTCTAATGTAAATTCCTTGTCTAGTATTGCTAATATGGGTGTTAGAGGGAGTGAAAAAATTGGTGTAAGTGATGGTATTGAAAATGTGTCTTTTTTCTGCCGCCTGTCTTGCAAGTGCAAGGGCCCGAGTTCGATCGCTGATACCAAAAAAAAAAAACCTCTTTTGCATTTTCAAATTGTCACTTTGATTTGTGTTGTTGGTAGATGAAAATAGTGTTAAAAGATGTGGGATTAGCTGCATGCCAAAATATAAGACTAATAATTCTAGGATGGCTATGAATGTGGGTATAATAATGTTATTTTGTTATTTTTTGGATAATTCATTTCAGTGAAAATCTTGTGGACATAGGCCCCTTAAGGATAATAAGAGTAATAAATATAGAAATTATTAATGGTATTTTGTTTCATTATGAGGTAATGATAATATGGTAGTATTCATATTTAGGTGAAGTATAACTTTACAATTTTTTAATGTAAATAGGCTGTTATGACAAATGGGTTATAAATGTAAATAGTTATTATTCATCCTTTGTGGGCAACTGAATAATCTAAATTTTTTGGTGTTTCATTTAGTCTTTCTCAACCACCAACTAGGATTGATAATTTGCTAACATTAAAATCATATTTAGGTTAACTGCTGAGATTTGCAATGGAATTAAAATTGATGAAAGTTTTTATCATGTCAGTAACATTATGACTGATACCAGTGGGATAACTTCTGGCTCTTAGAATTGGAATGGGGCTAATCCTAGTTTTATAAGCAGTGCTAGAGTTGTTCACTGGCCTGGGTATAGTATATGTGTCACAACAACTATTATTAGAATTACAGATACTGTTACTTGTATTAAAAAATCTTTAGCAGCAGCTTCAGATGAAAAGGGGTTTATTAATTAGAATAGGAATAACAGCCAATATGCTTATTTCTAGGTCTACTCAAATTGTCAGTCAACTTGAATGGAATATTGCTATAATAGTACCAGAAAAAAACGTGAATAATGGTGGAGATTAAGGGACTTAGTTTGGGAAGAATATTAACCAACATTTTTGGCATATGGGCCTAACAGCTTATTAAGCTGATATTACTGTAGAATATAGTATATGTGTTAGGTAACACAAAGATTTTTGAATTCTTTTTATTTTTAAAATTAATTTTATTGGTATATTTTAGGTATAATGACATTCTGGGCCAGGGATTTAGCACAGTGGTTGTGCTACCTGCCTCACAAGCACAAGGTCCCAAGTTCGATCCTGCGTACCAAAAAAAAAAAAAAGAAATATGACATTCATCTTTGGAAATTTGCACCTTTACATAATCTCTCTTGGTTCTCATATTTTCCCAATCACCCTACCCTCCCTTCAATCCCTTCATCCCTATTTACAAAGACTTTCTTTCCATTTTTTCATTTTCTCATATTAATCCCATTCCCTTCTTTCTTTCCCCTACCCCTCCCACTTCCCATTTGCACTTTTTCTTCCTATTTCACATTATCTACTATACCTTTTAGTCCTTATTTACACTTTCAGTTTCTCTCAGGAGAGAAACTATTTACACGTGTGTCCTATTTAGTTCCCTTAAGAATATCGCCGCAATGTGCATCCATTTAGCTATAAATGTCTCTAATTTCTCATTTTTTATGGCTGAGTAGTACTCCATCTTATAAAAAAAACCACATTTTCTTTATCCAGTCTCCAGTTGATGGGCAACTGGGCTGCTTCCAAGTTTTAGCTATTACAAATTGTGCTGCTACAAACATGGGGGCACATATATCACTGTGGTATGACTCTTTTAATTCTTTGGGGAAGATACCCAGCAGTGGAATAGCTGGGTCAAACGGGACTTCCAGTCCTAGTTCTTTGAGGTATCTCCATACTGATTTCCACAATGCTTGCACCAGTCTACACTCCCACCAGCAGTGGAGCAGGGTTCCTCTTTCCCCACAGCCCCACCAGCATTTCTTATTGGTTGATTTCATGATAGCAGCCATTCTTTCTGGAGTGAGGTGGAATCTCAGCGTTGTTTTCATTTGCATCTCACAACTAACCAGTGATGGTGAGCATTTTTTCATATGATTATTTGCTATTTCTCCTTCTTTGAGAACTGTCTGTTCATTTCAGATGCCCCCTTTCGGATTGGGTCTTTAAATTTGGGAGCTCTGATTTTTTAAAGTTCTTTATAGATTCTAGATAGCAGACCTTTGTCTGAGGAACAGCAGGTGAAGATTTTTTCCCACATTGTGGGTTGTCACTTCACACTGCTGGTCGTTTCTCTTGTTGTGCAGAAGCTTTTTAATAAGAAGAGATCCCACTTGTTGATTGTGCTAGTTCATATGCAACTGAGGTTTTGTTCATAAAATCTTTTCCCACACCAATGTCTTCAAGAGTTCTACCTAACCTCTGTCCCAGCCGATTCAGTGTTTCTATATTAATATTTAGATCTTTAATCCATTTTGCTTTCAATTTAGTGCATGGTGAGAGATACAGGTCTGGTTTTAATCTTTGGCAAGTTGAAGCCCAATTTTTCCAGCACCATTTATTAAAGAGGCTATCTTTCCTCCAGTGAGGGTGTTTTGCTCCTTTATTGAAGATGAGATGGCTGGGTGTGTCTGGAGTTGTTTCTGCATCTTCTAATCTGTTCCACTGGTCTTCAGGTCTATTTCTTTTCCAGTACCATGCTGTTTTTATCACAGTAGCTTTGTAGTATACTTTCAAGTTGGGCATTGTGATCCCCCCTGCCATGTCCCTGTCACCTAGAATTGCTTTTGCTATGCTGGGTCTCTTCTCGTTTCAAATCATTTTTGGATTGTTTTCTCAAGGTCCGTGAAGTATGTTGCTGGGATTTCAATTGGGATTGCATTAAATCTATATAGCAGTTTTGGAAGTATGGCCATCTTCACTGTGTTGATCCTTCCTACCCAGGAGCAGGAGGTGTCTTTCATTTTCTGATATCATCTTCAATCTCTCTTTTCAGAGTGCTATAGTTTTCAGAGAAGAGATCTTTGATTTCTTTTGTTAGGTTGATTCCTAGGTATTTCAGTGTTTTGGATGCTATTGTGAAAGAAGTTGTTTCTCCAGTTCCTTTTTCAGTGAGTGTGTTGTGTACAGGGAAGCTACTGATTTTTGTGTGTTGATCTTGTATCCAGCTACTCTGAATTTGGTTATTAAGTCTAGAAGTTTTGGTGGAGTTTTGGGTGTCTTCTATATAGAATATCATGTTGTCTGCCAATAATGACAATTTGACATCTTCATTTCCTATCTTTATTCCTTTTACTTCTCTTGTCTAATTGCTGTGGGTAATGTTTCCAAAACTATACTGAATAGGAGTGGTGATAGTGGACATCCTTGAATTGTTCTTGATTTGTGTGAAGGATTTTAGTTTTTGACCATTCATTATGACATTGGCTGTTAGTTTTTCATAGATGGATTTTATTAGACTGAGGTAGAGACCATCTATTCCAGTTCTTTTGTATGGTTTTCATCATGAATGTGTGTTAAATTTTGTTGAACACTTTTTCTGCATCTATTGAGATGCTTATATGGTTTATGTCCTTGGTTCTATTAACATAGTGGATAACATTTATTGATTTGCGTATGTTGAAGCATCCCTGCATCTCACTTGGTCAGGGTGTATGATCTTCTGCATTCTACCTGCCAGTATCTTATTAAGGAATTTTACATCCATATTCATCAGTGAGATTGGCCGATAGTTCTTTTTGGTTGGGTCTTTCTCTGCTTTTGGGACTCAGGTGATGCTTGCTTCCAGGAATGAATTTGGGAGTATTGCTTCCCTTTCAATTTCAGTGAAGAGTTTAAACAGCAGCGGCAATAGTTCTTCTCTAAATGTGTTATAGAATTCAGCAGCAAAGCCATCAGGGCCCAGGATTTTCTTAGTTGGTAAGTTTTTAATTACGTTTTCAATTTCACTGATACTAGGTTGCTTAGAATTTTTAGGTCTTCTTGGTTCAACTTTGGTAATTCATGCATATCTAGGAATCTGTACATTTCTTCTGTGTTTTCCATCTTATTGGCGTATAGGTTCTCCAAGTAGATATTGATGATCCTCTGGATTTCTGCTGGGTCCATTGTAATTTCACCCTTTTCATTCCTAATTGCATACATTAGGGTCTTTTCTTTCCTTTTTTTGATAAGGTTGGCTAAGGGTTTGAGAGCTATTATAAACTCTAGAGGAAACAGATTTTTTATGGTGTTTTCATTTGATAGGCATGACTAAGTTATTGGACACTGGTGATCAACTTCACCTTTAATCCCTCCTTTGAGGTTAGGAGGTGGAACTTAAAAGTCCCAAACTCCTTGCCATGCCTTGATCTGTCTTGTGTCCAGCCCTCATCCTGAAGCTACACAGTGGCCAGTTATCAGCCAAATTATTAGCATACAAAAAAGACACTTACCACTTTGAAGATCCC
Source organism: Heterocephalus glaber (assembly GCF_000247695.1). The sequence goes on from NW_004624763.1 coordinate 8,346,941, forward strand.
AAGGATTTAAGCTGAATCCCAAGAAATGGGATAGAAGACCAAATATGAATTACAAAGTATCACAATACCTTAAACACGCAGTTTCCTGTATGTTGTATCACTCAAACCAAACTCAAGACACCACAAATGTGAGGACTTTTTGGGGGGCCAGATCTTAAGAACTGCAATTCGGGAGATAGATTCAGACAATTCTGAATCAATGTTCCAAGATGGCAGGAAAAATGGGAGCTTCCATGGGTTACTGAATGTTAAGGAAGAACAGGAGCTATGTCACTAAGAGAAAATAGGTAAGAATGTATAAGTAGAATGGACATTTCCATAAAACAATAGTCTGATGACTTCTTCATATGCATCTTGAGCCCCCCTGGGCACAATGTAATTGTTCTTGGTTCTAGATGTGTGTGGTTAAAAGGTGGATATACCCAAGTTCATATTCCAGGCAGCATCTGGATTGTGCCTAAATCTAGCCTCCTACCCCCATTTTGAAAAGCTCTTTCAATGTTCCATTCATTTTAATTTTCCTTGAGCCAATTCAATAATGCTAATTTTTTTTTAAAAAATCAAGTATTCAACATTGTCAAAATTTTCTATTAATATAAGCATATGATTGTCACTGTGCTTTTTATCAACTTTTCTTGAAATTCAATGGCATTTTAGCATACCTTTCCTCTACTTTTGGGCATCAGCACCCATCCCCTTTATTTTGGAAGTTTTACCATTCTTTCTAGTTGCATATATTTGTGTGTTATAGGCTTCATTCATTTGTGGCACCAGATATAGACATCACCTAAAGATAAGCCTGTGGGTATTCTGTAAATGAAAAATCCTTTATTATGCGACTGGCTCATAAATGGCACTTGACCTATTTAAAACCAATGATTCACAATGAGCATTTGCTCTGATTTCTAGGACAAAGGCTTGCTCCCGGCTATGAGAATGAAGGGGTGTAAAGACCATATCTGTCGGTACAGTAAAGCAAGAACTTCTCAAAATATGGAGCTAACAGAAGGATGGTACCAAGTGGCTGTAGCAGAAAATGGACCTTGATTGTATCATCTGGTCCTATCTAGCAGTACTTAAAACCAAATCTATTCTTGGATTTTTTGGTAATGTGAGCCATTAAGTTCTCTCTAAGTCAATTTAGGTCATATTTTCTGTTACTTATACCAGAAGTCTGACTTCATAGTGAAAACTTTCTTATTGTGTAACTATACTCTGGAGACTTAAGTCTGTATTTTTATATTTGATTTTATGGATAAGTTAAATGAAAATAGGGGCCTAATAAATTACAACTGGTTTTTAAAAAGAGAAAAAAAATTTTTTACTGAAAAATAGCTTAGTGACTCAAAACTGTGTATTTATGAAAAGAATTTTGAAAGCAACTTTTTCGGTACCAAAGAGAGAAAATAAAAATAAATTAATGGGATCTTTCAAACCTGAAACTACCTTTTGACTGACATTTTCCATATATCCAAGCCCCAAAATTTACTCTAAATAGAAATGGGAGGGAGGATCTGTAATATATTTTTAAGCCATTTAACTTTTTCTCTAGGAAACCGTAGTGGTGGCAAACCTGTCGCACGCATGTTCCAGCAGGCTATTTGTAGCCATTTGAAAGCTCCCAAAGGTTCACCATTACTGGGTTAGAACATTCATGTAACACGTACTCATCTTTTGCCTTCCTTGTCTCTCAAGCCTGCTTTTCTTTCTTTCATTAAAATTTAATTCAGCAAAATATTTGGCCAAATAGATAAAAGACCTATTAAGAACAAGTATTTTCTATCTTCTAGTTTTTTATCTTCATTTTCTGTCCCTTAAATTAGGGTCTTAAATGCCTTATTAAAATATGAAAATCATATTGAGGTTTATATAAGATACATACCTCAAAAGGCTATAAAAAGTATCTAAAAAATTAAAACATAACTGGAAAGCTGGGGGCAGTGCCACACACCTGAAATCCCATCTACTCAGGAGGGTGAGGCATAGGGAATGACACCTGAGGTCAACTGAGCAACCTAATGAGTCCCTGTCTCAAAATAAAACACAAAAAAGGTCCTGGGGATGTAGCTCAGCACTCCCTGGGTTCAACTCTCAGTCCTGCAAAAAACAAAAACAAAAACAAAACAAAAGCCAAAAATGCCCCTCAAAACCAAAAAACAAAACCCTGGGAAAACTGTATATATGAACAACTAAAATTCATGGTGAAAAAGTTTAATGTATAAACAGACTCCTTTCCTTTAAACTTTCAGAAAAATAGTACTCATTTAATAAAGAGAATTGATTATAGTTTTCTTTGTGTGGCAGACTGCTACATTAGTGGCCCCACGTGACTCGCACCTCCTGCAACCTGCACCCCTGTGTAGCCCCCTCACACTGACTGGCCATGTGACTTCCTTTGTCCGATGAATCATTAGCAAGTATGATGGAGAACAGAGTGCTAAGCTTTTGTACACTGAAGCTTGCACTCTTGGAATGTTTTCACTATCATGGGAAGAAGCCCAATTCAGCCGACTGAAGGTTAACAGGCCGTGCAGAGCAAAGATATTCCACTCACAGAACTATGAAAAGTCATGTCTTATTTCTAAACGAGCCCTTTGGAGCATTTTGTTATGAAACAATGGACAATAATGTAGAGCCTACTCTGTGTGTTATAGCAAATAGATAAAAATTAAATGAAGCTATGCTTAATTTAAAAAATTAAGGTCGCTCAGCAGACATGATTGCTATACTTTTGAAATTCCCTTTTTTATGTAGGTTCAATTGTTCGGTCCATTTAAAGAAGTATTTTTAATGTTAACACTTTAACTGTTACCCTAGTACATTCTATAGGTACAGACCATGCCAACCTAATTAATGAATAAAGTATACAAATATTTTTATTTTTAAACACATAACCGTACGTTTCATAAAAGATGAGATTTTAGCCTGTTTTTAAAAAAATAAGCATACTTGCCAACATGTGATTTTTATTTTCTACAGAAGCCAGTGTTCCCTAAATCTAAAGCTTAATTTCCTATGTTTTAGAGAATCATAATCTCTTAATACATTTCTAATATTCTTTAAAAATTAAAAAATTCATAAGATATTTTTATTTAACACATTCAAATTTAATAGGTTACAGTATAACTAGCTACCACTGAATACTTTTCCAGTACAGAGAAGCCAACATAGTAGAGAAATCATTTCTCTGTATTTACCTTTATTAAAAAGAGGTTTTTGGTAGTTAGAACAAATAATCTCTCATTGGTTGCTTGAAAGCCTAAAATAGGATCATTGGTTTCCAAGCTTGTTACTTGCTGCTTAGCAACCTGCCCTACATGCCTGCCTTCCTTTCTGTTGTACAGCACGGTAGACATGGGAGTAGGCTGCCGGTAGATGAATACATGACGGACACACTCACAAAGGGCTGCATAGGAGTAATTTGGAGCACAGGCGAAAAATTTTTTGTCTCTCTTTGATGCTTGCACATAACCTGCCAAGAACATAGAACAAAGAAAAGAAAAACTATATATTAAACAGAAGGGAGAAAAATCATGATTCAACATTTAACATTCTATAACTACTATTACAAATTAAAGTACCCAAGTAGAACATATACCATAAATACTCAAAATAGTCATTATAATTCAGAATCATTAACAATTAACCAGTTTTTCCGAACTGTTGCAAATACACAAGTTTATTTCCTAAATAACAAAATGGACATATTTTCAACTCTTCAAGAAAAGCACAATACAGTCCCACTTAATTTCTATTAATAAAATACTAAAAAGGTGAAATCTAAAACAATATATGCCAAAAAATCTTTCAATGCCAATTTAATATGTAGATTGATGAGTAACAGATATGGTATCACAAAATCATTTTCTTTTATCAAATAAATGAGAACTGTTTATAGACTAGCATCATAAAGTTATTTCAGGAGTCTGTTCATAATGCAGGCCTGAAGGCACTGGTCACAAGGCTTTCTCTCATCATCCCTATAATGTTTGTGGAATTTACAATACCAACATTGTAACAGGATTTGAGTATACTTCAGGCCTTAGAAGTAGAACCCTGAGACCACTACATACTGAAAAGACACAAGTATCCTTCAAAAATCTTAATTAGAATATCCTTGAAAACTAATGAAAAAAAATCTTAATCTTGTCTTAAAATCATGTACGTGTTGAAAAAACATCTCTTCAGATTAAAGGGATAGTACATACTGAAAAATAAGGATTGGGCCAGGGATTTAGCTCAGTGGTTCCACCGCCTGCCTTGCAAGTGTAAGAACCCAAGTTCAATCCCCGGTACCAAAAAACCCCCCAAAAAACATGAAAAATAAGAATTTTCAAATTGGAACATGGGCCTGAGTTCGATTCCTAGTACCAAAAAAACAAAACAAAACAAAACAAAAAACATGAAAACTAAGGATTTTCAAATTGGAACATGGACCCGAGTTCAATCCCGAGTACCAAAAAAAAAAAAAAAAATGGAACATGGTTATTGAATATTATAATATGAAATAAAAATGTTAACTGAATGTCAGTGAAAACTGAGATGTTATCAAACGACAAATGAACAAAGCCATGGGGCACAGGAAGATCAGTACTGTTTTTTACAAATTAAGTAGGGTTTGAAGAATGAAAAGTGAAGTGGATGTAGATATTTGAGTAGCTTAGAATTAGCTGTTCAGACTAACTTTCACAGAGCTAGTAATGTATGTAATATCTCAAGTACTTATCTAACGTAAAGTTGATTTAACTAAGATGCAAGCATATAATTCTTCCACAACAGAGGTTTGGGCATACAAATGGAGGACCTGAGCATCTAACAGAACTTTCCTTTTAGGGAAGAAAAAGGGAAGAGAATGAAAAACATAGAAATTACAGTACAGAAGCTAAGACTACAAATTATGTGATCAGATTAGTCAATCACATTTTGTATTTCAGGTCATAAAAATCCATTTGGAGTCTGAATTAGCCAGTTTAGCAGTCTACATTATTAACAAAAATCTCTATAGTTAAGTGTTGTGCACAGATATTCACTAAAAGGCATACTTTTAACTTCCTGCTGTCAGCTTAAAATAACCTTTCATTAAAGCAATAATCCTGGTTAATTCACACTAAAAATTTTGTCCCATGCAATGCTAATGTATTTTGACATAAAATCAAAGATTGTACAAAGTCTACAATTATTTAGTTTTAAAATTTTCAGTCTCTTGTTTTAAACTAGTATTTCCATTTTGTCCTATCAAATACATTTATTTTGTTCTCATTATGATGGCTCTTTGCACTTAAGTTCAATGAAAGGTGACTCCTAATATGCAATGCCTTAGAACAATTCCACGAGGTCTTTGATGACTACTCTGAAGAAACTTCTTGGTGTGGTACTAGGCACTGAATGCAGGGCCTTTACATGGAGATATATCCCAAAGCCCTTTTAAATTTAATGTAACATCTGTCTGTCTGTCTGTCTGTCTATCTATCTATCTGTGGTAACGGGATTGAACCCAGGCCTTTGCTCTAAGCTAAATTTCCAGCCTTTTTTATTTTTTGAGACAGGGTCTCCCTAGTTATTAAGTTGCCCATGCTAGGCTCAAACTTCTGATCTTCCTCCCTCAGCCCTCCGGCATGCTGGGATTATTTACAGGTTGAAGAACTTAAATACAAGTTCCACCCAGGCCTCTGTTAAGCTCCTTGTTTTTATTCTAATACTTCTATTCTAATTCTATAATAATCATAGTCTAATTCTGTATAGCTTACAGAATTAAAAGAAGAAAATGATGGTCAGATAACCATTTCCATTCTATGTTGATCTTCTTCACTTGCCTAAGAAGAGATGAGCCCTAGTGTTCCAACAGCACTAACCATGTCAACTACAATACAAGCAACCCAATCTCAGCACAAATCAATCTAAATGTAATTAGGATCATTCAATTTAAAAAGAAATGAACTTTAAAAAAAGATGTTTTGGTATAATATGAAATGCTGTGAAAGAGCTTGCTTCATTCATACCTAGAGCATTGAACGTTGCAATGTGCTCCCACATGTCATCATGTTTGCTGAAGTGTGGTTGCCAGAGGAGGGCATCAACATCGTGGCGTAAACAGAAGCAGGGCATTTCCTTAGGATCCACTACAACGGAGAAAAGGTACTGGTTGCCTCCAAGATTTACCTCAAAGGAGACAAAAAAATTAATTTACTCAACAACAAAATTAATAACAATGACAAAAACTCACACCCAGCACTAAGTGTCAGCAACTATTTTCCACTCTTACAAAACCTATTCTGATTTACTCTCCACAGCATTCCTGAAAGAAATATGCTGTTACATTCAGTTTAAAGCTGCAGGAAGTGATGCACAGCCTACTTCACCGGCCCAAGGTCAGCCTAATCATAAGTTATGGAGATGAAATTTGGACTAAGAGTCTATATTCATAACCACTATGCTACCTACCCCTCAACTGATAGGAGCTAGTTTAAAATGTGATAGATAAAAAGCATCAATTCAATAAGCTAAATAGTTTTAAACCACAGAATATAAACATGAAATTTACTAGCTAACCTTGCCAGCTATTAAAATTTCTAAGCATATCCTATATGACAGGCATGGTACAAATATTAATCTTTTCAACAACCCACAAGACTGTTACTGTCTTCATTTCACAGATAAAAGAATAATCTTAGAGAGCTTAAGTAATAGGCTACAGAGAAATATCACAATCCTGGGATTCAAACAGATCTGTTTAAAAATTACTATACTACATTAGGGCATTAACGTCAGTAATATTATGTCAATAATTGTTATTGCAATATCGATGCCTAAAGGAATTCATTTAATACAAAATAGTCAAATTAAGATTCATAATTGGATTCTGGCCAAAAAAAAACTTTTAATGAAGACAGGTTGCAACGATATTCTTCTTTACTAGAAATGTTATTATTGGGCTGGAGATTTAGCTCAGTGGCACCGTGTCTGCCTCACAAGTGCAAAATCCTGAGTTTGATCCCTGGTACCAAAAAAAGAACAAAGAAATGTTATTATCAAAGTTTAAAATGTCAGACTATATTCCAACCAAAATCACATCAAATGTAGAAAATAAGAAACACATAATGTACTTGATAAATACTGAAATGATTATGTAAGTTTTAGAGAAGAGTAAGAATAAAATATTGTTTAAATAAGAAGTAGGGATCTGACCTGTATTTTATATGGGAAGCTGTGAGATGGGTGTTCAGCGAGGGGATTTATTGGTACAACTCTGCCAACCTAGGGTATGGGGTGAGAGAGAATCCAATGACAGAGCAACCCAGATATTCTTCCAAAGTAATGTTTGTAAGTGGGACTTTTGGGTAGGGCCGGGGCTTGCTCTCTACACAAGGGAAATGGGCTGCCACATAGAGACCACGGATTATTTCTTCCTTCCTCTAGCTTCTGATCATCGGTGGCTAAGTGAGGTTTATTTTTAAATTACCACCAGCTAACTGCTTTTATGATAGACTTAACAGTGTTTCAGGTCTCTTCCCTGTACCTCTATTCCCATAGTCTCCCTTGTTTAGCAAGGGCTTTCACAGAAGGAAAAAAAAAAACAATGGAAATAAATACAGGTGGAAATAATACTTTAATAAAAATGTGTTTACTTTCATGAGCCTAGGGAGTATTACCAGTGTGAATGATATAACTGACTGGTCTGAGCCTGCTATACTTGAATGGGCAGTACTGAGAAAAGAATAAAGGAACTTGCACTACCAAGTGAGGACCAAGGGAGATCGTCTATGAAAAATAAGAGGATGAGGATAAAGGTCTTATGACGAGCTCTTATTCCGACTTAGATGTTCGTTCTCTTTGGCTACCACTTACTTAAATGTATTTCCACTACTGCAATTATGTCAAAGCGCTCTTAATTATAAAACCAGCAATGTTTGCCTTTGTCTTGCCTTTGACCTGACATTCTACCTAGACTTCTCTTCACCTTTTTAATCTGATGGATCCCTACTTATCTACCAAGACTCAGTAGCTCTACCATTAGCTTTCCTATTATGCTTATACAAGCTTCTTGAACTCTGAAAATACCCAGTGTCATGTCTATTACTCCTAACAAATTATCTGTCACATTGCATGTGTACGCAATTTGTGTTAGGCTGAATATTATTACCCAAAGATGTCCACATCTGAAGCCCCTGTGACCCCCTCTGTAGATGGGATAGAGTTTAGGATCTTAAGAGGGCTAGATTATGCTGGGTTATGTGGGTGGTCCTAGTGTATCAGCAAGACTTTTTTTTACAGGGATTACAGATACACAAGGCAATGGTTCCATGAAAGCAGAGGGATAGAGAGATTGGAAAATGCTAGTGTGGGCTTTGAAGATAAAGGATGAAGTCACAAGCCAGGTAATGCAAGTTAGAAAAGGCAAGGAAATGAATTCTCTCCCAGAGCTTCCAAAAGGAATGCAGCTCTGGCAACCCATTTTGGGACTTCTGACCATCTAAAAGTGTAAGAGAATAAATTTTTAGCTATCTAGAAGTGTAAGAATAAATTTTTTAGTCCCTAAATCTGTTACAGCAGCAATAGCAACCTAACATAACAGCCATCTTACAAGACTAACTATATTGAGAATCAAAAGTTTGTCTTCTTTTGTCTATTTTCTAGATAAATGATTTTAGAATGAATACTGTGTAGAAAATGATTAAATTTTTTCTCACCAAGAGAAAAAACTGTTCTATTTGGGACTAAATTTTTATAAGGGAAAAAATACTATGATTAGGTTCTTAAAAAATACTCACAGGGTGGGCATGTAAATAATTCTACTAGAGTTCAGAGCTTGAAGACTTAACAAGTGAAAAGCTCTCTGTGTTTTTTAGCTGTCATCTCTGAAAATCTTACTTTTTCAATAATCTTTCCCCTTGGCTTTCCAATGCTTAGAGAAATATGTCCAAACTGCTTTGAATGACATATCTGAAAGCTTCTCAAAAATCTAATCCAAAAATACCTTCCCGAAATATTGGCTATTACTCACCTCAAAACATTTAGCAAAATGAGATCATAATTTATAAAACTATCCTACTTTCCCACTCCTTTGTTCATGTTGTTGCTTATCTTGCGGATTATATACTATGTCATACACTGATGAAATCTTTCTTTGAAGCTTTTCCTAATGTTAATAAAAAGATAATATATCATAAAAGTTGTATGCATATCTTTTGAACTTCACTCCTTATTTCACTAATATCATCTTTGAGAGTGAGAACTACAACCTCAGATAGGATATGTAATTCTTGTTTTATTCTTTTATAAATACAGTAATAACAGTACTTACAGGGTGTGATAGAAATACAATTAATGCTTAAATAAAAATAGAAAAACTTAATACAGTAAGATAGACTGCCATTAGTCCCCTTTAAGCACATCCCCTTGCTTTGAATACACATCCTGTAATTCTCGCCACTTTCTGAAGCAGTGTTAGAAGTCCTCTTTTGCCCTTAGTTGTGCTGTTGTGGCTGCCTTGATTCAAAACATCTGCCTTTTATTATGGTTCTTATCTAGAAGACCCCTCCCACCCCCAACATTCTCACGTGTGCATAGGTGGGACTTCTCAAAGGTGACTGACCATGGGGACACTATAGCTTATTTTAATGTAAGAAGAGGGCCTGGTCGGAGGAGACAGTTTGCTGGAGCTGTGTCCTGGAAGGGTGTCTCTCCCTCCTCAGTTCTCTCCTTCTCTCTGCTTCCTGGTTTGCATGAGATGAACAGCTTCCTCCACTTCCACCATGCCTTCCTGCCTTGAAGCCAGCCAACTATGCACAAAAAACCTGAGCCAGAATAAACATCCTTCAAGTTGTGGGTGTCAGTGATGTGAAAGTGACTAAAACAAACTATGGGACCTGGCCATTTGGTTTGGAAGTCTGTGGAACTGGTTCATGGGAGAATTTTGGGAAAGTTTGGAGACAGCAGCTGGAGAAGCAGCCCTAGAATGCTGTAAATGGAGCCTGACAGAAGATTCTGGTTGAAGCTCAGAAAACCAGAATGGTGATTAAAAAATCCCAAAATGATAGAACAAACAAACCAAAATGGATAGTAAAGACCAGCTTTAGGTTTCATTTGAGAACAAGGATGCCATTGGTCTATTGGCAGTTGGTCTTAAAGCCATGTGTTATGCTTTGGCAGAAAAATCTGTCTACATTTTGTTTATGCCTGAGACTTTGCAGGAAACCGCGATAAGTGCAGTGAACTAATGAATCTGGTGGAGGAAATTTCAAGACAGCCCAACATACAGGCTTTAGCTGGTCACTGCCTGTTGTTTTTAATTTAATGTGAGAAACAAGAGCAAAAAGTACATTCAAAGTTTTCAGTGTCGCCAGAAGGAAAGAGCCTGCAAAGATGGAGTGGAGGACAGGTTGGTTGCTGAAGATTAGCATTAACACATTCCTGCTACCTTGAACCACTTGTGGTACAGGTGTTACTGTCCAATCAGAGGGCTTGTACTGCGCTGGTGGTTCAAGCTATCCGGCAGTGAGACTTACAAATTATGGGCCCATTGTGAACATGTTAAAAAGAAGCCAAATGCTATATATCAGGATAACAGGAAAGATGCCTTGAGGGCATATGAGGAATCTGCAAACCAAGACACCCCCACCCACCTACCCACCTACCAACAGGTATAAGCATGTAAAGCTGTAAAGCTTTCATTTGAGAAGAGAGTCTATAGGCGCCATGCTCCAAAAGGGGTGCCTGAGGAACTGATTTTCTGGGATTCAGTTCACAGTGCTTAGCCATCTATGTACTCAGAGGCCATGGCAGCCATGAAACAAGAGGACTGAACTCTACTGCTCAAGTTGGCAGCTGACCTTGCCATCATCCATGTGATTCTGGTTTTACAGGCACGCAGAATGCCAGAGTTCTGGGGTCAGGTAGACTTCCCACTCAGATTTCAGAAAGCCTGTGAAACCAGGCAGTTGTGCCCTTGAAAGGGTAGAGCATGAAGCTTGAGAGTGAAGCCTAACCGCCAGTGGAGATCCTGCAAAGTTAGAGGAGCCAAGAATGTGTGAAATATCTGCTAAGGAGGGTGGAGGCAGTGACTAGAGCCTGCCTAAGAGAGCAGACATAAGGGCCCTGGGAGGTGGTACTGCAGGGGCAGGGCCACCCACCCAAGTCATCTGGAGTAAACATCTCCCTACATCCTAACCAGTGCTGTGCAGAGCTATCGGATTTAACAATTGCTCTGCTGGGTTTTGGTATCACCACGCTGATTCTATTCCTTCCTATCCCCCACGTTCCTCCCTTTTGGAATGGGAATGTTTGTTTATCTTGTGTCATTTTATGTTGGAAGTGTTTATTTTTTTTAAACGGGATCACAGATAAAAGTTTGCCTTAAGTCTCAGGAGACTTTGGACTTGGAATTATCAGCAATGCTAAAATTGTTAAGAATAAATGTATTTTGCCTAAAGAGATGTGTATAAGCCTTGTGGGGGCCAGGGGCTAGATATAACCACTTTATGGTTTATATCTAGATGTACCCCCAGTCTCATGTGCTTATATTTTGAAAAGTGATTGAATCATGGGAACACTATAGCTAATTGTGATGTTAGGAGGTAAGGCCTGATTCGAAGAGGTGAATCACAGGGGTGGGGTGGGGGTGGCCTGGGTATCGCTCTCCCCAAATCCCTCCCTTTCTGCCTCCTGACCACCATGAGGTGAGCAGCTCCTCCTGCGCCCAGTGAGAAAGAGCTCTTCCACCATGCCTTCCTGTCTTGGAACTGGCCAACTATGGACTATAAAGAAATCTCTCCTCCTTTAAGTTCTAGGTGTCAAGCAGTGTCTCAGCAATGAGAAATGACTGAGACCACTCTCATGGTCATTTTGACTTTGAGGAAGAGCTGGGAGTTGCCTGGTGCCAGACTCCCTGAATACAGTGGATGAGGACACATCACTTTGACAGAAATTGTAATCATTTTGAATCAATTTAGGACATGAGGGCAGCCCCGACAGCACACTAAAGACATTCAGGAAAGAGGACTTCCAGAACTGCTTCAGAAAGTGGCAATAATGATGGACTAAGTTTGTTTGAAGAGGGGGAGTATTTTAAGAAGAATTAATGACAATGTTTCTGTTATTGTAATAAATTAAAAACATTTACTATAATTTTTTTTTTGTACTGGGGCTCAAACTTAGGTTAGGTTTAGTGCTTACTTGTGCTTGCGAGGCAGGTGAGCTAAATCCCCAGCCCCAGCCCATATAATTTTGAATCACAGTGTGTTTTCACAACTGTTGTAAGTAAACAGTATACCTTAAATACCTGCACAACAGTATTTTTATCACTAGTTTCAAAAATGTTCAACATTACTGGTCATTCAAGAGATGCAAATGAAAACAACGCTGAGATTCCACCTCACTCCAGAAAGAATGGCTGCTATTATTGCTTTTGATTTTAAATCTTCCATTTACAATCTACATTTCAGTATTCAGTCTGTGGATCAGCTTCCCAAAAAGTGAACAAAGTTATCTTCCATATAAAATTTATACCTTTAAAATATACTCAAAACTAAGTTTCTGAAACTTTAAAAATATAGCAAACAAACTAGTTTATTTCTGCTGATAGTAATGGGATAGAATAAGTTACTGTGGGAATGAAACTCCTATTTAATAATACCTGGGAGGCTAAGGCAAAAGATTCTTAGTTTGAGGCCTGCCTGGGGTGTGCAGTGAGATCTTAACTGAGAAAAGGGTGGGGAGTGTATAAGGAATTGCTGAATTCTTTCTGTAAGTAGAAAGAAGTTGTGTGATATTATTTATTTTATTTAATAAATTCTGGCCTCCTTCATTCTAAAATCCAGTATAGTATTATATACAGCTATTTCTCTGGTCATACCAGAGAAAGACATCTTATACTTCTTAGGTTAGTGAGCTTCCATACAGGACACAAGCCTACACTAAGAGTAAAAAATTCCATCTTAAGTTTTTTACACTTAAGAGTAAAAAATTCCATCAAAGAATGGACAAAGGTAATGGACAAATGCTTTTAAGGTAACATCTAGACCACCTCATTTCTGAGCACCCAGCATCAACTTGAGTGTGTCCTAAAATCTCTGCCTAATAAACCCTTCCAGTGACTTAAAAAGAAAAAAGATTTAACATCTACACAAAGGTTTCATTTTTCTCATAGTGGTATGGGATCTCTTGATAATTATTTATGCCTTTCATTACTTTTCTTGACTCACTGCACCAGCTGGGACCTCCTACATGATGTTTAACAGGAGTGGTAAGAGCAGACATCTTAGTCTTAGCTAGAAGTACTCAGTCCTTTACCATGAAGATGTTAATTTTCCTGTATAATTAAAGTCTAGATCCTAGGAAGATATCAGATCTTAGCAAAGTGGTGTAAAAAACAATGGAAGGGTAATTATAAAGTATTTTATTTATAAAAATCTGTAAAACAATAATTACTTAGAAATATAAGAAAAAAGTGATAATTTTTCCACTTCCAAAATTATCAATTTGATCTGCAGCTGTGATGTATCATAATATCAAACTTCACTGACTAGTCTAACAGTGAATACATATAAATGCATCAGATAACAGAAATATATGAGAAAATAAAAAGTACTACACAGAAAAAAGCAGGTGAGAAGATAGGAGATGGAAGGTAGTATGTGAATATAAATATGAATAAAATAAGGGAACAGTGAGAAAAGAACATTTCTGGGAGACAGAAAAACAAATGCAAAAGTCATAAAGGAAAAGTATGTTAATAATTTGGGGGAATCCCAAGAAAGGCCATGTACACTCATAGCTAAAGAAAAGGTAGGGGAAAAACAGCAAACAAAAAGACTATTAGGACAGGACACCAGTGTCTTTTAAACTATGAGTCCCCAAACAGTATTGAAATCAAGTTAATAGATAAAAACCAGAATTTTCAGGCAGGGAGTGTAGTTCACTAGTAAAGTGCTTGATTAGTGTTGTGAGGCCCCAGGACAACAGGCAAGAAAGACAAACCAAAGAAACCAAACAGCCCCAGAATTTTGTATTTAACTGTATTAAAAATAGTATAAAGTACTAGCATACTTTTCACATAACTGTAGTACTGTTTTGTGAAACTTCATCAGCTGATTATACATTTGTGTATAGGTGTATTGATTTCAATTTAAACTGTATCACATACAATGATTCACAGAAAGCTTGAAGGGTACTTGCAAACATTGGACACTATTCCTAATATGACATGACACAGAGAAAGCCATTACACAGGATAGGAATAGGAAAATGACATAATCTACTAGACTCTCTTTAAAGGGTTACTTTTGCCTTCACACAAAAATTTATTACTAATTCAAATGGGAAGATGAAAACTTTAGAGCAAGGAAATGTGATGGCTGCCAAACAGCCATATTTAACACCACAAAAGCAGGAAAAAAAATGGCACCAAGTTCCTCCTAATGCAACTCACTGGAGAAGAAAAAGTACTTATATAGATGGGCAGCTACTAGACAGGGACAGCAGAAGGCAATGTGGTAGGTGAGCTAAAGGAAGGAGTGCACCTTTGGTAGAGAGCAGTCTGTTTCCTGAGTGAGTAGTCTCGTAAGCTTTCTGAACTAGGCACCTTGTACCCCTCTCAGGTTCTTTATATGTATCCAGTTATGATTCAGGGGCCTGCTCATGCACACTCCAATGCTCCAGGCCCCGGGTTACCTGACGCTGATCCTCTAGGGCCTTACCTACATACATCTACATTGGAGTTTTTGACTCCCTAACGGACTTTGACCACCATAGTTGTTCCAACTAAGACCATGTAAGTTCAAGTGCCTCTCCTTCTAGATAGTACTTGGAAGAAAGACTCATTACTTCCCATCCATGATTACTCCCTCAACTCAAAGAGAAATCAACCCTGACCTTGCTTTGGCTATCATTTCTGGGCTCTGTCCTCCCTCCATTTTGTACAGGTTCTCCCCACTTGTATCTCTCCCAAGTATACTATCCTTTCAAATAAAAGTTAGCTTTGCTTAAGAGTATACTCTGCTTGTCATACAATAAAGAGCTTCCAAAAATTCCACGTTCTGACTGAGTCCCTCCTGTGCAGCACTTCACAAATCTTCCCGGGGGGGATCCAAGAGCTGCCAAGGACACAGATCATCACTGAGCCCAGGACAACCCCCAATTCTGGTAACAACATTCCTGGCAAAAGTGCTCTGAATCTATTGAGAAAATATTACACAACTCTAAATTCACAGGTAGTATATAGAGTACAACATAAAGCCACTATCAAAAAGTTGTTCCGAGTTGAAGGACACAAAAGGGCCAAACTAAATGCAGCATGCAACATGGGATTAGATCAGGAATCAGAAAAAACCAATTGCTGTAAAGCACATTATTTGACCATTTGGTAAAATTTGAATATGAATTCTATGTCGCTAAAAGTATCATATCTATGTTAAATTTCCTTCATTGTGTTATGGTTATATAAAAACTACCTTCATTTTCCAGCATGTATACGAACTACTAGGGGTAAAGGGATATGGTACCTGTAATTCACGCTTAAATTCTTCTGCAAAAAGAGGAAGAAAAATAGAGAAAAAAATAAATGCAGCAAAATGCTAGCAACTGCTAAAAATCTACAAAGGATGTTATATACTCAGTTGTGCTCCCATAAAATTCCTACGTGAAAGTCCTAAACCCTAGTATTTCAAAATGTGACTACAGTTGAAGGGGTTCTTCAAAAGGTAATTAAGTTGAAACAAGGTAATTAAGGTGGGTGCTAATCCTGTATGACTGCTGTCCCTCAAAAATAAGGGATTAGGATACAGAAACACAGAAGAAAAAATTCGTGTAAAAGACAAAAGTTGAAAACAGCCACCAATAAGCCAAGTTTTAGAAGGAATCAAACCCGCCAATACTTTCAGCTCAGACTTACAGCATCTGAAACTAGGAGAAAACAACTTTCTGTTGTTTAAGCCACCAGTCTGTGGTACTTTGTTATGGCAGCTCTAGCAAATGAGTTCAGATTTACAGGAGTTTGCTGTGTTACTTTAAAACTTTTAGTAATGTTTGAGTTTTTTCAAAGTAGAGTTAAAAATTTTAAAGAAATTATGGTCATTACTGAGTGTAAAACTGGCTTATGCAAATCGACTGCCAATTTACTCTGGAAGGGAGACAGTAATACAATGAAACCTTCTTACAGTGAACCATGAGAATTAAATGCAGCAATGGTGTCAATGCTAATGCACTGTATGAATGATTACCTTTAATAGGTGAGGTGAACTACTCATGAAGACACATTCATGAAAAACTAGATAGACATAGGCTAGGTTTTACACTGGATTTCACAGAATAATTTGACATATCGCTTAAATCGATAGTAACACAGAAGGTTTAAAAGGTTTAAGATTGTTGCTGAATGTGTATCTTTCTGCTACCTGTCAAAAGCTGCCTTCAGGGATCTTACCCTACACTAACAGTGAAAGCTAAACAAATATATTACTTAACAATAGTGAAGTGTTGTTTTCTAATGCTATATTAACCATTTGTTATTAGCCCCAAGTAGGTACTATGAGGTGCAATCACCTATGCTTGGGGGAAGGAGTTTTTGTCCCTTTAAATGATTATTAAACTCCTACAAAGTTTTTTGTTGTTGTTGTTTGACAGGTAAGGGCGTCCAGTGAAACTTACAGGGAACCAGACTACTCACTCTGACCCACTGTTTGTAGGTAACCTAAAGTAAACTTCCTGCCAGTCCATCATTACTTTGAACATGTGATACAGGATCTTGAACTGAGCATGCTCAGGAATGTAGCTACCTCTAGATGTGCTAAGTATAAGTTTCCCCAATAAGTCTCCTGCTTTCTTTTGGGAGGCACTGTTTTGAAATTTATCTCCAGTATACCCCTAACTTGCTGCAAGTAAAGAACTTTCTTCTCTCTTATCTCCTGGTTGTTCTTATTGGCTTTGCCCTCCCCAGAGGGAAACCCACTGCATTCAGTTACACATCATTTGACTTCAGAATTCAAAGCTATCTAAAATCATATATATGACGTGCCATCATATACAAATAATGTATTTTAATATTTCCCCATTGATGATCATGATGCTAACCGATACTCAAATAATGTCTTACACTCCCCTCTCTCTCACATCTGTATTTCTCATATCCTTCAATAATGTAATTATATGCAAGATATACCTTCCTAGCCTAGACCTGAGTCATGTTTCCTGCTCAAAATAGACCTAAACAGACAAACTAAGAAACCCATTAGGACTTGCCTCTGCCATAAAGGTCTAGAAGCCTAATGGGAACAACTACAAAAGATTAAGAGAAGGCCTGCCAAAAATTAAAAGAAAGCAGAAGTAAAAATATCCCTGATTCAAACCTATAAACCAAAAATTTAAAAATTAACAAACCTTAAAATTAATAAACAGACCAGAAATTCACATCAGAGAAAGCGCATTTGAAAAACTTAACACAGTGGTGGTGAACCTAGGGCAAGTGTCTTTTTTTTTTTTTTTTTTAGACAAAAGATGTTAATGTAGAGTTGTTTTTTCTAAACTAAAACTTCAGTGTTCAGATTTAATTACAGTGTTGGCACTGTGTAATAAATAAGTGGGTTTTGGGTTGCAATCTGGCACTTGTCTCTAAAAGGCACCATCATTAATCTAATATATCTTCAAGCATATGTTTAAGATGCTAAAAAAAAAGAAAGCATTGCATCCATTAAAATTAAACATGAAATGATGAAATTAAAACAGGTAAGAGTGAATCTGATTATTAAATGTGGAAAAAAAATAAAAGTGTTGGCAGGACCTCTGGGTTGATCCTCTCCACAGATAGTAAAATACAAATGGAGAGATATGCTAAATGGAATATTAACTGTTAAAGGAAAGAAGCCAAAACTTCCTGGTTTCAAAGATTCCTAGACTTTTAAATGGAAAATGATGATAAAATTAAGAAATAGCCTCTTAGCCAAATTGACAGCCAGGGTACTCTCAGGGAAGCCCAAACTAAAGTGAAAGCATGAATGTATCTGGAAACAAAGCCAGGAATTTCATTCCAAACCATGGCAGTTAGATACACTGATCAGTTTAAATTAAAGGTCCTTAAAAATCAGCAGATACTGGCAAGGGCTCTACTCTGATATGTCCCTATTTTCCTTAAGACTACACCCACTGAAAAGAACACAATGGCTTTCCATCTGCATCCCAGCATCTCATTATTTATGGCAGAAAAATAAAAAGCACTGAGAAATATTACTCCAGGACAGACTTCGTTACAAGAAAATATCTATCCTTATATGCATTTAAATTCCAAAGAGAATCATTTTCAAAGTTAATTTTTGTCTCTGGGACCCACCATTCACCTAATAATCATTTTTGACACCTCAAAATTGTCTACGTTTCCAATTCTCCCCAATCCTATAGAAAAGGGGCAAGTTTCTGAATTGTGCTGGATTAGTGGGTAATATTATTTAATTGCCACTGTGTACATATGAAATTCTCATACCCTTTCTCCTATTTCACTTACTATCAGTACATTCCAGCAAATTTTCAAGTTTTTGGAGAGCAGAGGGGGAAAGTTCTCTCTTCCCCAGACTGTAAAGCTCAAAGTATAAAAAAGTAATATTCATTCAGACAAAAGACTTGCTGAAGCTCAGCAGAGTTCGTTTCACTAGGCAAAGCATAACAGGGACTTAGAGGCTTGTCTTGCAGATACCCAGTAGGTAACCAAAAGCAGGAAAAGCTTACTTCCTCTGCCTTCATTTTTATCTGTCTATTTTATTACCTTAAAACTTGGATAGGGCTGGGGATTTAGCTCAGTGGTTTCGCCGCTTGTGTCGCAAGAGGAAAGACCCGAGTTCGATCCCCGGTACCAAAAAAAAAAAAAACCTTGGGTCAATCCCTGCTCAGGTCTGCCCAAAGACATGTTATCACTTAAGAAATAGCTGTTTAAAAACTAATAATACAACCTAAACTAATAACTTAGGGTTATGAGCCCTAAATTTACTTAGCCTGTCTCCTTCCCTTGAAGACTGAAAGAGTAACAGGCATTCTCAAGATTTGCACTGACAACTAATTTCTGTTATAGATCCTTGGGAGTGGTGCTTAGAAATTTCCAGTTATTGTCTTAAACCTGCAGTCCCTCAAGAGTCTAGGAAAAACAGACCCGGCAGACCACACCATGACGGTGGCAGCTAAGCAACCCCCTCTCCTATGCAAATCTCCAACCCTGGCCTTTGTTCCCCTTTTCTATAAAACTCTAAAGTTTCTGTCTGCCCTTTGAGGACAGATCTTAAACCTCTTTATCTGTTCTTCCCAGTGTGGCCCCACTAATTAAAGCTCCTTTCTTGCCCTTTACCACAGCTCAACTCCTTGATTAGTGTGGCCTAACCAGGTCCCCGTTGTGGTCTGGAATCAGAGCTTTTCATCTAAAACTCTAGTAACTACTGTCACAGTGGTAATTCAATTTTCACACGAATTTTGGAGGGGACAAACACTCAAACCGTAGCAGGAGCTAAAAATCAATCACCTGAGCTTTCCCTATTAAGAAGCTAAATAAGATGAGCAGGTTAAATCCCAAATAGGTAAAGATGACCAAATAATAAATAAGAATAATAGAAAGTGGGCAAACAGGGAAATCAATGGAAGAAAAATGGATTATCTGAAAGATCAATAAAATAGATACATTCCTAGGTAGGACGATGACGAAACATAACAAATACAAAAGAGGGGCCATTACTACAGCTCCTGCAAACATTGCAAGGTAACGGGACTATTCTGAAGAACATTTGTCAATAAATTCAGTAACTTAAGATGAACCAAATAAATGCCTTGGAGTGTAACAGGGACTCCTTTAAAATTGGAAAAATACTAAAAGACCTAGCTAGTGTTTCAACCAACACTATTTCCTTTCTCTAACTCGTTCTTAATTTCTCAGCTTCCTGCAGACAGTCATGCCGTGCTGAGAAAGGAACCTGCCTTCCAAGCAGTAGCAACTGTCTCAGGGACAAGAAGATGGCAGCAGGACTCTAAAGGGACACCAGAAAAAAGACTTGGAACTAGAAGGCAGCCTGAGGAAACTGCTACTATACACAGGCATACTTTTTTAGCTTTCTGCCTTTGTCCTTTCCCTATATAATATTAGAGCACTACAGTCAGATACAACTGTGTTAAAACCTCCAGGCAGCGTGTGACCACATCTGGTCTCTTGGGGCTCAAGCTTCTCACAGGGGTCCACAAGATAGGGGGATCATTGCTACATCAAGGAAAAACACTTATGCAATTATCTGAGTCACAAACCCTGAAATGACTGCTTTTTCATGGAATATCATCAACAACCAACAGACTTCAGCCATTCAGAATTGGTTACTTGGCAACATTTTCTCAAGAATTACAGTCACTTCGAGGAGAGCTTGGAAGACTTTCTCGACAATAATAAAATCTGTCCTTTTGACCTAAACTCAGAATTTGGGAAAACTTACATTCATCATTATGAAGATGATTGCCTGCCAATTTTTATATACTTTTCTGGTAAGAGCAACAGTATATTAACAAAGTGTGTGTGTGTGTGTGTGTGTGTGTGTGTGTGTGTGTGGTGTGTGTGTGTGTGTGTGTTCATACTGAAAACTAAGATGATCAACTTTGGAAAATCTACCTACAAGATCCAGTATTTCCAAATAATCTGCATAGGTAAAGTATGCATTAAAAGTATCTGAAAAATTAATGGATTTTATAGTAAAAGAGTGTGAAAAAAGTTCACTGATAGGTCTCAGACTCCATATTCTAAGTAATCTTGAAGAAATTAATACTTATCAAGTTAAATGAAATATTAAAGAAAAAAACCCAACATTATCCCTTCTCTCATAGCACTCCTACTTTTTTGAGGGGAGGAAAACTCTGGAAAATGTCCTTATGTTAATTATGAAATACTTATATTAGCAAGAAATTGTTTATTTTTAAGTAAATATGTCAAAAGTTTCTCAGTTTAATTGCTAATATGGTAAATTTTGAGAAATATATTCTAAATATAAATATTAATACCCCCAAAAGCTCAAGAATATAAAAGGGTCCGAGGTCCAAAAAGTTTGAGAACCACTTGTTTCTAAATATATTTTTCTCCTCTATATTTTCTGCCCCATCCTTAATATCTTGAAAGAATTACTAGTATATAGAGTACATGCTATTCCTAATTTCTTTCATAATGACATTATCTTAAAAGAAGTGTTTTCCTGAAATGTCTCTGCTTCCTGTATTGTAGTTTATTTAAAAATTGCAAATATGTATTTTTGTTGTTGTTGATACAGGCTGGCCCTGATCTCCTGGGTTCAAGTGATTCCCCTGCCTCAGCTTTCCAATTAACTAGGTGTTTGGTGCATGCCACAATAACTTGTTGCAATATTCTTTTCAGTTATTCCAATCTCATGTCTTAACCAGTATCTGATAAATACTTCCTGAGGAAGTCTCTGTATCTAATTTCTTTTATCTTTCCGTAATCTCATTTTAATGAACATCTATCACCTTTTGGCCATTCAAATCAATGTTTAATTTGATCACTACAGATCAGTGTTGTCCAATGAAATAAAATAGGAGATACATACATAATTTTAATAATATATTTTACTTTTAGCCAAACATACCCAAACTATTAGTTCAACATAAATATGAAAACTGACAAATAATATATTTTGTTTTCTCATACAATGTATTAAAAATACGCTTGTCTTTTGTACTCACAGGCACATTTCAATTAAGACGAGCCAGATTTGAATTTGAATTAGCCAGTGGCTAATATTTTGGGTAGTTCAATTTATCTTCAATTCTATTTTAATTCTAATTTGGCCTTCTCACGTCTATGACTCTATCTTATTACTTTTATTAATATTTCTCTTTTATTGAGCTGTTTCATACACTGATTTAACATTTTCTTTTCCAAATCACAAATCATCCATTTCTTTCAGGAAAATGTATATTTTGAGAAATGTGTCATTTAAAATATAATGTTCTGACCTTTTTATTACATTATTTTTTTCCAAAACTAAGAGGACACATAATATATTGACCTTTCCACATAATTTCAAATTATCCAAAGTTATAGCAAATGAAATCAAGAAAAGACAATTGGAGTAATATTGCAAAAATGAGTAAGAGTTAAAATAAAAATTCTCCATAAAATATAGTTTGGCTCCTAAACTAATGCACCATTGAAACATCCCAAATATGACAATGTCCCTTATTCTTTTCCTCCAATGAGAAGTCAACTGGTACCCTCTTGGATACAGGAAGAAATTATTTAAGGGCAAACTACCGTTGAGCAAGTTGATCTTAATTTTTACATAATATTCTATATAAATCAAAATATTTAATTAGAGCCATTACATTTTTTATTTCTACCACTGTACTTATAGAGGAATAGCAATGTTTATGCATTAATTCACTGCAATTGTCTAAATTTATAAAAATTTCTAATAGAAAAATCAAAGTGCTTATATTGTTCATTTTGTTCTTAAATTAAATCCAGCTGAAACAAAGATAATCTTTATGTATTTACTTACTTTTTCTTTTTGGTACCGGGGATCGAATTCGGGACCTTGCACTTGTGAGACAGGTGGCAGAACCACTGAGCTAAACACCCAGCCCAGAAAATCTTTATTTTTAATTACAAACTAATTAGGCTTCAACAAGCAATTAAACATTGAACTATTATTTAAAAGTTATAAAGAAGCTAGGTGTGGTGGTGCACATTTGTAAACCCAGCACTCTGAGAGGCCGAGACAGGAGGATTTCGAGTTGGAGCCCAGCTTGGGCAGCACAGCAACTCAGTGAGATCCTGTCTCAAAACTAAAATGAAAAAGGGGGAGGAGTTAGGGAATGTAGCTCAGTGAGTAGGCCTTGGGTTCCCCAGTACTATGTTTTAAAAAAATTAAGAAATACATACAGAATACTGGAAAAGTTTCAGTAAGTATTGTATACAGAATACTGGAATAGTGAATACTGGAAAAATTTCATTAAGTATTGTCTCTTATGTGTTATGGTGCAATGAAGGACTATCTGTATAATTTTCTAACTTTCGCAGGATAAAACCTGCTTATGACAGAAGATTATTATTTGTGCTTGTTAAGAACACATTTCATTCAGAAGCAGGAACTGACCTCAATGGCTTAGGACCTTCAACTTCCAATTTATAATACTGGTGTTTAGGGAGGATTATGGCAAAGCATACTGGAAGCCCACACATCTAGTTTTAACACTGCCTCTATCAGTGGTCTCATATAAATCTCATCCATCTCAGCTTAGCCTAATAACCACACCATGGGCATGAAACACAGTTCTATAAAACCAGAGTTTCTTCAGAGTTGGAAGAGTTATCTCTGTTTATAATGCTGCTTCCCCACTCTTAATGTTTCCATCTGTGACCCTGAGAAGACTGACAGCTAAGATGTCCCAGCTTTCACAAATGCCTAAGGAGTGAAGTAACACTTGCCTGGAAAGAGGAAAAACCTGGGTATATTCTGCTCAGTTCTGTGACTCTTGCCTGTAAGTGGTTATAAGGCATGAGGGCATAATAGATCTTGATTGTCCCTCCAGGGCCAGCCAGATCTGCCTCAGCAATGCCTATGACTACGGTTAAATCTGCTAAATTGAAGGGCTTAGTGAGTAGATCCACTAGGCCTTCATATTGTACTAAAACAGTAATAAAATTTTCTGTTTTGGTCCTCCGTCACTCCTTGGATTCAATTCATATGCTCAAACAAAATGAAGGGAAATCACTAACTGGGGGTCTCTTAATGACCAACATTAAACTACTGATCAATGCTACACAGTAGTTCTAAGATGAACTGAAATTCTCAGAGAGGCTAAATTTTAAAAATAGCATTTTATTAAGTATTATCTTGCTGTATGCCTTTATTTTATTAAAACTAAACTCCAAGTATTATTGAAATCATAACACTTTAATTCATACCCATATTCACAGTCTCTATAATACTGCATAAAATAAACTGTTAATACTACATATTTACATATCTATATATTTATTTTTTCCCATATTATTTACTTTTTATTGAATTTGTTAATGTTCCAAAGTTCTTGCACTGCCAAACCATGCCTGAGAATCCAAAGAAAGAAATGGTACAATGGACTGCCTCATCCACCCATCATACAGTATATTAAAACTTGATTCATGTGCATTTCTGTAATTTCACAATCTTAAAAAATTATAACAAGAGCTGGAATTTAAATCTGCTATAGGTCTTCAGATTTCCAGTACAGTGTGCCATTAAATAAAACCTCATATTCAACTCACTCCACCTCTCAATAATATAGCCCCCAACAAAATTTTGTGGGACAATCCATATTTTTCAAAGAAAATATGTGACTCAAGGTCTAAGAGATTACTTGTTTTTGGTTCCCAAATGAAATCTTCAGCTTAACCAAGAATCTCTTATTTTTCACTTAATCACCCAAACTCCTTTCGCTGGCTCAGCTACTCACCCAAATACACCAGAAGGCAGGCATCATACCTGCCACCTCAAATAATGTCAACATTACTGCCCACAGTGGCCACCAGGGGCTGTCAGGAGGAATGGCGTGTGACCCTCCTAGGAGTCCGATTCATGCACCAGCATGTTCTTCAAGACTAAAACCCTATAAGAAAATGCCCCCAACACCAGGATAGTTTTACTTACCCACTTGCTTTACTCTTGCCAGTAGCATGTCTGCAACTCCTGCTTTTGGCAAAGGGATTTATTATAGAGAAACCCAGACTGCATCAAGTGGTCACTACCACTATGAAATACTTCTACTGAACCAAACAGACCAGACCAGGGAAAAACTGCTAGGACTATCTCATTAGATGGAAAAAAGTTCAGTAATCTGGAGAAGCTTCAAGTCCCTTGTAAGAACTGCTATATACTACTGGAGAGTCTGTAATCTGCAGTTACTAAAAGCAGAAGTGCTACATCCATGTCTT
Source organism: Heterocephalus glaber (assembly GCF_000247695.1). The sequence continues at coordinate 8,371,869 of NW_004624763.1, forward strand.
TAGCCTGCCTGTCCAAATGAACGCTATGAAGACACCAAGGGTTGGTAACAGAGCTAGTTGGGACAATCACTGCATCTACAGAATGGCCAATACCTTAAAAATCTGGGCACAAATATATATGGAATTCTCAAAGATCACACAAGATCCATGAAACTGAAATAGGTGCTAGGTGAGGTTTAGCTTGTGTGGCTTTAATCTGTAGGACATGTCAGTGAATCTCTTAGCCTAGTGATGGCAAATCTTTTAGCGCTTTCAATGATAAACAGCCTGCTGCCGTACACGTGCTATAGGTAGGTTCACCACCACTGCCTTAGCCTGAGCAGAAACTATACTCTTTCCACAGCAGTTTGCCATACAACTTAAACCTGATTAGAGGAGGCTGTAGCAGCACCTGAAGTAGAGCCTCCAGCATCCACTGCCCTTTATATCAAAGGCTATTTGGTTCCACACTAGGGAATGGCAAATTCATGAGACATCACAATTTGAATGCGTATTTCAGGTTCCTTAACCAAGCCATATGCTCTGTCAAAGAACTTACTCCAAGTCAAAGCAAAAAAGGCCTTAATGTGGAACACAGAAAAAGCACTATCCAAATTAAAAAAAAAAAAACTACTAAAGGAAACTAGTTATTCCCCAGCTCACCCCCTTTCCCACTTGGTGGACCCAAGTTTGGGAGAATTTAATTTGTAGTTACTTCAGACTGTAACTAAAAATTGAAATTATAAATCACAGCCCTACTCAGATGATCTGAATACATAAGTTCTTTTGAAAGTGGCATGTTCCAAAAGTCTAATATAGCCACAGCTAACTACAGAGTACTCCTTAGGGTAGGGCACAGGACAGGTTAATTAAGGTCACTTAAATCTTCATCTTTTACAGCAAATCAAAACCCAGATGGCTGGCTTTCTGCAGGATTTCTGATAGGAATCCAGTAGGGCTGGTTTCAAGGTTTACATCGACACTTTTGATAGCTGTAACCTTCTTATCCAGAAATTGTGATCCACATGAGGTCCACAAAGAGTGCAGCAAATCTGAGGTAGTCAAACCTTACAAAGGCTCAATATCTGAACATAAAAAGATTTTCCAAATGACCACTGACTGCAGGTTTTGTTTTTTTGGTATTTGCAGAGTGATTATGAAAAAAGTGTTGAATCTAGTTCACAAACGTAACAATGAAAATTCCCCTAAACCCAATATACATAAAGAGCAGTTGTGACACTTTAAACTTCCCTAGTGCAACAAGCTGGTCACTTGCATGGTCTGCATCCGTTGCTGTAGCTCCAACAGAGATCAGATGATGAGTGGCTGTTCATAGTGGTTAGCTGTGGTCTAGTTACCTTAGAGGGGTTGGCAAAGACTACTCCTTAATTGTACTGTGTGTGGCTGCAATTCTGGTTTTCAAACACAGCATACTGGTTGTCTAGCTGAAGTTCAAGAGCCTGGTTTTTTGAAACCCCATCCCTGTTTTTGTGTCTTACTATTTCAAAGCTCTTCTCCATTTCTTTATCCTTCCGGCTTTCTACATGCTTGGCAGTGGACTGCAAGGATGGAAACTGTGTATCACTATGTATTTCTGGTAGTCCTTCTGGCGTTTTTCTTGTTATGGTTAGCCTGGCCCCAGGAGGCCTATACACACTAGTCATTAGCGGTTCTGGGGTTTCTGTAAAAATTACTGGAGCAGGAGGCGCTTGTACTGGAGCTGTTTTGTTCCAAGGACCTGAAGATTTCTCTGTACCTCCACCACCTCCACCTTCTCCCCAGTTATCTCCTGGATCTTTTCTTTTTCATTATCATCTTTTTCCTTTTCAAGTATTTGCATGACCTGCACTCTTGAGTCCACTGTAATCAACCTCTTTTTGCTCAAATTCTTTCCACTCATCTTCATCCTTCATCACCACCTTCGTGACGGCCGTGGGGCCCACAGTCCCCGTGCCTGCCCGCAGCCCCGCGGTTGCCAGGCCTGGCCCCGCGCTGCTCCGCCCGCGGCATTGGTGGCGCATCTGCTCCGCTCCTTCTTTTTCTTGTCCCTCTTGGCGAAGAAGTTGTCCAGGCTCCACTCCTCCATCTTGGCCATGGCCACAGCCGCCTTGGCTCGGATGGGTGGGCCCCGCGGGGCTGGGAGCTCGGGTCGAGGCCGCTTCTGTGCTCATGCTGCCGGGGGCAGTGACGCCTCAGCCCCGCAGGGTCCCCGAGGCTTGAGCAGCAGGGCAGGCGGCCCCCTGAGACAGCGGTGCAGGATCCCGCCTGCCCCACAGTCGGAGAGGAAAGGCCATATCTATATATTTATATATGTATACATATGAATAAATTATTTAGTCATGTATGGGTCCACATTTTATAACTTTAAAATATATCCTGACTGTACTACTACTATAATAGTTGAGCATAGTAACACCTTTTACTTTTATTTTGGTCTGCCTGAATTTTATGTGCTATTTGAAAACACCAACATTTCTTTTAGTTTTTAAAATTATTTTTTGATGGTGTGTTTTCTCACAAAACCATCTGAGAATAAATTCACGGTATCACAAGCTTTGCAATATGAAAAATTTGAAATCTATATCACAATTATTGGACTCTTAAAAATACAGCAGTTTAGAACAACTCACATCAAATGCTTTCCCTATATAAGTTAGGTAGAAAATAGTAACTAGAAGTTATAGCTCCTAGGACTACAACTTTAGGAAGACTGACCATATTCTTCATTACAAAACATACAATGTTCAGTCAGTCAGATTTAAGAGTCTTCTATCAATCAGTTGTGGGAATAATTCTTTAAAACTGAACCCCAGACATAACTGAGATAAGCAGTTATGTGATAGCCCTGTGTGCTCATGATTAAAGGAATCATCTACAGGATATGTCAAAACTAAAAATATCTATGAAACAAAATTCTTATGAAACCTAAACAGCTCTGATGATCTGGGTTTGAATCAGTACCCTGATTAGATATGACAAACTTCCTGAAAACAATTACTCTTCAAAATAGAAGTGTAATTCAAAGTCAGAAGAGAGAAGTGAAAGGTACAAGAAAATTTCCAGAGATCCAAGATGGAATTAAAGCAACTCTTAAATATTTTTATGATTGTTACCAAGAGATAAATCTAAAATTATGTATTAAAACAATGAATCAGGAACTGGAGACATGTTGTGAACAAGATGTTGTCCACATGCTTTTATTTTTAAGAGCTTTTTGGTTTGATAGGTTATAAGGAAAGCAATGCAGACATAAAATTAACTGTAAGTGCAAGTATTTAATTTTGGTACAGCTTTGGCTAGATACTGGTCTTATGCCATTCGACCTCATCTGTCTACATTAGAATAATCTAGAAATACTCATTTAAAAAAGTTTTTTGATTATTCCCAGCCATCAGTTAAAGAAAGCTGGTAAATAGCCAAAAGCAAAACAAAACAAAAAGAGTAGGAAGGAATAGTAAGTGAATGAGAGGAAAAGAGATTTAACATTGGTTTATCACTGAGTTTTTGAGCTGGAACTTAGTAAATCTGGTAAAACAAGTTCAAATGATCTTTAATTTTGACTCCATGAATTCTGTTAGAATGCACTTTCTCCCAATCCCCTGCAAGACAGACAAACACTCTAGGCAAAATAGAGTAGAAAGTTTCAAGATTTTCTTGAAAACAAAGGCTTTAAACCCTTTATCAAAGAGTCAGAAGTCCAAAAATAGAATAACAAAAGATCAAATTATTCTATTGCTTTTCCTGGAACTGAATCACCTAAGGTCTTATCACTTCTGGTTTTGGTAATAACATTAAATTAATTTCTACATGCACAGCTCTGAGTTAGTCACCAATTTGCTATGGAGACCTTTCTCACAGAAACAACTAAGATGAGAACCAATCCTGGAATGCAGTGTCTGAACCAATTCTTCAGGCAATACTATTTGTTACTGACGAACACTTCTCAAAGCTTTGAAACAGAATGTAACTCTAAGGGAAAATATTTATACACTCAGGAAAACCCAAAGAGAGGAGGAAACAAAATCTCAGATGAGTTAAGAAGTTGAATAAAAATATTCCAAGATGGGTAAAAGGGAAAAAATTAAATCACTGGATATAGAATGCAAGAGTTTTCCAAGTATAAAACAAGTTATCCAAATCAGTAAAAAATATACTAAGACAAACAAAAAAACTGTTCACAAAAGAAGAAACGTATATATATATATATATATATATATATATATATATATATATATGAAACAGTTAAGAATCTTTTTAAAAAGAAAGCAAGATCCTGTTTCTTGTATACTTGGTAAAGATTAAATAGAAAACTGAAAGTGTAGGTAAAGATGCAGTAAAGCAAGCAATAAATAAAAATATTACTAATGAGAATATAAAGTAGAAATTAGTTTGTCAGAGGTAGTTTAGTCTCTGACTCGGTAATTTGACTTCTGTTAGTTCTTTCTTACAAAAATAGCCCTAAATATAGAAAACATTTCATTGAAAAAAGAAAAAAAATTTAAAATAGCATCAGGAATGTTTAAAGTTATTAAAGAAGTAAACTATAATGTACAGAACAATCACTAAACAAACATATAGACCCCCATCAACAATATCATAATATAATCCAACCATTTAATCAAGGATTAAAACAAAGTGGAAATATTTACATCTTAATCTTCAATGTAAAAAGCAGATATGAAGTCATACATTACAAAGTGTATGTTGAAAATTGACACAGAAAAAAAAAACAATTAAAAAATAACAATTACACAGTAGTACCTAAACAATAAAACACTGTTTCATTGGGTCTCATACTACTTTATGGATTGATGGGCTTTATTAATCAGTGTCTGTCAATCAGGCTATTTTCTGCAAAACATACGTATTGTCATATGGTCAGGCAAGTATCATCTAAGTAACTCCTATTTCTTCACAAATTCTTAGAAATGATATTATCAGGAACTTACCACATGAGTAGTTTTTAATGTACTGCCATCAAATCTGCATAAGCTGGAGCTCTCTTCAAAGAAAATATCACATTCTTCTAACTCTTGAGCAT
>NW_004624763.1:8384294-8449733 GCF_000247695.1 Heterocephalus glaber
CCAACCTTTGAACCCGGAGCTCACAACTGCAGTACTCACTGTAGAGACTCAGGTTTCTGTACCTCTGCAGGAAGCTGCGTCTCCTCCTCCAGAGCAGCCTCAGGTGATGCTTACACAGCCTGAGCAGGTGCAGGCTCAGCATCCAAACCCGGCTGAAGTCACTGTTCAGCCTTTGGATGTGGAATTTGTGGCCACTCAGTATTCTGTGAGTCACTCTCCAGGAAAGGCTTCCACAGTGCAAGAGAAGCAGAATGCCACGACAAACACTGACATATGTGAGCTCTGTACCTGTCAGCATGAGACCTTGTCGTGTGCTGGTCTCAGCCCAAAGCACAAGCTCCACCAAGTGCCTGTATTAGAGCCCAACAACACCTTTACCACCTTCAATTTCCAAGAAAACAATATTCTTCACATCGGTGAGACTAGCTGGACAACATACAGGTGGGCTGAGAAACTAAATCTCAGTGAAAATGGCCTGACTGCATTACATAAAAATTCCTTTAAAGGCCTGCTGTCCCTCCACTATTTAGATTTATCCTGTAATAAAATACAGTTTATTGAAGCACAAACCTTTGAAGCACTACCCTTTCTGCAGGTTTTAAATCTTCGCTGCAACTTAGTTAAACAGATTAGCTTTGGGACGTTTAGGGCATGGCATGGAATGCAGTTTTTGCACAAAGTCATCCTCAATCACAATCCTCTGTCGAGTGTCGAAGATTCCTATCTTTTTAAATTGCCAGCATTACGATATCTAGACTTGGGGACAACATACACGCCACTTCCAGTGGTCCAGAACATCATCATGATGACACTTACACTGAAAACACTGATCATACCGAGGCCCATGGCCTGCTGCCTCTGCCAATTTAAAAGTGATATTGAGGTTGTCTGCAAGACAGTCAAGCTGCACTGTGACAGTGAGTGTGTGACCAATCCCAAGCAGTGTCTTGAGGAAGCCCCTGTAGGGAACGCAGAAGGAGTCTTCATGAGGGCGTTAGAGGCCCGGAAAAAGAACACCGAGACCGAGCTGGTGATCGAGTCTGGAAAGTCATCTTCCGAACAAAGCGATGTCAGCTGGTCAGACTTCATGGATAAGGAGCTTAACTCTAATGATGAAAATGATGTGGTTGGAGCACTCAATTACAGCCTGCCAAATTTCTCAGAGGTAAATCTAGAAGGTGTAGATCCATTATTGCCACTCATCCAACGCCTTTTCTCAAATATACAAAATGAAGCTAATCCTCAGGGTTACATGAAAGGCAATATGAAAAACCCCTCTGATCAACCTGTGTCCAGCAGTTCGGCTTATAGAAATGAACTGAAGAAGCAGTATCTTCTACAGAGTTGGTTAGATGCAGAAATTCAGGAAAAAATTGAGGAGATTAAGAAAAAAAAGAAAACAGGAATGCTTATGCAGTCCAGCCTTTCAAGTCCCAAATTGCAAATTGTTCCCGACGTTCCTGAGAAATTGGCAAGTACTCAAGCACAGGAAAACAGCCTGGTGGAAGATCAGCATGAAGAGAGAAGGCTGCGGACAGAGCACAGGGTCCTCAAGGGCCCCAAGGGCATACGGAAAGGACTGCTCAAAGAGAGGCAGAAACAGGTGGTCAGGGAGAAGCAGAGCACCCAGCCACTGGCCGAAAACACCGAAGATGGACGGAGCCTCAGGAGCCCCAGCACAGGGAAGCTGGGGCAGAATGAGGGGGTTCTGGGGCCTGGGAACCTGCTCCATACAGAACAGAAGGTGCCTGTGTCTCCCACCCTGCAGGATCCCCTGCTGGGCAGGTCGGCCACCTCCGCCTTGGCCAAAGCCCCACATGGGGTGAGGAACGGAGCCGAAGACCTCACCAACAGCATTTGGGTTTTAGAAAATGCCAGCATGAGAGTTAAAAGCATGAAAGCTTTTAAGCCAAGCTTACCTTCCAAAAAACATTATGGCTTTCATACAACTGCCTCTCTCAAGGCCCACAGAATACTCAAGGCCAACCCCAGGGAGCAGCTCACGAAGGAAGACGCACATGGGAGGCCGAAAATTGTGGAGGGACCTCTATTCTCAGCACCGAGGAACCTCCCCCATCCCCCCTCCCAAGGGCTCCGCTCGTCGTCTGGAGAGCCACGTGTCCAGGACCATCCTTTCCCTGAATTATATGATCCATCCAAAACCTCCACAGGCAGCAGTGCTGTAGAAAACCAAACTTCAGAAAACACCTCTAAACAAAATGCTTTTACCATCAACTCTCCCGTTTCTGCCACGGATTCTGCCCTCACCCTGATATCCGATGATCACACCAATGAGAGGCACTGGGAGTACACCAGCACCAGCACTGAGCCACCCCCTCCAGAAACCTCTGTCCCCTTGCTGTCCTCCCCCAGAGATGGGTTCGAATCCCAGCTAAACCAGCAGCTTCACCTCCTCGTTCCCAACAAGGAGGTGAGGAGGCTCATTTCTCACGTTACTCGCACCCTGAAAACGGACTGCTCCGAGCCCCGCATGCACCTGGCCTGTGCCAAGCTCATCACCAGAACAGGCCTCCTGATGAAGCTGCTCAGTGAGCAGCAGGAAGAGGCGGTGGCCCAGGCCCACATCAAGGAGACCTACAAGAGCTCGGGGGCCTCCAGCAATCAGAAGGTGCAGGGCGAGCCAAGGGACCACACACAGGAAGTGCTGGGACACACCTACAAGAATAAGCTCATCGTGGCAACATCGGTCATGGCGGCCTTGACACTTCTGGTCTTCATCTTCTGCCTCATTGAGATTTGCTCCCACAGAACAGCTTCGGAGAAAGCTAAGGAAGGGACATCAAGTAGCATTTGTGGGCAGAGAAGGAAGCATTCAGCAGAAACGGACAGTCAGGAGGACTTCTCTCCTGACTCTCTCAGCGACATCCAGCAGCAAAGCATGGTGCAGGAGCTACAAGATGACGACTCTTCCGATGAGGACAACAACACAGGGGAGACCAGTGAAGCCCCCTCAGAGGCAGAGGAATCCACAAAGGCAGCAGGGTGACCCCTTTGCCATTGCTTACAAAATAAATTACTTTTCTCAAATTACAATGTGTAAAACAATTTCGAAATAAAATCAAAGGTACATATGCAAAAAAAAAAAGGAAGGTTAAAAATCAACCAAGCAATAACCTTCAAAAACATTAAAAGAACAGAATAAATTCAAAGTGTGCAAACAGGTGAAAATAATAACAGAAATGAAGAGAGTAAAAACTAAAAAGTAAATAGGAAACAGATGCCCAAAATAAGGAAGTCAAATTCATTGTTAAAAACCTTTCCAAAAAGAAAACTCCCAAGTACAGATGGTTAAAATAATAATAAAAATAATAATGCAAGTTCTATATAATCTCTGCCAGAAATGGAAGAGGGAACACTTTCCTAATTGTTTTAAGTAGCATCACCAGACACTATAATCAGTAAAAGACACACACACAAACACAAAACACTGTCCAATATTTTCAGAAACAGATGTAAAAATCCTTCATGAAGTATGAGCAAATAGAATCCAGCAACATGTAAGCAAGAAACTACATCATGACCAAGTAGGGCTTATCCCATCAAATGTAGAAAACTCTATCACTATTCTCGATAAAAATTCTCAGCACACTAGGAATAAAATTCCCTCATAGTATAAAAACAATGTACTATATTTAACAATGAAGTATCTTTTCCCAAAGATGACAAGATAGGAATGTCTGTTTTTACCATTTTCACTATTATTTAGTAGTGGAACAGAGGTCCTAATCACCACATGAAGGCACATTTAAAGATTAGAAAAACTCAAAGCTGTCTTCAATTGTAGATGACAAGATTATATGTCTTTTTAAAAATGTAACAAAAACATTGATTTTCAGGTATAAGTAACTTTTTCATAAAAATCAACACTTCTTTGAAACTATCAAGTTTAGAAGCTTATTAGGAGAATTACTTATGATTCCAGAACAATTCTCTACTAGTATCACTGATATTATATTCCTAGAGCCTGTCACAATAAATACTTGCTGAATGAATGAACATAAAGCAATGCACCTTAAATGGTTTGCTGCAAAATGGGGATGAAATCAGAATTTTTGTGGTTTTACACATATGAATTCCCAGAATTTCTACAATATTCAATCATTGCTGGCAAACAATTTCTATTTTGGGTGTTTCCCTTTGTCAAAGACACCCACTTTCGGGCCGGGGATTTAGCTCAGTGGTTTCACCGCCTGCTGCACAAGCCCAAGGACCCAAGTTTGATCCCAGGTACCAAAAAAAAAAAAAAAAAAGGACATCCACTTCCAATATTCCAATCTTTCTTTTCTAACTATGGGATAAATAATTGATCTTCCTAATGGCAGTAAATCAGATACTTTACAAATAATTATATATAATAATTTTTGGTAAATGAACATGTAACTGACATCCTGGAGCATAGTTACTGTGTTTGTTTGAATTCTCAATATGATCTTATAGAGCCTTCAGCATGGGAACATTTTCAACCTCATGGATGAGTACTGTATGGTTATTACAAGAGATTATCAATAGAAAATAACTATTATATAAAATACACACATATATATCCTTGTGATACTCTAAGATCACCTAGAAAATTTCAATTATGATAAGTAGATTATCAGTGCTGGAATAGTAAAATATGATTTTTGGCCTTGTTAGCATTGGTCAGGGACATTAATTCTTCTAAAGGAGAATACATGTAGACAGAGATATATAAATACATACCTATACACAAGTACATACACTAAACAATAAACTCACATATATATGTATGTATTCACATAGTGCAGGAAATAAGTGTTAAGAAATTAAAATAGTGTTAGAACTTTTAAGCCATATTAAAACATTAATTAGGTCAATGGTACCCAATCTGTACCTTTTATATGAAGAATGTCAAAATAATGTTTAAAAAAATAGCCAGAATCCTCACATAACAGTTTTGGATTCTTGGGAAGTCATACTACTACTGCAAGTGCTTACCAGTTCCTCAGAGGTCAAACGCATCAGACGCTCAGCTATTGCAGCACATTGGGCTGAATCTCTTACAAGTTCCCCTTGTTTATCACTGACCACTACTTCTGGCCATGGGGCTCCTTCATTCTTCTTAATCAAAGAAATCTCCAAGCTAAAAGTTTAAATGAGAAAAGTGATGTTACACTGAGCCACTATAAAAATTATCCGCTCAATAAGAAACAGAAGGTTCTACAGAGATTACCCTCCTCGTATCCAGCAGATGTTTTATCAAAAACCTTGTTCACTTTAATTTTATATGTGATGGAAGACTTAAAACTCAAAGGTAAATAATCTTGATTTAATAAACAAATAATTAAGTATTAGTTGGAAATGGTGTACCAAATAGTTTGAAGAAGGAAGTGATTAGGAAGAAAGAGAACACTCAGTCTCATTGCAGTCCAGGTGTCAAGTGTGTTACTAAATGTAAGTAACAAATATAAGCAGCACGGATCTATAAAGCATTGGAAAACTGAGGGTAGTGGGCATAAAGTAAGGAGAGGGTCTACAACTAAAGGGTACCTCTTGCTGTCTGGAGCCAAGAATTTATTTTTATAAACCAACAGCCATAATATATGATCAATAGAAAGCTCAGACAGGTTAAATCCATAGAACTGTTAATTTTTAAAAAACAGATTCTAAAGAATGGAAAAAATATGTAGACTTTAGAAAAAAAACACTTCAGTAATAAAGGAATAAAGATGCTAATGTGGTCTCTATTAATTTACTTAAAATAAAACTCTGTATAATTAAGTCATTAATAGAAATTCCAAATGCACTGAAAAGAGCTGATGAGAGAGCCCTGAGGTCATTGACTGAAGTGGTAGGAAAAGGAAAGAAAGCTGAGCGAAGGCAGACCATGAGGAAAGAAGAGGGCTGTGACCCATGTCCCATTGGAATAAAGAGAAAACTCAAGTGAAATGCTTAATGAGCAGCCACTGCTTCGACAGACTGAAAAGTGAGATGCTGGTAGCTGTTAACAGCAAAGCAAACTTTTCTTTTTTTTTTTGGTACAGGGGATAGAACTTGGGTCCTTGCACTTGCACAGCAGGTGGCGAAACAACTGAGCTAAATCCCTGGCCCTAAACCAAACTTTTCTATGTGCCATCTTTGGTACATGTGTGCCACATTAACCCATGCCCTGGAACACAAATGCAAGCAAACAATTACAAGAATACAATACCTATTATCATACTTGTCAAATGGAACATGTAAACTTACCAGCCACTCATTTTCAAGGCTGTAATTATCATCACTTCATGAATTAATTACACCATTTCAAAATTTTTTGAAAGTACTTATCTTAAGAGACCACGCAAAATAATACCTCTCTTATGTAACAGTTCTTATCATTACCACCACAATCAATAATGCTCAGATTTAGTTATATTTTCTATGAAAAAGGCTCACCTTGGTGATGATGAAGGTAATAATAAAATAATGACAGCAGCTTTTATTTCCCTAATGCTTACCATTTCCTAGGGTAGTAGCTTAAGAGTTTGACATGTTTTAACTCATTCATTGCTTACCACAAGCAAATAAAGTAGGTACTCTTAACATACTCCTTTTAAAAGTGAAAAAAAAAGCACTGAGAGGTGAAGTAACTTGCCAAGTTCACAAGCTAGTAAAGCAGTATGGCTCCAAGTCTATGTTCTTCACTATTGCACTATTCTGCCTGTTTGAAAAAAGATACATAAATAACTTTTAAAGAACTTTCACTCAGTAGCCAGAAGGTATAAACTATGTCCTTGGCTGCTAACTAAAGAAGTCTGAAAGGGTTTATAAGAAGAATTTCTGAATCACTGCTAATTTGCACACCTAGACAATGCAGCCCTTTTAGCCTAGCTGCATTTCTACATTTTTTTTTTTTTTTGAGGCATGGTCCCCCTTTGTTGTTCAGACTGGCCTTGAACTCAGTATGTAGCCCAGGCTGGCCCTGAACTCACAAAGATCCTCCTGCCTCAGCCTCCTGAGTGCTGGGATTGCATGAGCCACCACGCCCGGTTCCCATTTCTACATTTTAAAACTGGAACTATACCCTGCTATCCAAGCAAAACAGAAATATATACCATACAGATTAAATTATAAACTAGTTTAACAAATCCTCCCAAAGGGAGAAAAAACACTATTTGAAAATTAGAGCTATAATTTAATCAAGTACAAAAAAATCATGTGTTTTCTAAACCAATGATACCACCTACACTTTATGGTAATTATCTTTTGTAACACAAAATAGTATTTAAGCACTTCAAATCTACTAGAAAAACAATACTGGCCTATGTTCATGTATTGAATACTGAAACTAATTTGTATGAAGTTCAGCTATTCTCCTGGACTTTTGCTGGGTTACTGCTTGATGACTTACATTTAACAATGTGTTCTGTTGGGAGCAATGCTACATAATTCTAGGAAAAATCATTTGAGTAGGCCTAGTTCTCCCGCCTACAGCCCAGCTAGGACATTCCAGACATAATTGCATTTTGGCCTCTGGTCACAACTGAGACCTGAGTGATCCCCCGCCCCCCCCCCCCATGTTGCAATCTCCAGGACAAGACCACACCTGGGGGAGATGCCAGGGAGGAACCAAATCTTCATCTGCATAATTCCTCATTGTTCTTAGATTTCCACTGCCCCCCAGGTTTTTGTTACACCTTGTTTACCCCAATGTGAAGTACTGAACTCTTTTTCACTTGTTACATCTGTTTCTCCCGATGTACTGAATAAAAGGTGCTGCAAGCTAGGGGGCTTTTGTCTTTGCTGCCCAGAGCAGCACTGATCAGACCCAAAGCTCAGCTTCTTCTCAGTCTCATTCGTCTACCTTTCCTGTAATTCGCCCTGTGCTGCCATGGCTCGCAGGAGACCAGGACTCACTGCAGAGGTTCTGGTAACGTCCCCTTCCCCTGTTCCCTACAGTGTTCTAATTGGTTTGCTAATTTACAAATGCTATCCTGAAACCCCTCCCATTCACATAAACATAATGAAACAGAATATGGGAACATATACAATATTTGTAAAGAATTTTTCAGATAGTTATTTTTCATGAACTGAAAAAAGTTACCAAGTCATCAAACATCTCCAGTAATAAAATGAATCGGTGTATCTTTTTAAAATTAAAAATTTTCTTTGAACTGGTTATCTTTTAGAATCCCATGATTTAGACTGTGCTACTAGACTCACATGGGTCATATGCGGCTGGTCAAGAACTATATATACTGCTCCACAGAGTAACCAATCTAAAGAAAACTATGGAAAATGAATTGAACTAGCACAAAAAAATGAAGTTGAGCTATTGGGTTGTCCTCTTTGAAGACTCTGAAATTCAGCCTTTTGGACAGAGGAAGTATAACCTGTATTGCAACACATGGTGAGTTTTGATACCAGGTATTCTCAAAATGTATTCTGACAAAAACAAGCTAGATTTGAAATTGATGGTTTGGTTAATTTTAAAACCATTACTTTTAGAAATAGAAACAGCAGCCAAGATACAGTATGATCTTTAAAAACTTTAGAATGGGATTGAACTCGGGACCTTGCGGTTGTGAGGCAGGCTCCAGAACCACTGAGCTAAATCCCCGGCCCTCTCTACAAGTATCTTGTCCGAGATAGTTCACTCATCAATCATTTGAGTTTATTAAATTTCTTTCATTATAGATTAAATCTTAGTAATTGCTGAGTTCATAAATAGATTAATGAATGGTATTAGGCATTTAAGTTTTTAAATGGTCAGAGTTCAGCAAAAATGGGTATTTGGTTGATTTAAAGTGCATTCTGAATCTTTTTATATTAATGTTGCATAATGGATAAGTTGAAAATTTTTACATAAGTTATAGGTCTTGTTTTTGTTTGAATTATAGACTCACATTTTGATTCCTGAGTGTTACAGTTCAGCATTAATATCACATGTGTACCAGTGGTGTGGAGAAAAGTACAGTGATATTTTTACAAACTAAACATCTATTTTTATAGGAAAACTGCTTCTTGCGTCCACATGGTCCATCTTTTCCATACAACAGCCAAAATTAAAATCACCTGCAGGCTGGGCAGTCCACACACCTGTAATCCCAGCTATTCAGGAGGCTGAGGCAGGACTGCAAGATCAAGCCCAGCCCTGGCAATTTAGCAAGACCCTGTCTCAAACAGAAAGGACTGGGGGAGTGGCTCACAGAAAGACTGTAGGCTCCACCCCACCATGATGAAATCAATCAGTCAATGTACAAAACCTCCAAAACAGGACAAACTCCCTCAGTGTAAGCTCTTCCAGGCAAAATGAACCCATAAAATATTACAGAAATGATCTAAAGACTTTGGCTGGAATTTCTAATCATAATTTTTCCCCTACTGTAATTTGGGGACATTTTCTCACCTCAGCATGCTCTCAGATGAGCAAACCAACATTGAAACATTTGAAGTTAATTTGATGTTCTAAACATAGCACTTAACTTTTTGCCTGAATTTGTTATTACGTGGAGCGTGTGTTTACTCTTTTTAGAAAGCAGCTTTCATATGACACCCTTGTTTGTTTATGGAAAAGCTTCTTATGCCGCTTGTGACTTTGGCACCTTGTAATTTCACACATCAAAATAACTTCTGGATATTTAATACCACTTAATTCAGCACTAAATTTTGGTTGTTCATTATAAAAATTTGCCTGTAGCTCTGAAGAGAGAGACACAACTTTACTAATAAAGCAGAAAGTGACATCAAAGTATCTTCCACCAGAGACTGTACTGGTAGGTGGTTGAAAACATTCTGTTCTACCCATTCCAAATTGTGTCCAGCTTCTGGCTCTTATTAGTAAAGATTCTAAATATACTTGTACAAACTTTTTTGGCTCCGTTTTTCAATGTGCATTTTCATTTTTCATGGTTGAAAACTGAGAAATAGAACTGCTGGGTAACCAAGTAGGTATGTAATTTTTCTGATGACTAATGAGATTTCATGTGTTTGCTAGCCATTCACGTAATTTCTATTGTGATAAGCCTATTAAAATCGTTAGACCATTTTAAAAACTGGATTTCCCTTTATGAGTATGTAATGCAAGTCCTTCGTTTAATATGAATACCATGAATATTTTTTCCAGTCCCTGTCTTACCTCTTCGTATTCTTTTTTTTTTTTGATACCAGGGATTGAACTTGGGACCTTGTGCTTGCAAGACAGACAGTGGAACCACTGAGCTAAATCCCTGACCCCCTTTTTTGTATTCTTAATGCATTTTTAGAAAGGCTGAAATTTTCAACTTTGATTTACAAAATATTTTTGGCTGAAATCTAATTTATCATGTACTTTTTGTGTGTCTGTCCTAAAACACAATTCATAAAAGAAATAAACAGCCAATTTACATAAGAAACAAAATGTATTTGACCTAATTAAAGAATATATTAATTATTAAAGAATGTTAATTATTCCACTTGTAGGTATTTATCCTTCATATGTATTTCTACATATGTAAAATGACATATAGTTATTCACTTTAGCAAGAGATTGAAAATAATCCAAATGTCCAATAATGAAGAACAAATTTTTTTTTTTATTTTGGTATGGGGATCAAACTCAGGACCTTGTGCTTGCGAGGCAGGTGGCAGGACCACTGAGCTAAATCCCCGGCCCCAAGAACCAATTTTTTAAACAATGATTTAATCAATACAGTAAAATACAACAAAGTGTTCAAATGGGAAGGGGAACAAGGGAGAAGGGAGAGAGAAAAGTAGTAAGCAACAAGCAAAAGTGAAAATAGAAGGAAAAAAATGGAAACATAGCTTTTGTACATAGGGAGGAGAGGGGGGCTTGGGATAAAATAAAATAAAATTTATAAAAAATATACACCAATGTACACATGGTATATGTAAAAAAAAGAAAAATATACATGTTACTAAGATACACAAAATAACTGTGGAGGCAAACTAATAAACGCTGTACGGGGTGGGGGACATGTGACTGGTAGGCTTGGGTTGAAAGGAGCCTTCTCATTCTACTTTGTTTCATAGAGTGTATTTTTGGGGGGGGTACTGAGGATCAAACTTGGGACCTTAGGCTTGCGAGACAGGCGGCAGAACCACTGAGCTAAATTCCCAGCCCATTGTGTATTTTAAATTTTAAAGCATAGTCATGTAGTATTTAGTAAGCAAATTAAACTCAATAGAAAAAAATTATTTCTATTACAAAACTTTAAAAGCACAAATTACAGTAACTACTTTTATCTTGTTATTACCATATCCACGGCCAGTAATGAAAAGCACTACTATACCGTATACTGCAAGATAATTATGCATACTAATCTCTTTAACCTTAATTACAATTATGTTCCTTGATGTAGTAATTGCATTTTTAATATATCGTAGAAAAAACAGTAAGGAACACAAACAGAATATTCATACTTGATGCAACTATTGTACAGAGCAAAATGTAAAAAAAATAAAACTTTCAAATGTAAAACTATAAAAAAATACCTATTATTCTCCTTCATTATCCACGTACTGCTTTCATGATCAATAGATGAGTAGAGCTTTCCTTCCAAAACCTGGAGATTCCTCAGCACAATGCTGATGTGATCAGGTAAAAACTCTACCTGAATGTCCTGCTTGGTGATGTGTTCTGGAAGCCGTACTGTTACCGTTAAATCATCTTCAGTCTGTTGCCAGTAATACAAAGGTTCCACTGGGAAAGGATAAATCCATTATGTAATGATAAAAATGAGACTATAACATACAAAATTAGAGATGAACATAAGAAAAACACCTATCTAAAAGAATCTCAGCACACTTTCTAGTGATCATCTCAGAAAAAAAAATTATAAATGAACACACAGAGTTCTTTGGGGAATTTTCACTCAAAGAGTTGGCAGCAACTGTATGCAACATTTTCCTCTTTCATCTTACCTAAAGACGCAGAAGACAAGCATTCATAAAATACATTGACAGTAATTCTTTATTCCCCTTCCTTCCCTCTCTGCCTCATATCCCTCCTTTTTCCCTCTTTCCCCTACAGTACCCCACCAACAGAGTAGATTCTTAGTTGGAAAGAACACAAAATACACCTCCATCGTAACTTAGCAAAGCAGTTAATACATAATAATCACTCAACTGATAACTTGTCAGACAATGGGGATGGGAGGTGACTATAAAGTCACATGAGCTTTGAGTATAAAAGCCAAGGAAGCAGACTAAGGGGAAGGCTAGGCGTTTTAAATCTCCTCAATGAAGTGTATGTCAGTTGCTTTGAATGTCTATTTGTGTCTCTAGAGACCAGGTTTTAGGTCTTTAAAAGAAAATATTATTTGTATTATTTAACAATACCAAATACCCAATAGATAATACCAGTCTTCTTGTGGTTTACAGAAAAACAAAACCAATATGTATACTCATAAAAGTATTAAGTGTGTTAATAAACTATCTGTAATATTAAAAAATTTTAACACTTTTCCTTTGCTGTGAAAATTCTGTGCCAAAAAAAAGAGTCAAGTTATAATATAAGGTATCAGTAAGAAAACCGATACCTGGATTCACAGTTATTTAAACACATGTATTCCACTTAGCTGTAATCTGTCTTAGAACTTCCTGGTCCTTGGCTATCTAGACAGAATGGGTCTAATGGTCAAAGCATTCATTTATTCATTCCTTTGCACCTATTTACCAAAGGAGTTTAAAAGGGCATATCGTCTAGGGATTTAAACAGTTATTTTGCAAAAGTTTTAGGAGAGTTTAACATCATAAGACAGAATGGTAGTATTTATTTGGAAAGGGATCTTAGAGATAACCTAACAAAAAACGCATTGTATATGAGGAAAGAAGTGTACGTATTAAGAGACTGATACAAAGGTATTTAGGCCAATAAGGACCACTGTTTTGTATTCAGAGGTGCATATATTTATAAACCTGGGGATATTTTAAAGTATTTATTACTTTAGTATTTTAAAGACTTTTCAAATTATTCATTTTTTTAACTACAAAAATAGTGAAATTAACTTTTTTTTTTTGGTACCAGGGATCGAACTCTGGACCTTGTGCTTGTGAGGTAGGCAGCGGCACCACTGAGCTAAATCCCCAGGCCGTGAAACTAATTTTAGGTAATTATCATTAAAGAAAAAGTAGATCCAAAGAACAGGATGTATAATTCTTACATATTGTAAAAATTTCAAATAAATATAATATTCTCTGGCTATATATGGCTATGAACATCAGAAATATAAACAGTAGTATGTTCTTCTCTTGAATAGCCTTAAAAGAATATGTATCTTTCATATATAAATTTCTTCTAAAGATTTTGTTAATCTCATCCTAAAACATGACCTTTATTTATTCATTCAATATTAAGAAAATATACTGATGCTGCCCTCAAGGAATGAACTACCAGTTCAGTAAGATAAGAACATGTACAGTAGTTTAGCTTATCTCAAAAGATTACCACTTTCAATATTATCATTTATTTATTTGGTGAGTATTCATTCAACATCTAGTCAAGCAAACTAAGCCTTTTTTAGGGATGAGTGGGGTAGGGATGAAAAAAGAAGATGTACCATGTACATGTATCAACTCCCCACGATAAGAGTAATCATTATGTACTGCTGAAATTACTAAAAATAATAATAAAAAAACTTTGATAATTACAATTTTTTCCTCCTGGTACAGTACTGGGGATGGAATGCCGAGACTTCACACTGATCTATAACCCCAGTCCTTTAAAAAATTTTAATTTCCAGACAGGGTCTTGCTAACTTGCTATGCTGCCCAGGCTGGGGTCAATCTTCCTGCCTCAGCCTCCCAGAGCACTGGAATTATAGGTATGCACCACCACGCGTGGCTTGACAACTGCAAAATTAAGAAATTAAGCCAGATTATACTATTCAGATGGTCTATTTTACAAAAGATTTCTTTGGAAAATACAGTAGAAAATAAAGAAAACTTTAGCACCTGTCCTGCCCTAGTAGAATCCATAACCTGCGAAGACAAACATGTATGTGCATAAATACACAGCAGCTCTAGCTATGAAGATTAAACACAAAAGCACCTTTGTTTTTCTCTGACATGTCTTCATCCATATTTTCTTCAAACTCTTGACTCATAGGAACAAATCTGAAGGACTTGTAGGAAATAATCATTAGACTGTTCCCATTGGACTCAATGGCAGCGTAATGTGGCACTGACTTTCCACGAAGAACATCACGCTTAGTAATTTCATATTTTACATTATCTGTAAGAAAATAAAGTATGTATGTATTTATTTATTTACTGGTACCGGGGATTGAACTCGGGACCTTATGCTTGTGAGCAGGTGGCAGAACCACTGAACTAAATCCCTGGCCCGAAAATAGAGTATTTTAGAACAAAACATTACAATTAATGAGTATT
The DNA here is from genome assembly GCF_000247695.1 of Heterocephalus glaber. Next base: position 8,398,650 of record NW_004624763.1, read on the forward strand.
AATTTTAAGTATTCTAAATGCATTACTAAAAGGCATGTATTATTGTCTTTTCATAAGAATAAAAATTTTACAATCTCATTTTCCATAAATAAATCGCTATTTTAAAATATTCAGTCTTATAAAATCTACTGTCCAATGTGATGGCCATTGGCCACAGTGGCTACTTAGTTAAAATTAAGCAAAGTTTAAAATTCAACTTCTCCGGCAAACTAGTCACATTTCAACTGCTCAATAGCCATATATGGCTAGTAGCTATCATATGTAGTGAGCGACACACATACACATAAAATGTGTCCATCTCGCACAAGTTTCTAGTGGATAGTAGAACTCTGGATATTCAAAGTGACTGACTTACCTAAAATATCACCCTCAAATAGCATTTATAATTTTAAAGATATAAACAATTAAGTATATCCCCCAAATTTGCTAAATTAACTAAATTTACTCTCCAGTGAAGACAGGATTTTTTTTGTTGTTTTAAATATTTTCACCTGAGTCCATGTCTTTACTTATACTGTTACTCTGTAAAGTGGGTTGTATTTGTAAGCTTCAAACTGAGTAAAGTCAACCCAGTATTATATTGTTATGAATTAAATATAATAATATAATTTGTTCTAAAACATTTGCCATGGTTTGTACTTTACCCATATTCACACATGCCATTCATATATATTTAAGAACAGGCTAGTAATTTCATGGAGGAACAAAAACTATACTTCCTCTACAGATACACACAGGATAAAGAGTCCTATGAACATGCAAACTTAGGCACTTTACATTTTATAGAAGGACTTTTCTCAACATATGTGGGACAGACAGTAATAGGTCTTAAACAAAGGACTCGATTAAATACGTTAGGAAATTCTGGGTTAAAATTAAATTCTCTTTTTACTCAAGTTTTTTTAGAAACTACTATGCTTAAAGTGTAAAAGGGATGTTTATTGTATATACATGTTTTCAATTTCAATTGACTACAATATATAATTAGTTCAGTGTTTCATTCAACAAAATCTGGAAAGAGAAATGAGGAGGGTAGGGAATGCAGTTCAGTGCAAAGGCCCTGGGCTCAATCCCCAGTATGCCAAAAAAAGGAGGTAACAATTATATTAATAACAGCTAAGGGGGAAAGAGAACAAGATATTGAGAATGATGAAGGGAACCATAAAGAGAAGAGATGTTTCTACAATTACAATCTTGGAAGAAAAAAAGACATAAATCTATCTGTCTAGGTGAGGTGGGGAAACAAAGATGAAGATGAGGTGATCAACTCAAAGTAGACCAATGCTGTATTCGAAGGCAATTTGTTGAGATACTGTGTACTGTGCTAAAATACAGAACTAAGTGTCTTGGGAAAAGGGAAAAGGAATACACATGATGATTTCTCCTATTTCTGATTCATGTTTTTTTTTCTGATTCATGTTTTTAATTTTAAAAATTCAATCTTTCTATTTTCTATAGTAGGAATATGCAAATCATGGCTCATGAGCCAAAGCTGAATTGAGATCTATTTTTGTATTGAATGTGAGTTACGAATTTTATTTTTAAATGGTTAAAAGTCAAAAGAATATTTAAATATGGATAAAATTCATGTAACATTCAAATGTCAACATCCATAGCCAAACTGTTATTGGAACACAGCTATACTCATTCTTGTATGGATTGTCAGTGGCTGCTTCTGTACCACAGTGACATAGTTAAAAGGCTGTGACACAGACTGTATGTTTACCATCTGGTCTTTTGCAGAAAAACTTTCCAATGCTTAACTAAAGTGTTAAGTTATTGTGTTCCTCCACAGATGAAACTAAGCCCTGGGAAGAACAAATAAATCATACTGAATACCTAAAGAACAAATCTAAGAAATTTAATCAGCTTACTGATGATTTGCATATCTGTAAGTACACAGATATTCTCTTGGTGGCAGAGGTTATTTCAGAATTAAAGGAAAAGATCTCTTAGAAAAATATTGATATCCTTTCTTAAATTATAAACTAGCTGTATTCCAAGAAAATATTTTTCCGTAGTGATGAATAAGTTAATTTAGTAAGCTAATAAAAACTACTGAGAAAGAGCAGAGTCATCATTGAAAAAAAGCTCCACTGGCTCTCAATTATGGAAAAAAAGAAAAACACTTGGAGAGTCAGTAAGAACTAAAGAAAGGCCAAGGACATGCTCTCACCGTTACAGAAACCCTAATTAATACACGAGAGAGTAATTTTTAATGTAAGTTAAAAGTATGACAGGTTCAAGTGGCCCTACTCTCAGGCCTTTTTTACATATGGAGTCACACTAGGTGAGAAAAGAAACAGCTTTGTGAAGGGTAGAAGCAAAAGGCAAAGCTCAGTGAAATAAAAGTATTTCCATCTCAGTATTCTTATTTATTTACATTTAAATTACATGATAGTTTATCATTCATTTACAGTTGGTTTTATGTATATATGATTCTTGTGTGTAGATTCCTGTCTATATTAAAAATATACATACTAAGGTCTTTATATAAGTCAGACATCAGGACAAACTACAGATAATCATCCTACTTGGAGGAGCAGGTGCTAGAATCATAACACAAAGCCTAAGAAAAAGCAAAGAGCATTTACAGGGATAGCCTTGTATTTCAAAGCCTAGCAAATGATGGTACCACTAGAAATTCAGAATTTCACTTTATTTTACCTTTATTTTTCTTACTGACAGTGACCCATTCCAAAGAAACATAGAAACCACTTCCTTTCATATCCGATTCCTCTTTCTCTATTCGAAGAAGTAGGGTAGCTATCGAATGATCTTCAGCTTTTAGCAAAGAGATACTGTGAATTATGATGAAAGGATTCCCAAGTTCTTCACTGAACACAATCTACAAAATAATTAGATGTACAAAAATGTACATTTACATGAACAGATAGTACAGGAACAATACATAAAATCCTGACAATAAAATTATTTTGAATACTATTTATTAGAAAGAATTAAAAAATAAAAGGAGCATTTAAATATAGGCTGCATTTACATAAATATTCCTCGAAGAAAGAACTTTAAAAGAATATGTATTTGTAAAACAGAGAAAAAAAACAGATCAGTAATCCCGGTTTAAAAACAAAGAAAATTACAGGGCATCCAAACAGTATCTAAAGGAGAAAAAGGACTTAAAAGTAATCTTCTAGAAAAGAGTTATGAAGGGGAAAAAGTGTTGTACACTGAAAGAAAGGACACAGGCAGGTCAATGTTCATTTCTCCATCTTTTCCCCTGTCTCATACATGATTTATTTCTCCTTTCTTCGTCTTAGAGTCTAGACACTGAGTGCAAGTGTACATGGCTGTAGAGGTAAGCTTTTTTCCTATCGTTTTCATTTGTTTTTATTTTCTAGAAGTTTTCAAAGAAAATAAAAGGCATCAGAAAACAAATCACTAAAACTTTCTTAATGTAAAACCAAAAAAGCACACTTACATTTAAAAGATAATTCAACAAATTCTAAAATACAATCAAGATGTTCTCCCCACCCCAAGCAAATCTAAAGACACACAGAATCCTACCAAATTATTTTTTATACCATAAACACAAGATCTAAAGGACTATTAAATTTTTATTAAAACATTAATTAGAAGTTTTAAGACTGATTCATAAACACAACTTCTAAATAAATGAAAACATGAACAGTTGAAAAGAAAATCTAACTAAAAAGGTCAGCGCTTTCTAAATCTGTATGGAGAAGTTTCATATATCTCTTCCTACTTAAAAGCATAATAAAGAAAATTGAGCTATGTCATCAATTTCTCTGTTTGAGCACTTCTGCTCAAGTTGTTTAAATAGTAGTCCTTTCATAAACACACACACACACACACACACACACACTCAAATACTCAAAACCAAGATGACAGATGAAGACAGTTTTAAATAGGTTGACGGAGTTTCGCTTATGTTTGGGGGTTAGTGGAAACTAAAGGCAAGAAGAGAAAATGATAAATTTTGGCAGGTACAAGCAGCTAGTTTATTGCTTCCTTTTTCTTCCTTCCATAAGTAGTTAGAAATGGAATGAGGCTAGAGAAAGAGATGACTAAACTTGTAAAAACTGTCACACAAAGACCCTTAGTAGTCTCCTTTATTTTTTTTATGAAAACAGGGAGACAGATCTTTTGTAAATGAAAAGGGGATCTGAGGCTCCTAGTCTCAACAAGCCTATCATCTCAACTATGACACTGTTGCTATCTAGCACCTGTATTATATTAGCGGTGACACATCTCGAGAGTAGGCAGTCTTCTCTCCTTTAATTTCTTTTTCTACATTTTAATCATTGCCACCATCATTGCCCTCCTTATACCTTAGCATGCCCTTTAATCACACCCACCTTTAGCTTCCTTTTTATTAAACCAATTCCCCCAAAGTCTTAAAACTTTTCTGAATTGTTCCTTAACATGACCAGTATTCTACAGTATCCCTTTTCCCTCAATTAATGCCAAATTTCCATTCTCCTTCCATTGCCCCAAGTACCCAAAACCTTTTATCAACTGAAAATGTCTCAGAAGGATGCTTATTTTATTACAGCAGTATATAGTACAAAGGGCACAAGATAGACTTAAATTTTTTTTGAGGGGGAGTACTGGGGATCGAACTCAGGACCCTGTGCTTGCGAGGCAGATGGTGGCACCACTGAGCTAAATCCCCGGCCTCTAGACTTAAATTTTTAAGTGATTATAAAAAATTACTGAAGGTCTAATGTATGCTAAGGAAACATATAACAGAAACCAAAAGAATTATGAATCCATATGTACCTCTTCTAGTTGATTCTGTGGTTATGAGCTGACTCTGACGCTGTAGTCAGCTGTTTTTAAGCTGATAGTAAGCTGAGTCAGTTTGTTTCTTCCTGCTCAAAACCAACAGAATTCTCGGAGTACAATAATAAATTCTCATTTATATTTCTCATATCCATCATTCTCAAAACCCTTTCCTATTGTTCAAATATCTAAACCTGAAACACATCACAGTGTCTCAATTTTTTTTTAAAGCTAATACTGGAGGTCAGAGTAGAAAACGCCAGAATATCGAATGAATATTTGAAACTGTGAATTCAAGGCCTCTTATTTATTTTATTTTATTTTTATTTTTATTTTTTTGGTATTGGTACCATAAATCGAAGTCAGAGCCTCACGTTTGCCAGGCAGGCTCTGTGCAACTGAACGACATCCTTGGCCCCAAGACCTCTTTTATTTTTTTTAATTTTTTCTTTTTTTGGTACCGGGGATCAAACTCGGGACCTTGAGCTTACAAGACAGGCAGCAGAAACACTGAGCTAAATCTCCAGCCCCCAAGACCTCTTTTAAACAAGCAATTATTATGACTATTTATTGTGTGTTTTGAACATATTACAACTTGATAGCATAGCATTTCGTAAAACTTGGTAAAATAGGTAAGGTCTCCTTGGTTTTTCTCAAATAATTAAAGCCCTTGTATTTAATAACAACTCTTGATTTGATAAAAATATTTTTATAACATCTCAAAATACTAAATTTATACTTATTTACCCAAATTAAAAATTAATGCTGAGATTTAGATAGCAGCAGCACTACATGTATTTATTAGTATAATTTAAAAGAGCTAAAATATTAAGTCATTTGATAACTCATTATCATTTTCTTCTTTCAAAAACAGGCTTTGGAAAAGCTAATTCCTTGTTATTAGCATTAAAATCCTGACTATCCCCTCTTAGATTTTATACTGTAACATAAGGGAACATTCTGGTAAACAATCTGAGCAGTACAAATATATGAGGAAACCTAACATGAATGTAGAGAAGAAAAAGATAGCAATGTTAGCTTTTGTCAATTCTGCTTCAGGGAGAGGAGGCAATCTCAATGCTCATGGCAGGGATTTATACACATAAAACACTCAGTATGGTATCTGCAAAAATATAAATGTTTAACTCTTGACAACGGCACTGATCCTAGATCAAAACAGGAATGGTGAACACCTGTTTTCTAAAAGGTATATCTCATAAATTTATTACAGATATAGAATGTTATATGAGAAAAATCAAAAGGGCACATGTAGACTGCCCTTGAAAGTGTTATTAAAATAAATAAAGTCTAATTTGCATATGCTTTCTGGACTTTGTATAAAAAGAAAAAAAATACCACTCACCTCCCATTTTTCAGAAGCACTACTTCCACGTTCTCCTGTTCCAATGACATACAATCTTCCAGTTCCATCTGACAAGGTAACCCAGGTCGATGACGTGAAATGCATAGATGCACAAAGGCGACTGTCATATACTGTCAAATCTGCAGGAAGTCTAAATACCTCTCGTGGTTTTCCTAATGCAGTGTCCTAAAAAGAAACCAAACATTATGAGTGATTCCCTTCCTCTTCCAGGATCCACACACACACATGATGTAGTGTAATAGTTTCTCTTTTAGTCAAATTCCACCACCTCTGAGTATAAGCTGTACTAATAATTTACTCCTAGTGAATTACATATGGCAGACAGGATAGATGGTATGTAAACTCAAGGCCTGTAAACCATCAAACACTTTCATCTTCTTCCTTGCTCTCTTTCTTGGATCACATGCTCTAAGTGAAAGTAGCTGCCATGTTGTAAAGATGGACAAGTAGCTCTCAGAAGAGCCCATATAGGGAGGAACTGAGGGCTCTGGCCAATATCCAGCACCCTATGAGTAAGATATTTTTAGAAATGTATCCTGGGGGCCTAATCAAGCCTTCAAATGACTGCAATCCTAGCTGTCATCATAAGCTCACGAGAATTCCTGAGCCTAACCACCCACTTAAACAACTCCGAGTTCTGACTACAGAAACTGAGAAATAAGTCACTAATTTCTCAAGTTGTTATACAGCAATAGATAATATTATTAAGTAATCTGATTTTCTTTCTCTTAATTGTAGAGTTAATGATCAGTATTTTAATTCACTAGTTATAAATACCTCATTATGTTCTAAAAGCCTACACAGACATCAGCTTGCAGTATGAAATCTCTACATTTATACTACTAGAAACTTAGGTTTTTGTTTACAAATTTTTAATCATGTCTGTACCCTTATAATTTAAAGCTATGAGGTGGGTTACATCGTTAAAATGTTTTAGAAGGAAACATATCAAAAGGCTTACTAGTCAGGAAATAAGCTTCTTTACATAAACCAAATTGAGCTTGAAATGACAATTTTTTTTCTTTTTTGTGGTTCACGTTTTACTTGTAGTTAAGATTTTCTTATAGAGCAAAAGTCATCCTTGATTTCTATTATTTCATTCCTTGCTCCTAGAACTGTTTGGATCTATAGACATATTAAGAAAGTTTAATAAATATGTAATATCTTCAGTCACAAGTTCTTTAGCAACCCATTCTTTTTAAAACATCCAATTTAATTTTCTTTAAAACACCATTTCTTCTTTTACTAATTTGCACAATATTGAATTAAATATTAAATATAAAATAGCAAGCACAGCCAGCACAGTTTTAAAGAAACACCTAATCTAAGTATTAATAATCTAAACTAAACTAATAAGAAACAGAATTGTATCAACATAGTGCTGAGTAACCTATCAGCAGTAAACATTAAATTTACTGTGGTCTCCAGTTTACATGTTTTAAAGTAAAAATAAAAAATATCAGTTAATCCAGCTATTAAATGGAGGTCAGTTACGAAAAATTTTGCCAGAGGCTGATGTCTGAACCAGCATGAAGAACATGATGTGGTATTTCTACTTACTGAGAAGAAACGGACTAGTCAACAAATGATACTGGGACACTAGACAACCTCTGGGAAAAAGTTATATTTAATATCTTCCTCTCACCATACTCAGAAATATTCCATACCAGATAATATCTAAATGTGTTAAAAGAATAGTAACATAGCTTTGTTAGAAGATAAGTATTTTTATCATTTCATGGTGTTAATACTTTCCTATGTATAAATAAAAAATAATTTAGGCTACAAAGAGAAAAACATTTGTCACAAACACAAAATAAGAATCTATAACATATATATATATATATATATATATATATATATATAAACAGTCCTTAAAATAAGAAATACGCAAGGTTCTGAGTTTGACCCCGATACCAAAAAAAAAAAAAAAAAAATACGCATCCATCAAAATGTTTAAACAGGTAAAGAAGACGAACAGGAAAATTATAGTTACTTTTTTTTTTAAAGGCCAAATTTACTAGTTAAAAAAAAAAAATTAAAATAAGATTCCCCCATTAGCCAGAAAAAAAAAATCTTAGACTAGTAATGTTTTTTCTTGACTCAAGTACCTTGCTGGTAAGAGTAGAAATATATACAGCCTTTAAGAGGTGATAATAAATCAAGTTTTATAATGTCTTAAATACACTTTGATACAATTCCTCTTGTAGGAATTTATAAAAATACTTGCATATATACAAAAAGTTGCATGTCATAGAAATGCTCATTTCAGCTATGCAAATGTAAGATTGCAGCAATAAAAACTAGGGCATAACCATGTTGTTTCATCAGCTGAGGAACAAGGAAAAAGGCAGCCCTGACATTGTGAAGCCAGCCTAGTAGTATCCGCCAAGTCTGGGTTTTACTGTAAACTAGCATGGCACTAACAGGATTGCTGTACCGAACATAAACAATTTACAGAACATATATTGTGACTATGATGGAATAAGACAAAAACAGTATAACTCCATAATGATCTCTGAACACAGATGAAACATGAACATCTTCACAACTACAATTATGACTCTCAATATGAGCAACTGAAGCTTCCTTGCTAATTACAGTCTGAACCTGTCTTACCTTTTCTTCTAGATTGATGCTTACTAAGATAGACACCAAAGAATAACCGAGTTTCTTACTGTATCTACTCAAGTTCCACTTTCTTAAACCCTCCCCCATCAACTACCTAATGCAAGCCAGCCCAATTCTTACTATCACTGCTTCCAAGCCTTTTGCTATGGCACCCTGTGGGTTCCTTTATGGTGCACATTATCCCTGCTGCAAAAAGTAATAAATCCAATTTGTTCAAACACAGAGGTGTGCCTGGTGTCTTTGTCTGGAAAGTACTGGCAGGGAAACAGAACATCTCTATGCAATACCAAATGAATGTTAAAATACACTGAAGTAGGCTTATATTGCTGACTGAAAAACCCACAAGAAACAAAAAAGATCAACAAGATAGTAGCTAAAAAAGAAAGATGCAGAATGTTTGATATAGGCTGAAGTAAACACTGTGATATGTCAGCACACAGTAAGGTGCAGACAGACACATGCTGACTTGGTAATATTTACCATCATGAAGGAAAATAGGATTGGAGGATGACTGGTGATAGGGAGAGCAGGAGTAAAAGTACATTTTCTCTGCTTCAAATACGCATTTTTTTTATACTGACCAATTTACAAGTGACATGCATATAATTTAGAAGACATTAATATGATAAAATAAAATGGGGTTCTTTCTTCAAAATAGTTGTTTCAAAGCAAAGGTCTCTAGTGGTCTACTACATGCCGCTCACTGTATTAATCTAAAGAGAACTATTAGGAGAAATGCAGGGGAAAACTTGTTAAATCACTCTTCTCCAGTTCATACACAATATAAATGTTGTAAGCCATTTTCTGTTAAATACATAGAATAATTAAGATACTCATGTATCTAATTAAGATACTCAAATGTGAAACTAAAATTAGCCTAAAACACAAAAAGAAAACATACAGCACCTCTTACCTGAGTTAGATGACTATTAAAGTGAAAGCAATCTACTGTTCCTGGTGTTTGAAATTTAATTCTCAAACAGTACATTTTAATTTTAACTGTACTATCAGCAATGAGATTTTTTCTTCTGTAAATCCTACACTAGAGCATTAATTATTTCTGAATAACCTCCACTGGTAATTTTACTAAATGTCCTCATAGTAACACCTTACATATATGATTGGATCTACAGTATCCAGAGTTCACCCATTTTCTTTCTCCTCCCCAAAAAAGACGAATGTAACTATGTTAAAGAATATTGAAAAATAATTCTGAGGTAACATTTCACAGCTTATTTTCAGGATTAAAATTTCATTGACAAATGGAACACTTACTGAATGATTATGATTATAATGTATAAGCATAATAAGTGCTTTGACTTTTGCGCTCATTTAATCATCATTTGCAACTGAAATTATTTCCCCTACTTTAAGATAAAAGGGTTCAAAAATATTAATTTGCCTGAAACCTCATTGTTAGAAGATGGTAGGGATAAGATTCAAATCTTGGTCAACCTTACTCCAAAAGTTGGTACTTTTTCCCTCTATTTCACATTTTCTACAGAAAAACATATTTTCTACATTTTTCAAAACAATTGATACTTTGGACCTGAATGCAATTTCTAGAACGCCAACTTTGAAACTATCATACTTTTTTCAGGCTATTATACAGTATTTTCAGTTAAAATTACTGAGTCAATCAGATGTAACACAAGATTCTAATGTCCATATATTACATATAAATGATATTATAAATAAAGGTACATAAGCGTTAATACCTAAGCCACATGTTTATGCCAAGAATTCAAGACCCTCACAGTTGCAGTTACAAGTAAAAAAGCTTTGAACAAAATATTTTTCTAATACATACACATTTATAACAAAGGGCCACTCAAGCTTTAAAAATTGATCAGGCAAAATTAAGTAGGGATGCCATTTACCAATATTATTACACACTGGCATTTAAAATTTTGCCCTTTTAAAAGGAAGTGATCTTTTTCTGAAGGAAAGCTTTTATCACTAATTATTATTATCTTCATTTAGAAGATAGTCTCTAGTCTCTCTTTTTCCTTCTTTTTTGCGAAACCTTGAAGACTAGGCATTTTAATCAATTACAGTTTAATGTCTTTATATAAAATGAATCTTTCAATACAATATTAAACACATAAAACACTGAGAATTGAATCCAGGGCCTTTGCACTGAGCTATTTCCCTAGTCCTGTCTCACAATATCATTAAGTTACCCAGCCCAGGCTTGAACACGCAATCCTCTTACTTCAGTCTCCCCGACTGCAGGGATTACAAGCATGCACCACCCACTGCCAGTTTTTTTTTAAAACGGTAAATAACTAGCTTCTTGATAATTAACTTAATTGTTAAAAGTAAGCTGAGATTTAGGCTTGCAGATACAGGCCTACTGCCACACAGAGCTGAACTAAAAAATAGTTCTAACTTGTCACTCCAAAACAACTTTACAAATACACGGGTTCAAATGAAACTTCCTAACAATCTCTGGATCTTAAGGAGACACCACAAGACGACATTCTTCTTCAGTAGCAGAAACAAGACAGCTTTGTAAGTAAATGGGGAAGAAAAAGACACAATAGCTTACATATTAAGACACTAAATATACTAACTTACAATGAGCCATAAAATAATATAATCAGAATTTTTTTAATTTCCTGAGATGTTTTCTTCTTAGGCAAACTTCCTCCCAAATGACATTCTCAAAAATTAAAGACTGTAAATCCACATTTAAAACGTGGAAGTACAATCCGTCTATAAAACTGCTGAATTGCTGCCACCTGCTGGCTCTAACAAAGTCAGATGAGCAAACAAAGTGTGGACTTCAAGTCCTGGGCTCTAAGCAACCTCCCACTTTAAAGTGTTTAACAAAGGTGGTCACTTGCACACCAGTACAGGATAGTGGTAACTATGCATCTGGGCCTTTGACTCCAAACAAAAAACAGACGCAAAAATGAATATCAGAATCCTGCTTTCTGCTATAAAAAGCAAACTAATCAGTTCTCCTCATTCTCCCCTTGCTCCCAACACAGAAGCTCAAAAAATAGGATGATTTCCATTCTTGATAACAGTAAAATAAGAAATAAACATGGTCTTCCTCAGTACTCCTTGTGTAGTTCCTTAATACTTGGTCACCATCAGAGCACAAACATCACCTAAGGTGCTCTGGAAAATTCAGATCCCCAATCTATGGCACATGCTGACTTGTTCCGTGAGACTCTTTGGGCATGGCATCCTGAAATAAGCTTGTGTTTGGGTCAATTATTCCAAGTGATTCTGGGAATGTGAAAATCAAAGAAGCTAAATTAATGAAGCAGAAAACAACTAAGAGAACCTAAAACATGATTCTTTAAAAATATAATCCTTTTAAAACTTGACTGAAGAAAGAAAAATACAGAAAGAGAAAAAAGAGAAAAGAGACGAATCTTATAAGTATAATGTATATTTTTATAGTAACAAATTTAACATTTAAGAGAAAATTGATGATTTCACTTAAAAATATATACTAAAAATTATCCAAGAAACAAAATTTATTGAAACTGATAACCACAGAAAAAGCTGAGGAGGTAATTAGAGATTTACTACTGAAAAGAATAACAAACCACAATATATCCAAAGAGGATATTTAACAGAGAACAGAATATTCTAATCTTTAACTGTTCGTCTTCAAAAAAAAAAAAGTCCTGTAATTCATTGAAGAAAAATAAAAAACCTTTAATCAAAATCTGATAAATATCACAAAAACCATGGACTTATAAAGACAAATGAAATGTTTTAAATAACATGTCAGAAACAGAATCCAATAACGTATCAAAAGAATACACTCTTACCAAAAAGGTTTATTCTAGGAATTTAGTATTTAGGGAATTACGGACTTCTATCATTTGGGACTTGAATGTCTCCCAAGATCCCATGGTTAAAAGCTTTGTTGCCCAGCCTGGGGCCACTGGGAAGTGGTAGAACCCATAAGAAGTAGGGCCCAGAGGAGGCGCGGAGGGCGGGGGAGACGACCATGCAATGCCCAGTCTTCTCCGTTTTGTCATCATGATGTGCTGCACTGCCATGGGCCTGAAATCAGTAAGGCCAATCCATCCCAGGCTGGAAGAACACACAATCACTAACAGTAAGCACAGGCTCTTAACGACATTTGATAAAATTTAGCAACAAATAAAACAGTAAGTACAAATGGAAACAACAAAAATGACAGGCAAACGCTATTTCCACTTTTATAAACAATGGAGAGATAAAATTATTTCCCAGTGATATAACTGTATACTTAGAAAAATCAAGGAAAACTACTGAATTATCAAATAAGGTAGCTATTAATATGACATTTTTCTATTAATAACCACCTAGAAAAGGAAATAAAATATGTTCAATTCACAATAGACTATAAAGTATTTAAAAATCAATAAAAAGAACATAAACATACTATAAAAATCTTACTTAAGAGCATAAACATAGGTCTAAATAAATAAAAAGGCATACTATGTTCTGGAGTGGGGAAAAAAAAGCCATAAAAATGCTATCTTCTCTAAATTAATAGAAATTCCCCACCCTAGCCAAGAAAAAAAAACAAAAAAACCACTGCAGGTTTATCAAAAGTTTAAAATAGACTGAATGTAGACATTAGGTCGAGCTGGGCACAGGAATAAAGGATACCATTGAATAAACACAAGAGAACCAGTAAATGCCAATATATTAAAAGATGAGAGCAAGAACTCTTTTCTGCTTGCACTGAAGAGAGCCAGGATCAGGCCGTATAATACCTCTTCAACAAGAAACTGAAGGATTCCTCTCTGGGGACGCTTGCCAATCTAAAAGATAAGACCTACAGACACCAACAACTGGGGGCATTCAACCCCACAGTGTTATTAGTGCGGGAAGAGGGAAGTTATGAGACAGGACTTTTCCCTAAAGAATCCAGTAAATTATTTTTAGAGTGCCTTATGTCTTTTCAGCTAAATAATCCAATTGCTAAACAGAGAGAACATATGACGTGTCCTTTAGATCAGTGAAGAGAATGATAACCAAGAAATAGGAAAGGCAATTTGTAGAAACCTCCAGAAATCATTCTAAATTATGCTTAAAAGTTCTAATTTTATCAGGAAACTAAATACAAATGTACATTGTTTTGAACACATTATGAATATGTATCAAGAAAGGATGCTATTTCAATGTTAAAGTCAAATCACAGAAAAGGAAAAGAAGTGGTTTATATTTTGTGGTAAAATAAAAAAAGTAGGAAAGATTTTATTCTGTGTGCTGCAGCATTCCCAAGAGCCTATAGCATGCTGCATAGAGGGCACTCAATAAATAACTGAATGTTGAAAGACTAGTATAAATTAGAATATGTGACTGAGTTGGACTCTGTAAGTCAACATTCTTATAGAATTTCCACAGGTGAAATTACAGATTTTAAATTTGTCTTCCTAAACAAATAAAATGGTAAAAAACTTAGAAAATATAAAAGTTTTAAAGTTAAATGACAATATAATGCAAACTATGCAGACTCAGAGTGTGGACACAGATAATCATGTAATGGAAACAGAGTCACCATGACTTACTGGAATGACTTACTAGGCACATGGCTCTATGTACACACTACTCAAATACATGGTGCCTACAGAATCTGTACATGTATACACTATCTTTGATGAGTCCACACACAGAAAGAGAACACTAAATAAGTAAAACCAGTTACTCTACGTTATCCAGAGAAAGACAAAACAGGAAAAAGAATGGAGAAAAAATACACTGACCAGTCTATGTCACTTATCTATGTTTCAAATAAGTTTAAGTCACTAAATTTTAATCCCATAAACTTTGTTATTATAATGGAAAATTATCTAAACAAACTAAATGAGTGTGTCTCCAAGTGGATTTTTTTCTAGTAAATACTAAGAAATAAAAAACTAGTAAAAGTGAACAAATAAAAATGGTCTCAGATAAGTCTTTGAAAGATACCTAAAAAAGCTTTCTCCCTAAAGGAAAAGAAAAAAGATATTTATTTAAATGCCTACCATTGGGTTTCACTGAAAATGATCCTTTTCCAAGAGCAAAATACTTCTATTTTACTAAAAAAAAAAATTTTTAAGAGAAAAAGGAAGAAATGAAATTTCAATGAAAAATAACAGTGAGAACATTTAAAGACTACATAGATGCCACAAGTAGGTCAAATTAATGTTAAGTGAATGATGTAAGCAAATTTGAAACATTATTCAGAGGATAAAGACCAAAAGAGGCAGTTGGATTTAAGTGGCCTGAATCATCTTTTTACAAAATTAATAGTCATAAGAAAGACAATGAAAGCACATGCCATATTAACAACTCAGTTTTTCTTTAATTTTATTAAAGACTGACTCATTTTTTAAATTATTCCTCACTGAATTTAAGTAAATAAGCATATGACTCTTAACAATCACCACATAGAAACTTTAAGCAACTGTTTGACAAGTTTTTTAATTTATATAGTCAAATGATAATTTCAGAAATATAATCCAATCTGTAGATTAGCAACAGCTTTTAGCCAATTTGCCTGTCTGGCAGCAAATTCAAAGGCTAGAATTAATAGAAAGCTACATTCTATAAGAAACAGTAAAATGACCATTATAACTGAAAATTCAAAAAATAACACATTTTCTGGAAAGCTTTAAGATTTATGTAATAATATGATGAACTACTAGAATGAACCTTAGAGATCATCTTATCCAATTGTCAGGCTTGCTTTTGCCAGGGAATCTCTTCTGTAAAAAATCCACATGGAAATGATAAACACAGGCAATTAAGGGGATGAATAAGGGGTTGGTGGCCTTGCCTGCTTGTGCAACTGAAAGGAATCTTGTAGGGCTTAGGGCTTCATAGACAACACTGATCAAGTTTATTTTCTCATGAAGACATGGGGACCCAAAAAGAAGAAGTGACTTGGCAAATGGCAGTTAGTATGTCCACGGCAAAGCCAGGCCTAAAACAATAGATACTTACATTAGTTTGGTAGAGCTGCCATAACAAAACACCATAGATTGATTGGGCAGTTTAACTATGAGAAATTCCTCACAGTTCTAAGTACCACACCGAGGTCTAATAGGGTCAGTTGTTGGGGGAGGCTCTCCTCTTGGCTTGGAAACACCACCCTGTCACTGAGTTCTCACGGGGCTTTCACTCAGTGTGTGTGGGTGAAAGGAGCGCTCTCTTCCTACTAGAATTACAGAGCCTGTCTCAGGAGCTGCAAGAGTTGCTAGACTGTAGTAACCAAAAGACAAGGTTGGAGAAAAGGCAGTATGAATTGGTTGTGCCAGGTTGAAAAGTTTATTTTAAGAATATAGAGTCATCACTTTGTGTTTATATGTAAAATAGCAAATAAAATCCCCACCACTTCTGGAAGGCTAAACAAAAAAGTAATGAAGAAGTTTCAGCAGAAATGAGTACTGAAGACAGGACACATAGGGAGACTCCACTAAATCCTTTTCCTAATTTTCTGTTGTTCACATGATATGAACATCTGCTTCTTCTAAAATTACATATTTGGATATTATAATGAAAAAATAAAAGACAAAGACTGTCACAATGAATAAAAAACAAAACCCACCTGCCACATCTTTGTAAAAGACATACTTTTTATAGCGAGAACTGATAAAATAGAAAGGAAAAAGAATATACCAATACCAATGTCTGAAAAAGCCAGCAATGACTATATAAACACTGTGCAAAAAAAAGATTTCAAGACAAAAATTATAAGGAATCTACAGATACAGAAGGATATTTCATAATACCAAAAGGATTCAATTCATGACACATCAAACAATCCTAAATGTTTGTGCACAACTAATATAGTTTAGAAATACATAAATATGCAAAAATTAAGTAAAAGGAAAAAACTAGACAAATCCATTATTAGAGTTGAGGATACCTCACACAAGAAAAGCAAGCAGTTATTAAATATAAATTCCACTAGAGTGGTTGCCCAGTAGTAGGAGTAGTTAGTTAGGTGTAAGTAAAAATACCAAGAACAATCAGGCATGGTGGCATACAACTGTAATCCCAGCACTCAGGAGGCTGAGGCAGGAAGACTGCCACAAGTTTAAGACCAGCTTGGACTATACAGCAAGACCTTGTCTCACAAAAACTTAAAAAGAAAAAAAAAAAGAGTAAGTACCAGGAACAAAGGAACAAATTAAAATTGAATTAAACAGAAATGGAGCCTTATACAGACTAGTAACAGGACTCCATATACTAAAGATATATGTACCTCCATTAGCTGAACTTCAGATTCAAAAAGGAAAATCAAAGATCAAAAATTGTTCAAATTAATATACTTTATATGTCTTTCTTACCAGCATCACTGTTAAATTCATAACTCTTCCAAGGTTATCAATGTAGTACACACTGTCTTGATACCACGAATCACAGTGTAGGTAATTATACATTCCAAAAGCGTGCATGTGCTCCAGTGTATATTGGTCATCTCGAAGTTTTACTTCTGCCACAGCTGAAATACAAATAAATAAATATACATAATCATCAAGATTTTTACCTCAGATTGCTTCTTTTTACATAATGGCTACAAGGCAAAGAAATCATGCAATGCCAAACACAAAGGCCTTCAGGACAATTCATTGTATGATTCACTCAACTCTCTTTTCTTTAGAAACTTCTTAAATTATGAATAAGTAGAACAGAAATCCAAAAAAAAAAGATGTGTTTCCTGTCTTCCGGGCAAACAATAAGCCCAACTCAGAAAGTGTTTTTATATTTTAAAAATGGTTTTCTATTATATAATTCATATTTAATACTTATTAGTCAATCACATAAATTTATATAATTTTAATATAATAAATTTTATTATATTTACACTGTGATGTTATAAAGAAAAATTATGGGTACAATAACATAACATAGAGAGCTAATTGACTTAGACTAATGACAACTTTCCTAAGATGCCATCAAGATACAAAAGGAAGAATTTAAGAAAAAAAATACACCTACACATCCATATATACCCCTTTATTCATTACAGATAAAACGAAAATAGGCAAAAGTAAGTAGGAGGGAAAACTTGTGTTCAACTAAAGGAGGCCATAGTATAGCACAAGTAGTATAGCACAAGAAGTACTACAGCAGGGGTCCGTCCAGGAATGTCCCTTAGGAAACTATGCAGCCATCGGGGTGAGTGATGGCTGGAGTTTAGGAACTTCGGAGCTAAAAGTCATAATTTTATGAGTGACTTGGTAGAGATTGAGGAAACTGCTATTTAACTCAAAGAACTATTTATACTATAAAGAATGGTCAGAAATATATATTTTACTGACCAGGAGTGGTTTGCTAGCACCACTGTGTGGATGAAATTCATAAAGGAGGAAATATGCATGGTAATATAATAGCCTGAAGTACTGATACTAGACAATAATGTAACAAATATATTTTCCTCATATTTGGGCAAAGAGACCTAGGTAATTATAAACAAGCCAGGGGCTTCTTAGCCGTTTGCTTTATTACAACACCTGAGCTACAAACATATATAAAAAAAAAGTGGAAAACCACTGTTAGGAGACCAGAGTTTTAGTTGTGGCATTCCAACATGTCCTGTTATGACATGAGGATATGGAATATAACATGGTTACTATTTTGTACAACTCTGTTAGTAGAAAAAGGCTGCTTCTCTGGCCCTAAATGAAAAAATCAAAAGCTGTAACTGTATCTTGTCAATCATCTTGAGTATAAAGGACGGAGCCAGGGCACCTGAAAATAGAAAAGCACTAGCAGAGCTCTTCTGTGAAACCCTCTGAAAAAGGGAGTGGGAGCAGGGAGGCTCTATTCTGTGTTTGGATCCCTGAAATGGCTGAGCAGAACCCTTCTGCAGAAAAGTAAGTGTAAGAAGTGTTTCATTATTTGATGGTGTCTTGCATTAGAAACAAACTTTGCTTTTAAAAAATCCTTATTTTTTAGCCCTTTATAAAACAAACCTTGGGCCTCACAAGAGATTCTCCTCTAATCCTTCCAAAATTCTTATAAACCTTAGATAATACAGTTTTTTACAGGAAAACTATCAAAGCCTCATGGAGCCTCAAAAACTTATAGCTTTTCACTTGTAAGTTATTAAATGTTCACTGTGTACCAGACACCGCACTTGGCTTTGGGTATACACTGGCAAGTGAAGCTGAGCTGACTACTACCGTACTGGTGCTAACAGTGATAGTTACTGCTGCTTCTTGTTCTCTCAAAATACACTATCATGTTGAACCACGTGAAATCATTAATATTCAATCTAAAATTTCTGTAAAAACATTAGTTTTTTTTTAAAAGGGGTGGTGAGAAAAGCAAAGAACATTAACTTACAAAGGTCGCTTCTTGGACCAGTCATCTTCTAGAAAGTATTTTCTTGTACTTACTTGTTTTGCATAAGAGTACTGTACAAATTCATATGAGTTCTGAAGCAAGACTTATGGAACAGGGCAGGCCCAGCATCTCAAGCACTGCTCCTATGAAACTGTTTTATACAATGCTTCTGTAATCAAAACATGTCCATCTAGCTGTCTTCCCCATAGTGTCCTCTGTAGCAGTAGATAGAGAAGTTTTATAGAAATCTCTACATAAATATGACTACATGGTCCTTTCCCTTTCTTTACTTCAACTACACCCTAAATCTTTACCAACTTTTCACTGCTTTGAAGGAAAAAAATAGCCTAGAGAGACCACATAAAGTGGTCTAAATATTCAAAATATGTAGGGGAATAAAAGATGTAAGAAACATTAAAATCAAGTTCCTAGATTCAAAATACAGTATCTAAAATAAAAATATACCAGATAGGATTAATAAAATTAACACTGAAAAAGAATAAGATTAATGAAATTAAAGGCATGAATACAGATACTACCCAAAATAAAAGAAAAAAAAGAATGGGGGGAAAAATGAAAAGGCACTGATGAGTGGGTATCCACCTCCAACAATCTAAAAAGGGGTAAATACAGTCTTCAAAGGAGAGGACAAGGAAAGGAAAAGAAATGGAAGAAATAATGACCAAAATTTTTTTCCAAATTTGATGAAAACTATAAACTCAGTTTATAAAATAAAAAAATCCCAATTGTAAGAATCATAAAAAACCACTCAGGCATATCATCATCAAACTGCTCAAAATCAACATAAAAGAGAAAACTCTTAAAACAGCCACAGGAAAAGGCATGCTATGTACAGACCAACAAAGATAGGATAATGTCAGACTTTCCAGCAAATATAATACAATCAAGAACACTGTAGGACAATATCTTTAAAGCACTGAATGAAAACCGAGAAGTCTACACATGGCAAAAATACCTTTTCAAAATCAAAGAAAAACAAAAATCCTTTCAGAAAGTTGTTGTCAAAAGCTGAAGAGATGAATATATTATCAGAAGATGACAAAAATAGTCATTTCTGGAGATGGAAAATTTTACTAGATAAAATATGGATCTACATAAAGGAATATAAAGCACACATATAGCTACTACATGACTAAATACACAGATTTTTTTCTATTTAAATCTTTTTAAAAGACAATTCACTATTTAAAGAAAAAATAGTAACAAAATATTATGAAGTTTTCAATGACATGCAAAAGTAAAATGTATGACAACAGCCTAAGGACCTGGAGGAGAGAAATCGAAGTATACTAGCCTAAGGTTCTTATTCCTTAAATAGCCTACTATCATTTGAATGTTTCCTGTACTGTAAGTTTTGAACGTATAGTACACCCTAAAATGATCACTACGATAAAGATCTACAGCTAAAAGCCAACAAAAAAAAGAAAACTTGATTTTAAAAATGTTCAATATAAAAAAAGGAAGAAAAGTGGGAAAACTACATTCTCCTAAAGACTAAGTAGAATAAACAAATCAAATAATAACCTAAACCAAACCTAAACAAATCAATAATCACATTAAATGTAAAAAGTCTAAGAGAGATTGATTGTCAGATTGGATAAAAAAGCAAGACCTAACTATTTCTACCTAAGAAATGCATATTAAGCAAAAATATACAAACAGGCTGAAAGTAAAAAGATGGAAAAAATATAAATACACTATGGTAAAATTAATCAAAAAGGTTGATATGACTAATATTAGACAGACTCCTAAGCAAAAAAATATTGCTGGAGATAAAGGTCATTTCATAATGATGAAGGATCAACTTACCAAGAGGACATAATAATCAATAATGTTTTTTAAAGCTAGTAACAGCACTTCTAAACATGATGCAAAAACTGATAAAACTATAAGGAAAAACAGACCAAAATTAAGTGACTATCATATGATTCTATGCATACATAATTCTAGAAAATGCATACTAATTCACAGTGGTATAAAGTAGATCAGTAGTTTCTTGGGGAAGGGGGAATGTGGGAGGAACAGAACAATGGTTATAGATGGGCACAAGGAAATTTTGGGGGATAATAACTAAGTTTAGTATCTTGATTATGGTGATGGTTTCAAGGGTGTATACGTAAACTTGTTAAACTGTAGCTTATTGTCAATTAGATCTCAGTAAAGCTGCTTAATGTGTCTGTGACAGAAAATCACCCATTTACTCAGCAGGCGTGCTCCAACCTTGGAGATAAAGGATTGAAAAAGAAAGACTCGTGACTCTTCAATGCAGAATAGTCTTGACAGAGAAAAAAGACATTGAACGCTATGAAGTCTGATAAAGTCTATGAAGTACTGGGTACTACTGGAAAGTATAAGGTAGATTTGAACTTGTCCAGATTTTACAGTATAGATTCTAACTCGGTAGTCAAGAAAGACTCCCTGAGAAAGTAACATGTAAACCCAAATGAAAGAGCAAAGTAGGCACTAGCTAGGTGAAATAGAGGAGGAAAACCCAGAAAGATGTATTAGGTGAAGATTCTATGTGAAGGAGGTCTATAAAATAAATGGCCAAAAATAGAATTGCTGGATCAAAGAGCAATTATAATTTTATGAAAAAGTTCTTTACCTAGTTTTCTGGAACAGAAAAAGGCAATTACTGTTTATATACTAGGGAGAATTCTAGGACAATTTAATAACATTAAGATAAGAGAGTAAACCTCTATTCTGTGCTCTCTGACCAAGAGACCACATCTCTTCATCCTTGCACCTTAAACACAGTGTTTCATAGACAAGGGGTAGCTACCAAACTGCTGAACTAAAGTGAACTCCTCAGATTAGGATAACAGGAATCAAATTGTTAGGAGCTCTCCAATTATATCTTACTATTTCTCATAATGATAATTTTTAAAAGAGTTAAAAATCATCTTCAAGTAATTTTTTAAAAGTAATTCTTAATAAAAGGCCCCCATATGAACTATTGCAAAAGCTTCTGTCTTCCAAACTCAACCTTTATGGAGCCTGAGGGTAAACTATCCAACTGTCCATGTACCTTTATACTTAAAACCTCCAAATAGCATATCGCCTCCAATTGTGCTTTTTTTTTTTTTTTCCGTACCAGGGATCGAACTCGGGTCCTTGAGCTTGCGCAGCAGGCGGCGAAACCACTGAGCAAAATCCCCGGCCCAAACTGTGCATTTTTTTAAACACAGGCTTTAAGATCAACACAGATGAAACTAGGGTAGGGAGGTGTAACCTAGTGAGCTTTTAATAAATGTTAAGGTTTTCAACTTAGAAGGCTATTTATTGGGAGATTTCAATTCTTGCTTTTTATGTTAAAATATCTATTTATGAAAAGACAAATGAGTACATAACAGTTTTTGAGAAACATTTCCACTTAGCAAGCTAAAAAGTTGGCAAAACTAGACAGTTGAAGTTTATCTCTATTGTAATAGCCAATGAAAAAGTTTCAGAAGCACAGGATAATGTCCAAAAGACCAATGGGTCCTTACTCATCGAACTCTTCTCACGTTTGCTGGGGGTTTTTTGCACCTGCAATGTAAGATCTTAATAGTGTCCTGCACAGAACTCTTTCCCTTTGCTCATGTTTTTCCTCATGTTTTCAACTCGTTATTGGCACCTAGTACTCCATGTACCAAGAATTAGGGAAAAAGCAGTGTATAAGAGAGAAACATTATGCAGTTTTCACGGAACTCAGTCTAGTGGAAGAAACATCCATCAAAGAAATACAGAATTAAAACTAAAATAATTGTCTTTTTTTTTGAGTCAGGGTCTCCCTTTGTAGTTCAGGCTGGCCCTGAATTCACTATGTAGCCCAGGCTAGGCTCGAATTTGCAGTGATCCTCCTGTCTCTGCCTCCTGAGTGCTGGGATTACAGGCATGCGCCATCACACCTGGCAATAATTTAGTCTTATGGTGAATGGAATGAAGGAGCTCCAAAGAGAAGGCAGGGAGGCTAGTCAGGAGACTACTATATTTCAGGCGAATGACTAAGATGAAGGCATAGAGAAATTAAAATGTGAAATTTAATCCATTTGCTAAAAAAACTGGATAGAACCAACAAAGAAATACACTAAAGATTACTCCAACATGAAGAACTATATAGACTTGCACTAACAATCGCAATCTTTATGCCTCCCTAGGTCTACAGCCTTTAGTACATCCTTCCCAAACTGACTAGGTTTGAATATTACATTTGTGTTGGGCAATGATAAAATAATAAACAACGCAGGAAGCAGACTGGAAAAGCACATAGACAGTGTCACCACCTGGAAAAGCCTAAGCTATCCATCCTGCTGTTGAATGAGACCACATAGAGAAGAGCAAATCAGATGAAATAAAAGAGTCTGTAGCCAGGGAACTCTCAAACTTCAGGAAGTCAGGATAAGCAGAGGTGCCTAGCAGATCCGTAAGTGAACAAACGTGTGAATGGGCCCAGTTAGGACTAAAAGAACCACCTCATTTACCCATACATTTGTAAGCAAGTGCTTTTTCATTTGAGCCATGAAGTTTTGAGTTTCATCTCATTTTCAATGAATTAGCTAACAACATGGAAGTATTTACTGACAAAAAGAGTGGAAAAAAACCAAGCATGGTGGGAATGAGAGAAAAGAAAATGAAAAATCAAGTGCATTTTCTCATATTCAACTCCTACCCATTCTTTAAACCTCAGCTTAGACACCAACTTCTCCAGGAAGCCTTCCCCGTTCAGGAAACACTCAGTATTACCACTGTATTTTGAACATACCCCTATCCCTGCTTCCCCACATTATTTTATAATTATTCAGACACTTCTTCCTCACTAGACAAAAGCTTTGTCACGCACTTACAGTCCGTGTCTTACTCATCTTGATACCATGTTACACAAAACGGTCCTTGATGTTTCTGAATTTAATCAAAGAATGAACACTTGTTTGATACTCTTAACGTCTACTAATTAACTATAGATAACATTTCTCAAAAATGTGATCTACTGACAACATGCATGAGAACCCGCAGGAAATGTACTTTAAAAATTCAGATCTCTGGGCTCTTATCATTAACAAAAATGTATAAACAAGTAGTAGCAGCGCGGTTACTAAATCATCATTTCTTCAAAAATGTCTAGCGATTCTCTGGACGAGAGTCCT
Source organism: Heterocephalus glaber (assembly GCF_000247695.1). The sequence goes on from NW_004624763.1 coordinate 8,422,875, forward strand.
TAGTGTAACGGGACCTGTGTAATTGAAAATATTCTTTGTCCACAACGTAGCTTCTCTTCTAAGAAATGGCTCTGCGTCAGAGGAAACGGGAGTTGGGGATTTTCCAAGAAGGTGTGGCTTCTCGGGGAACACGTCTGCAGACCAGGCTGAACGCCCCTAGTTTGCCCCGTAGGAGGACGAGGCCGGGCGCGCACAGGCGGCCCGGGTGGCCGACTTTAGAGCAGAGACCCAGTCCACGGTCCTGCTGCTGAACAGCTTCCGCGGGGCTCTGGGAGGCCCACCCACGGTGCATCCGGCCGGGACGGCCGTACGGAAGGCCGTGTTACCTTGTTTGGCCGCAACAGAAAGAAAAAGTGGGAAGGTTCGGGGCGATGGCGCCGAAAGGGGAAAAGGAACGGAATGCGAGGGGGCGCCGCTGCTTCCCACCTGCATCAAGCTCCAGCTGGTAACAGGGCAGCGGCTCGAGAGAGAGCTTGTAACCCTCGAAGCGGGGGTCCAATAGAGGTCTCTTCACCCGCAGAGAACAATTAGCTGCCACCTCCATCACCTTCCAAGATCTTAGCGTGAGAATTAATAAAGCTCTTGTGAAAAGGTCCGCGCCTCACTCCTAGACTTAAGTCTGAGAGGCACCGTGGTTCCCATCCCAGAAAGCACTGCACCTCAACATGCCTTCTGGGAAATGTAGTGTCTGTGAGAAAGCGCCCCACGTTGCATGCTGGGTGATGTAGTTTTTCGAGGACGTAAAGTCCAAGTGTTGGCAGGTTCTGGACTCTCTTACCCGGAGGGCTGAGCGGCCAGGAGGCGGCCCGCGCTAGTTAAATTCTCATATTATAGGCAGGGTGGCGAGGTCCCGCCCCGGAAATGCGTGTTCTAGCTTTCTGTGTGCTTAGGTGCCCGAGCTACTGAGGGTCTAAGTCCGGGCAGCCGAAGAGTGTGGTAGGTAACGGTCGCCAGCGCAAGGGTCATTTCGTCGCTGGGAAGGGACGGCCCTCGCCCGCGGTGATGGTGGTGAGCTATGCCCGTGGTCCTCAGGGCCGGGACCCGGGCCCGGCCCAGGCTCCTTTCGATGTGCTGTCTTTCCCTAAGCTTCCCCGACCCGCGCTCGTGGGCCTGTAGGGCTCTCCGACTGGGCGTGCTCCTGGAGTTGGCCTGGAGCCAGTCCTCGCTTTGTTTTCTGGCTCCTCCCCTCCTGCCTCCAGCAGTCTCCGCCCTGTTATGTTTCCCAAGCGTTTGAAACGGGAGGGATCCCCTAGCGCCCAGTTTTTACCAGTGAGAAAACTGAGGCCTTGAAGAAGTAAGTGACTTGTCCAAGGTCACTCTCCACGCTTGGGGAGCCAAGGCGAGAACAAGTTCAGTATCCTGCTGACCAGACCTTGTGGTTATTGAAAAGCTTAGCCACCAGCTACAAAAGCAAACATTTCTTAGTTCTTTCTCTATCCCTCCTTTTCCTTGTTCCCCAGGGAGGAAAAAAATATTCCAACTCTGAAAAGTTATTGCCACTCTTAAGTTTTCCTGTGGAGGAGACAACAAAAGTATTAAAGTTGATGACAGATTAGGTGGGGGAAGGCTAAGTTTATTCCAAGGCTTGAACTTTTAAATGGCTTAGATGCCCACACAACTTAACCTTACTCTCATTTCTCCAACATTTTGGATTGGGTTGTCTGTTTTTACAGAAAGTTGAGAATTTTCTAAGAATTAGTTTCAGATTTATTTTCCACTTAATCCCATCAGCAATATGTGTGCTTAATGATACGCACATACACTTGCAGGTAGTGTAGCAGTTACAATTCTGAGTACACTCTGCTGAAGAGTAAAACACTTTATCATAGTCTTGTGTGATAATTTCGTTTTTTCACTGATAGTGTTTAATCTTACATTGCTATGTAGATTATATAACTTCTCCAAATTTTGAATGCAGTTAAAGTGCAAAAATGATCATCAGTCAGTTATATGCAAGGGCTACTGGAATCTCAAAGTACCTGAATTAAAATTCTACCTTCATTTTCTATCTCTGTGCCTCAGTTTCCTCATCTGTAAAATGCAAATTATGTTAGTAATGTGTAACTAAGTTTGGGGAATTAAATGTAATTTTTTTTAAAAACCCACAAAGAAAAAAACACAAAGAATTAGTATCAGGCACTTAAATGTTTAATAAATGTTGCAATAACTGTTATCTCAAGATTCATTAATAAAAAGGTATGTGGGGGAAGGAAATTGTATAGCGAGTACATGAATAAGACTTCTTGGGATGACATCATTAGCACACTTGAAGTTTACCAGCCCTTCCGTTGATAGAATGTTAAACAAGTTAGGATGTTTGCCTAGAAGATTTAGAAGAAAATGTTTTTTAAGTGTTTTGTATCTGAACATATATGTTGATGTCCAGGTTAGCAAGATGAACAAAGATGCGCAGATGAGAGCAGCAATTAACCAAAAGTTAATAGAAACTGGAGAAAGAGAACGGTAAGTTACAGACTATGTTTATAAATTACATTTTACCACATTTACATTGTTCTATGAATCTAAATATCAAACATGTCAGTGAAAAGAAAATTGTGATTATCGAAAATTTCTATTCCTAACACTTCTAAGAAATAATTTAGGTCTGTTCAGTGTTGCAAGAATTCAAGGGATGAAGATAATGTAGAAAGATAATCAGAAATGGTTAACTTTCAAAGAAGTATAATGGAGAAGAAGAAATACATACTCAAGCAGTTGAAGCCATAATATAACCAGGGAGACAACGTGATAGAACCACGTTCAGTTGCCAAGCTCTCTCAGCCATGGAGCAGAATATGCTATTTCTATTCTCTTAAATACTTTTCTTCTTCCTTTCATTTGTAGCAAATTTTAAGCATTTCCTCTTCAAGGAATCTAGCTACTAAATCCTGAATACTTTGTTCTGTCGTAGTATTTAATCTCATTGTCATCTAACTACCAACTTTACTAGTTTGAGTCCTCCATTGTGATCTAAGTTCCATGAGAGTAGAAACCCCTTTGTATATATAGCATCTACTGTTATGCCTAGTACCTAATTGACCAGGTAAATACTTGAAGAATGAGTGGATTTGAGTGGAATGAGAAGTACAAAGAAAGGGTTGAGGAATTAAGAAAGGTGCCCAGAAGCAGGGTGATAAAGTTTACAAGAGAAATACATACATAAGGAATCTTTTCAATTCTTTCTGGGTTTAAGGTGCTGAAGTGAGATTTCATGGAATAATTAAATGTCAGGTGAGGTTCAAGGATTAGCAGTTCTTCAAACAAATAAAGGAGAGGATGTTCTACACAGAACAGAATATGTAAATACCTAAGTCACAGTTTAGTACAACATGATACTACTCTGAGAACTAGAAAATAATTACAGAACTGCAAAATACTTGCAGAAAGCTAGAGGGTAAATTATAAGAACATGTGGCTGGAACAGTGGACAGGAGGAGTGGATTTTGTGTAAGTCAGAATTTATTCTATTGAAAATAATAGAAACAGCGACAGACTTAACCAATGGAAATATATAAGTTCATCCAATTCAAAAATGTAGGGCTTGAAATTACTTCATCCATCGAGTCTAGGCATGCAAAAGTTATTGCCAAGAATGTCTCTTTCCCTCTCATCTCTGCTTTTCTCTGTGCTGGCCTTGTTCTTAATAGGCCAGCCTGCCTTCCTTAGGAAAGGGCCTAGCTTGATTACCATCTCAGTTAATAGGAAATTTATGATCAGCCTTGCCTAGACCATATTTCTATCATTTCTACCCAGATTCATATTACTGGGAGTGGGAGTGTTTTTTCTATCATATATATGAGTGCCGTGGTTTGCAAAAACATGTGTTTCTGACATTATTGTTGCATGATGGGAACTATTAAAAGATTTTAAGAAAGAGAAAAAGCACCATGGGTAACTTGAAAGGATAGTACTACTCGTAGTAAGTATAGGGAATTATATATGGTTTTTGTCTGATTTTTCATTCATGAACTTGAAATTACCAAGTTTTTACTATGTGTCATGCCCCGTTAGGTGCCACAGCTACAGTAATAAAATTAAGGAACCTACGTGCTAGGAAAGAGACGATAAATGTGTAATATGTTAAAGATGATAAGTATTATAAGAAGAATAAAGCAGAATAAGGGAGGGAGTAACATTTTCTATAGAAAAGGCAGAGAAAGCTTCACTGAGTAGAGATAAGGATGTGAGGAACTGAGGGAGCTCAAAGAAGCAACGTTCTAGGCTGAGCTTGCTGGAAACTTGAGAGTTACGTGGACGCTAAGGAGACTTAAGTTGGATGCAAGAGAAGGGAGATAAAGTTAGAAGTATGGCTGAGGATAAGGTAAATTGTAGAGGATCACTTGGGCTGTTGTAGAATTGTTTTTCCCAGAACTGGGAATTGAACCCAGGGTCTTCACACTGAATCACATTTCCAGCCCTATTTGCTTTTTGAGACTGGATCTCAAGGTTTCTAAGTACAGTTTCAACTTGCAGTCCTCCTGCCTCAGCCTCCCTCTGTGCTGGGATTACAGGTGTGTGCCACTGCTCCTGGCTAAGTCTTGGAATTTTATTCTGAACAGATTGGAGAGGCTGTGGAGGGTTTTGAGCAGTGGGAAGAGAATGAGGTACAGAAGGTAAGAGACAAGGAGATAGCTTCGCAAGTTGGGTAATAGTCCAGACAAGAAAAGATGGTATTAATGGCAGAGATGGTGAGAAACATTTGAATTCTGAGTATATATTTTTAAACTAAAATCTGTGGGATTTATTCATGGGTTGAATGTATAGTGTGAACAAGGAAGCTTAATAAAGGATGCTGCCAAGGTTTCTAGTCCAAGGACCCAGAAGAATCAGTTGTCGTTTTGAAAAAGGATAAATAGTAGAGAATATGAAGTTGGATTTTGGCCCTGTTGAGATTGAAAAGCCTAATGAGATACCAAGATAGAAATGTCATATACTGGAAAGAATAACAAAAGAGAAACAGTTTGCATAATTTGATCCGTTTAAGAAATTAGGTGGAGGGTTGGGGATTTGTAAGAGTGAGTATAGCAAAGGGATATAAAAATATGATATCCATGATGCCATTAGACACTTTTTTACCATTAAGTAAAAAGATATTGCTAATTAAATTATGATAGGCATAGCCAATTGCTGAATTATTAAAATGTAGAGAAGCAAGGGGAGTCTACGGTTAAATGAGGTATAATGGGGAAGTAAGAGAGCTAAAAGAACAGAATTTCTGGTCAAAGAATGGATTTTGAAACTTGAAGATTTCAGTGGTACAATCTCAAGTTCAGAGGTACAAGCCCTCTAGAAGTTGTACAAGACCCGTGATATTCCTAATGGTGAAGGGAAGTGGAAAGAGTAAGTCCAGATAGTAGACTACTGTAGCCCACGGTCTTGTTATTTCATTGCAGTGTTGTAATAAAAAATATTTTTTAGAAAGGAGGTTTTGCTATTTACAGACATTAACTATATATTTCATATACAGCCCAAGACAATTCATCTTCAGTCAGTGTTGCTCAAACAAGCCAAAAGGTTGGACATCCATGGAATAGACCTTGAGAAGTATTTCAGTCCCTCCTGTTCATTTAATTTTACTCCTTAAATGATGCCCATATTAAATGCAAGGCCCAGAGTTTAAATGATTTGCATAAGATTGAAGAATAACTTAGTGATAGAACCAAGATTAGGCCACAGTTAAAGTGTCAAAACTGGAAGGCAGGGAATTTTTAGTTGAACAGTTGAAATATTGCTTCAGACCTTCATATCGAAGATGTATGTCATTGTGTAACTTGAAAACTCTTCTTTTTCTACAGCCTCAAAGAGTTGCTGCGAGCTAAATTAATTGAATGTGGCTGGAAGGATCAGTTGAAGGCACACTGTAAAGGTAATCATTTTCACTTAGTGTATAAACTAGTTCCATTGCTCTAAACTGGGTTGGTCTTTGCTTCACTGGAATAAAAGTATAGTCATTATTTTACACTATGAGTGCTCAAGCATAATTTTTAAAAGATAGCAAATTAAATCTCATATTAATGGCTTCCTCTTCTCAGTGGTATATGTAGACCTAATTTCTACATTTTTAGGAATTTTGTTTGGGTTTCTTTTAAATGAGGCATGAGCACTCAAGATTTTCTCTGCCATTAAAATACAGAGTCATGTTATTTTTTTCAGTATGCACTTAATAACAAATTTAGCTCTTGAGGGTTGGCAGATTTACAAGAATTACAACTTATCCCTTTACAGTGTTAATTTTAAAGTATTCATCTATAAAATCTCTTAAAAGAAGTACACTTAAAAAGATGGAAGTTTCTCAAGTTGCTGATTTTGAAGATGTCACTTGATAGATTATACATGTCACTAAGATGATTCTTTTCTGGCTCAGCTTTTGGTGTATGAAATTCTGGATATTGTGTCTACACAAAAATAATAAGAGACTTTAAGAAGGCATTATAGCACAGTAAAACAACAAGACTTTGAGGTCATAAACTTTCACTGGTAAAAGACTAAAGATGAATTTCAACCCAAGTTCAGATCAGATGTAAGCTTTAGTAGCTTCACCTGTAAAGTGGAAAAAAATGCCTAGCCCATTAGATTGTTGTGAACATTAGTTAAAACACCTAGTAGAAGTCAAGCAAAGTTGATTATATACTTTCTTATATTTTGTTTAGCCCAGCCTAGAGAAGAGAACCCAGAAAAGTAGTTCTACATTTTTGCCTCTTGTTAATCATGTCATTTATGGAAAACCTAGTATGATTATAGTAAAATAAGATCTGTCCAATTACAAGTTTCCAGCTTTTTACACTTGTTAGATTTGAACATTCTAAGTTCAAATTTATTGTAAATGGTACAAATTATTTAGCTGAAAGATGAACAGACTTTATCTTTTTTATCTGGGAAATACTGTATTTTTAAGATTACATTTTCATTTTAAAAAAAGAAGTGTCCTCTTGTTGTAAAAAGACCGATCTGTACTCTAAAAAACATGATTTTAACCCTTCCTCTATGAAAATCTTTCTTACAGATAATGATTTTAAATGATATGATTTGTTTTTTGCTTTTGCATAAGAGGTAATTAAAGAAAAAGGACTAGAACACGTTACTGTTGATGACTTGGTGGCTGAAATCACTCCAAAAGGCAGAGGTAAGGACTGCAAATTGTGTCAAAGGAAACGTGAACTGCAGACATACTTTACTTCAGTTGATTCAAATATTCTTTTAAAAGGAAAACCAGCACCCTTTCCAAAATTACTTAGGCACTCTCATTGCCTCATGTGGGAAGAGCCATAATGGCCTGCCTGCCTGCCTGCCTGCCTTTCTAGTAGTTTTGAATAACAAATGAGACAATAGGTGTAAAATGTTTCTATTCTAAAACACTGTACTGATGTGTTGATAACAGTTGTTAATAGAGAGAAAATTTTTAAATTACAGGATTTTACAGAGGAAAATATCACCGGAAGTTAGAATTTATAAACTTTATTAGATATGGCCTGACTCCACTCAAATATTTAATAAATCAAAGATTTACTCCAGCCCCTGAGTCATTACTCTGCTCTTTCCTTATTAAAAATAAACGAGGGTCTGTCTGCTTGAATGTCTAAGAATTTAGTAGTTCCATAACTTCATGTTGAAAATAATCCATATGTAAGACTCACAGTGCAACCAGTTTCCTAATTTGTCCTTTAAATGCCTTGTTTATAGAAGGCAAGGAAAGATAAGGAATATTATATTACCACTGGTAGGTAATAAATAAGCCGGGAACTGTATCCTTGTTAACTTGGATGTAGTGACATCATTTTAAATTATTTTGTAAGGGTCATGTTTTATGTGTGTGTTTGTAAGTAGAAGCAAGTAAATTAGATGACCTATGAGATTTTTTTTCTCACATAGAAATAGTAAAAATAATTTAAGTGTAAAAAGTAAATAAATTTGAAGATTATTACTTTCGAAAACTAATTATTTGAATTGGGACCTGCTGAGAATGGGCTACAGAATCCCGTGGTCCTTTCCATTTCTTAAATCTTGTTTATAACTGAAAAATATAATTTCTTTTTTCTTCAAGTATATCTCAGGGAAAGAAAAAAAAGTATTCTTTTCCCCTTACGAGTTTATATTTTAAGATAAGTTTTTGAATTTCTTTTTCTGTTATATATAATTTATGTAATTTTATGTTTTATGTAATTTGTGCTTCATCTCCTAAGATTGTTTAGGAACAGGTTATACGGGTTAGACATTACCCTTTGCCTCTTCAACACTTATATCTTGGTTATTTCAGTGTCTTGTAGATTCCTCACTAGAGAGTGAGCATATAAAGACGAGTAAAAATAAATTATTTTGTGTTTTCAGTCTTGTTATTGTCAAGAGTAATCTTTTCTTAGCATATAATAAAATTGACCTTTTTTAGTGTACAGTTTTATGACCTTTATACAGATGTATAGGTTCATGTAACCATTGCTGTACTCAGGTTAACAAACACTTTCCTTATACCAAGAAATTCCCTCAAGATAGCTCTTTTTCTTTTTTTTTTTCTTTCTGTTGTTTGAGGTACTGGGAATTGAACACAGGGCCTTTCCACTGAGCTACATCTCTAGCCCTTTCTTATTTCTTTTCATTTTGAGACAGGGTCCTTCCTGCCTTGTTCCCCATGCCTTGCTCAAACTTGAGATCCTCCTGTCTCAGCTTTCTGGGATGCTACGATTACAGCCAGGTGTTACTACTCCTGGCTAAGATATCCCATTGTAGTTACAGCATATATTAAGACAGTTGATCTACTCTTGGTCACTAAAATTTTACCTAAAAATGCTTCATACATATTAATTACTTTTCCAGTGGACTTTTAAAAGTATGTAGTGTTTATAGGAAGATTTAAACAGTTTAAAAAGAAGAATATTTGCCGTTTATCTGTGTTCTGAATTGTATCTGAAGTTTTCCATTTCCCCTGGACCTAATCAAATGTATTAGACATTTTAGTTTCCCCATTGCCATTTTCTTAAACATCATACTAGTTTATACTCCCATAACTTAATATGAGAATGTCTATTTTCCCTCATACATATTATTAACCTTCAGATTTTAGATTTTTGATTGGTAGAACATGCTATCTGAATGTGATTTTAATTTTTTTTCCCTTGAGATTGAGCCCCTTTTATGTTTAAGAACTATGGTTCTCCTTTTGTCTCCTTTGTTCATTTGTGTTAGCCTGCTGGTCTTACCAGTTTGAAACAGCTGCCTATATAGTAAAAGATCAGGATTTTCTATAAGAATGTTTCCTCAGCTTTTGTCTTTTGGCTTTGCTTATAATAATTTTGATCAAGTGTAAAATGTTATATTTAAATCATACTTGTGTACTTTAAAATGGTTTTCTCCAGAAGAGTCCTCCTGTGTTTTCTTCTCAGCAATATGAAATGTGTTTTCTATAGTTTCCTAAAATAGTGAGTTGCAAAATACACATCTTTTTTTCAGGTATCTTTACCTGTGTGGTGTGTGTGTGGGTGTGGGTGTTTACTTGTGTATGTGTATTTTTTAACTGAACCATGAAGGTTATGAAATGTGTATATTGGTAATCCAGAATAAAATGTCAAATCTCAAATTTGTATGTACCGGAATCTTCCTACAGTGATGTTTTTGTTTTTGTATTTCAGCCCTGGTACCTGACAGTGTAAAGAAGGAACTCCTACAAAGAATAAGAACATTCCTTGCTCAGCATGCCAGCCTTTAAGGTTGAATTAGGTTGTTTTGTTCTGTGGTTTTATTTCTGAAAGTAAAACTTGCCATAAATTAGAAATCAGTTTCCCAAAATAAAATCCTTTTTTGTATGATGGTATACAGTTTTCAGTAATGATGTATACATTGTATTGATTTTTTTTCCCTAAATGTGTTATTTTAATAAATATCTCATGAATAAGTTTGAAGTTTGCTTGAATTTTGGAATAAATGGGACTCTGTCTTTATTACTAATTCACTAGATTGTTGAGAGAAACAAATTAATGTGGTTTAAGTGTTAGTATGTGCAATTATCTGTGCTAAAAGCTGAGAAGTAGCTTTTCCTGCTTGTTTGCATACAGTGTATTCCTCTTTTGAATCCCCATAATTTTATAAATTGTAATGCCCTACTTGTACTATAGTTACTTGTCTTATTCTTTGTTATGAACTTGGAGGGTTAAGACTGGGTCTTACTCATCTTTATGTGCCTTCCTTATGCTTCAACGAATTTACCATCTGTTGGAAGAGAGAACATTTGCAAGCTGGCTCTACACCAAGCTCCTCCCACATGCTCTGCGCATCTGAACTTTGAAAGCAGAATCTATAAATTGCATCCCCACATACTAAGGTCAAGAAAGAACTTAATGGGAATTAATCTCCACCCATTAGCTTTACTCTGACATCAGGATTATCAAATCCAATGGACACTTGTCTGTTCTTATGTGACCTCTGCTGGAAAGAGAATATTGAGGATCCTGCCAGTTGGAACTCTCGTCCCACTCCTCACATTGTTTCTTCCTACCACTGGAAGTACCTTCTATTTCATGTGGAGTACATTTTGCTGTATGTGACTATTAAATAATAATGTTTCATAGGGCTCTATCCTGAGCCCTCTGCCTGACTAACTGGATATACCTTGCCTGGGAAAATCCCAAGAAATGGGTCAAACCATGGCTTCAAATACCACAGGTCGATAAATGCTAAACTGCATCTTCAAACCAGACGTATTTCTAGCCTCCAGACCCATATACTCCTCTGCTGTGGATCAGCTTCCTTGGATATACCACAAACCTCAAACTGACCAAACGTAAAATAATGATTATATTTTTCCCCCACTAACTATCCCTGCTGTATTCCTTATCTGAACGGTACCTCCCAGACATACAGATTGCCTGAAGAACTTATTAAAATGCTGATTTTGAAGGTAAGAAATATCACACAAGATTCTGTATTTCTGAAAAAGTATGAGTTTTGGTTGTGCATTTTGCTGAGTGAGGACCACTTTACGTTTAAAACTAAATTGTCCTCTCCTTTTAACAGGTCCATATGATTGCAGTAGGCTCCTAGTATTTCTTGCTCTGATTCCATGCCTCCCTCCACACCTCTCTACACTACCGCCTCAGTGGCCTTACTATTCACTTTATTCCCCTACTTGAAATATCTCATTGCAAGGACAAAGTTCAAACTTGGCACAGCACCTAGGCCTTTCTAGATCTGACATCTACTTATTTCTCGAGTCCCCAAAAGTATAGGGGGTTCTTTCTTAATTCCTCTGAAAATCCATTAGCTCTTTGCTTCTACTTAACCTCATTTCTATTTGCCCTTCAAAATTCGCTAAAACATCCTGATCCACTCCTGATTTAGATACTCCACCATCTTTTCTATACTGCAGCTATACATTTCAGCTCAGTGCTTGAGTTTAATGCATGCATTCCTGGGGAGGAAGAAATGACCTGTTTCTCTGATGCTTGTATGTGAGTAAGTGGAATGGGGAGATGAGTGAACAATTGAACCAGTGAATGAACATCACTAGAGTGTGAAAAAAGGAACCAGTAAATGGGGTGTAACTGAGGAAAGGCTTCCCATTAATTTTTGGTTCACCATTCCCAGAAATAATTTCTGATTAAAATGTAGTCTTTGAACCAATTGGGCTTAAGTTTTGAGCCTGAGACAGAAACTTGTAACAATCAAAACCTCCCAAAGAGTGTTTCACAATCTCTTGAGAACAGTCTTGTAAGATAGTATGTGAAAATGAAAACAAGACATTTTGAAATGTGATTTTTTTAAAAAAAGTAGCTGGATTAAAAACAGCAATTTAAAGTACTAAGAGCATAGATTTAAATCGGATTTATAGATTTCTCTCTGAAATCTTGATTCATACCATTGATTTATGTAAGGAATACATTCTTTAAAAATTGTGCACCGGGCTGGGAATTTAGCTCAGTGGTGTCGCTGCCTGCCTCGCAAGGACAAGGACCCAAGTTCAATCCCCAGTACCAAAAAAAAAAAAAGAAATTGTGCACCCTTTCACACTAAGTGTTGGAAATTTAGTAGGATTATTGTTACATGACTATACTGGGTGAATCTAATTAGGATTACTTAAATTTCTTTAATGTAGGATTAAACAAGACCCAGCTAAATTATTTATGTAATCACTTTGCTTTGGTATTGCAAGCGTACCATTTGGCTGAGCAGTGCCAAACCGGGGACTGAGTGAGGTTGGAGATTCATAATTGGATACAGGGCTTTTCGTAATTTGATAAAAAGCTTCCTTGAACACGAGAACTGTGACTGCTGCTCAGTAGCTGATGTTGGAAATGATCCAGTTTATGTGTGTGTGTATTGTGTGTGTTTAACTCTTGTAGAAGACTTATGTTACTCAGTGACTTCACAAAACCCCTCATATTTACCATTAGAAACTACACAAAAGCCTTTGGATGAATCTACCAAGAAAATGGTATAGTCAGACCATTCATATTCTAACCTCTTCTGTGAAACTGAATTATCAGGTAAGACTGACTTCTGCCTCAGTTTCCTTATCTGGATAATCTGATACTGCTTATCTGGTGGAATTAAAATAATGTTTTAAAAAACATAACGAACGTACTAATAGAAACAAAGCAGAAAAAGCAGTATGCATGTTATCCTAGCAAGAACTCTAGAAATACATAATTTACTATGGTTTTTTCCCCATACTTTTACAGTATATGGATATATGAATTATACTTGCATGGAAAATAATTGCTTTTATTTTTGGTACCAGGGATCAAACTCAGGTCCTTGTGCTTGCAAGGCAAGGGGCAGAACCACTGAGCTAAATCCCCAGCCCCTGCTTTTATTTTTAGGGATTTCTACCTAATATTAAATACCATGTGAATACCTACAAAAATAAAGATGACCATCATGACTTGATTAGAGTATCACTAAAATAATACTTAGCAAGGAGGTTTGAAATTATCTTTTTTACTCTCATTTTTCTATGAACTCCTTATGACAGAGTTTACATCACTTATCTTTTGCTCTTCAGTGCCTAATAGTAAGCTCTTGATAAATTCTCTTAAATAAGTGGCAATAGAGAAAGATGTACCCAACATTCTAGATTTCAAATTGTATTTCATTGTTCTTTATATCAGCCACAAGGGGGCATTCCAAACCTGCATTCCAATTCAGACCATCCAGGTTTTTAAGATGAAAGTGTTACTGAATTAAAATTTAATGTGAGAACCTCAGAATGTGCTCCTGGTATAAAGTAAGATGAAGCTACAGTGAATTGCGTGGCTGGGATCATTTTCTGAAGCCAACTCAGTCATTGAGGCAGGAAGTTGTTTCAAAGAGCATACAAAAGTATAGCAATACAGTAGTTCTATTTCACTTTATTGAGAAAGAAGAGATTGTTAAAAGAAAAAAATTAATTTTCAGTGTTTTAAAAGGAAGTTATATCCATACTTTTCTGTTTCATACTAAGTCACTTTGTAAAAGTCTAGAGCATTGTATAGCACCAAAACCCTGAGGACATTCAATGTATATTGGCTTACATTGACAGTAGTAAAGAAAAATCAAAGAATGAGCGCATGCAGAATCTGCACTAAGGTGCAAGGTTGCTCATAAAGTAACTGTGTACAATAGCATTTGTCACAGCCATAATTGCTTCAGTTTTGTACTCAGAACAGCAGAATTAAGTGATAATAAATGGTGATCAGTTGCCATATACCTTTCCCCAATTTTTTTGTTGAGGGATCCTTTTTAGCCACCTACTTATATCAAAGTTAGGCTTTGATGAGTAAGAGCTACAAAATAGAATAATTGAAAAAGAAATGTCCATTAAACCATATCCTGTCTGATGTACAGGAGACTCAAGTAACAATATACACTGTGTGATTTGAGACACATTCAGTTGGGCGGAAATGATGAGTGTTGCAGTGCTATGTTTCTCTTCTCACTTCTACTGTTAACGTCTTAATGACTTCATTAGTCACTAAAGGATCCACCTGACAGTTACCTATCAACACTATAATCTGTTTGCTAGGGACACTTTCAGGATAATAAAGTGTGAGAATCTTCTTGTGGGAAGTATGCCATAAAGTCAAACTTAACACTAGTAGTCGTTACATAGTTTTGTGTATGGGGGTCTATCTTCTATATCTTACCCCATACATAAAAGTTGGGCTTACAGATGTATTTAGTGAAAAAGACTGGACATATTCACTGATGAGCTGCACTTCCCTTGTTCCTGATCCAATGCTCCCACATTAGAGACTGTTAGTGAACTACCTACCCCTTTTATCAATATCGTTACTGCCCTCATGTTCTCACTTTCCTCTTACCAAATCCTAAGATTTGATGGAATCATTAGCACTCCTTCACAGTTACCTTAATGTCTGTCTCTTTTTTTTCCCAGTCATACACAGTGCTGCTTAAGCATAACTACCATACCCAGAAAGCTTATTTCCTATAGATATCTGATCATCTGAACTTGAAGAAAATGCTACAATCTTTCTGATAAGTCATATTTTAAAATCACAGCTATGACATTCTGAAAAAAATCTGTTTTGGGTTTTGACGTGGCAACAATGGGCATTGGCATTTGACAAAAAAATGTCAGTGTTATTAAAGAATGAAACACTTAAAAAAAAAATGAAAGCAGAAAGTAAGGGCAGGAAATGCTCCAGATTAAAAGAAAACTAAGAGTAGAATTTAAAGTAATGTGTCTTTCTTGATAAATGAATAAATTGTAACTATCAATGGCATTGTTAGGACATTTGGAAAATTATGAACATGGGCTATAATTAATTTCCTGAATTTACAACTATGTTCATGAAGAGTGACCATGTTCCGTGCTGAAGTATGAGGAAGGAAATGCTACCTTATAACTAACTCTCACATGGTTTAACAACAACAATAAGAAGTATACTTACTAAATGAGAGAGGAAAGGGTAAAAAGAAATGGGAATCTAATGGAAGGGTATATATTTACTGCAAATAACTTTCGTTACATGCAATATAAATTTCTAGAACTTGTTTAATTTACATGGCTGAAACTTTGTATTCTTTGAGCATCATCTTCCCGTTTCTTCCTCATCCCAGTTCTAGCAATTGTCATTCTGCTCCCTACTTCTGTGAGTTTGTTTTCAATTCCGCATGTAAGCAAAATCATACAATATCTGTCTTCCTGGGTTTGGCTTATTTACTTAGCATAATTTCCTTCACATTCATTGATGTTGTTGGAAATGACAAGATTTATCTCTCATTTAAAACGTTGAATGATATCCAATTTGTGTGTGTGTGTGTGTGTATCATTTTTTCTTTTTTTTGGTACCAGGAATCGAACTCAGGACCTTACACTTGCAAGGCAGGCGCGGTGCCACTGCGCTAAATCCCATTTTCTTGATCCATTCATCCACCTTTGAACACTTAGATTAATTCCATGTCAAGGATGTTGTGAATAATGCTACAATGAGTGTGGAAGTGGAAATACATCTTCAAGATCCTGATTTCAATTCCATTAGATACATACCCAGCAGTCAAATTGCTGGGTACTGTATAGATCTATTTTTAATTTTTTCAAGAAAGTACATAGTGTTGTTTATAATAACTGCCAATTTACATTGCCAACAAAAGTGTGCAAAGGTTCTCTTCTCCATATCCTCAGAAACACATTATCTGTATTTTGATAATAGCCATTTTGATAGTTGTGAGGTGATATATTATTGTGATTTTGATTTGCATTTTCCTGAAGTTTAGTGATGTTGAGTACCTGGTTGTTTATCTTTTGGTTCTTTGTATGCCTTCGTTGGAGAAATGTTTAGTCAGATTCTTTGCCAAGTTTTAAATTGGTTTGATTTGGGGGTTTGTGTGTTTGCTAATGAGTTGTAGGAATTTCTCATATATTTTGGATGTGAACCCCTTATAAGATGTACATGTACACAACTGGCAAATATTTTCTCCCTCTCCATAGGTGTCTTTTCATTTTGTTAATTGCTTTCTCTTGCTGTGCAGAAGGTTTTTGGTTTGAGGTAGTCCTATTTGTTTATTTTTGTTTTTGTTACCAACACTTTTAGTGTCTTAACTACCCCCCCCCCAAAAAAACAATGTTAAAGTACTTTCTAATATTTTCTCAAAAGCATTTTATAATTTCAGGTCTTAACATTAAATTTTACTCTAATTTGAATTAATTTTTGTGTATAGTATAAGATAAAGGTCCAACTTCATAGTTTTGCATGTGGAAATTCAGTTTTCCAGGCACCAATTACTGAAGAGACTATCTTTTCTCCATTGTGTATTCTTGCTACCTTTGTCAAAAATAATTGGCTATGCACGTGTGGATTTATTTCTTGGCTCTTTCTTCTGTTCCTTTGGTCCATGTGTCTATTTTTATGTCATTATTGTGCTGTTTTGATTACTATAGCTTTGTAATATAATTTGAAAGAAAGAAGTATGATGCCACCAGCTTTGTTCCTTTCTTTCAAGATTTATTCAGGCTTTTTTTATGGCTCCATATGAACTTTAGTATTAGTTTTTCTATTTTTGTGGAAAATATCATTAGAATCTTGATAAGGATTGCATTGAACTTGTAGATTGCTTTAAAATGTCTGAATATTTAGTCCAAGCCATGAACATAATTTGAAAAGAAGTAGTGCTTGCAACTTTGAACACTTTCGTTTGCCCAAGACTCTACTACACTTTCCTCATATCTGCATTTTCCAACTTGCCAAAATGTCTACTTCATAATCCTCTCCAGCACCAATAACTGTCTGATGCTTCATCAAGGAAACAGAAGCAATTGTTTAAGAGCCCAGTAGCATCCCATTCCATTTTATTGGCCATTCTGAATGGAGCCCCATATGCCAACCTTGCTTCCACTGGTACTCTGGATCCCAGCACCTCTGTGTTTCCCAGTGACTTTCCTCCTGCAGTCATCCCTCACCTCTGCCATCAAAAGTGTCTCCTTTTATTGCATTAGTCACTTGACCTCGTTTCTGCCATCTTTTATACAAGGTGTGACCAGAATGTACAGTGAATGTTTAAATTTTTAAAAATTTATTACAGTAAAAGATATTGTTATTAATCTTCCTCAAAATACTCCCCCTCACTTTGAACACACTTAGCCCATCGTTCTTGGTACTTTCTGAAACAGTGCTGGGAGTTCTCTTTTGTATCTTTAGTTACATTGTCATAGCTTCTTTGATGTCCTGAATCAATTCAAAACTCTCATGGTCATTTTGACATTGAGGAAGAGCCAGAAGTCACATGGTGCCAGATCCAGTGAATAAAATGGATAAGCACACAATGTAAAGTTTTTAATTGACAGAAATTGCCATAAACATAAACTGTAAGCTGCTTTAGAAAGTGGCATAAGTGATAGAATAAGTGTGTTCAAGGAGAAAAGGGGATTAATGGTAATGTGTCGTTTACTGTAATAAATTTGTAAAACTTTTATTCAAACATTTGTCACGTTTGATCATACTGTGTAAAATCCATGTCTTGATCACAAAGCTCCCTCAAGGAACAACCTCTCTTTCTTTCTTCCTTCCTTCCTTTCTTTCTTTTTTTTCTTTTTGGTACCAGGGATCGAACTCCGGTCTTTGTGCTTGCGTAGCAGGCGGTGAAACCACTGAGCTAAATCCCCGGCCCTTTTTCTTTCTTTCTTTCTTCTTGTACCAGGGATTGAACACAGGACCTTGTGCTTGTAAGGCAGGCACAGTGCCACTGAGCCGAATCCCCGGCCCCAAGGAACAACCCCATTCTAAGTAAGATATTTTTTAGTTGGATTGTCTGTACTTAGGAACTGACTCGACTGTTTCACTTCCCACTCTACTCACTCAATTTGGGCTCAGACACACATTTCTCTTGATTTCCATACACTAAAACTGACCTGCTTTCCCCTGACTGATAGCTGCTAATCTTGTTTGCTAAGCTCTTCTACTAGACCTCAAACTTGGAGTTTCCAAAATCCTAATTACATGACCTGACCTATTTTCATAACTATGTTCACCTTCTTTCTGTATCAGGGATTCTTAAACTTTCCTGCATCCCTTTGGAACTCAAATGAAAGCTGTAAACTCTTTCTCAGAATAATATATTTAAAGGCACAAAATAAAACTCACAGAATTACACAAGAAATTATATTAAAATATTTTTTATCAAAATATTTCAAAATAAATGCATGATATTAATGTTCATGAACAAAAATAAGATGATACAGTTTAAATATAGATGTTTAAAATTTATTAATTTTAAATAATCTTAAATTTTAAATCTTATTTAAAATATCAGCATAAAGGCTTATTCAAATTATTTCTCAACATGGAAAAGAACATTAAACGCCTAGATAATATTTTGGCAGGATAACATGCATGTTGTACTGGACACTTTATCAATTTGAATTTTTTGTTTTAATGGCTATAATATTGAAATTCTTGATTTGTTACATTCAATCGATCTTCTGTTGGAATATCTCTGTTTGGGCTTCTATAACAAAATGCCATTAATTGAGAGGCTTACGACAGAAATGTATTTCTCACCATTCTGGAGGCTTGGAAATATAAGATCAGGGTACTGGGAGCTTTGGTGTCAGGTAAAGGATGTTTTCTGCTTCACAAAAACATCTTGATGTCCCATCATGTGGCAAAATGGAAGAATGAACTTGTTTGGGCCTACTTTATTTTAATTTTTTCAGGGTAAAATCCATTTTATTTATACTTATCTATTTGTTTATTGGTCCATATTGGCAGTACATAGTGCTTACCTTCCTTGTATGGAGTGGGCACATGTACATGACACATCTGAATTCCTTTTTCATCTCCTTCCCTCCATTCCACCCGTGTCCTTCCACCTCTTGATCCCCTTTCCATTTGAGAAAGATCAATCTCCCTACTTCCTGTGATCTATCTTTCTGTTTGTTCTTTATTTATGCTTTGGGCTTCACATGCGTAAGAAACCGTGCATACATAAGCTTGTGTGTCTTACATATTTCATTTAACATTGTGGTCTCAAGGAATGTCTATTTTCATACAAATGACTCAAGTTTATTTTTCTTTATGGCAGAGTAGTACTCATTGTGTGTAAATACCACATTTTCTTTATCTATCTGTCCATGGATATGTAGGCTGCTTCGAAGATTTAGCTATTATGAATTGCTGTGCTATAAACATAGGTAGGCATGTGTCACTGTGGTATGATGTCTTTAACTCTTTGAGGAAGATACCTAGAAGGGAAATAGCTAGGTCAAATGCAGTTCCTAGTTTTAGTTTTTTGAGAAATAGCCCTAGTTACTTTCATAGTGGTTGTACTAGTTTACATTCCCACCAACAGTGCAGCAGTGTTCCTTTTTCCCCTGCAGCCTCACCAGCATTTGTTATCATTTGACATCTTGATCTTGATCACCATTCTTTCTGGATTGAGATGGCCTATTTTATAAAGAAAATAATCCCACTCATGAACATTTATGTTTTAATCACCTATTCAAAGGCTACATTTCCCACAACTATCACTTTGGAAGCTAGCCTTTCAACAAATGAAGTTTAGGGAAACAGAAACATTCCAACTATAGCATGCAGTTAAAGCTTCCTCAGCTTATTTTACAAAACCATGACAATCTTGTCTCAAAAGACTCCTAACTCTGAAAGGCTTTTAGAGTTTAACTCCAACTATAATTTTTTCTCCTATGATCAAGATCACAGGGGCTATGGTTTGGATACTATTAAATGTCTCCCAAAGCCTCCTGTGTCGAAAGCTTGGTCTCCAGCTGGCACTGCTCTTGGGAGAAGGTGCTATTGAGGGAGGTGGGCCCTAATTGGAGGAAATAGGTCATGAGGGGTATACTCTTGAAGGGTATATTGCCCTGTTCCTTTTCTTTTGTCTGTCTCGTTCCTTGGTCACCACGAAGTGAGCTCTACCATGATGTTCTGCCTTACCACAGGCTATAAGCAACAGAGCCAAGTGACCATGAACTAGACCCTCTGAAATAAAAATAAATATCTCCTACTTTTGTGTTTCTCAGGTATTCTGTCATGGCGGCAAAAAGCCGACTAACATAATAGGCTAGGATAATGCCTTTAACACAGTATATGTGAGACTAAAAAGGATTCTGGATATAGGGGTCAACTTTAATACCGTCAGGGTAGAGGTAACTTCTGAAAGGACCCTAAATAGTTTCCAGGTGTTCACAGATTTCTCTTTTCAAAGAAATTTATAATAGTCATCTAAGAGTGAAACATTTCAAAGATTGACAAGGAGTCAATCTATTTTGCTCTTCCAAGTCAAGTTCCTATCAAAGAAAACAAAATTTTTTTATATGTAGAATCTATACTGAACTTGAATGTTTTAACCCATCCATATGGCTGAAAATAATTGCCAGACGAGCTAGACCATGCATAAATGACCTTTTTCTCCCCAAAGTATTCTGAATGAAGAATTTCCTTCCTTTCAGAAAAGTTAAAGTATTTGTCCTCAATTAAAACAAGCATTTAAATCTTTTGCCCCTCCAGAAATAATGCCACCTTATATGGTCAATTAATTTCTGACAAAGCTATAAAGAACACAAAATGAGAAAGGCCAGTCTCTTCAATAAATATGCTAGGAAAATGATTATCCACATGGCAGAATGTAATTATGCCTTCATCTCATACCATATATAAAATCCACTCATGATGGAGTAAAGATTTAAACATAAAATTTGAAACTATAAAACTGCTAGAAGAAAACAGGACCAAAAGCATAGGCAACATAAACAAAAGCAGTCAAAATAGAATTATATCCAATTAAAAGCTCCTGCACATCCAGGGAAACAATCAGCAAAGTAAGAGTCAGACAACTGAATGGGAGAAATATTTGCAAACCCAACATCTGGTAAGGTATTAATATCTATAAAACATAAGAAGCTTAGCTAAAAAGCAGGAAAACAAATAACTCAGTTCAAAACTGCATAAAGGCTCTGAAAAGATATTTCTCCAAAGAAGAGATACAAATGGTCAACAGGTATATGAAAAAATGTCTGACATCCCCAGTTATCAGAGAAATGCAAATTAAAAGTAATATACCACCTTACACCAACTGTAATGGCTCTTATTAAATACAAAATGTTCCAAGTGCTGGCAAGTGAAGAAAAGATAACAGTGGTACACTGTTGGTGGGAATGTAAATTGGTATAGCCATTATGGAAAATAGCCCGAAGCTCTTAAAATAGAGCTATAGTATGATTAAGCATTCGCACTACTGGATATATATCCAAGGAATTGAGATCAGGATCTCAAACATATATCTGTACTTCCATGTTCACTGTAGTATTCATAATAACCAAGAAATGAAACTATCAATAAATAATGGAGAGAAAATGTTGTATATATACACAATTCAGCCTTAAAAAGGAGGGTAATCTCATCATTTGGAATGATATAAATATGCAAAACGTGTTAAATAAAATAAACTAGTTGCAAAAGACAAATACCACACAATCTCATTTACATGTGATGTAACTTATTTTTTCCTTTGCCAGCATTGGATTTATTTTTAAGTCTTTAACTGTCAGGAGCAATGCTACATAATTTTAGGGTAAAATCATTTGATTAGGCCTAGTTCTCCTGGCTACAGGCCAGCTACAGCATTTTGAGACATAATTTCATTTTGGCCCCCGGTCACAACTGAGACCTCAGCGATCCGGTGATGCTGTGATGCTCCAGGACCAGATTACACCAGCTGAAGACATCCTGGGAGGAACAAAATCTTCATCTACTCAGTTCCTCATTGTTCTTGGATTGTTACCCTTTGTTTATCCCCATGTACTGAACTCTCTGCAAGTCATTTGTTACATCTGTTTCTCCTGATGTATTAAATAAAAGGTGTGGTAAGCTGAGGACTTTCATCTTTGCTTCCCAGAGCAGCACTGATCAGACCCAAAGCTCAGCTTCTTCTCAGTCTCTTTTTTTCTACCTTTCCTGTATAGTAAGTTAATTTGCCTTGTGCTGCCATGGCTCACAGGATACTAGGACTTACTGCAGAGGTTCTAGTAACGTCCCCTTTCCCTGTTCTCTACATTTAACGAGTTAATTAATGATTTAATGATCATAAACACAGATTAACAGCCAGACTAATAGACCAAAAAAAGTATAAACATGTATAACAATTATAAATTAAGGTACACTTTTACATATATTGGCTATGCTGGATAGCAATACTCTCTCCTCTCCCTATTACCTGTCACGTGTGGAGTAACTTATAACAAAGAGTAGAATAGTGGTTTCCAGGGCTGGGCTTTAGGTAGATGTTGGCCCATGGAGAAAAAATTTCAGGCAGGCAGGAGAAAAACCTCAAGAGTTCTATTGTGCATAGTGACTGCAGTTAGTGACAATATTTTGCATGCTTGAAAATTGCTAAAGGAGTAGATTGTGAGTGTGTGTGTGTCACTGGGGATTAAACCCAGCCTGGGTCTTCACACTGGACTACTTCCCTTGTCTTTTTTTCAATTTTTGTTTTGAGACAGCGTCTTGTTAAGTCACCTAGGTTGGACTTAAATATGCAACCCACCTGCTTTAACCTCCCATAGTGCTGGGATTATAGATATGTACTACCACACCTCCCTGAATGGATTTAAGTATTCTCATTATATATAAAAAAACAGATAGGAAATAAATAAGAAAATTTTCCAGCCTTGGAAAATCAGTGAACCTCTCTCTATTTGGTGAATTGTACTTAATATCATGATTCTATTCCATAATGTTTTAAACTGTAATGATTCAAAAGCTATTTTAGATAATTTTGTTGACTTTTATGGTTGTTGACAAAGCTTCCTTTGGGATGGTGAGGACAGTCTTTAGTTCTAGTAACTGGGCAAAATTCATAAAGTGATGATGACATTAGGGTCTCACTTTGTTTTGAAGGCAGCAAACACCAGACTTGTTACCAAGCATTGTTAGAGCCAGTTACATAGGCAGTGTAATGCTTTCATTTTTCCATTTAAAGTTTTCTTTGGGGGAATAAAACAGAACAATAAGAGAACTTTCCACTATGGCCCAAAGGTCAATAGTGTTAGTAGTTTCCAGAAGTGTCCAACAAAATCAGACTTTCTCCAGGTACATACAGAAGGGAAATGGGAGGGCTTTCAACTCCTCAGTGACCTTTTCGGAAGCATTAAGTGTACAGTGTTTCAATAACAAACACTGGACAAGAGCGCCTCTTCCAGATTTTTCCTTTATTCCCATCCCCAAATCAGTTTGAACACTTCTACTGCACATGGCTGAACTAAAGTCTGTCTGATTTTACAGGAACTTAAAGAAAATAATGTTTTAAATTGTTCAACTGAAGTTTTGCAAGTATACTAGCATTTTCATCCGCAGATTTTCTTGCATGAAAAATTCTACTATTTTCAAGATTTTTGATGAGGAGTGTGTGAGCCAGGCATGCTGTAATCCCAGAACTCTGGGAGGCTGAGGGAGGACAGTTGCAAATTCCAGCCCTGCTGAGGCGAATTAGTGACTTTGTGAGACCCTGTCTCAAAATAAAAAATAAAAAGGACTGGGGATGTTGCTCATGAGAAGACCCTGGGTTCAATTACAATAATTTTTTTGTTCAAAAAACAAAAAAAAAATTAAAGAAATAACAATACCGTGAGCCATCACATTAAGCAAGTGAAACTATAATCCAGTCTTCATCATCATCCTTTTCTTCAGCATTTCAACATAAATTGGATCCATCAAAGACATAAAATAAATAATGACAAAATAAAATACTTGATTCAAGTCACACTTTGGAACTTCAGATTAAAAGCCTTAAGTCTTTTATGAAGCTTATAATTCTCACAGAAACACGGATGTAACTTATCTGTCAATTAGGTAAATGGTAAATATTCAAGTAATTTATAAGACAAAAATCAAGACAGATCTCTTTCAATTTATTCACACTTTTTATCCTTTCTATTTCCTTAACCCTCAGACAACAAGATTTCTACTGGAGCCAAGCACCTGTGCCCTTGTAGAAATATGACTATTCTTGAGCATAGAATTTCTTAGAATTCTGTGTCTATGACTTAACTACAAAGAATGGTTCTCATTTGTGATATCCTTCACAATTTTTTCACAGTTACTTTTAAAATTCACACTATATTCATAAAATAGTAATCACAGATATCCTCTTTACAATCTCCTAAGTACAAAAAATGGTTGAAGGAGGGTTGGTATTAGCTCAGTGGCACTGTGGCTGCCTTGAAAGCACAAGTTCAATCCCCAGTACTGCCAAAAAAAAAAAGTTTGAAGGAGATAAATAAATAAGTGAAAGAAATGTTGCTGCTCACAGAACTGACCCAACTCTAAAAGACTTTTATTACTGCATAATTAACTGTGTGTTGAACAACTTTAACACTCTTTAACAATTTTCTCAATAATGGAATGGATGTCTTTGATATTGCCAAGACTTGCCAATGAAAATTAACTGACACAACGTCTTTCCAGGTATTGAGCAAAATCTATGCATTTTATTGATTGTGTTGTTGCTGTTCTTTGTTTTGTGGTGTTTGGTTTCTTTTTGTCAAGCACAAGACAAGAATGTAGGCTCCATGAGGACAGGGATCTTTTTTTTAAATTGCTACTAGATTCTTTTAACCTAAGAAATTTAATATTTGTTGAGAGTAAACTATTTTGCATATTAATTTTTTTCACTCACAGTTTTCACTCACAATGATGTCCAATTTCTTTCTTATTTATATTTATTTATTTATTTATTTATTTTGGTACAGGGGGTCGAACTGGACCTTGTGCTTGCAAGGCAGGCATAGCACCACTGAGCTAAATAACCAGCCCAATTATGTCCAGTTTCAAAATCAGGTCCAGGCACACAGAAAGAAAGTATTTTTTCTTGCTTTTTTTTTTTTTTTTTACCAATACATATTTGCCATGCGTAATGAATACATTACCCCTGGGGAGTTGATACCTGTATATAACATACCTTCATTATTTATTTATTTATTTATTTTATTTTTGGATCTCCTTCCCCTCTCTTCCCTTTTCCTCTATCACTTTGTTCCCTTCCCATTTGCAAAAGATCCATCTCCCCATTTCCTGTTGCTTACCTTCTCTTTTGCTCTTTCATGGATTCATACTTTTGGTCCCTCTAAGTCAAATGAAACATGCCCACTGAATCCCTGAGCCCCTGTGGTTCTACCAGAGCTCCTCTTAAATCCCTCTCGTTTTCCCATTGCATTCAAATTAAAGGATCAAGTTAAGATCAGTCATTTTTTTTTAACCACACAGGCAGACAGGGCAAGGTATGTAACTTGTGAGGGATAATGCAAAATGAACATGGAAAGTCACCGAAATCTGCTCAAAAAGTATTAAGGATTTCAAGACAAAAATAGCAGAATCTTAACCCAAGCACGGAGCCCTAGGAGTCTACACTAGTCAGATATCCAGGTGTCCAGGATGCTGGCCCTGTAGGCAGGGGGTATTTTTAGCTAGATTTTTGAAATTTTACAAGAGAAATATGAAGTATAATGATTCAGATTTGCCTTACATGTTTCCTCATGTCCATGTCCTATTATGAGTCTGTATAGATTTAAAGATCCTAAAGATGAATGCAATTTAAATAATAAGCCATGTAATCTACATAGCCACTTTTTTTGGTCCCAACTTCACTTTTTGGTTATATAAATTTCTATCTGTTTATAATTACTTATTGCCACGTTATCTCATCAAAATATTTTAGTAATTCAAGACTAAAAACCTCACTCTTTAAAGGAAAAAACTCAATTAAAGATGTACATTTCTTCTACAAAAATTTTTAAAAAATTTATATGTGTAAATTGTGCTACTTGGCTCTTTAAAACACATAAGCATTGTAAGATAAGAAAGCAGGTTTATTTGCTGTAGATCAACTTTTCTGAAGCCAGTTAGCTGAATGATCAATTTGCTGAGTGACCAAGTTGCAAAATTTGCCAATTTGAATGACTGTAATTTAACTGAAACATTTGCCAGATTTTAATAGGATTTTTTATTTTGGCTCATGATAACTATATATGTGGTACAGGGATATATAACGTTGATTTTTTACTTTGGTTACTGATAGTGATATATCATATACTTCAAATACATGCACACATAATATTTAATATGATGTTATATTATTAATTGTATCAATAATAAAATAAATATGCATATATATGCATACATATTTGTTTAAGTGAAAGGAAGTATGCTTATCTCAGGGGGAAAACAGAACATGGATGGACCAGGTGAGCAATCTCAGTTAAGTAGAAAAATAGAGGCAGGTCTGCACATGCCCTACCGAGGTCCTGAGTCACGCAGAAGATGCTGAATCACCCTGCTGCAGAAAGGCAGGTGTGCCCACGCCCTACCGAGGTCCCAAGTCACACGAAAGACACTGAATCACCCCGCTGCAGACAGGCAGGTCTGCGCACGCCCTACTGAGGTCCCCAGTCCCGCAGAAGACACTGAATCACCCTGCTGCAGACAGGCAGCCACCTGGTTCCACACTACAAAGATGTAGAGGACACCAGACCACCAGACTATGGTACTGAGTCCCACTGCTCCTGGTCCAGAGGAAGGGGCTTCCCGGTCACCATCCCGCCGCTGCTCCCAGCCCAGAGGAAAGGGCTTTTGGGCCACCTCCTGTCCTGCTGCTCCCAGCCCAGAGGTAGGGGCTTCTGAGCCACCATCCCAATGCTCCTGGTCCAGAGGAAGGGGCTTTCTGGCCACCATCCCTCCTGCTGCTCCCAGCGCACAAGAAAGGGCTTTTGGGCCACCATCACGACCACTGCTCCCGGCCCCTGTCACACCTCTCCCAGCTCAGAGGAGGTAATCCGTGCAGGCGCTAACAGCGCCCCCCCCCCCAGTCGAAATGAGAAAACACGTGAATAAGTCTCAAAACCAGACTTCCAGATCACCTACAGCAACC
>NW_004624763.1:8464891-8477026 GCF_000247695.1 Heterocephalus glaber
GAGGAACAGGTGATAAAATTTTTTCCCACATTGTAGGTTGTCTCTTAGCTCTGTTGGTGGTTTCTCTTGCAGTGCAGAAGTTTTTTTTTTTTTTGGTACTGAGGATCGAACTTGGGACCTTCCACTAGTGAGGCAGGTAGCAGAACCACTGAGCTAAATCTCTGGCCCGCAGAAGCTTTTTAATAAGAAGAGATCCCAGTTGTTGATTATTTGTGCTAATTCCCATGCTACTGAGGTTTTGTTCATAAAGTCTTTTCCTGTGCCAACGTCTTCAAGAGTTCTAACTAACTTATCTTCCAATAAGTTTAGTGTTTCTGTTTTAATATTTAGATCTTTAATCTACTTAGATTTTAGTTTAGTGTGTGGTGAGAGATATGGGTCTAGTTTTAATCTTTGGCAGGTTGAAATCCAGTTTTTCCGGCACATTTATTAAATAGGCTATCTTTCCTTCAGTAAGGATGGTTGGCTCCTTTGTCAAAGATGAGGTGGCTGAGTATGTCTGAGTTGTTTGTGCATCTTCCAATCTATTCCACTGATCCTTGGGTCTGCTTCTTTTTCAGTACCACACTGTTTTTATCACAGTGGCTTTGTAGTATAGTTTCAAGTTGGGGATTGTGATACCCTGTCATGTTGTTAAACTTTTTATAAAAGGTAAAATGTTATAGAAAACATTGACTTGGAAGTTAGGTTCTCAGAAATTTCACCCACTAGAAAATCTTCTGCTAACATTTTCATGTATCAAGATGATTTTTGGCTATTTCCAAACATGATGTTGACCTTAAAGGCAAAAATTTTCTACCAGATTGAATTATTTTGTTCAAAAGTACTGTGCTTGGGATTAGGGGAGTACCTCAGTGGTAGAACTTGACCCTAGCATGCTTGAGACACAGCATTCCTATTACCTGCACTGCAAAAAAATAAAACAAAAACACTCTGCTTATGATTTTACAATTATGATGTCAAAATAAAAGTTTTGAGTAGTGGAATGATACAAATAATGTATCTCCTTCTGAAATGACAAATTTGATTGGCTATTATTTTGGTTAAGTTCTGGAGTACTTATAACTATATTGGTCTCATTACTTTCTATTCATACCTTCTGTTTCTCAGTTGTCTTTCTTGGTATTTATCATGTTTCTATTTTTAAAAAATCAATAATATGAGAGGAGGAACATTTTACTTTTGGGTCTTTTTTCTAGCTATTTCCCTATAACAATATCTGGCACAAACATTTTTGTTGAAGTGAAGTATTGAATGGTATAGATTTTCAACATTATGTAAAGTAGATAAGACTTTGGTACAGTCGGACAAGCTTTCAATTCCATCTTTACCATTGCACATTATTATGACCCAAGCAAGTTATTTAGCCTTGACTTTCTCACCAATAAAACGGGATATTAATTCCTACCTCTTGGGACTATTTGAAAAGATAATGTATTTATGGTACCCATTATATTATATAGGATGTATAAATTACAGCTTTCCTATTTTTATTATTCTTGGCATTTATGTTATAGGCTTAGTTTCCATCTTTGGGAGTTACCATCCATGGATCATGGTGTATCTTTCCTTCCCATTGTTTTGAATGTTGTAATTTTTTTTTCTTGTTTCCAGGGATCAAACTCAGGACCTTGTGCCTGCAAGGCAGGTGGTGGAACCACTGAGCTAAATCCCCAGCCCTGAATGTTGTAATTTTTAAGTTCTTTCCCACACTCCCACCCCAGGTTGTTTTTTTTTTTTTTGACTAGAGAAACCAAAATAGCTGGCATTGTACCTGACAACTGAGGCTTGAACAACACTGACGTGTTCCATTAGGGCAGCTAAGGCGTTACTTTTGGAACGCTCCTATCAGGAGACCCAGGCTTGACCGCTTGGCAGTTCCTGTCTCTAATTTTTCTTCAGAAGAAAAAAATATATCAAAACATCAGGAATTTCCATCTGAAATTGCCTCAGCCTTTTCCATTTCCAGGTTACACCCAACCCTTCCATGTAATCTATGTGTTTTGCATGGTTTCCAGAGGTACCTTTCTTATTTATTTATTTGTACACTGGCTTGCTAAATTACTAAATTGCTTAGCCAGGGCTCAAACTTGTGACCCTCCTGCCTCAGCCTCCATCGGTGTCTTCTTTGTAATCCATTATTTGTTTAGAATTATACTTTTACACTAAAATCCTCTTAAAAATTTATTTATTTTATTTCTTGGAATTTATTCTTGAATAAAATAATTAAAATTAAATTTATTTAATTAAATTAATTGAACAAATTCTTGAATTTATTTTTTGGAATTAGGTAAAAATTGAAAATATTTCTGTATTTTTGTTCTTTTTTTTAAGAAAAATATGTACTTATGATATTTGCCAAACTTGTTGATTTGGTTCATATTTTCCAGTGGATTTTACTCATAGGACATTTTCATGTACATAGGTTTGACATCGTAACTACTCCTAAGCTAAGAACAAAATATCAGAATTATACAGTTATACTAGGAGTGCTGAAGAACAGACCCACATTACCCTATCATTGAATGGCATGGACTGAATAGAAAAACAAATAAATTTATATATCACATCCTGAAACACACCATGAATAAAACTTTCCATCCTTTACTGAGTTGCCAGCAGCCCTTCTGTATGTTCCAAACTCAATGTGAAGTCCAAAGATAAGCAAAAGTTGGCAAAAGAAGAGTGAGTTTACAGTTGGCTTGTTTTAGTGTTTCCTTGAGTTTTTCACAGTTCACTTTAGTAGTAACCATCTTTCTAGTTTCAAAACTGCAACTTCAATACAAATATCTTTCACATGTAAAATTTGTACTTACCTATGTATTTGTGTTAGTCTATGACAAATCTGTTGTTTACGGTTTAAACTTTGAGGAATAAAGTGGTATTTATTAAGATTCCTGCCCTCTGTTGAGACTCTGCTAACATATCTAACATAAAAAGGAAGAGCAGGATAAAAGTGTAGAAGAAAGGGACTGTAAGAACCGACACTGGGTTAACAAATAATAGCATTGATATCTACAATTGGGGGGGCGGGTAATTCAGGGAGGATTATTTACTGATTCTGTGTTATTTTTTAAAAGGAATATTTATGCTGAACATGAATCTCAAAAATTTTTGTGACTAACAAGAACAGGTATCTAATGAGATTTTTCCTATCTTATTGAGCCAGGCACAACACTAAGCACTTCACGGAAATTATCACTTAGTAGCCCTAACAATCCAGAAAGATAGATTGTGATCATTTTTCTGAGGAGGAGGCTAAGTTGAGAGTTTATGACTGGCTTGCTGCAGGTGATATTGGCAGGAAGTGCTGGAGCTCAGGTTCCAACCCATGATGAAAGGCTCCAGCCTCTTTCCATTAAAGGGCGTGGACAGGGGCTTCACCAGAGTTGGAGTATAGGGGCTTTGCTATTTGATGAGCATTTGGTACAGTGAAATCCTACCTTCAGTCCTACTCTAAACTCAGCTATATGTATTTACATTATCTGTATGTATGTATTACGTTACGGACCTTTGCAAAACATTGGAAATGTGCAGTAACTCAAAAAGGAGTTGTACCACAATTGTACTGCAGCTCCATTCTGCCCCTTTATCCACTAAAACCATTTAATATGGAAATACATTGTAGTAAAGAGTGTTCTGTTGAAATGTTTTTGGAAACTACTAACATTTTAAGGGTAAACATGAGTACTTTCAAATAGTTATCTTTTTCTGAAAGCATTGTAAATAAAACATTTCTGTTATAAGTATTTTTATAGTATTATAAATAGTATTATACATGGGAATTAAAGAGGTAAATCTACATCTCTGCATTTACCATTTCTTTTGTTTACTGATGTTGAGTTGTTTATACTGTAGGATTATATGATCTGTAGGTAGTAATTACATTCTAAAAGTTAAATGGGTTATAAATTTACATTAATAACATTGATGCAAATGTTTTATTGTCAAAGAAAATCTTCAGTTTCAAAATAGTGTTAGTCATCAATTTGTCCATACTGTTATTTTAGGGTTAAGCTTCTGTGATATTCATAGAAAAATATTTTTAAATGCATATATTTTTAAAGCTCAGGATTTAGGAAATTTAAATTTTAAAGTAATCCCTTATAACCTAAAAAAACTGTTGAGTAGTTTAACTTTACAATAATTGAACAGGTGTGTGTATTTCATGTTGCATAACAGAATAGTATCTCATGTATTTGAATAGAATATTTAATTGTAGGGTTTTATGAATAGACTATTATCCAGTTAACCTTATTTGTATGTTTTATTTCTTGGGTTTAATTCAAAATTGAATATTTTTTAAAGATATAAAATATTATGTGGCACAAAATCATTTATGTTTAATTACTTCTAAATATAGTTTTGAATTTTCACATATTTATGGTAAGAGTAAAATAATTGTCTTCTGTTTTCCATTATCTATTTGTCACATTCTATTAGGTCATACCTGTCAGTATGCTCACAAGCTGTTAGTCCCCCAAATAAAAGCAACATTATTAACCTTCCTTTCAATTAACCTTCCTTTCAATTAACCCTCCTCTCTAGCTAGCTACCCCCTCAATTCTCTGCTTCTCTGTACAGTGATATTCCTGGAAAATATTACCAATACTTATTCCCCTTATGTATGGTTCTTCCATCTTTTATTGAAGTCTGGCCAAACACTGATCCCATCATTTTCTCCATTGCTCACTGAGAAGCGTCTTCACTCTTGCTCCTGGTCTCTTCTCAGAACAGCAGCTAGTGAACCTTGGAGAGTATAAGTCAGATCCTGCTTTTCCTCTGTTTCAAAGCCTCCAGTGATTCCCCCCACAAAAAAATAATCTAAATTTCTCCACTTCTGGTCTCCTTTACCTCTCTGCCATATTTCCTCTCTATGGACTTGGATCCATAGACATGGTCCCAACACAGGGCCTCAGTTCTTCTGTTTCCTTTTTCTAAAATACTCTTGCCTCAGATACTTTCATGGCTCGCTCCCTTTCCATGACCACCTATACGATATACCTCTTGTGTCTCACTTCACATCTTGTTTTTCTTTTGGTACTGGGTATCGAACTCGGGACCTTGCACTTGGAAGCCAGGCAGTGGCACCACTGAGCTAAATCCCAGCCCTCACTTCACATCTTTATGGCGCCACCTCTGATTTTCGTCATCAATGCTACAGAGTGTCTCTGGACTCTTAACTCACTTTCCACGTCAGCCTTCTTGATGGGAAGAGCTGTGTGCAGTATACACAGGCAGTAACTTTGTAAGGAGGGAAAAGTGGTTCAAGGAAAGGCTGGCTGTACATGGGGTCCTAGGCAGGGGTAGACGACTAAAAGGAACAGAATCAGAAGAACCAAGAAAGTGTTGGGAAAAGGTAGGTAAAGGGACTCGTGGTCATGAGAACAAAACATGCAGATCTACGTATCTTTAGTTACCTCCCATAGGAAGCGTCCCCTACAGGGGAGTGGAATAAGCAGATTGATTAGATGACACATCCAGGTGCCTGTCTCCGTGGCCAGATCAATGCTGTGTGGTTGGCCCGTAGAAAGTGGTCACAGGGAGGAGGCTGGGAATGGGCCAATAGCATGGACTCACTTTCACTGAAGCTACACTACCACCTGACTTGACAGTAGCAGAGACCCACACTGAACTCTCAGGGGGTACCACTCCCACAAAGCCCAGCAGTTATTTAGTGACAAGTTGACTGCGTCCCTCCCCTTCTTTCATAGAGAGCAGAGATTCCTTGTTACTGAAACTGACTCCTACTCCGAAAATGGGCTTTGCCTTCTCTTTCCACAGTGCCTCTGCAAGCACCATGACCTGAGAAAGCTCGCAGAGCCTGATTTGTTGCCATGGGGCTCCACAGAGTATTGACTCAGAACAAGAAAATCACTTTATAGTGAAAAAAGTTGTGTTAATGGGCACATGACCGTGAAACCTGTGTCACTCTGAAACATCCGAACTAGCAGGATGATGGAAGAAGACTGCTCAAGCCATGGCTAAGATGCCAGCCTGGAACAACACCCCAGGAATAACCTGCTGTCCTCTGTCGTATAGCATGTGCCCTGAACCAGTGGCAGACATATTCTGTCGTTTCCCATTATAAAGGATGCCTGGAACTGGAAATAAAGGGTTGCTCCTCTTTACCATCACTCCTGGTGATCCCGACACAGAATTTGTGCTATCTGTCCTTTCATTTTTAAGTTATGCTAGATTTGCGGAATGAGTTTCCAGGTAGAAAATGCTTCCCCCAGGGATCATAATATGGATGGTAAACTGAGCTGAAATACTGCTATTACCTAATTAATGTGAACTCAGCAAGCATATTTAGTATCCTATGGTGGATATCAATTCTACTTATCATGCAAGAGTCATGTTTTTATTTGATGCAGGTAGGGAGGCAAATGCCTGGGATTCCAGGTACCTGTGGGGCTATCATTTGCCTTCCAGGTTCAGTGATAACTACAACTAGGCAGTTGTAGCAACCACAAGCCAACACAGGCAAAGCAATCACTGGTTCAGATCTGTCAGAGATAAGGGCCAGTGTGACCCCATTAGCCACAGTGCTGGCTAAGGGTAAGGGAAATCTACAATGGATGACAGAAAAGGGGCATGGTGAATATGAACTATAGACTCGGGGCCAGTTATAGCAGTGTGGCCTATAGCTTGCCACATTAACCCTCTTCAGCAGAGCTCTCAGTTGACCATCACCTTGAAGGCCTAGTGATGGATTGTGCTTAAAAAGTAGGGTATAAACAGATATGTGTGGTCCAAGTGGTGGACTATCAGGTGCCTTCTGTGCTCGGCCTCACTTCCTGTTCTTTTCCTGGTCACTAATTGCAATCTTTTTTTCTATATGTGAAATTCTATCCTCACATTGGTTCATTCTGCTGCTCAGACTTTCGATGGTGTTTTTAATCTCCTGGAGATCTGTTTGCATCTGTTTTATGGATTCCATTGGTTTCCTATGTTGAGATTCCATCATGTTCCTCAGATCCTCTATTTTTTTTTATCTGTGTCCTCTCTAGATTTATTAATCAGGTCTTGCACCATGAGCAAAATCTTTGCTGTTACCTGAGTAATTATTTCTGATTTCATTTTTCCCAGATCCTCTTTTGTTGCCAGTTCAGAGAGACCAGGTGGTTGAGTGTCAGATTGTTCCATCTCGTTTCCCTTTGGGGTTGCTGTAGGTGATCCAGAAGTCTGTTTTTGAGGCTTGTTTATGTGTCTTCTCATTTCCATGGCGGGGTGGGGTGGGGTGGTGGTGTGCTTCTGGCGCCCACGTGGCTCACCTTCTCTGCCCTAGAAGTGTGGGATGGCGGCGGGGAAGCTTCCTTCCTCACTTCCTCTTCTTGTCCCTAATTCTAGCCACAGCTGTGGCACTTTGATTCAATCTATGCTTCTTGCTTCAAATTCTCACACATGTCTGTCAACAGTGCAAGGTCTTCTCTGATACAGTGACTTGAGGCATTGGAACCCAAAACTGCAGGAAAACTTATTTCCTGCTTTGCCATTCTTTGATTTGGAGAAACATTCTGTACTTTCCTTAGTAATTCCCAGCAAAATTGAGCCCCAGGCATTCTCAGTGGTCCCCATTCTCTATGTCTGTTGTCTGTCTGTCTGTCTCCCCACCCTCACTCTCTCTCTTCCTTTCTCCTTTCCTCCCACCCTCTCACCTTTTCTTCTTTCCTTCCTCTTTCTTCCATTTTTCCTCTCTCTCTCTGGCTCTCCCTCTCTTCTCTCGCATTCTCTCTCTCTCCTTTGTTTGTCTTTTTCTTGAAGTACTGGAGATTGAACCTAGGACCTTCACATTGAGCAACATTCCTGGCCTTTTTTATTTTAAGACAGGGTCTCACTAAGTCTCTGAGTTGCCCAGGTTGGGCTACAACTTGCAATCCTCCTGTCTCAGCCTCCCAGAGTGCTGAGATTACAGGCATGTGTACTACCACACCCAGTCCTACCTTTTCTTTCTTCAAATTTTATTTACCTTTATCCCCAAAAGATCATTGCCTAAATAAATTATGTTTGAAGATTCTGTTTTATGGGAACTTGAGGTATAAACCCCATCACTTATGAAGTAGTATTCCTCTCCTTCATTCTTTCTAGTTCTTCAGCCTTTTTAAAAAATAAGAGTTTTCCTTATCACATACACCACATACAGTACATATTCTAATATAATACTTTCATGAATGAATGGATTTAAAAAGCCAATTCTTATGCTTCCAAAGCAAATTACAATCATAGTGGTAAATATGAAATGTGCTAACTGCTTACTATTCATTGTTGTTTATTTATTGATGATTTAATAATGAGTTATAATTGTTAGATCTCTGAAAATAGAATTCTATTAATAATAATTAAGTTTTCTTGTTTTTGCAGGTTTTTCTCAGGCAAACCAGTTTAACTATGGAGTTGATAATGCTGAGCTGGGAAACAGTGTACAATTAGTTTCTTCTTTCCAGTCAATTGCTTGTGATGTAGAAAAAGATTCAAGTCATTCAACTCAAATTACATGCTATACGAGGTCTGTTTTAAAGTATGTTTAATAATATCATGCCAGAAAGCAGTTATACATATTGGTATTTTAATACTTCTATTAGTTTTACTGTTATAAGTAATATTCTTCTGGTTAGTAGTTATTTTAACTGCCCGATCTTTACATTATTTTAGACCTTTATTATAATCAATTGCAATACTCTTCATATATTGGTATGATAAAAGTATATTCTATATTTTTTCTCATGTTATTAGAATTATTATTATTATCGAGCTCTTTTAGGAGATAAATGACTACTATTAAATTATAATGATCTTCCTCAAATTACCAAAATTATGCTTTCCCGTCCAGTTTGATTTTTTAAAAAATCTTCACATTGCTATTAAGATTAAAGACGATCATTTTGCTTCATGACATTTCAAGTTCTTTGCTATCAGCCTAAATTGATGTATGTTATTAGCAACTTAGGAAAAATATTTTAAATAGTTTTCAGTTGCGACTTTCAATATCAACCTTAGAGACAGGCCCATATGCTCCAAAGCCTTTCATCTGCTTCAGGCTTGCTGGCTATTTGCCAGCAGCAAAAGCTTGCTGAATGGGGAGGCTTGATTAACTTGATTTTAAAAATGGCATGAAATAACTAAATATACCAAGGTGACATTAGGACTATTGTTTGCAGTTATTTCATTTGTTGTCCTTTTTAAATAAGCACCAATATGCAGAGTCAGAGGAGGCCCTTGCCTGTGCACAGGATGTTAGAATTCACAATACAGGGTGACTCGGGTGGACCTCTTCTTTCATAATAAAAAATGAAATTTAACTACATCTATTAGAATTTTAGGCAATTTTATTTAAAAAAACGGTATAGTCTGGGGTAGTATTTTCATTAATATACTAAATGAAAGCTATTGCATTCCTCATATGTTCTTCTTTTACCTTCCAGAGCAATGCCAGAAGATTCCTACGCTGTTCGAGTCAGTGTGGATGGGGTTCCTATTGGAGAAAACAACACCTGTAAAGGTCGTGTCAACAGCTGGGCTTGCAGCTTCAATGTATGTGGGTCCTCCCCTTAATTTGCCTATAATTGAGCTTGTTTTCCTTTTTACAGAGCTAGGTTTTTATTTTTTAATTGTACATACTCTTATCTCTTTCCATATTAAAACTATATTCATAGGTAGCTTGGAATATTTTCCCCAGTATTCCATAGCAATCAAATCTCCTTTATTTCTGCTTTCTTCCTCCCTCCTTTAAATTAATTTTATTAATGAATGAAATGTTTGTACTTCCAAATTATCTTCTTGCTATCTTCCTTCCTCAATTTCTGCTCTTACTTTGATTTCTCCTGTTTCCTATTTTCATAGGACTCACCACTTTATTTTTAGTAAAAACATAACTACTCTTCCTTTCTATATAATTTCTAATCTAATGAGCCTGCATGTAGCATAGAAGTCACTCAAAATTGCATTGCCCCTAAGTGGAAGTATTTGTAAAAATACATTTTTTTTTAGGCATTATCACAGATATTCTTAACAATGGTATTTAGGTCTTACCTCATCAATTATTGAAGACTATAATGTTCCAATCTAAGAAGAAACACTGAGGAAAACAGTAATGACTTCCATCCTCAAAGATTCTTTGATTCCCACGTACAAATATGATTCCAGTGCCTCTGCCTCCCCGTGCTCCTCAGCTGCTTAGGCAAGCTCTGTTTCCTCATAGTCCTGTCATCCCTACACGGTCCCTAAACAACTGAAACTCAGCACCACCCAGCTGGGCTTCTTGGATTCCTCCTGAAGCCTACACTTTGTCTGACTATTTCTTCCGCCTCAAGCTAGAAACTTGTCACTATCCTTCGTTTCTTGCGAGCCTTCGCCTTCAGCGCCACAGCTGTTCAGAAGCCACATTATCATACTTCTGCACTGAACTTCTCTCAAATTCACCCTCCTGGCTTCTAACCTATATGGCCTTTCTTTCGATAGCGTTCCTGGCATTCCTTGCTTGGGTTGGTTGTCGTAATATCCTCTTAATGTGTCTCTCTGTCCTTCGTAACTGCTGTGTTCAGTGTTACCCTTCAAAACTATGAAGACTACTGTCTTTCCCTGCCTTCACCCATTTTTCCTCCTTCACCCATTGTCTTGGGTTTTCTTCACTGTACCATCGTCAGGAACCATGTGACTTCTTAATTTCTCCCTAAGGATTCATACACTTCTCAGTTCTCTTTAGTGACCCATCTCTCATCACTCAGGACCATTAGCATTTCCCCGGGCAGAGAGAAAAGAGTTCCTCTACTGGGTTCTTCAGCTGTAAAGTTGCTAAATGCTGTGATCCAGAGTTTAGAGAAAGGCTCCGTCATTTACTAGCTGTGACGTGGGTGAATGAAACTGACAGCCTGTAAAATGGAGACCATTCATAGCATTGTAAGAATTAGATGATGTAAAATTAATAAAGTGATCAGAAAGAACCTGGCTTATAGTAAGTACTAATTTTAGTTTTTATCTACTTATTTTTCTACCTTTTTACTCCATGTCCTGCTATCTTAGTGCTTGAACAATTGAGCAGTGATTATTTTTTAATGTGTTGCCCTGGGCTGGGGGTTTTATTAATCTTTATGCTTCTAAGAATAAGCATAATATCTAGCACTTAGTAGGAGCACAGACTGTACTTTCTACATGATGTGCTATGTTCCTTCTCTAAGATAAAAACTAAAGAAAAATTTAATACCAAGCAATTAAATCTACTTACAGTAATTTTCTTAATAATTTCTAATTTATTGGGTTGTGCTCTGAAAACATAATCCATAAAATTAACAACTTCATTTAAGGAAGCCTTACTTGTACATAATTTAAAACCGAGCTAGGTCCCCCAGGATAATTATCAATAGCAGTTCTTTGACAACTCACCCTACCTCATTTTCATTCTCTAGAGTCACCCACTTCCAAAAGCTTTGGCTATGTATGTTGATATTTCCAAATAATAGTCTTATTACTTAGAAATTTCCTTGTTGCTCTTTATGAATCTTGAAAGTGTAGCTAATGAGAATTTAGTAGCTAGAATCCTACATCCGTACATCTGTAGCACCACATAACACTACTCTAAAGTAGTGACTTCAAGCAGCAGGAATTTTATGTTGCTCATCCAACCATGGGTCAGTTGCATGACTGTTCAATATGTACAATTGCTCTCTGTGTGCTGCATGGCAGTGGATCATCCTATAGCCACCTTTCACAAGTTTTCTGGGTGCTTTCTCCTTCTCTCTCCTGTTGCTGCTTACTTCCTGAATCCCGTGTCCTCCTGTTTCTTGATTATTTCTTTATATTGATGAAGTGTCCTTAGAAAGTAAAATCTTTCTATTACTAAATTAAACTGGAACCCTTCCAATAATAAAACATGCATGCTGTTTTCACATTTAGTAGAAAGTTTAGTTGGGTATAGAATGCTAGTTTGGAAACAACTTTCTCTTGAGATTTTGAAATCATGTCTCTATTTTCTCTTAGCCTGAATTATCTTAAACTATGATAAAGGATCAGCTTTTTGAAAGTTTCCCATTTTTTGTGCACCAATATCTTGGGTTTTTTTTTTTTTTTGGTACTGGGGATCGAACTTGGGTCTTTGCGCTTGCGCAGCAGGCGGCGAAACCACTGAGCTAAATCCCC
>NW_004624763.1:8478294-8490646 GCF_000247695.1 Heterocephalus glaber
ATCCTGTCTTCCATGACATACATCTTTAATTTATAAATTCTTTTTTTTTTTTTTTGTACCGGGGATTGAACTCGGGTCTTTGTGCTTGCACAGCGGGCAGCGAAACCACTGAGCTAAATCCCCGGCCCCTCTATAAATTCTGATAGGTACTCATTGATGTTTCATTGTATTTGTTAGAACTTTCAGACCAGTGCTAAACAATAGTGGTGAACATCAGATATAAGTGTCTGGGTGCTGGTTTTATTGGGGAAAACTTCAGTGTTTTGGAATTAAGTGTCTGGTTGGATATTCTTACATGGAATCTTTGTGTGGTTTTCATTGTTTGTTCCTTAGGCACACTAATTACAATCCAAGGAAGAATTTTCACCGATGTCTATGGAAGTAACACTGCACTAAGCTCAAATGGGAAAAATGTTAGGATTTTGAGGTAATTTTTATGTGAAAATATATTCTTCTGACTCATAGATGAAATATGATATTCTATAAATAATCGGTTCAATGATCTTAAACCTACTATGATGTGAAAGAACTAACCAATGTTTGTTCAGCCATATTGTAGGAGGAAAAATAGACTATTGGTTTATTCTTTGACATGAAGCAATTGTCCACACGCCTTTGTGTCTTTTGTGTTTTCAGACATAATTTCTTCTTTTTCTGTGATGGATTTTATTAAAAGAAAATACATGAATGCAAGTCTAATAGTAACTGAGTTATAGACATAGAACTTTGCTAATGGAAGACTCTATTATTTACTCTAACTGCCTCTATTTAAAAATACTTGAGGCCTGGAAGTCACATAGCTTAGTCAAAGTGAGTAGTAGATCCAAGTCTCCTAACACACCTTGGCACTTTTTCTATTGCACTGTGAGAGAGTGTGAAACTGAAAAGAGTAAAAAGAGTAACTCACTGACAGGTCAGGGTTTGAAGCAAGATTCCTCTGTTCGCTAGCTGTAGATCAGATGGTTACGTGGCTAGCTCGCTAACATCTGAAAGCAGTAGTTCACAGTTTGTACTGGACCTAATGTCCCTGGAGCATCCTTCTGTAGCATGATGGGGCTCTATCAGCCCTGCCTCAGAAAACTGAAAGTCCTCTTCATTTCCCACTGAAGTATGGATATACTACCATGGCTTTCAAGATGTTTCATGTTTATTAAATACATGTATAAAACAGAAGAATGGATAAATTACACAATTCAGACTGAAATTATAGGATTTGTTAAATGCTAAAAAGACTATATGTTACATATGTATGCATATATAATTTTATAAAACAAGCAATTTAAAAGGTTTTATTAAATGAAACAAAGGTGACTTAGCTGACATCCTGTGAGGTAGAATTTCCAATTAAATCCATTTACATGCAGCTGAAAATGTTCATATCGATTCCTTATA
The DNA here is from genome assembly GCF_000247695.1 of Heterocephalus glaber. Next base: position 8,479,687 of record NW_004624763.1, read on the forward strand.
TATAATAAAACATATTTAACATTTTATATATACAATTTAGTGTAAGTAAAGATTTTGTCTATTTCAAGATAGTTAAGTGCTATGAACACTAATTCCAAGATGACTTTTTTTCAGTTATCTTTTTTCCATATTGATGGATAAGTTTCCGAAACAGATTGCTCCCCACGGTCCCTTTCTCCCACAGTGGCTAGAATTTATCTATTCCATACCAATGGAATCAATGAAACTTATGAAATCATAAAATCACATCTAAAAGGGACCTCAAAGATGAGCATATCCACCTCTTGTACCCTGAAAATCCCGATATCTTATATATAAGTATAGGAAAAATATTTACCCACCTATTAAGGGGAGGATGAGATGTTCTTAGAAACTCGATGTCATTTACACCATGTTCACTAAGACCCTGGGCTTCCTAAGTCATTTTACTGTGCCTGTTTCATTAGTAGGGAGTTTAGAGCCAAGGGCTGTGCACTGGGCAGGAAGCCAGATTTTTCCTTTTGGCTGATGCTCCAAATTCACTCTAGGTGCAGATTATAGAGGACATGCTGATGATAGAGGATCTGGTGTCTACTAAGATGGTTTTGTTCTAAAAGTTATGTGAAATTTAAAAAAAATACATCATTAAGTCCAAATAGGGTGGTATTCTCAGATATGCTCACCTACGTCGTCATGGGAATTATCAGCTGTGGGTAAGAGCATAGACTGGGTTTGAATTCCTGCTCTATCCCTCCCAGCTGCAGGTTTGGGCAAGTTACTTAACCTTTCTGCCTCAGTTTCCTCACCTGTAAACGGAGAATGATAGTTAATAAGTCGTAGGATGGATGCAAGGATTAAACATAATAAGAGTCTATACAGGTTAGCTGCTAAATTTATTACTCAGTTGAAATAAAGCAAGAGTTTAAAAGGAGAATTTGAATCCAGGTATTTCTATAATGGGTTCAGCAATTCAGTTTATTTGCTTTACAAACCTCATGCAATGATCAAATGAAAGGACTTGTGTATAAAAGTATTTTTTTAAAGTTCAGCATTTCCTGCAAACAGAAGTCCTTGTTTTGCATAGTGCAGGTATCTATGAGACCTTATTTTGAATCTGGAATTTGCTATCACAGAAGCTAAGTGGTTTATTCTGATGTTGTGAATACCACAAAACCATAGTTACCTGTGAACCTGTGAGGCTCCAATAGCATCGAATCCTGTCAGCCTTCACATGATAGTTCTAAAAAGCTCATCAGCCAGGAAATGGGAAGATACATTCACTGCCGCCTCATCCTGGCTCTTCTCAGCTTCTCTCCTCCCCTCTCCTCCTCCCCTCCTGCTCCTCCGTGTACGTAAGTGTGTAAGAGACCACAGATGCCGTTAATGCCTGTTCATCATGAGAGCTGTGAGAACTCCCCTGTTTAATTCCTATGGCATGAATCTTACTAGAATATTGTTTTTATTTAAATTGAATGAACTGTAAGTGGATAAGTCCATTATCTATGTTTTCCTGTGCATTTAGCACTTTCTAACACACCAAATGTTAGGATTATCACGTTTATTAGTCTCTTCCAGTAAAATATTCAGTAGATCTTTGTTGAAGGAATGAGTGACAGATAATAAGTAACTGAGATAGAGAAAATATAAGGTGGCCATTGAACTTCCTAGGAGGAGGGTATTTTGCAATAATTTATTAAACATAACAATGTTTTAAAATAAAATGTTTATGCAGAGTTTACGTTGGAGGAATGCCCTGTGAGCTTCTCAAACCACAATCTGATGATTTGTGAGTAATTAATTTTCTATATAAAAATAATTAGCAGATATAAACATACTAAATTTAAATAATTGCTAGCAGTACTGCATAGCTAGATGCTGTAAAATACAGTATAATTTATAATATTTTATATATTAAAGTAGCATTCATTTATATTGTTATAATATTCTTAATTATATTTTGTCTGATTTTTCATGTTATAACCCCAAGACACTTTGTATATATTTTTATATTGTAGGTACTTTTTAAAGATACTTCAGTTTCCATTTCTTTGAGGATTATAGGCAATTTATAAGTATAGTTTTTAGTTTTTTTCTACTTTTTATAACATATACTTTATACGTCTCCAATATAGTACGTTATGAACCAATATTTAGGTTATTATGAGAAAAAGATGCTTTCAGAAATATCTTTATCAAATCATTGTTTCATTGGGTAGTATCTGTAAAAGAGATATCAATGTGGACATCAAAGTTAATTACAAAATATTTCATTATTATGTGACATTTTATTTAACTATCTTCAATGAAATCTTGGAAATATTTTCATTTACAGAAATTTTTGTTGTAGCAATAGTTTCTATGCTGATACATATTCTGAAATGAGATGTTTTAAAGGAAAAAAACAGTATTTTAAATGTTAAGATATACTTTGATATTAACACATATACTTGTTAGGTATGGTCTAAAACTACATCATCCAAATGGAGACATGGGCTCTATGATTTGTAAGATAACTGGAACTTACATTGGTAAGTGTTGATTGTCTTTCTTCATAATTGTTTTGGTTGCCTGACTCTACTTCCCCATTTCGTGTTTTACTTGACCTCTCCGGCCTTTTTTTTTTTTTTTTTTTAAATATTTTCTTTCTTCCTTGGCTTCTTTTCGCCTCATGTAAATGTATACAAAAGTAGTTTTTCTTAAGGTTTACATATAAATTACTTCACATTTCTTCTTTCCCACAGAGGATTCTTCGAGTTATTAAGCTGTTGGCTTCACTTCACACTGTTTTTTATTCCCCCTTTGCTGTACATATTCCAGACATATAGACCTTTTGATTCTTGAATGAGTTTCCCTCTTTTCTCTCAGGACCTTTTTAAACATCCTGTCCTGAAAATTGTAGATAAAATGTCTGTCCTCAGGAGAATCTCCTTTGGCCTCCTGTTTTTCATTCTCAGAGCTCGCTTTTCTCTTCCTGGTGGCCTTGTCACAGTTTTTAGCTCTCTGTCTGTGCCCCTGGCCTTGACTGACTGATTCCTTCCCAGACAAGGCGCTGTCAGATGAAGGGAGGGTGCATCCTGTGTCTCTCCACCCCTAGCAGGGGCTCTAAACAATTAGGGCTGACAATAAGGAAAGGGATTTCAGGCTCAGTTGCATATCTGTTCTCATATTATTCTGTATTCCTAATTATATTTTGTCAGATTTTTCTAGTTACAAACTCAAGAAACCATATGTATGTTTTTATAGTGTAGGTACTTATAAAATATAGTGCAAGACAAAGACAAGAAAAGATCCTCTTTTACAAAAAAAGAAGCAAATAGATAATAGCACAAAGCTTTCTTTTCCATGAACTAAGAGAAATTAGATGTGTAAATGAACCAAGTTAGGATATATATTAAAATATATTTGAAACAATGGAATAGGTGATTTGGGGAATTATTTGCATTTTTCCCTGCTCCTTATTTATCTACTGTCTTCTAAAATAAAAAAATTATAAAAAGAAAAAATATATAGCTCAGTTTTCATTTTTCTGAAGAGTAAAAGGTAATTTATAAGTACAGTTTCTGCTTTTACATCACCTTTGTAATATATAGTTGTTATTCTCCTGTGGGTGGCAATTTAATTAATTATGTATTTTAATTAATTCCAGGTCATCACAATGTCAGCTTCATCTTAGACAGTGATTATGGAAGGTAGGCCATTTTGTAAATAATAATTTTCATAATTGATTCAACTAGGTAAATAAAATAAAAGGTATGTTTACTTTGTGCTATAGATTTAGAGATTAAAGAATTAATCATTTTCCTTCCCAAAATTTGCATTTGAAGAGTCAGTTATTTCCTTTTACTTATAATTTGTGTCTCATACATGACCTTTCAATTATTGGGAATCTAGCACTAACTAAAATAGCAAATAAAAAGTCTTTAGCTGTGATATTGAAATGTGTTATTTTATGTCTTGTGGCTCTTCTGATTTAATTATAATTCTTTTGACAGCTAAACTAATTAAATTTTGATTTGAACTACTATAAAAATAAATAGAACCTCATGATTAATATTCCCTGATATTTTCTTTTATATTAAGACAGAGTTGTGCAAGATCTTAGCACCAAAATATTAATAACATATATTTATAACATTTAATAGAAACTAGAACATCCTGCATATTAATTGTAATAAGATTTTCAAGTGCTCAAGGAACTATCAGAATATGTAAATCACCACACATGTTGCAAATCTCATGTTATAGATGATAATGGCAAACATTTAGTGGCAGCCATGGTGGTAAGGACTTTACACACATTATCTAGTTCAATCCTTCAAAGAACCTATAAATTGAATGCTCTCATGCACCCCATGATACCCACTGGCAAAATGAGAAGAATGTTAAGTAATTTGCCTCAGGATATTCAGCCAGTAGACGCATTGAAAGTAAGTGAATCCTTGTAGTCTAACTCCATGAACTGAGGATTTCATTCCAAAGCTCTACAATGACTGTTGGAAGGTTCCAGCTACCAGCACACCACATCTCGTCACTACTTATGGTCCTGATCCAGAATTTTTTTTAACTATATAGGATTACTGCACTCTTGGGAGCTTTTGCAAATGTAAGGGCATTGCCTGACTGTTGCAGTAACTGGGATGTTAATGGCATTAGTGGTCAAGATGATGATATGCCAAATCTAAATGAAATATTCTGTCCAAAATGTCATAATGTTATTTACTGAGAAAATGAATTGTCAGAAAGCCAAATAAATTTACATTTAGTGTACAATATTGTACAATGTGGCTATAGTAGGTCAACAATAGGATCGATCTGTTGATTTCTTTCTCTTTTTTGAGTCTGAAAAGAGACTTAATGATAAGAAGTTTGAAAAGAATGGCAATGCTATGATCAAAGAGTATTGTTTTCCTGGTCAATATTCACTGGTTGCACGAGAAGGTCAGATTTGGTCCCTACATGGAACTGCAATTCCAGTTGAACCAAAATTCACAGTCATTGTATTTAGAGAACATCCAATGCTAGGCATCTAGAAGCAAAAAGTCTGAATGAAGTGATATCTAGACAGGACATTTTCTTATACACCAATACAGACTAGACTGAAACCATGAAGAATAGTACAATTCAAGAGCAAATCAGAGTGGAAGATATCAGACGGTGCTAGGATACACCTTTGTATTTATATGGAGCAAATGACTAAAGCCTTACATTTTAATAGCTGTTTTCTTCAAGGACAACACTATTTACATATAATTTGTTAAGATCCAGCAATACAATTATACCAAAAATATTAGCAAACCATGTAGCAGCAATAATTATTAGGTTTTAATTTATTTCTGGAAATATGTCTGATTCATTTAGGCTCTCGGTCACATTCTTCCTAAGGTGAAAAGAAAATAGATTCTTAGTTCTGAGTCTGTATGAAAAGTATTAATTGCAAAATCCATCGTATGTCTCTCAGATAAATAATCATCCAAAAATAGGTGGTTTGAGCGTGTTACAGCTGTTAAAGCTGAGTGCACATAAATCAATATGGTTTGTTAATAGGCGCAGAACTTTTCCATGTAAAAACACTACCAAATTAACATTCAATATAGACAATATACCTGCATTAAACTGTTGACCCTGTGATCTTGATTTATAATGCCCTTTTCCTTATTTACCTAATGGCTAACCTTTAATATTAATGTTTCAAAATTGAGGAAATTGTGTTTCTATGCAAAATATTCTTAGGAATTTAAGATAATTGTTAAAGATATTACATTTACTACTTTGAAAACAAAGTTTTAAGATTACATGGCATTTTAAACTGTTAAATCTTTATAAAAAATGAAATTATGAAATTATAAAATTCATATTTTACCAATATCAGGAGCATTCCTGAATATCAAATGAACCAATTAAAGACCAGTGAGATACCCATTCTGGGTCTCTTTTAATAGCCAACCTTCTCTCTGCTCTTTTCCCAAGTTCAAATGACAGCTGTTTCAAACTGATAAGGTTTAGATGAGACTGTCTTAATTGAGGAATGCCCAGTCATTATCAATGAATTAGTGAAAATCACCCCACTGTCATCCAAAATAAATTACATTCAAATTTTTATTTCAGGAGACAATTTTCCTAATCACTTAAGAGGAACAGTTAATTTTTGAGATGTAGAATCTGGCCTGAAATAACATTGCTGAAGATAGCATGGTTTCAGATCTTTGGAAATCAACTTAAAGTCTTACAACATAAAAATACATAATCTCGTATGAATGTCTTAACTCAATTTATCATAAAATAATTCCAAAGGCTCTTTAGTCTTGTACAGGAATGTTGTAATGCCTGGGTTAAGTTTTAGGAGCGTTCATTGCTTGTCTCAATCACAAGACTTATATTATTCTTTTAGATTCTAGTTCAGCGTATTAAAATTTTCCTGAATGGGTTTTGAGTCTTAAAATTCTTATTTGAATTTCTTAATTTTTCAAGCTAGGAATTTCATAGAGTTAATTAAGGGAGGAACATTTAATTTCTAGGATTCTTTCCCTTTCTAACCTCCAGGTAATGGAAGTGGAAGTATATATCTAGCAGAAAATATGCACACATATTAAGTCCCTGTGTTTATTAAGGATGACATAAACCTGGTGGATCATTGTTAATCTGCTCCCATCCATCTGCACTACTGCATAGTATATTAGTGGGTAGCGAGGAGTACTGTGTGGCACACAGGCTAGGGACCAGGGCTTTGGACTCAAAGTGCCTGGATTCCTATTTGGTGTCTACCACTTACCGGCTTTATGATCTTAAGTAAGCTAGGCAAAGTCTTTAGTATTTGCCTACCTCATGGGGTCGATGGAAGATCAAATGGCATAAGAAATTGAAAGCTCTTAGCTGGATTCTCCTAGGACCTAAAGGGGCTCTAAGAGAAGAGACGGGGGAGGGGGGTAGTCAGCAGAAGAGCTCAGCCTTATGTAGGACTGTCCTACTGTCTGTTAGTCTGCTTGGTTTTTGTCCATACAGTATCTTAAAATCAACTTTATTAAGGAATAGTTTACATAGACAATGTACATATCCAATGTATACAGTTATTAAGTTCTGACAGATGAATATACATATATAACCAACAAGCAAATCAAGATATAGAAGGTTTTTGTCTTTGCCCAACTGTTCTGTCATGCTCCTTGTAAGCCACGGGATGATTTCCATCACTACTGTTTTAAAAAATCCTAAAATAAAGGTTATTTTTTTGAGTCAGGAATGTAAATGAGTTTATTTTTTTTACACAGGAGTTTCCCACAGAAAATGGCATATTTTGTTTCTTCTCTCAATAAAATTTCAATGTTTCAAACGTTTGCAGGTATGTGACATTTCTCTCCCAATGTGCATGTGGGTGGAGGGAGGTGGTGTATACTTAATTCCATCAAGTCAAAGATAATAATGATTGTAAGGTGTACCATATTATTTTATGTACTGCTGGAAAAGGAAAAATACCTAAGATGGGGAGGATGCTGCAAGATTAAGCCAGGAACTCCAAAAACTATGTTCTTAATGCAAGATTGATTGAAAACCAGACTTACAACACTAGCAGGGAAGCTTGTATGTTTCAACTTTAGTGGTTGGTGAAGGGAAGACAGAAAGTTTCCTATATCAGCTTGAGTCACAAGCCAAAATTTGTAATTATGCTGTCAGTGTCATTTAGAAGAGTCCTGAAGCAGCTTTTAATTTTATTTAATTTATTCATTTCAAATTCCTCTCGGTTTGATGTGATAGTGCCCCTAGGAGGGTAGCAGAACCCAACAGAAACTCTCCTTGAAGAACTGTATTGGTCCGGCGAGAGTGATGGAGAGGCACGTTCAGATTTCAAAGATATTAAAATGTAAAAAACAGTGTGCCTTGGGGGGAATGAATTAAATGGGAAATACCCCAACTTTTCTTAGAAATTTATTTAATGCAAAATTTGTGTGCAGTAATAGGTAGAACTTTCATATCATTAACAAGAAAATATTTTAGTAACAATTTGCCATCTGTCATATACTGGACTATTTTATTGATATACATAAAATTTTTATGTACAAAGCCACAAAAGTCTAAACATACTTAAATGAATTATTGTATGAGAAAGTATAAATATAAGATTTTGGTCCATAAGTATAAGATGCATTCTTCATGAGTGTATGGAGTAAGAGGTGGTTGAACCTGTCTTCTTGGTTTTTTGTTTTGTTTTGTGCTAAATATCTATACTCAGCTCAGGTTTTCCTAACACCTTCTATCCCATATCTCTTTAGTACTGGTCACCACTAAAGCCTGGTCCCCTTTGGAATGCAGGTCTCAGTGAAAGTTGTTCATGGTCTGCTTTGCAGCATTGCACAAGAGACAAGATAATGAAATACCTAATTCATTCGGCTGGCACTCCATTAGGTGTGGTGTTATGGCTAGGTGACTTGAAAATCTTTTCTAATTGAAGCATTTGGGTTTATATGGCATATTCACGACCCTTTAAAAATGTGCTTTCTTTCCTCAGAGGTTGCCATGGTTTCACCTTCAAAAGGAAGCATTCAAGGTGGTGCCACACTAACAATAAATGGTCGGTTCTTTGATCAGACTGATGTCCCAGTGAGGGTTCTAGTTGGAGGTATTTCTCATGATTTGTAATATGTTACTTTATACAAACGAATGTTGTCGGTTCTTCAATAATTTGTAAATGGAACAACAGTCTTTCTTCAATTATTATATTGAATTAAAATCTAGATATTTTCACATAGACGATGGAGCTCAGTGCTCTTTCTACCTCAGTTTTCCAGAGAGATCGATGCTACAGGAACTGGAACTATGAGGGTGGCACCAGAGGGCCCTGCATCATGGTTGCCATCCACTAATTCCTCACCACGCCCTCTGTCTAATGAGCCTTTAAATATCCTTTTGAACTGTTGTTACTGCTCAATGAGTTAGCTAATTATGGGAAAATTTTAATCAATATTTTGAATGCTGTCCTTGTGCCTTTGTGATATACAGTGCCACCTGTACATTAGAAATTATTGATGACATTGGCCTTGGAAAGAGCATTAGCTCATGTGTTACCATTTACAAATGCGCAGAGGGTTTGGGTCTCTGGCCGTGCATCCATTTTATGTATCTGTCTAGATCTATTCAGAGACAGGGAACTGTGCAGCTTAAAAATGAAGTTGGGGTAAATGTAACAGAGGGACTCTTCCCCGAGTCAAAATGACATCACTCCCGGTGACATCAAGGGGACAGGATGCCCGCCCACGTAACTGGGCACATTCTTGTACATTTTCTGCAACAGCTCTCTTGTTCCAATAGTTTCCACTTTTTAAGGATTCTGCCATGAGCTATCAAAATGTGATTTTTAGGAAAGAAGAGAAATGGATAGAAAGCATCCTCATCTAACATGTGTACAGTACCTTTCCAGTTCCCATGAAACCTTGCTGGTCATCTGCATAAATAGTAAAACCTGGTCCATAAGATTTTTTACATTCCAATAATACATTGTTTTGATGAGACATTATGCTTTAAATATTAAAATAAGGTATATAAAATGCTTGTAATTTATATATTGTGATTTATGATCTATTATTCCTATTTTGATTATGATACAGTTGATATGTTGCAGTGCTGTTCATTTTCTATCATATTTCATTGCCATTAAAATGGCAACCAGACTTGCAATTTGGAGTCTTTAAAAATTTCTTAAAAGTAATGATCTGTTTATGCATTCTTTTACTCTGAATAAAATGGGCTATTGATTTATTACACAGTTTGGTTTATCATTTTCTGGTTCAATTTTCTTGCATTAATAAAGACATTCAAAATACTGAAGTAAAAAGTAGCATTGAAGTCTGCTTTTCCCAGACTACTGAACAAAAGTTGGGAAAGATATGTCTTTCCGTTTCCCTTGTCCCCACTTTTTGTGGACTGCGATTGCTATTTCAGTAAATACTCACTAGGACTGACCTTACATGAGATACACAACTAAAACATAGACTCTTCCATTAAGTCCAATTGCATTTGTGTAGAAGTTATAATTGTTTTCTTTTAGATTCTTGTCTGTTTGAGATTCAGTCAGAATACATTTTATATTGTCACTTTTGTTTTTCATTTGAAGAATTTGGATTAAAACAACCATTTTTCCTACCTAAGAAGGCTGGGATCACATACCTTCATGAAGCCTGAATATGAAGAATATTTATTCAGTGCTCTGAGGAACAAAATATAAAGCTTCACCTTGGACTCAGAAGTGATATGTTTTAGTTTTATCAAATTTTTCATATTTTTCTCAGAGATTTTATATCTCAAACTTATGATACAGTATTTTGCCAGGAAGTTTTTTTTTGTGGAAATACAGTAACTAAGAAATGATAGCTTTATTGGAAAATATATAAAGAAAATGGAGGGCCCCGACTTTGCCTTTTGGTCACGTAACTTTATTTTAACTGAAAAAGTAGTTCAAGTTAAGTTAATGTGATTTGTAGTATGAAGATTCATTTGTAACAGTTGTGCATTTTGTTTCCATGCAGGGCAGCCTTGTGATATTTTGAATATCACAGAAAATAGTATATGTTGCAAGACACCTCCCAGACCTCACAGTCTCAAAACTGTGTATCCAGGTAAGCTACCGTAAGAGGGAATAAGTTTGCAAGAAAAGAAGTGTGCGTGTGTGTGTGTGTGTGTGGTGTGTATCCTTAGTCAAAATATTATTGAATTTCTTGGAATTTGTGGTGTGAATTATAAAAAATTTTCTCTAAGTTTTTAAATTAAATTTTCTGGATTAGGAAATGTTTGTATTAAAATAGCTACATCATAGCTGCACTGTTGTGATAAACCCAGTTTTACTGAAAACAGCATATCTTTATTGATAGAGTATAATGGTGCTTTGATTTTAGATTAAATTATAATTACTAGGGCCGGGGATTTAGCTTAGTGGTTTCGTCACCTGCTGCACAAGCGCAAGGACCTGAGTTCGATCCCTGGTACCAAAAAAAAA
>NW_004624763.1:8491323-8579504 GCF_000247695.1 Heterocephalus glaber
ATATATATATATATATATATATATATATATATATATATATATATACCAAATCTTGGTTCTTTCTACATACAAATTTTAAAATGTCTTTTCCTGGTTAAAAAAAATAAATAAGGAAGGTCAAATCCTTTCTCCCAATAATTTGGGAGTAGAAACAGATGAAAGAAATGCAACTCAAAATTTGCAACTCAAAATTCGTTTCACACTTTCTCCTTATAACCTGGTGACTTTCAGGTTAGCCTGGAATTAGTGAAGACTTTTTCCATTGAAATGCCATGTGTGAGTCTGAGCATTGCTTATTTCTCATATCTTGTGCACAGTGAAATCTATTTATAATTCTGTCACCAGTTGCTATTCAAAGCCTAATAAATTCTATTTATCAACCTCTTAAATTCCTTTGCTTTGAATTAGAACAAGTTATCAGTTTACAAAAATAATTCTGGGATTTATACTTGATGGCTTTAGAATAGAATGTGTGTTTCAGAGCACCCTGCTGCTGTAAAAGGTTGATGTGCTCAAGCTTTTCTCCAACCAAATCCAACTTGAGGAGTAGCTGTTATTTTCCAGATGCAAACAAGCTGGAGGCTACTGTTGAGGCTAACAGTTGTTGCATCTTGTGGAAAAAGAAAAAGAATGTGACAGCTCCTTTCGGATGAAGGAAAGACAGTCTCTACTGGCTAGAGTAGGTACTGTTCACTGCAAGTGTTCTCTCTTTGATTCTACTCAAGAAGGATCAAATCTTACCACAGAAACAATGTGGAAAGGGGGGGAGGAGCAAAGAAAAACAAACACTTCAGGAGATCCTAACGTCAACAATATCTCTTCTTTGCTTAATGATTATGTAAACTATCATGTAACTTTTGTTGGACTCCCCAAGACAAAGATTTGATAATCAAATGGTGTGAAATTTCAAGTTTGGGGATTTTATTTCATAAAGCAACATCAGTCATATCATGCGTACTACCGTAATTATTTTATACTTTTACCTTATGCAAAGCACATATTAAGTGTCGGATGTTTTACATGTATAGTATACATAATCCTCATAGAAACCAGGTGGATAGTATTTTACTTCCATTCGACATGTATGAAAACTGAGGGTCAGAGGAAAAAAATAATAAGCAAATTGCAGATTGTCCTAGTAGCACTCTGGCTTCTGGGGATGGGTTCATGGAAGGATGTGTGTGATTGTTTTGATTACACACTTCTTCTGAAAGTGTGAACTAACATAGAACATCTATAACTACTACCCAAATAGAAGGTTGTGGAGACCCTGCATCATGATTCTGATAAATGGACACTTCTCTTTTATTGTATTTAGGTGGGAGAGGCCTGAAGCTGGAGGTATGGAATAGAAGTCGGCCAGCGCATCTTGAGGAGATACTTGGATACGGTGAAAACACACCAGGGTACATGGGTGCCACCTGGATAGACTCTGCTTCCTACACTTGGCCCATGGAACACGACACATTTGTTGCACGCTTCAGTGGATTTCTCGTGGTTCCAGATTCTGATGTTTATAGGTTCTACATCAGAGGTGATGACCATTATGCTATTTATTTCAGCCAAACTGGACTTCCAGAAGATAAGGTAGGGAAGCGGCAGAGTATTATTTGATATGACATAAATAATATGATGGTCTCCTTTATCCTTAATCAAAATCAGAGACTATTTTAAAGAATTTATGAGAAATTCTTTTGTGTGATTTGTTCTTGGCTATTTTAACACATATGATGTAAACTATAAAGTTATATAAAACTCATAACGTAAAAGTAAGTTTCTTACCACATCTAAATTTTGTCTGCCAAGGTAAAAACACATACATTTACTTTCAAACTGGAAGTTTTTCATTGTGAAATAATTATAACAACAGCATAGGAAATTTGGGAAGAATGAAAATATTTCAGTATTCTATATTTACTTGGTCATAAGATGAAGGTCTGTCTTTTCCTTATGATTTCTACTCTTTTCATAAATTATAGCATACATCCAATTTCATAATCATTTTTGTCATATTAGTATTAAATATAAAATGTTATTACTATTTTAGTGACTAAATAATTTGCTATTAAGGTGTGATCAAAATATGCTGTACATTTAAATTTTAAAAAATTATTATAGTACAAGATGTATTACTACTGACCTCCCTTTAAATACTCCCTCTTGCTTCTAACATGTTATCCCATCCCTCTTGCCACTTTCTGAGCAGTTCTGAAGTCTTCTTTCATGAGTGGCTTTTGTTCTGCTGGCCTGGCTGCCTTGATGTCCTACACTGACCCAAAATGTCAACCTTTCATGGTCATTTGTATTTTGAGAATGAGCCAGAAGTTGCATAGGGCCAGATTCAGTGAATAAGTTGGTTGAGAATGCACCGCCATCTTTTATGAGCCTCCCTTTCCATTGGCTGGCACTCACCAGCAGCGTTCACCTTGTTACTCCTTTTTTTTTTTTTAAGCACACCTTGTAAAGTTACTAGAGAAAAAAGACTTCCAGAACTACTTCAGAAAGTGCCCAGAATGATGGCTTAAGTGTGTTGATGGGAAAAGTGTGTTAGAATTGAGGGGAAATATTTTTTTCAGGGGGATTAATGGCAATGTATCTTTTACTGTAATACATTTTTAAAAATTTAAACATTAACTGTATATTTTGATCACACCACATACATGGGTTTATTAAGTTTAGATAAATAGCTCCCTATTAATACGTTTTTAACTTCTGAATTTTTATGAAGACAATACCTTACTGAATATCTGTGTTCATCAGACTTTTTTTTTTGTATTGTGTATTATTTTCTCAGGACAGTTTACAAGTATGAAAGCAGTAGATCAAATCAAATCACTTTTTATGAGTCAATTTATATGGCAAGATTGCTTTCCAAAATGGTTGCATAAGTTTAAATTGATACTTGTAGTTTATGAATTCTAATTTAACATAGTGGCCTGACATAAGTATTCTTAATGGGAAGCGTAAAGTACTCCCACTGTAGTAGGCAGAACCATTTAGAAATCTTTGGCATCTTTCAGAGCTAGCTCTAAGGCTCTCATTTGGATTGAGTTTCTAAAAGTTCTCCACACAGCAAAAGAATCTTTATTTAATAATAACAACCTTTTTCCTCATATGTCCCTTTTTATTTTCCATTGTCATTCTAATTATGGAAAAGCTATGATGTAGGTGGTACACTTGGTGAGGTGTTGTTGGTATTAATGAAGGTTGGAAGGAATGTCGTGAACCTGATACTTTTTAAAAATTCCATGTTGTCATAGATGACAAATCTTAGAAGGAAAATATGAAAGAGTTTCACAAGTTTGTATTCGTGTAAGTTCTAACACTGACAGCAATTATAAATGGAAATTAAATGTTAAAAGATTTAAAAATTCTTTTTTCTGTCTTTCTGCGATAAGGTGAGGATTGCATATCATTCTGCCAATGCCAACAGTTATTTTTCCAGCCCAACACAAAGGTCAGATGATATTTATCTTCAGAAAGGAAAAGAGTAAGGCTTTTTCCTTGTCTTCAAGTTGCTGTGTGGTATTTATCCTAGCTAAACAGATGTTGGGGAGGGGTTCTCAAGAATCAAGAACTCTAAATGTAAGGTGTGGATCCCACTCATCTTGTTGGAGGATCAGTCAGTATAGTCAGTAAGAATTTCCTGAGGCAATGTCTTTTTTTTTTGGTACCAGGGGTCAAAATCGGGACCTTGTGCTTGTGAAGCAGTTGGTGGAACCACTGAGCTAAATCCCCAGCCCTTCTAAGGCATTGTCTTATTCCCCAGTTTACAAATAGAGCCAACTTCAAGGAATGTGAGAGTAGGACCCTATTAGTCACCTTCTTTCACCCTGTGATGAGTACCTGAGGCAATCCACTTACAAAGAGGAAGGTCCATTTTGACTCACAGCTTCAGAAGTTTCAGTCCATGGTGGCTGGGCCCTGTCGTTTGGGGCTGTGGTGGCACTGTACGCGACAGTGGAAAAATACCCTGTGGAGTCTGTTCACCTTCTGGTAGCCTGGAAGGAAAGAGAGGGAGAAGAGGAGGAAGAGGAAGAGGAAGGAGGAGAGTGGGGAAAGGGAAAAGCGAACAAGGAAGAGAGGAGAGAAGAGAGGAAGAAAGGGAAGGGAAGAGTGGAGGGGAGACGGAGAGGGAAGAGGCCAGGGTCCCCTAGGCTCCACCTCCCAACCTCCCTCCCCCACAGTAGTGCCACAGGCTGGTAGTGACTGAGCTTTTAACACGTAGGCCTTTGGGGGATATTTAAGATCCAAATCATATTAAGAACTTTTATCTTGGACAGATACAACCACTCAGGTAAAAAGTAAGCGATATGTCTGTTTAAGCCTGCCTTTCATTTTCTTGAACATTTTTAAGTCCTGCATGTCCTCTGTGTTGTACTCCAGGGAATTATTATTGTGATCTACAGCAGGATTTGCTTAAGCTCCTCGAGGACAAGGGATTGTATCTTCATCAATAAATATTTATTGATTAAGCTGAATGAATTGGTCATGTATAAGGATAACTCTTTCCTAGTACACATATCTTACATAATTTTATTTCAGCAAACTGCTTTGAAATTTTTAATATTTTCATATTTAAAATGTATACAGGTTACCTGTATACAATATAAATAATTTAATGGATTTTATATATAATGATTTTTTTTCATTGAAATGATTTCATAACAAGTGTTCAGGGGGAATTATATTTATTACTCTATTTTCCAGGTATTATATTGAAATCTTGCTGCAGGAATACAGATTAAGTGCTTTTGTTGATGTTGGACTGTACCAGTATAAAAGTGTGTATTCTGAACAGCAAACGGGAGATGCAATAAATGAAGAACAAGTTATAAAATCTCAGTCAACAATTATACAGGAAGTACAGGTTTGCTTTGATGACAGATTTACTTTCCCAAATGTAAATGTCTAGGGCTAGGGATGTAGCTCAGTGTAGAGCCCTCACCTTACAGTCCTAAGGCCTGGGTTTGATTCTGAACACTTCAAAAAAATAAAAACAAAAGTAAACTTTGAAAGCTGGAAGCTCTGTTCAGCTATTAATTTCAGTAGGTTAAATGCTGTTTTAGGAGAATACTATCATAGACAAATATTAAGTTGTTGTTCAGAAGATCTACACTGTAAATCAAACAGGCTGTTACACAATAAGACAAATTTTTACATAGTTTAAAATATTTTCTCATTCCTAGTAGAGCAATAAAAAGGCATGAATTATGGTGATTTAAATTATGGAGATTTAAAGTGTATTTTTCTATATATTAAATATTTGTATTTTTAAATTGGAAACTAGGTTATAACTTTAGAAAACTGGGAAACAACTATTGCCACTAATGAAGTTCAGAAGATCACAGTAACCAGCCCATGTATGGACGCTAATTCATGTTCACATTACCAATACAGATTAATCTATAACACGGAAAAAACTGGTGAGATACTAACAATAAGAGTGATGATATTTCTCTTTATATATAGACACAACTATAAAGTATTTGCTCCAGTGCATGCTACTCTTTGGAATATAAAGGTTGAACAATATGTTAGATAAAGAAGAAGAAAACTATATTATGAAGAAAAACCTTCAGAATGGGCTACAAGGCCACATCATTATAAACAACTTTCTGAGGTTTACCATAATTTTCCTTTATAAGGATGATAGTAACTAGATTTCATGCATCTGTGACTCAATGGTGCTAGTTCAGAAAATGGGAATTAATCATTATAATCTTTCATGTTCTCAAATTAAATGACCTAAGAAACACTAATTTATCAGTTACTAATGACACATTTCTATATTTGATAATAAATCCTAAAGATTTTTGCCATTTCTGTTAATTATTCAACTGATAAATACTTATGAGTGTATACTATTTGCAAAATACGTTACTTATTACTATGGAAATATTAAAATCATAAAATAGAATCCTTGCCCACAAAGACATCACAAATCAATTAAATAGTCAATATTATTAAACTGAATCAATTTTGGAGCAGAATTCCCCCAAGTTTGTTCACTTACATGGTACAGAGCATGGATACTTTTAAAAGTTACATACAAGACTTCAATTTTGGCACAGTAATCCAGAAAGATTTCAACTCTTCTGCTTTCTTCTCCCAATTCTTCTAAAAGTCTTGCTGCCTGCTGATGCTTCTGAAGTCATACTGCAGTCCGCTTTAAATGACCTCTGGTCTATAAAGCCCGATACAGTCCAAGTGATAAGGACACAGGCTCTCCAGAGCCGTATATACACAATAACTTTCATATCAAATAGAGGTAAGCTTGTGTTTCGTTGTGCACTTCTCCAGAAAAAAAAATTATATTCTGTGCAAAGCCACTGTAAAAAAGTGAAAGTTCCATGAAATGACAGAGGAACAGAAATATATTTAGAGCCTTGCTCAATTTCAGGATACCTAGAAATTAAATGGTTCATGTTTTTCTGTGGTGATTTAAATTCTAGTTCTATTTCAAGGAATATACAACCCCATTGTATAAGAAAATCATGATATGCACTACAAATAAATACACTATGAATATATTTTACAAATTAGTGAAAATTCAGAATATTAATTCTGAAAATGTAATGTAAGGAAATCAGTATTGTTAAGGAGACAGTATTCTGTCCAAATCTCACCTGAAGAAAGGACTCTGTAGTCACAGTCACAAGGGAAACTTCATACTGTGGCTCCTACTTGAAGATTTGCAGAGTTCACTAGAATATTAAAGTCCGAGGCACCCGACAGTAAAAAATCCAATTCACTTGTGTTTAGTGAAGACATATATGGTCTCTTTACCTTTTAAAAATTTCAGTGAATAATTTTTACCTTCATATTAATATCTTGCACAAGAAAGGTTTGGAAATATTATGATAAAGTTTAGCAACCACCTTGGCTATTTGGTCTATTTAAGCCCAGACAGTAAATCCTTCGGGGGGAGTGTGTGTGTTTGTGTGTGTGCGCGCACACCTTTAATTTGGGCAATCGCTATTTTCCACTTCATGTAAGTAAAATGGTACCTCAAAGTTTATGTCATATTTTATGAAGTTATTAATTTACTTATTGAGAAGAGGATGCAGAATTTTAACATAAGCTGAACATCTAAAATTTTCATGAAAGTTAGTTTGTCCAAACACTATGTAAATGAAATTATAGCCATCCTTGTTGATCTACTATTTATAGATCAGAGAGAAATACCGAGCTTCCAGCAGTGACCCTAAGAAATACAATACCAAAATCAATACTGGGTACACTTTATGACTTTATCCAATACAGATGATCAATGAGATTCCACTGGTAAAGCAACCTTTCAAAAAGTAGAAACATCTGACAGCAAGGCCTTCTTTCTCTCAAAGCGGCATTACATCAATAAACCCTGAGGCTCAGAGCTGTTTTCTCTGTCAGTTTCGTGCTATATTCATATCTAAAGAAAGTAGCAATATCCCACTCAAGCCTCTTGCACTAAAGTAATGTGCTTGCCACGACAATAAAATAATTTTTGGAATATCCTACTGGCCACTGATCCTTCCTTCATGGTTAGAGTACATCCTTTTGTTTTTCTTATGTATATTTCCTCTTAAGACACAGAAACAGAATCTTAAGTACATAGTACTTTGTGGTTTTGCTATTTCTGTTACAGATAAACTACTTAAATTTATGGACCTTCACTTTCCCATTTATCTTTTTTTGTGTGTGTTAATGAAACTCACAAGTAAAACCAATTTCATTAAATTTGAGTAACTATTACAGATGTTCTTTTTTCAATTAATCAATTCCTTAAAATTCTATTTGCTTATGCACTGCAGGGGACTTTGATCTGCTCGGTTATGAAGTATTTGAAGGGAATAATGTCACAGTGGATATTACAGAGCAAACCAAAGGAAAACCCAGTCTGGAGACATTCACACTGAACTGGGATGGGATTCTTTCCAAGCCTCTTACCCCGCGGTCCTCAGAAGCTGAAGTACGCTCCACCGGCCCTCCTATTACCCACCTTCCCCACATCCTCCCCCAGCACGCACAGGCTATTTATAGACAGATGAGGAAAAGAAAGAAGCATCATTTCTAAAAATCACCACAAATCTTTAGCATTTGACCAACCTCCCATAATTTATATACTGAAAATTTTTTTGTCTGAAAAGGGACGCAGAGTCCATCCACAACTGCCTGTTTTTTCTGAACAAAGCATATCAAAGTTATCAGAGCCTTGCTTTGCTTTTGTATAGACTTTGTGTCCCTCTACCCAGTCTACCCCGGCATTGTTTTTCATCCCAAATTCACCTGTCAGCTAGAAAAGGCAGAACGACCTTGAGAGATGCCCTAGTGTAAAAGCTTAATGAGCAAGTTTAAGTATCTTGTAATTTCATCCAATAAAAAGCAACTAAATATCAATGATCTATAAAGAGTAGTTGGAGAAGTAGTAACACATTCTCCTACTTGGCATGGTGGGTGGGAGTCAATCCACAGTGAAGAAAGAAGGAAGGAAGCATAACTAGGAAGAACAGGAAGGAAAGGGAAATTCTCAGATCTGTGTCAGTGGACTTGATGTTTCTGTATGTGGGCCAGCAATTCATGGAAAAGAGTGCTCATGGGTTACTGGATCATGGAAAGTTCCTGTACAGTGGGTCTAGGTCACTATTTGTCTGATGACTAAAGACTATACATTGTCTCAAGTCCTTAATTCTAAGCAACAATTATTTTTGTGCTTTTCCAGAGAAATAGATGTGTATGTTTTAGGGGAGTCATGAATGTGTACCAATTCTTGTATAATCCAGAATTACTATTTTTAGATAATCATGAATAATAGGCTTATATTATGCCTCTCTTAATTGAAAACATAGGGTAATTGGGGTGTATAGGTTCTTTTACCGTGAATTTCGAGTGAGTTGGAAAATCTATTATTTGGAATCTGTTTAATTGGGTATGAATTACTTTAAATTCTCTTCATTACTCTTTAAAACACAAGTAAATGAACATGGCTATGTTATGTAATAACTAAACTAGTAATAGGCAATCGAATGTAACTATCCTATTGTCATTCTTAAAACTCCTAAAATGTCCTTGGACACTAAAATGATCATATTAACAAAACTATTTAGGAAATAATCTCACAATTGTGGGTAACATGGAATTATGAAAATACCTACTAGAAGTAATTAGTAGAATTAATAGTAAATAGCAACTGAAAAATAGTGGATGAAGCAAATAAATTACTAACTGAAGAATTATTTTATGAAAAAGAAATTACTAAATTATATATTGTTAATTTAGTTTCAGGTAGCTGTGGAAGAAATGGTTAGTACTAAATGTCCACCACAAATTGCACATTTTGAAGAAGGATTTGTTGTGAAATACTTCCGAGACTATGAAACTGATTTTGACTTGGTATGCATTGTTTAATGAACTTTGAAACTGACCAAATAAGGGTTTATATAAGCTTTTGGAAATTTCTGATTTATTTGGGGGGCTAGAATTAATTCGTTCATTATTCAAAGTCAAATTGCAAAAATAATTTTGTTATAAATTTATTAGTAGGGCTTGTTCTAGCATGTTCATACACTACAAAATGATTCATTTGTGAAAACTATACACTACAAACGAATTTACTTGATTGAAAGAAAGTAGGCAAATGTAAGACTTACAGTGCTTGCTATTTTTTCACATGGGTGAAAATGTCTTTTTTCTTTACTGGCTTCATAGAATACAATTGGTAGTCAGAATTAGATAGTAAATTGCTTTCCTTGCTTTTGGAGATTACTCTGTGGTCAGTTCAGTGCCTAATCCTCATTTCTCCTTTGGTATTTATTTACTATATCGTAAGGGGGGAAAGTTAAATATTCTTCCTAGCTCTTATTTTGAAGACTTGAGGAAGCCAGCTATGCACTAGTTCCAAGTGAGTATTATTAGAATAAGAAATACACAGTCTATTTAGTTTAGATCAATACCTTAGAACTAAACTAAATTCTTAAAAATATCTATCACATCACACTTTATATGAGCAAATTTATTAAGGACAAAAAAGGGAAATCTACTTAATGGGCAACTTTTTCAGCTTAATCAGTGTATTTGTACCAAAATGTAGCACTAGCAGCCATAAAGATTGCATTCTACTATCCCATCTGCTATCACCATCCCAACATACATTTCTGTACTCTACCCAACCTTAACTATTTGTATTTCCTGGCACCAAACTCTCTCATGTCTCTGCTTTTGCTTTTGTGCATATATTTTACTGTCTCTCTGAAGCCCCTTGGCCCTTCTTTTCCATTGTGAGCAATTCTTAACATCTCATTTGTCACTTCCTCTAAGTCATTGCTCTTGATGATTTTCTGTGAGTTAATTAACTCTCTTCAGCCTTAGTATTATAATTATTGGTTCTTTTGTCCCACATTGGTAGATATGTGTATAGGGGTAGTGTTCTTGAATTCTGGCGATTAAACAAAAAACCAAAAACCTGGCACACAGCAAACACTGAATAAACATTCATGGGAGGAATGAATATCCTGAAGGAACTCATAAGAAGAAAGATAGGACTTGGGAAATAATCAAATGCAAATACAAGGGATTCTGTGAGTATGGATTTGAATGAAAACTTTAGAATTTCAGAGACAGGAGAGGATATTTCAAATTAAAGCAGTTTGGGAAACTGCAGGATCCTATTTAGACTTTAACAACTTCGTTGGGAATGTTGGGAGAAACAATAAATCATGTTTTCAATTGAAATAATATTGTTTCTGTAGGAAAATGTTAATAGAGGGCAGAAGACAGCTGAAACGGATGCTTACTGTGGTCGTTATTCCCTGAAAAACCCATCTGTTCTTTTTGACTCAGCAGATGCTAAATCAAACAGACTACCATATGGAAACATTTTATTATTTCCTTATAATCAGGTAAGCTGAACAAAATGCTATGCAAATTGAATCTGGAAAATACTTTGGTAATAAAATTTCATGAAATTTTAAAACAAGGAAAAGTGCTTGTCATGTGAAATCATGTCTGTTAGACAGACACTGTTCACACCCTGAGTGCTTCTTTGATTTTTTTTCAGATGATTCTCAAATATGAAAAGAGAAAGAAAGAAGGAAGGAAGGAAGGAAGGAAAGAAAGAAAGAAAGAAAGAAAGAAAGAAAGAAAAAGAGAAATGAAGAAAGAAAGGGAGGGAGGAGGGAAGGAGGGAGGGAAGGAAAGAAGGAAGAAAGAAGAAAAGAAAAAATATATAGCACTACTTAACTCATGATCTTAGAAGAAATTATTTGCACACAAGTTAAATATTGTATAATCTCCATTTTTCTTCACTAATAGAGAAAAACAAAATGGGTAGCCATTATAGACTGATCTTGAATATTTAGTTGGGGAAAAGTGAAAGAAATTCATGAACTGAGACGATGGTAGTTTTAGTAAGGGTATTTAAGACTAGCTTTACGCTTTCTTTTTTCTAAAATTTCTCAAATTGTGGTACATGTTCTAAAGTTCTAAGTTCTTGAAACACTCGACATGCTTAAGGAGTTGTACATCATTAAAATAGGTATTTGATTACTACTTGACATTTTATCTTTATCTCCAAATATTCAACAGTATTCACATCCCAGTTAATCTACCTGAATGTTAGCAGCCTTCTTTTTCTACATGGAATGGACTTTTAAGTTTATTGAAAATTTTAATTAGGGTTAGTACATAGTACATTTCCATAAGAAGTGAATTGTTTCAAGTTTTAAAGGAAGTTACATCTAAGAAAACAAAAAACAGTCACAAATTGTAGGTCACTTCAACTCCATTTCCTTGTCAATAAAACTTCCCCAATTCTTCTCCAACATCTGGCTGAAATTAACCATTCTTTTCTTTTCCTTTCTCTCTGTTCTGATTCATTTTATATGGAAAATGCTCAATAAATGTTTATAGAATTGGATTGAATTAATTTGAATTGTGACAAAATAATTTAATCACAAGATATTGTTACTGATTTTTTTCGTATTTCTCATATAGTTATGTTTAGCATACAAAGGATTCTTGGCAAATTATATTGGCCTCAAATTTCAGTACCAAGACAGTGGCAAGATTACTAGAAGCAAAGATACACAATTTATATATAACTTTGCTCATGGGAAGAGGTGAGTTACACTATGAATTTGAAAACAAGTTGTACTATAGTATATAAACTATAAAGATAAATTCATCTCTTGCTTTTTGTTGTTTTGTTTTGGGGATGGGGAAATCATGTGCATGTGGATCTAACTATAATTTTGGCCTCCTATATATGCTTTCTAACAAAAATTGTTGTTTTAGAGAGAAATCTATAGATTATGACAATAAAAATTGCTCTAGTGTCATCATCACCCATGACCACTTATAAGACAAAACAATGCTAAATGTTAGAATTTAAATGATATATAATTGAATCCAATAATGTTCCCAGGTACTCAAAGATGGTAGAAAGAGAGCAACATCAAAATGTATTAGTAGAGAAGACAAAATATTCTGATGACTCGATCAGGATAAAAGGGGAAAAGATAACCTGTAGTGATGCTTACTTTGCTGCAAGTTAGACACGTAGAAATGCAAATATGAAATATAAAGTGATTGAATCAGCCTAGAGAATGTTATTTAATGACCACAATTACCATAATCTCAAGAACAATTTAGTTCTGTATAATTATGTTTTTGTTTTTACTAATTATTTTATCTTCTAGAATTTGTGTAAATCCTGACTTTGCATTTCTATATGTAATATATGCAAAAATTTTATTTATAATAGAAATAATAATGAAGACACACACTTTTCTATTTTACAAAGTACATCATTTTAAACAAATGTTTCTGAGAAAGGTCCTTTTCCCCATAGTTCAGATTTAGCCCCCAAATGGCATTGACATTTTATTTAATAGCCTATGGTGTGCCATTTTAAAATTACATTTATTTCAGATAAATAGATACAAAAGTTGAAGAAAAAGGGGAGAGAGAGAGAAAGAGAGAGAGAGGGAGAGGGACAGAGATACAGAAAGAGAGCCAAGTATTAGTATTGGCAAAGGTGTTAATCTCCCAGTGGAAAAATACATGCCTTTGAGGCCACTATAATTTAATTGATTGTATCATTAGGACCAAAATTAGCTTCTGGAATGAATGAAGCAAGAGGGAACAATTCTGTAGTTCCACATGGTAATTTTTGACTCAGAAGAGGCTACATCATTGGTAGTCACATATAGGTAGAAGCAATGCTGGGACCAAGGTGGACCCACCCATGTTTGCTGCCAAGGTGCATGAGAAACCTGCAACCAGGACATTAGACAATGTGTGTCGTGCACAATTTGCTTCAGATCTTGAGTAATCCCTCGATGGATCCTAATGAAGCTGCATTCCTCCTTGAAGGGACATCTGAAAGCAGATCTTGCCACAATTCTCTGCAAGCCCTAAATGAACAGTGGAGTCACAATTTTAGTTTTGAGGGCCACTACCTGCATCCCTTTCACTCCATCGTGGTAGGATTTTGTAACATTTTAGACCTTATTCTTCAATAGTAGTCAAACTGTCACCTTATCAAATAAGCAGGTCTCTCCATTTAGCCTGCAACTTCTCTTTTCTTCAGCCATTTGAAAATGTACTAGATTTGTTAGAACTGATGAGTTTTCTTTATCCTAAATGTGTAAGATCTTAAAACAAGAATATCATGATTTTTGAATGGTGCAGAGTTCTGCCATAAAAACTATTAACAATAAAAGCAAAAAAAAAAAACAAAACTCACTTACCTTGAATGGGTATTTCTAAGCCTGTTTGTAGGCCACAGAGCTCACCTAGGTCAAGTAGATGTGTTAATGTTAATTTCATTCTCTAACTTTCCAAAAACAGTAATGTTTGTAGTTGTAAATTAAGTTCCAAAATTCAGAATTACTGCCCTTCCTTTTAAAAATTGTAATTATCCAGCTACAATGGCACAACGTGCAGTCACCTTAAGTTCTACTTTCATTTGCAATCTCCTCTTATACAAGATCTTCTTTGGTGTATCAAGTTTTCTAGTAGTAATTGTTAAAACTTTGGAATTATAAAATTAATAGTACAATTCTCCTTAGAGGCCCAAAGTGCTTTCTGAAATCTAAACAGTGCCATAACAATGTAGTTGCGCATACAACTTTTCTAAAAAAACTGATAATGTGTGGTCTAAGCTTTTTGGCACTAGAGGTAATCTCTTGAGTTTATAAAAGATGAAGAAAATGAGAACAGAAGGTGCTCAAAGAGAGCAGTCAATAACTACAGTAGTGATCAATGCAAAAATTACTGTCAAACTATATTTAATTGTTTGAATACAGCATTTATCTATCACAAACTCTCATAGCAGAGTTGCTTGATTGTAATTAATGGGGTTTCAGTGCAGTTAACATTTAATGGAAATCTACATCTAGGCTATCCATTTAAAAGATACTGCGCAACCACTTGCATCTCCAAATACCTCAACACCCTTTTGCCACTTAATGTAATGTACAGTGACACTGCAGTGAGCTTTTTTGAAAATAGTATCAATATCTACTTTTGCCTCTTACCAATGGACTAAACTTGCCATTCTATCTCTGACATTTATAACTAAATTTGTGGACTCTATTCTATGTCTTGTTTTTGTTAATGTGCTCTACACAAAAGTTCATAATACTTCTTAATTTCCTTATCTGTTGTTGCTGAATGTTACTTTACATTCCTGTGGCAACTGCTATACTTGGTAGCAGCATTAATTCTTACTGAAACGTAAGGTTAAGTTTCTGCCTTTTGTGCCTTGTCACTGCTGCTTTTCTATACTAACAAAGTATGCATGATTTTTTTTTTCTGGAGGGGGTAGCTTTTATTCTTTAAAAATTTTAACGACTTTTATGGTATATTTGTTTGTTACTAATCTGTACACCCAATTAATCAACCACATTTCAGCTGGACCTACACTTGCTTAGATCTTCTGGATCTCATACAGAGTAAACAGACTGGGATGAATTTTTCTCTTCAAAGAATTAGTTTACAGAAAGCATCAGAAACACAATCTTTCTATGTGGATGTAGTATACATTGGACAGGTATCTACAACCTCAACACTGGATGGTATGTTGTATCATTTTGTGTCTTCTGCAATCTTCTAAATTTATCCTACAGTAAAACTTATCATGGAAATTGTTCTTATATTCTGTAGTACAGATAGAAACAGGAATCTTTACCTATTAATGATTTTTTCCTTCATGTCAATAATATTATGATTTAATTTTATGTTTTAATGAATATGGCAAGGCCATTATTTTCAAGTTAAGTATATTCTTAATAAAATTTTCTCATTATAGCAAGAATTAGTTTTATAGGTCTGGATTTTGCTTCTCAATAGAAACATTGTGGCAAGCATTTTTATTCTGTTTGTTTTGAGAAACCAACTATGAAGAAGGAGATCCATTCTTAAAATGATCTATCTAATAAGATTGTTTGAAAACTTCATGAACATAATGTTGTGAATGGAAACGTTGCTTTGATTATAAATATTATCTAGTCATATTAATAAACACATAATCTGAGATGTGATAATAAAATAATAAAAATCAACAATACAATCTTATTTATCACTTACTTTATTTGTATACTTTAGAAATGGCAAAGAGAAGACTTCCAGCATTAGCAAATAAAGGAATATTTTTAAAGCAGTTTCAAGTGAATCAGAGCAAAAAGGATGAATCAACTATGACAATCCAATATTCTGTTACCATGATGTCTTATAATTGCAGTTACAACATACCCATGATGGCTGTGAGCTTTGGACAGGTAAGCTTAGGATTTTGTAGGTTATTATTTTCAATTTAATAAGCATTAATTTTGACATGGTAAATTCTACTATTTTTTAAAAATAGCTGACATACAAATTGAATAGCTTTTAAAAGGGTAAGAGTTATTCTAAGGATAAATGATGATCTAGAGATTTGAGCATAAAAATAGAGTTAAAGCATTAAAACAGTTCTTCAAGAAATTCATCTATGATGGAAAATGAGGAACTATTTTTAAGAAACAAATTCAGGTTTAAGTAGAATTTTTCTTGGGCTGGGGGTTTAGCTCAGTGGTTTTGCCGCTTGCTGTGCAAGCGCAAGGACCTGAGTTCAATCCCCAGTACGCGCCCCCCCCCCAAAGAACTTCTCTTGTTGATTTAAAAGGAAAAGCTGTGGATTCTTCAGTAAATATTCTAAGTAAATATCCTTAAATGGGAATTATTGTATTGAAAGAAAAGTTGATATTCTACATTATGTTTTTAAATGGTTTCTATTATAAACAAGATCTAATCTGCTGTTATAAAAATTTACATGAAGAGGAAAGATGTTTTCCATAATGCCAAAAGAATCTGAATAATTTTCTGCTGTTTGAGTTATTTATAAGATCATTACTGAATATTAAAAATATAATGAGCATTTAAAATTCTAATTCCTTTAAAATGAGTTAATATTCTTTCCTACCACAAATTAAGAACAAATATCAATAAGTTCAAAATTCAAGTTTTTTCCTTCCCTCTTTTTCAATACTGTATGTTTGTGATATGTAATAATACATTCAGCATGGGGAATTCATACATATACATATCCCATCTCAATCCTTATTGAACATGTGTAACTAAAGACACAAAAATTTTTTGCTAACTAAAAAACCTAACAATTAAAGGTAATGAAAGACTATAAATATTACACAAAAAATTGCTTTTACCCCTGCTGCCTCACGGTTTTTTTCTAACTTCAAGATAAATTTTTTAGAAATGTTTTCTAGTCTTCTACTCTTAGTTTGATTATAAAATGTACTAACTTAGAGTTTTGTGTTTCCAAAGCATCTCTATCACTACCTCTCATTTTTAACAGTTTCTCATTAAACTAACAATTTGTAATTTCAACTTTTAACTTTATTTATCCCAGGCTAAATTGGAAAATATAGGACTTAATTTTTGGGTCCTTTAAAAAATTTCAAATGAAAGCTAAATACAGTAATATGCAATGTTTTAATGTACAGAACCAGGAATTATAAAACTTTAATTTCAGATAATTGTAGATTCACATTCACTTGTAAAAAATAATATGGAGATATTTCTATATCCTTCACCATTTTCCCTTAGTGGTAACAGCTTGTACAATATAGAAGAATAGAACTACTAGGAAACTGACAATGATGTAATACACCCATGTCTTTATCCAA
The DNA here is from genome assembly GCF_000247695.1 of Heterocephalus glaber. Next base: position 8,508,489 of record NW_004624763.1, read on the forward strand.
ATTTTATCACTTTCATATGCAGTCATCTCCGTGTGTGTGTGCGTGTGTGCGTGTGGCTCTACACAGTTTTATCACAAGTGTGCCTTTATCTGACTTCCACCGGAGCAGTTCCATCACTCACATCTCTCATTCTATCCTTTTGTAGCCAGGCGGCCTCCCTCACTAGCTTCCAACTCACAAATCTGTCTCTATAATTTGTCATTTCAACAATGCTATATGAATGATATCAGAACTCACTTAGGCATACTGGTGCTTTACCTTTTGTGATGGTTTCTTTCATCCAGCACAATTCCCTTGAGATCTATCCAAGACGTGTCCATTGGTAGCTAACTTTGGTTGTTGAGTAGTATTTAATGGTATAGATGTACTTGTGTACTTAGCCACCTACCCATTGAAGAGCATTTTGAGTTGTTTCCTGTTTGGAGATATTTTGAACAAGGCTGCTATGAACATTCATTTATAGGTTTTTTTATACATACTTTCATCTAGGAGACTTGTAGGCCCAACAGAACAATTATGGGATCATATGGTAAGCATACATATCATTTTTTTAAGAAAACGCCACGTTCTTTTCCAAAATAACTGTACCACTTTACATTCCAACCAACAACATACGAATGACCCAGCTTCTACACAAACTTTTTTCATTTTAGCCATTCTGATAGGTAACTCATAGTGGTAACTCATTGTAGTTTTCATTTGCATTCTCTCATGGCTATGATGTTACACATCATTTTAGGGGCTTATTTGTCACTCAAATGTCTTCTGTGAATGTCTTCTCTCCGTGTTCTAATTGTATTTTTTGTTTTTCGGAGTTTTAAAAGCTCTTCATATATTCTACATACAAGTTCTTTGTCAGATATATAGTTAACAAATATTTTCTTTGAGACTATACTTTACCTTTTCATTTTATTAGATCTTTCACAGAACAAAAGTTTTGGAATCCAATTTATGAATTTTTCCTTTATGAGTGGTACTTTTGGTTTCAAACCTAAGAACTATTTTCTTAGCCTGAAATCCTAAAGATGTTTCAATTTTTTTCTTAAAAGTATTATAGATTTAAATTTTACACTAAAGGCCATGATACACTTTGTGTTAATTTGATAAATGTAGTTTTAGGATAAGGTTCATTTGCTTGCTTATGGCTCTTGTTACTTTAACACCATTTATTGAAAACATTATCCTTCTTCTACTGAATTATTCTTGTATCTTTGTGAAAAATCACTTGGGAATTATAGTGTGGTTATACTTCCAGGTTGTCTTTCTTTTCCATTTTCTATTGGTGTTCCTTCTACCAATACCTTAGTATATTTATTACTGTACCTATAGAGTAACCCTTGACATTGAGTAAAGGGAGATCCTCTCATTTGTTTTTCTTGTGCAAAAGTGCTTTAGCTATTCTGTGTCTTCTCTTTTCATATAAATTTTAAATAAGCTTATTTATGTCTACAAAAAGTTGCTGATATTTTAATAAGAATTAAGATTGTTTTGAGAAAAATGGGCACCTTTGGTATGTTGATTCTTTCAGTCTATGAACAAAATCCATGTACACAGTATATGCCTCCACTTATTTAGATCTTCTTGTTATTCTTTTTAAAAATCAACATATTTAGATTGGGTTATCTTTGATCACTTTTATCAGAATTACAAAAATTTCAGATCAAATCCAGAACGTATTTGTTTGATTTCATTTTCTTTGAAACAATTGAAAATCATCTTACATTTTCAATTTCAGATTCTACCTCTTCACTATTTGTATTTAGAAATGTGATTAGTTTTTGTGTGTTGCTCGTGAAGGCTGAACTGAATGAATTTTTACAAAGTAAATACACTCATGTAATCACTATCCAGATTAAGGTAAAGGAAATCATTAGCTTCCTGATAGCTTTCCTTGTATCTTCTCTTTGACAATAGACAACTCACCCCACACACCCAAATGTTTTTACTTCAACTATAATAAACTAATTTTATCCATTTTAAACTTCCCATCAATGGAATTATAAATTTTTTTTGTCTAGCTTCCTCTATTGAATACTGAGAGATTCTTACTACATGTAGTTCATTCTTTTTCATTGATATACATTATTTTGTGGTATGAACATATTATAATTTATCCATTCTGTTGATGGACTTTTGCATTATTTCCAGTTTGAGGCTATTATGAGTAAAGTTGACATGGAAATTCTTGAATATGTCTTCTGCTACTTGCGTTTCCTCATTTCGATATCATTTTAAATTCTATAGGATTAATAGATAACTCTGAGGCATCAGCAGTGAAAAAACATCATTTTCACTATTAGAATTACAATCTGTGAATTTCTACAGCATGTTTTGCTGTCAGTTGATTGTGGCTTGGTATTTTAAAAGGATTTGGTGAGGCTGGGTCAGTCACTCTACTGACCATATACTTATATTTTTGGTTAAGTCCTTATATTGCATTTCGCCAAAAAGGTTTTTACTTTTCTGATGGCCAAGATTGCACCTTATGTTTCTTTGCCTCCCCACAGTGCGGAGCTTTGTACTTTGCCTGCTCCATAAATATTTGCTACTTGAGTGACGGAGGGTACATTCTGATTTAATAAGGTATTACTGTGGTTCCAGCTGATGGCTGCCCAGATGACTGGGTTGACTTTGGTCTCATTATTGCAGCTATATAGGCCTGGCCTGTGTTGATTTATGGAACTCTCCTTAATGTTCTGAAGAATCATGAATACATGAGGCTCATTAATGTCATGTCACAGGATTGTACCGTGATGAAATAGAAATCATGTTAGCCATTGTTCAGTTTAATCATTTTATCAATATTTATTTTGGAAATTAGATAATTGCAAATGAGACAGAAAATGAGTCTGTTTATAGAGGGAATAATTGGCCAGGAGAGTCAAAGATTCGTATTCAAAGAATTCAAGAAGCTTCTCCACCTATAAGTGGCAGCTTTGACATTCAAGCTTATGGGCATGTTATAAAAGGTAAATGAAAGATGTTCAGAACATTGAAATCACACATATGTATGCATAGTCTATAACATGTTGAATATTATTTCACTTGAAAATTACTACTTCTTATTTTAATATTCAAATGCCTCCTTATGCAAATGTGTACATAATGCATAGCACATATGACCAATCATGTGTTTGTTTTACACTCTTCTTTTACTGGAGTAAAAAGAACTTATCCACCCAAAGCCAATGTCATATATTTTTATTTAGAAGTAATATTTAAAAGTCTGTAAAAATATAACAGACTCTGAGCATTCATTTTGCTGAAGGTGATTGAAATTACGGCCTTCATACATCATGCTCTTATCTAATTGGCACATTTTTGAAAAAATTACTACAGTAGCCAGAAACAATAATGATAACATTACAATATTATCAAAATTGAGGATTGGAATATTATTTTTATCAGCGACCTGAACTGTACAATCTAGTCCTGCATTGTTCATGAGCCTTGGAATTTAACAAGTGCCATGTATTGAAATAAATAACATTGTTGTATCACTTTAATGTTGTTGGAATAATAGCATTTAAATATATGTAATTATAAAATTTATTATTAAAATCATTTTACTTGTTTATTTTTACTTTTTAAAATAGAAAATTTTAAAATTGTGTATGTGGTCACAGTATCATTTGGCAGTGTTGATCTAGATAATCATAACAGACATTTTGGTGTACACTCTAGTAGTATTTCTGTACATAATCTAAGTAGATTTTATAAATGACGTATATAGATTATGCCAGTAATATAAAAATAAACTATCTAGCACAAATGACATTTTCATATTTTCTTCACTGCCTCAATCAGGTGTACTGGGTTATATTCCCAAGTGTTTGTTCCTCTCTTATGTCCATAAATTATGTCATTGATAAAGTGAATTGATATTAAAAATAAAAAAGTTTTTGAGCCAAGGCCACAGTTTGAGGTACATTGGTAATGGAATTTTTGTTTCCCAGAAATATATAAATGCTTACATAAATAAGGTACAAATTTCATTCTCACTGTATTGGGGGATGTGTAGGTTACAAGTGACGTGGTTCATGTACTTTAAGGGGGAATTTGGTTTGTGATTTTTGACCTCTGTTGCTTGCTGTCCTTCTGTGAGTGCAGGTATCCCTGCTACTGTGTCAGCTGCAGACCTGCAATTTGCTCTACAGAGCCTGGAGGAGGTGGGGCGAGTCTCCGTCACGCGAGAGGGAACCTGCGCTGGATTCTCCTGGGGCATCACCTGGAGAAGCGCATGTGGAAAGCAGAATCTTCTACAGGTTCCCTCATTTGGCTTGGCTTCTCTTTCCCTCTACGTATTTGCTTTTTTTTTTTTTTTTCCAGTACTCTGCCTCATTCTAAAAAGGGAGGCTGTGAAGTTTTTAAAAATTCAACCTATAGACAGAAAATATTTTTAAGGAATTTGAACAGAAGACTGTCCTACCCTAGGTTGACCAGGTGTTCTCTTTCATGGAGAACAGTGTTTGGTACTTTATTCTCTGTGCCACATGGAAGTCTGGGAATGTGTGTAGTAGAAGCAGGAGGAATACAGGCTAGATGATCCTCAGAAGAAAATCTAGGTGTACTCTAAGAAGGGGCCAAGAATAATCAGGCTCAGTGTAACTCTAACACTAGATCTATATCCTGTGACCTTGTTTGTTTTTGTGATTATAAAGATGGCCTTTTCAAGTCTACAACAGTGTCACACCTGGAGATCATTCAGTTACCATCGCTTAGTTATAGTGGGGGAAAAGTCATCCCCAGAGTATGTGAAGAAAAGTAGTCCAAAAGCAAACTAAAGGTGTTTCCTCGGGGTAATGAGAATGTGAGAAACATTATCTCCCATGCACTGTTAGTAAGAAGGTAAATTAGTACCTTTGTGGAGGACTGTATAGTAGTATCTGAATATAGATACTTTATGATTCAGCAATCTCCTTTATATAACTCTATCCTACTGAAAGAATAATACAGATGTAAAATGATGTAGGTAGTCAAAAGGTAGTCACTACAGCATTCTTTGTGCTACTACTAAAAGCCTAGAAACTTAAAAATCATCAATAGTAGAATGGTTGCTATGAAAAATACGTAGACTCACATATATTTACCAGGAAAGACACCCATGACTTAAGGTGGAAAACCATAGAACTCTACTTAAGAAATTGTGAGTAGAGGAGGAGAGGCAGGGAAGTAGGAGACAAAAAAATATGTATAACGTAGAACAAAAGCCTACATGAATGTGCAAAACAGCAATAGTCTCACAGATATGGTGGTTGTTTTAAAAGAACACATGGCAAGGAACTAGAACTAAAAAATAACAGGACTAAGACAATTCTTGTGACTGGTCTCCCCCCTGTTATCAGCATTGGTCTACACACACTCTCTTTGTTCTTTATTGACCAGTCTTCTCTGCTTCCTCATCATTTCTTTTCCTCCGTAATTTGTCTCGTGTGTGGGTCAGCATGGAGACTACTCTCTTTCCTAGTTCCTGTATCCATCAGAAGGCTACTGTACTGGCAAAGGGATTCTGGAATGACCAGATTGTACATCCTGATTTGATGTGGTTTCATTTTTACCACTGGGGAAAAAAAAATTCAGGGAGTGGGTGAAAAACCAGAAGAGCCATAGGTATAAAATAATAAAAAGGAAGGTGGAATATCAGATGGAAAGAAGACTCTATTTTCAATTATTCAACAATAATCTATCAAAGTGGTCATATTCAGCAAAAGAGTAAAACATTTTAAGAAAATCAAATTTAATAGTGCATTTTCTTCAGGTTTATTAATTCTGAAATTTTAAGAAAAACTTGTATGGTTATTCTTACCATAGCTGTTCTAGTAAAATCATTTTGTGTAAAAATAGATTAATGATTCCAATATTATTGGAGAAAAGGCTAATATGACCGTTACAAAGATAAAGGAAGGTGGCTTATTCAGACAGCGCATTCTTGGAGACTTACTTCGTACACCCCATCAACAGACACAGGTATTTTTGAAATTTTTCTCATAATGTATAACTTGATTTTAAATATATAACTAATTTGTATATGGTAAAACAGGAAGATGACCTGTCTGTTTTTATGTGAATATTTGTGTTAAAAGTTGATCAACTCAAAAATATTATTTTTTGACTTTTTGGGAAATTATCTGCCTTATGATAAAGTAATGAGTCCGTAAGATCAACTACTGCCAGAACTAGAAAATATATTTTTGAATTTAATTTTCACATTAGCTCTGTGAAGTAATTATTAATGTCTCCATTCTAGTAAGGAGGAAATTAAAGTGTAAAGAGTTTAGTAAGTTTCCTAAGAGCAACCTCTATTTTTCTTCATGGTACTAATTAACTCCCAGCATGATATGTCTGTACTTTTCTTCATTTATGGTTTTATGTAAGTATCTCTACTAGAATATAAGTCGGATGACAGAAAGGATATCATCTGTTTTGTTTAATGTTGTATACTGTATAGCCCTAACATTCACAACTGTGCCAGATACACAGTGGACACATTTGCCAAATGAATACATGAATATCAACATAAAAAATATATAGACTAATTTTTGTAGACAAGCAAGCAAACAGAATTCCATTTATTCCAAATCCTGTTGCATATTCTACTGAACCCTGCTACCTCTTTGCCTGTTTTCAGCAGTCTGTGTTTCTTTTCCTAAAGGTTGAAGTCTATATCAATGGAATTCCAGCAAAATGTTCGGGTGACTGTAGTTTTACGTGGGATTCCACGGCCACTCCCCAAGTCTTGGCCATAAGCCCTTCTCAAGGTAACGTTCTGCTTTTTAACTTGGAGTATGAGGTGGAAGGTAACTAGCAAAATGCTAACTCTGATAATGATTCTTAAAATATATATTTATTCTGGTATTACCAAGTAAAGCAAGCAGGTCATTGTATAAAGTGAAAAAAGAAAGAAAAAAAGAAAATTACCACATAAGAGTACTTTGGGAAAAACACTAATTATTTATTTTGGAAAAAAATGTCTTTGAAGCTGAAGTACAGTCTTTGATATATATCAATTGCTAAGCTGTTATACTCCACTTTCACCAGTTGGAATCAAGTTTAAAATTTTACTCTGACTTCGAGGCATTTTTGTTCAACTAAAGTAAGATATTAATTGGAATCCTTTGCCATGTGAGATCACTTTTTCTAGGAGACATAGCATTCAAAGGCTAGTAACAACACAGTTGCTGTTTAACAAAAAAAAAATGATTAGGTGCTACGTTTGAGAATAAGAGAAAACATATTGGCAAGAACTCACCTAGTCCAGAGGACACATTGTACCATTTTCTTCATAGCATGTTATTGCTCAAAAAAATGTGATTATACTCTGTGTCTGAGCTCCTGGAGATGAAAGTAAGCAGCAGGAATAAGAATCATAAGGGGTGATTTTTTCCAATCAAAAAAATAAGCTTAGGTACTATGATCATATATTGAGTGTGATGGCTAGTAGGAAACTTTCTCCACTAGTTATATATCATTCCATACCCCCCAAAAAGCATTTAAAAATTTAAAACAGTGCTATTATTTTAGATTGAAAAACTATTATCCTCAGACTTTTTATAATAATGATATTAACTTTAAGATAATTCATATTACATATGAATATCAATAATAAGAAGTTGATGGACATTTTATTATAGTCCTCTGGTACCGTTTTTTGCATCTATCCTTGCATTTTGTAATGAGATTCTATTTTTATATGCACTTCTTAAAGATTATTCTTTATTTAAAATAACAATTTGAATTGCTTTTCATTATGTTATAATCAATTTAAAAATGACAAAAAGGATAAAGAATGATATAAAACATTTTTCTTCACTGAAAGTTGACAGCTGTTAATATTGATCATATGCACTTCAAATTATCAATTTAAGAAAGAAAGAAAATATTAAAGGAACAGCTAAAGTCTTTTTAAAGCACCATCCTTAGTTTTAGTCCCCTATATATGTCCCCAGAGGCAATCACAGTAATTAATTTTGTGTGCATTCTTCCATGCCATTTTAACATCTTTTGCATATGGCACACACATATGGTGATTTTGCCATGTTTAAAGCTTATAAATGAGCACTTACAATGTAAATATCTTGTTGTTTCTTACTTTTGTCATTCATAATGCATTTTGAGATACTGTATGTGCTTGTAGGTATTCCTGTCACTTTAAAGTACTTCATAAACACATGGATTTATTTGTTCCTCTCTTGATAGGCATTTAGATTGTTTACAATTTTTTTGTTTTACAAATAACTCTTTTGAGCTTCCTTTACAAACCTGCCATTGCATATATTCTAGAATGTCTTAAGAATATATGTCCTGTCTGGACATGAAATTGCTGGATAATGATTGGGTATTTATGCATTCAGTTTAGTAGATAACTAAATTGTCCTCCAAACTTGTTCTAATACTAGCTGGTATGAGAGCATGATCTTCCCCATATCCTTGCCAATATTTGAAATTATCAGTTTCCTAATTATGGCCAAACTGTGAATGAAGTTGTCTTTGTTTGAATTTGCCTATTCTTTGGTTAGCAATATGCATGAGAATCTTATATATTTTGTGGACATTCAGATTATTTTTTGGACACGCAGATTACTTCTAAAAATTGTTTAACATCTTTTATATTTTTTACTGGGTTGTCTTTTAAAAATTGACTTGTAGCTATTTATTATATATTATGTTTACCAATACTTTGTACATGTCTTCTACCAGTGTATAACTTGTATTTTGGTTTAGTATATGGTTCGTGGAAACATTTAAATCATTGATTTATGTATCTTGCTTCACATATATGTTAACTATAGCTTTTTAATTTTATTTAAGAAACCCATGTTGACCTCAAGAGATCAGATTATATTTACTTTTAAAATTTTGGAGTTCTGTTTTTTCATTCTTAGCTATTTAATTCCACATGGAACTTATATTATGTGTGATGGTATGTAAATATGTAGATCATGTATTTCATGTGTTAAACCCAGACACTTTTAAGAGTAAATGGAAAAACATTTAAGTTTAAAATACTGAGACAGCAGGTGTAAACAGGGAATATCCTACAAACTTTAGGATTTATGTAACAATAGATAGAGCAATCATTTTCTTTACAAAATGGAAGTGTCTATACCACTTATTGTATAGGTTAACCTTTCCTCATGTGTTTGTAATGGCTAGTCTGTCATATATTAAGCTACTCTACAGAAATGTCTGTTTCAATCATGTAATTCTTCCCTCTGATCTCTATAAAGCATAGATTCAAAATATGAAGCAAGACAGAATAATTCAATGGAAAAAGTACCTTCACCAAATGAATCGTTTTTTCTCTGCTATTTTTAGGCTTATTGTCTACATCTTTTAGAAGTTAAGCTTATTTTTCTCTGATAAATATTGGATTTTATAACTACAGATTCTAAATTTGTTATTATAATGTTGTTAGTTAAACTTTGTCACTTTCAGGGTCCTATGAAGAAAGCACAATTCTAAGCATAGTAGGCTCTGGATTTTCTCCTAGCTCAGCTGTATCAGTCTCCGTTGGATCTACTGGTTGTTCTCTTCTTTCCGTGGATGGTAGGTTCTTTGAAATTATAAAGTCTGGTTGTACTTCTCTAAGAGAAAGTGGAATCTAAAAGCTGTATTACAAATATGATTCCTTTGGTGTACCTAGGGTGTCATGAAATTGATAACCTGGCCTGAATAATAGTTTGTCTTTGATTATGATCAAAGACTAATGTTTCATGGTTATACAGTGTCTTTATCTTGTAACAGTTAATTTTGTTCTTTCTCTTTTTATCCTTTACAAAGTGGTCACATGAGGTCTTTCTTGTATTGGTCTGTTTGGGACACAAACATGTCCAAAGTCCTGCTCTAGTGTTCCAGAATTCCTGCTGGTGTTTTCACAATGCTGCATTGGTCATGCAGCAAGAGGATGTGGCCATTTACCCTGACTTCCAGTCCAACAGAATCTCTCTCCAATGATGCAAAAGTTTTACATTATCTACCTCTTGAAATTGGGAGGGCCATAGTTTTCTATTTCCTAAAGTTATCGCTCATGATTCTAGGTGTTTTCCTTAATTTAAATAGATTGGAATTATGTAAGCAAATCCATATAGCAATTCATTTCTGTTGTTTATAATTTAAATTTTCTATGCATTCTTGAGCCCAAACATCCAATATTGTGCTTATCAGTATACATAGATTGTTCTAAATAAAGTGAAGAAAATATTTTAATTTAGCTTTTATTGATAAAACATACAGTACTCAATGTTAGACATAAACAATGGGTTGGACCAAAAACTTTAGAATTATTAATATAAATGCAGTTGAAAATTAGGATTTAAAAAATTATGACAGCTTTCTTTTACCTTGCCTTCATCATTGGTTTATCTATTTTCTAGGAGTGCCTGATTCATAAATTAGGTAAAAATATTGCCCCCAAGATCCTCCTTTCCTATTAATATTTAGATAGTTGTCTTCAAATGTATTTATGGGATCTAAAAATGAAAGTAAATGTTAATATTTACAAATACAAATTTTCAGTAATTTTGTCTCAAAAAACTCATTTGCTTTATCATTCCTTTCTTCTTTTTATCACAAGAAAATGAGATCAAGTGCCAGATTGTGAATGGAAGCGCTGGACATTTACCAGTTGCTGTGTCTGTAGCTGATGTTGGACTAGCACAGAATGTAGACAGTAAGGGATTCCACTTCATTTATCAGAGTCAGCTCTCACACATCTGGCCTGATTCTGGAAGCCTGGCAGGTAATAAGTTATAGTTGATAGTTCTCATCAGAGACAGTCATGTACTTTTTCCGCATTTCATTGTGCTGTTTTGGGTATAGGGCACAGAGAGAGGAACTCAAAGTTCTCTCATCTAGAACAAAGGAGAGTCTCTTTTTAGAAGGTATGGTGATTAAATGGCTGGTTAATTCTTTTGTTTCTTAGGAAGCACAAATCAGGGTGACTGTTTATACTTATATCTTAGGTTATTGAATTAATATCATCAATTATTACATGTTTCCATAACAAGCTCATTAATTATGTCAGGATAAGATTTATTAGTTATTATTCTGCCTACCAGCTGCTTCATTTGTAACCATGGTCTCAATGGAGCTACTTGACCCAGAAAAAGTTCTGGGAACTAATCAAGCCAAGGGAGGCTGAGAAAGAGGATGGAGAAAAAAATAATGCATTTTTCTTGTCCTGCTTCGTGTTTGGTGGCTCTCTGTCTTTTTTTTTTTAAATCATGCTTAGTTTGGGATTTTGTGCTTTTGTTTTGAGCTTTCTGGTGTTTATACAAATTTTACTTTATTTTTATTTTGTCATTTTTCCTTTAATTTTATTTCACTTGGAGGTATTAAAATTGGGGATTTTGTGAGGGTCTTAATTCACTCTTATTTCCCACCTCTGGAATGATTGAATGAACAGAAAGAGCATAATTTGTCTTGAGTATGAAGGAAACACTGTGAAAAATAGATGTTGCTGCTAATAATGCCCCCAAACAAATGTGGGTTGTATATCAGTATTATTGTTTAGATGTTGCCAACATTTCTTTTTGTTATAGTTGATCTGCTTTTTTGCCTTTTTCCCTCTTTGTTTTTCTTATAAAGGTGGTACTGTATTGACTCTATCTGGATTTGGCTTTAGTGAAAATTCAGAGGTTTTAGTTGGAAATGAAACCTGCAGTGTGATTGAAGGGAATTTGAATAGGATAACCTGTAGAACACCAAAAGTAAGACCTCTGATTTTTGTCATTTTCCTCTTAGTTCAAAATCTTACAAATTAGGGAATATCTGAGCAGAAGGTTAAGCAAGTGAAACATTTTCTAGAAATTTTAGATTTTCCATCAGGCTCGTCAGGGTCATTTCTTCAACATCTTTCTGCAAATGTTCACAGAAAAAATATCTCCACGTTCTATGTACTTAAAAATCATGCAAAAAGACAGACACACAAACTCATATTAATTAAGTACTCCATTCCCCTTGAAATAATAGAAGTGCATACAAAGTAAGACACGTTAACATACTATCAGCACTTGAAGATGAATAGAATTTTACCAGGTAAAATAAAAGTTTTAAAAAATGAGCCAGCAGTACAAAATAGTCTCAGAAACCCAGGCAAATAAATCTCAAAAGTTTTAATTTTTAAAAATAATTTACTTTTTAAATGTATTAAAGTTTCAATTCATTGACAAAAAAAAAGCGAAGTTCTCCATGGGATACTACAATTTAGTATGAGCATTATTCTTTACCTTAAAAATAGTCTTTAAATTTAAACAAAGATTCTGGTTTGTTTATTATGTGCAAAAGGATAATGATATGAAAATGTAGCACAGTAAGGGGGCGCACTGTGAAGTTGTGATTTGTAAAAAAAATAAATTTGAGTGTGTGTTGGGCTGAATGATGGGGAGGAGAATCTGGAGTGCTATACATCAAAAATTACTTTGTTTAAATCATGACATTCAGTTACACACTGAATGTTCATTAAATACATACTTGGTGATGGAAAATTGTTTTTCCTAGTTGGGCACTGTGTAGGTGCTATATCAGTAAAAGTACCAAGTATTCTTCTTAGGAATCCAACTGTTTAGTTTTGGATTCTAGAACTAGATAAGCAAAAGATATAATAATGTGATTTGTTAATGAAATTGCTTAACAGTTACATTTGAGTCTATTTCATGAGCAAAAAGACAAAGGTTATAGTATCTAAGCCTTTATCATTTGGAGAACCACTTGTCTGGAGCATCTCAACTACATTTTATAGCTGTTAAAATCCAAAGCTTTAGATTCAATTAAATTGATCATCCAACCCACAAACTACTATATCATAAAACTTTCTCTTGAGAATTCACATGTTTAGCCTATATTTGACACCAACAAATCATCTTCAGAAGTTTTTTAATAATTCATTTTATTTTCAGACATTGAATTTCCATATCTTAGTATTTAATATTTTCTAATTGTTTTATTTTTCCACTTATTTTAGAGAAGTGAGGGTACAGTTGATATTTCAGTTATTACTAATGGATTTCAAGCCACCTCCAGGAATATTTTTAGGTATAATTGCTTACAGACGCCAGTTATAATGGATTTTAGTCCAAAAATACGGACAATTCTAGGTAAGACATTCTTCAATAAAAGTAATCATTTCTTTTACACAGATATCACATCTAGAAAGTCTTTTGAAACATAATTTCTTCCTCAATGTTATTAAAGTGAAACAAGTTTTTTTAAACAAATATCGCTCAATTTATAATTAATTGTACTTTGAACATGTGCAGTATGGAGAAAAATATTATTTGTTTAAAAAAGTAATTTGTCCTATTGCTTTTTTTCTTCTGAAATAATTAAACATAAATTTTATATCTATATTGAAGTTGTTAACTCTTGTTTTACCTTTTCTTCAGAAAGTGTTAGGATTTCTCAAGTCCAATGAAAGATAAATGAGTTGGTTTATTTAATATGTAAACTTCACACTGGATAATAAATGGAACCTTTCTGCAAATGTTTTTTTTTAATAATAGGAGATGTTAATTTAACAATTAAGGGTTATAACTTTGGAAATGAACTCACACAAAACGTGGTGGTGTATGTTGGAGGGAAAACCTGCCAAATTCTCCACTGGAACTTCACAGATATTAGATGCCTTTTACCAGAGCTGTCTCCCGGAAAACATTCTGTCCATGTAGAAGTCAGAAACTGGGGTTTTGCATCAACCAGGTATGGTAATAGCCACAAACTTGTTAGAGTCATGGAACACTCTATGAGGCTAATAGAATTGGGATAATCTCTAATTTATGATATGTTAATTGCTCCTTTATTTTTCTGTATCTCTTTTTGCAAAACATTTTGAGAAAATCTCTAAAGTACAATATAACACTTTTTTGCCAATCAATACCATTCAGATCATGTTGAAAAATTCTCTGCATGACTAGATTTATGTTTATGTCACACAATTTTCATTCACTCAGAAAATACTTATCAAGTAAATTCTAGGGGCAGACACTTTTGTAATGCTGGATTCACAGTAGAAAATGAGAAGTGCATGTTCCCTGCATTAATTGAGCTCATAATTTTGTAGGAAAGATTTCAAATAGAGAATTACATGAGTCGGCTAATTATAAGTGTGAAAACAACTATGAAAAAGAGAACCAGGTACTAAAGTACGTAATAGAAGGACTTGACATCCTGAGGAACAGGGAAGGATTCTCTGAAATGGTGACATTTTAGCCAAGAAATGTGTAGGAAAAAGCTGGCCAATTAAAAGATAGGATAGAGAGAAACCTTCTCTGTTTCTTGTAGAAATGTAGTATATTCTTCCCTAAACTGTCTTTTAACTGGCAATTTTATTTCTTGTGTGAGGAAGTCACTAGTTGGAATGCATAGGAAAAGAGAAAAACTGAAATGTAGTGATTGAATGGATGACAAATGAAGGCTAATAAAGCTAATGTCAAAATGGAAGGAGAGATGATTGCAGTGAAATCTCGTGGAGGTGAAAGAAGCTGAGCAACCTGAGGACTACGATTCTTTTCAGATCAGAGGGAGGAGTTCATATGAGTTCTGGAACAGCTCTTGGCTTGTTTTGGCTGGATGATATAAGGTGCAGAATGGACTCCATGTTTACGTAGGTGGCAGGCGAAGAATTACTAATTCAGTTATGTTGAGGAAGCTTAATGCAAGTCAAAACAAAACTCATTGGGGGTTTTCTGCCTGAGGAATTATGGTGGGAACTGGAATGTGGGAGTCCATTCTGGTAAAAAAAAGGACTGTACATTTTGATGGCCTCCCAGCAGGTACATTGTCTGTAACAAAGGAAAATAAATTAAAAACCTACTCACTGGAAGAGTGGGACAGAAAATCTTGACATTTCCCACAAACATGGAATGATAAATTTAAATTACACAACACTTTTGTCTGAGAAACAGCTGGTAAAAATTTTTTCCCACATTGTGGGTTGTTTCTTCACGCTGTTGGTAGTTTCTCTTGTTGTGCAGAAGCTTTTCTAGAATATATAAAGAACTCAAAAAAATCAGACCCCCCAAATTTAAAGATCCAATCCAAAAATGGGCATCTGAAATGAACAGACATTTCTCAGACAAAGAAGTAGAAATAGCAAATAAACATATGAAAAAATGTTCAACATCACTGGTCATTCGAGAGATGCAAATAAAAATAACACTGAGATTCCACCTCACCCCAGGAAGAGTGGTTGCTCTCAAGAAATCAACCAATAACAAATGCTGGTGGGGCTGTGAGGACAAAGGAACCCTTCTCCACTGTTGGTGGGAGTGTTAACTCGTGCAACCACTGTGGAAATCAGTATGGAGATACCTCAAAGAACTAGGACTAGAGGCCCTATTTGACTCAGCTATTCCCCTGCTGGGTATCTTCCCAAATGAATTAAAGGAATCATACTACAGTGATATATATGTACCCATGTTCATAGTGGCAGTTTGTAATAGCTAAAACTTGGAAATAGCTCAATTGCCCATCAACTGGAGACTGGATAAATAAAATGTGGGTTTTAAAAAAATAAAATGGAGTACTACTCAGCCACAAAGAATGAGAAATTAGAGACATTTATAGCTAAATGGATGCACATTGAGGTGATACTCTTAAGTGAAATAAAGAGGACACAGATGTGTAAATACCGAATAGTTTCTCTAGTGTGAGAAACTGAAAGTGTAAATAAGGACTAAAAGGTTTAATGGATAATGTGAAGTAGGAAGAAAAGGTCCAAAGGGGAAGGGAAAGTGGGAGGGGCTGGGGAAAGGAAAGAAGGGAAAGGAATAAATACGAGAAAAGGAAAACATGAAAATATAGTGTTTGTAAATAGGGAAGGGTGGAGGGGCTGAAAGGAGGGCAGGGGAAGGGGGAAAAATATAAGAACCGAGATAGATCATGTAAAGGTAAAAATTCCCAGTGATGAATGTCATCACATAGTATACCTAAAATGTACCAATAAAATTCATTAAAAAAGTACACAACACTTTATTAGTCTGATAAGATGTAGAGAATTCTATTGCTTTTTTGCAGATAGAGTTGCCTTTATATTTTACTCTAATAAAAATATAAAATATTTTAAAAGATTTCATTTATGTTTTGAGGTCTCATTTCTCATAGCCATAGTTTTCCATAATATTTTAAGATCTTCCATCTCACATGGTTTTGCTATTAAATTTTCAGAAATCTAATTTTTACAAGTATCAACATTGATAATTACCAGACTATGTCGCTGATAACTAATACTTAATGACATATATGTATATTCAAATACTTCCTCTTCCTAAAGAAGTTATAGCCTAGCAAGAGTTAGGAATATGGGCCCAAGGGAAGTGGACTGAAAAAATCTGTTCCTTTTTCCTTCTTAGTGACAAGTTAAATGCATCGATACAGTATGTTTTGGAAGTGACAGACATGTCTCCACACAGAGGCTCCTTGTATGGCGGGACTGAAATCACTATAATGGGTTTGGGGTTCAGCACGATACCAACTGAGAATACTGTGCTCTTAGGTAAGAGCTGCGATCTCCCAGGCTGCATTTTCTCAGCTTGAAGATGTGCCATAGAGGTCAAGTTACTGCTCCAACTCTCTTAATCATGTAAAGTTCATTTGTCTATTAGTGTGTGAAAAAGGTTAAGTATATTTGGTTTAGAGGATAAAATAAAAATAACTGCTTTTCAGTTTTTGATTTTCCAGTAAATTATTATTGTTTATTTAATGTGTATAGAAAACTTTAAGGAGAGGCTTTGTTTTGAAAATCATCAATACTCAAACATGCTCACCATCAAAAACAAAGTACCAATACTGTACCTTGTACCAAAGAACTTTTGCAGGGTCTTGTTTACCAATGTTACTTCATTTCTACAGTTCATAAAAAATATTTGAGGAAAAAGTGCTATTTCCATCTTTATTCTTTCTAGGTTCTTTCCCTTGCAATGTTACATCATCATCAGAAAACACCATAAAATGTACTCTTCACTCAACAGGGAAAGTGTTCCGAATTACCAACAATGGGGAAGATTTAGGTACCAATCACTATTTACATATTGTGAATAAGGAAAGCTCTTTAATGTGGAATTAATTTAATTCTTATTTACTTTACACTTCAAATTACTCAGAGAATTAAGTATTGCTGTTTCTTTCATAACTTGTCAGTGGTATCCACTTAACCTAGGGGATCACACATGGAGTGCATTGGTGGTAAACCCAAACTGAAAAGGCTGGACTTTACAATCCCATGCTCAGAAACCGCGTTGGGTTTTGTTTCAGTACAGAGTGTCCTAAATTACTACAGTTCATAATCAGTCATGGGTTGCCAATGTACATTCCAGTTTAAATTACATGTTTTTGCATTCTTATATGTTTCAGAAAATTCTTAGGTTTAAAGAATTGGTCATAGCTTTAAAAATATTCCATGTAACATTTTTGAACAATTTATTGAGTAGCCACTTGTTTTTTTTCAAATTGTCTCTTGGTTATCCATTAACAAAGTTAATTAAGAACTTTACTTTTTTATGTTTTTTCTCTTTTTCCTCTCAAAATATGATTCAATTCTTGCTCTCAGTGCATGGATTAGGTTATGCTTGGTCACCATCAGTCTTAAATGTGTCTGTGGGAGACACAGTGGCATGGCATTGGCAAGCACATCCCTTTCTTAGAGGAATAGGATATAGGGTCTTCTCGGTCCCCAGTCCTGGAAGTGTGAGTTATGATGACAAAGGATTCACAAATGGAAGACCAAAATCTTCATCAGGTGTGTATCCATTTTATTGAATTTTGCACCATACTTATTATTTCTAGATGTAATGAAAAGACATTTTGTGCATATTTAGCATACTTTTACATGAATAATACAGAAAAATGTACCAGGTGGTTTACCTGGCATTTTATGGTTATCATAAAAATATTATAAATGAATGCAAGCAAGCTATTTTATACACACTGAAATAAATTCTGGTATTGGAAATATCTTTATTAATTCTGTGATAATTGACCAATTGAAAACTATATTGTAAAAGCAAAATACAGTGAAAATAGGAGTATATATTTTAATCATACCAATCTGGTTGCAAATGATGAGCTTCTATTGATTAAAATCGGATTTACAAGTTTTTATTTCTTGTAGGACAGTTTAGTATAAAGTGCGTCTTTTAGATTGCCTATTTTGTTCTATATATGTAGTGATATAAGCATTATTGTTTAAAATTTTCATTTTAGGTTGCATTTTTCTTAAATGTGGGTAAATTATGTCAAACTTTCCCTGATTATCTTAAAAATTAATGCTGGATCATGTCTTCCTGGGGTGTAATTTCACTCTACAAAATAGCTCTTTTATAGCCAGTGAGTCATTTTCTTACTGCTTCTTGTTGAAATATCAAACATATGAAAAATAAGACACATGTCATCTTCATGTGCACTTAAATGATCATTTCAAATTTCTTCACTCTCCTTTAAAAGATGCATGAATTGCTTGTATTTATTTTGTACAATCTTGTTTTATGCCAGGTTCATTTTCTTACCAATTCACTTTGCCCGGAATCCATTATTACAGCAGTGGGCATGTTGATGAGGCTCGCTCCGTTTCTCTCCAAGGAGTCATTAACGTTTTACCAGCTAAAACCAGGCACCTTCCCCTGCAGGTGTTTGTGCGTAGCACTGAAGCCACGTACACTCGGGGTAAGATGGGAACTGTCACTGAGGTGGCCCAGGGTTTACTTGACCTTCCTGGAGTAGGGGTTGAATCACTAGGTCACCTGAGGCAGTCTCTTACTACCATATGACCTTGAAAAGGTTTATAGTGCTCTGAGCTAGAGTTTATTCTATAAAATAAAGATAATGTTAATGTCTTCCTGTCTGCCTCCCCGAATCCTTGTGTGCTTCAAGTGAGATGTAATGTCTAAGAGTTCTGACACTCTGCATAAGCCCAAAATACATTCAGATATTTGGTGATATTATTGTTTTATTTCTCCTATTGGAGCTGGCCTTGAACAAACTGAAAAGTAAATTAAATTTACATTTACTCTTGTATCTTTATTGTACAGTCTTTGTCTAGGTCTTTAATCCAGTTGTCCAGCCTAGGACCAGACTCTCTTGTCATTTAAAAGAATTTACCAGAATTTACAACCACCTTTGTCAAAACAAAGAGTAATGCAGTCTGAAAACAGTTCTTATTTTGGAATATTATCCATGACTTACAGGAAGTTCTTTTGTCTAAAGGAGGACCTGAGAATTTGCACTTGGGAAGCTCTGTGGCAGGCTGCCTAGCAACAGAGCCCCTGTGTAGTCTGAACGATACCAGGGTTAAAGATTCAAACATATTTCTCTTTGAGCTTTCAAGTTGTATTTCACCATCTATAAGCAACATTACTCCGTCCACTGGAACAGTAAATGAATTGATAACAATTACTGGAAGTGGCTTCAGTAATCTGACATGTGCTAATAAGGTAAGAATATATAGATCTCCTTTGAAATTCCATATACTCCAAAAAGGGAACATGCTTTGACTATACCCTCATGTTTAATTTTTATCAGCTTTATGAGATGTAATTCACATGCCATACAATTCGCCCATTTAGAGTAAACATACACACACACATGAAGTATATTTACAGAGTTGTACATCCATGATCACAATTTTAAAACATTTTCTTTACCCTAGGAAAAATCCTCCACACCTTTATCCTCATGGCAACAATTCCATCCATCCTAACCCAATGTGACCACTAATATACTTTCTATCCCTATGGATTTGCCTATTGTGGACATTTCTAAAAATAGAGCCATATAATATGTGGTTCTTCGTATCCAACTTCTTCTTTAACCTAAAGTTGCAAACTTTATCCAATGTGTCAGGATTTATTTCTTTTTATAGCTGAACAATATTCCATTGTATAGTATACCACATTTCCTTTATCTGTTCATTATCTGTTGATGGATATTTGTGTTATTTTCTCTTTTTGGCTATCATGAGTAATGTAGTTATGAACATACATATAATCATAATTTAATCGAAAAGTTATTTTAGGATGTGTCATAATCAGCTCCAAATGTTAACTTTATGAATAAAAAAGTTTCCACAGAATGAGGCTTCTAAAATTATAGTTATTGCTAGTACAAAATTTAAGTTCATACTGAAGTAATGTAGTGACTTGTTTTATTTCATGTGCACTTTACTTTCAGGTTACAATTGGTCGCTACCCTTGTGTTGTGGAAGAAAGTCATGACAGTTCTATCACGTGCCATATTGACCCTCAAAACTCAATGGAGGTCGGCATCCGAGACTTTGTCACTTTGGTTGTCTACAACCTGGGCACTGCTATCAACACATTGTCCAGTGAATTTGATAGGCAATTTGTTCTCTTGCCAAACATTGAAATGGTATTGCCAAATACAGGGTCAACGACAGGAATGACGAGAGTGATCATAAAAGGCTCAGGGTTTGCAGGTTCTTCTGCAGGTGTGGAAGTCCTGATGGGTCATTTCCCGTGTAAAGTTCTCACAGTGAATTACACAGCTATCGAGTGTGAGACATCCCCTGCTCCCCAGCAGCTTGTGCTCGTGCATCTTCTAATACGTGGAGTGCCTGCCCTCTGTCAGGGGAGCTGCAACTTTTCATATTCAGACAGCATCACTCCTTGTGTAACAGGAATCTTCCCAGACTCTGTCAGAGGACCTGTGAAAGTTGTCATTGAAGGAGAAGGTTTTGGGACTGTGTTGGAGGAGGTTGCTGTTTTCATTGGAAATCAACAGTTCAGAGCAATACATGTGAATGAAAGTAACATCACTGTTCTCGTGCCTTCCCTCCCAGCTGGACTTCATTCTCTCAGAGTGGTGGTAGAAACTAAAGGCTTGGCTCTGGGGAACCTGACTGTCAGCAGCCCCATGGTAGCATCTGTCTCACCAACTTCTGGAAGCCTTGGTGGTGGAACCATGTTGGTCATCACAGGGAACGGTTTCCATCTGGACAACACCACAGTCACTGTTGGGGAGGCCCCCTGTCAGATTATGTTTGCCAACTCCAGTAAGGTCCACTGTAGCACCCCAGCAGGGAAAGCTGGAAAGACCAATCTGCAGATCTTGGTTAACGAAGTTCCTTACCCAGCTTTATCATTCACATATTCCCTGGAGGACACGCCATTTCTCAGAGGAATTTCCCCAAATACAGGTAATTATGATGCTAACGACTGCGTTTCCATTATCTTGATGTTATATTTTCACTATTTATGTGTTACAGTAATATCTATATGAGGTGTGATCAAAATATATAGTGACTGTTTATATTTAAAACTTATTACAATAAACAACACATGGCTAGGAATCCCCCTCAAAATACTCCCACTCACTTCAAACACACTTATCCCATTGTTCTTGCCACTTTCTAAAGCAGTTCTAGAAGTCCTCTTTCATGAATATTTTTATAAGGTATAATAAAAAATATGGTGAATGTTGCTGCCAAGGGCCATCCAGTGAAAGGACAGGCTCATGAAACCATTAAGGTGTAGTCTCATCCAATTTAGGCACCAATCTGTGACTTTTGGATCTTCCCCAAAGTCAAAATGATGATGAAAGGTAAACATTTGGAATGCATCTTGAAATGCATCTGAAAGTGGCAGGAACAATGGGCTGTGTTCGAAGTGAAAGGTAGTACAGTACTTTGAGGCAGATTGATGACAGTGTGATTTTCCTGTAATAAATTTTTAAAACTTATATATGCACTGTATTTTTTAATCACATCTCAGAATTATTGTGATTTTTTTATACAGTTCTACTTAATCCAATTAATAAATGGGATTCAAGTTCTGAGAACCCACATTTTGTGATTATTTTTCCCAAATTCTTGGGATAAAAGTTTTAGTCAAGTTCCAACTTCCATTTAGAAACAAAATCACCATTAGCTTAACCTAAACTTCAAATGAGGAAGAAATACATGTATATCTATATGCCAGAATGGATAAATTATTATCATCAATGTTGATATGGCAGAAGACGCAACTATTAAAATTCACAAGTACTTGATCTTTCTAACGTGGATAATTTTTCAGATTACTTTATTTCCATGAATCTCCAATTGATATCATTGATACAAAAGAATTCTCTTTAAGGAGGTAGTTGACACACCTATATAAAGATAATACTATAAAATAAGATTTACTTCATTATCTAGCATCACATTTTTATAAGCTTAGATTAAGATGTCTTCTTGGTCCTTTGTCATTACGTTAATTATGCTACACTGTTTCTAGCTGTTTCTAATTATAGTCAAACTATTGAAATGCTTATCATCTATGTAATGAATTCTAGAAAGGCAGCTGGACTGTAATGGTTGAAGCATGGCTTTGAGGTTTTGGTCAAACCTATGTTCTCCTACTTCCTAAAATTTTAGACATTTTGTTTGTTTGTTTACATTAGTTTTTTAGGTACCTGTATAGTAAAAATTAAAGAAATTCATCCAGAAAATATAGCTTAAAATAGTATAGTTAATAAAGAATTCACTAGATGTTGGCTTTTAGAAAATGTTTCTATTTATATTGCTAGAAAATGCACTAGGCTTGGGTAAGATTTATTCTCTGCCTTCAGGAAGTTTACTATTAAAATTTTCTTTACTACATCAACTCTTCTTATTTAGAAGCAAATGTTAACAATCAAAATGACATATCCATAAATTTGTAGTCATGGAAAATAATTTGTCCCTTATTTCCATGGACCTATTTTCTCATCTTTTTCTTTGAATGTCTCTTTCAGTAATGTATGCGACACATAAGAGACTTGTAGACAAGTGAGATTTGAGCTGTTTAATTTACTAAAGAGACAAGGAATCCATCACACTTAGAACACTGTCCCATAGGAAAGGTGAAATGTCAAATGAAATTATAATTTTAAGATTCATAAAACAATTTTTACTTTGTATTTTAAAACTCTCCCTAACATAAAATATCTCATTAATATTTGCAGTCTTTATAATAAAGATTCATAAATATAATGATTTACATTTTCCTCACTATGGTCAATTATATGGCAATTATTACAATTACTACTTGAATTAAAATCTCCTACTTGAGACCCTGGCATTTATAGCAAGTTGTGGCAATTACGATCTGGTCATTTAAAATTTAGGTATGTGGGTATTCATTTGGATGACTTACGAAAAATTCCATACACTCAATGCCCTCATTGTACATTTGTCAAAAGAAGAAGCAAGATAGATTGAAATTCTTGGTTCAATATATATATTTTGTTCATTCATGTAAGGCCTTATCGTCAACATTCATCTATAAGTCTTTTTTTTATTCATTAAGTTTATTGGCACAGTTAAGGTATACAATATGATGACATTCATCATGGGAATTTGTACCTTTACATGATATATCTTGGTTCTTATTTTTTCCCCCTTCCCCTGCCCTCCCTTCAACCCCTCCACTCCTCCCTGTTTACAAAGACTTTGTTTCCATTTTTCCTTTTCTCATATTTTTCCTTTCCCTTCTTTCTTTTCCCCTACCCCTCCCACTTTCCCTTCCCCTTTGCCCCTTTTCTTCCTATTTCACATTATCTGTTATACCTTTTAATCTTTATTTATACTTTCAGTTTCTAACACTAGAGAAACTATTGGGTGCTTACACGTGTGTCCTATTTATTTCATTTAAGGGTAAAATTAATTCATTTTTTGTAAACTATTTTACACCTAATTATTTACATATAATTGACCAATTTATACCTGTTGAAAATATTTGACTTGAGAAAAATACATCCCATTCTCAAAAACTATTGCTGATATCAAGGAAAAAACTACCAAAAATAAAAAACTAGTAAGCCTCATCCCTAAAATATACTCCAGCCCACCATACCCTGCCCGGACATTTGTGCTTTTTAACTCTAGATCTTCTTTCTCCTTTCCTCCTCTTATCCCTACTAACCTGGATTGACAACTTAAAACTCAGTGGAGCAGTCAAACGGGCTGGAAAATAATGAACACTGAGATGATTTACTTAGTTAATATACAATCTAGTGTATACAGTAGTCAAAATGTACATGAGATGCATGTATTTTAATATTTATATTGGTTTTAAAACAATTGATATCAGTTTATTTACCAAAGTGGAGAGGTATATCTCCGAGTACACATGTCAGTATTGGAATTTAGATACATATTTATATCATGTGCTTCATTTTAAGGTCCACCAGGAACTGAAATTGAGATCACTGGATCTAACTTCGGTTTTAACATCTCAGAAATTTCAGTGAGGATAAGTGACGCTGGTTGTCATGTGACCATGGTCAATGACAGCGTGCTGCAGTGCGTTGCTGGAGATCATGCTGGTGGAACGTTTCCCGTGGTGCTGTATCACAAGACAAAAGGCTTTGCCGTGTCCACTCTTGTATTTGAGTACCCACTTCATATTCAAAGTATTCATCCGCAGCAAGGTAGTCATGAATATGCAGGAACACATAAATACAGATATTCCTCGTTTAATGACCTACCTGTTTAACGACTATTTGGACTTAAGACCCCTCTTTTTATATACAGTTCTGTATATCTTGTTGATAGAGCCTCAGTGTCTTTTTGTACATACATTTGTTTCTGCAGTACTATAATTTTTGCTGATTGTACTGTACAGTACAGTACTGTATTTTTATGTTCTGTCATAAATTACGGTATTGCAGATAAGAGTTATGCAAATAAAGGCAAAGCTATCAATTTGGAGTCTGAATACTGTGGTTACCTACTATATATAATTCCTCATTTAGAGACCAGTTCATTTAACAACATAATCGCAGGAACATAACTCGGTCATTAAACAAGGAGTGCCTGTAGCTTATTGCATTTTAGACGTATTCACTAAGTGTAGTGTGCAAATAAACACATAACTCATGAAAAGACAAATATCTTCAAAATATGTATTATTTCTATAATGTCTGATACTGGGGAAAATAGGCTACCTGACTGTTTTGGGGTATTGAGGGAATATCCAAAAAGTATATGGTTTTTCTATTTTGAAGTAGAAGGGGTGATTGGAACATGGTCTTAGGAGCCCTGTTGATCACATGTGATACAAGCTGTGGCAAAGGGCCAGAAAAATTGATCGGTGCACTCAGTGCACTGGGCTCACCTCTAGGGACTATTTGCTTCCAACAGTTCCCCAGGTGATTCATTTGGAGTTGCACAAATTCTCAGATATAAAAACTCAAATGATGTTACAAGTCAGACTTTTTGATATGTGAAATGTCTTGTATAATATGGGTGCACATAATTTCTCAAGGGTTATATATATGTTTCCAAACCATGGGAGACACTTGAACAATTACTTTTGACTGTTATTCTTGGCTCTGTGATTGTTTTACGTGTTTTTTTTTCTAGTGTTCATAGTTTTACTTCATTCAGTAAGAAACAAAGCCTCAACTCAGTATTTAGACTTAATGTCTGAGAGTGAGGTACCCTAGCAGCTGACTTAATCTAATGTCACCCTAAGAGTCTAATGAAATAAATAATGAAAGGTCATTTTTAGAGACCTCAAGACATCATCTTTAGATTTGTAAGAGCAGATATTTTGCCTCTATGAACTCATACTGTAAGTTGATTAAGCATCAATTCATTTATTCATTTTAGATGGCCAGTTTTTGCAGAATGAAACATATATGTAACTGTGCATCTTGGATTTGGAAAGAACAAATAATTTCACATATTCTACTTCTCTTTTCCTTAAAGTACATTATTACATACATGTGTAAGATTTGACTAAAAAGTACTGGCTAGTAAGCTCCTTTACTACATACTCTATGTCTTCCTATCCAGCAAGGTATTTCCTGCAGAGGTGGACAGAGCAGGGACTCCATTAATGCCAGTCTCACTGGCAAGGACATTGGGTGTTTCTAATAATTTTTACAGAGTCAAGCAGGTTCATGGTTCTGCGATATCTTCTTAGCAGTATTTTAGTTTCACTGGTCCCTTACAATGCCCTGCAGAAGCTCCTTCACTAATGAGAAAAATTGCACATTCAAAGCGCAGCTTCCAGCAACACCCACCGTGTGATCAGTGTAACCATGAAGAATTCATGGAAGCTGCTGAGACACCGGGAAAGGGCATGTGAGGGAACACAGGAATAGACGCCTTAGTGATTTGCTACAGATCCTACCTGGATTGCACCTGTTTCGCAGCCATGATTAGTGATGAGCACTTTCTATGTCCTTGCTGTATCATAAGATATCCTGGATTTTCTCAATCATTTTCATCCCTGCCTCTTCTGACATGCCTGGGATCAATTTTGTCTGAACCCAGCTGATAGGATGATTTGTTGGTGGCTGCTGTATTTTATTTTAAAGCTTGTTAGAAAGCATACGTTCCTAAGAAAAACAAATCATTTTCACTGAACTATTTAGATACTCTGATGTCTAATTCTGTATTTTACATTGTGTCAGTTACAGTTACTTCATTTAGAAAAAAAATGTTCTTGAAATACTGTGAAAATTTGTGCTACCTATAACGCTAAAAGATTTTTCTTCACTCAGCAAAAAAATAAGCACACAAAAGTAGTAATTAATCATTTCAAAATATTGACTAATGCCTTCTATTTCTCTTAGTACTGTGTAATTTGTTTAAAATTCAGCCCTACTTCAATTGATCAAGTTTTAGTGTCCAGGTTTTAGCTCTGTGACTTGCGCCTGCCTTGCAAGCACAAGGTCCTGAGTTCAATACCCGGTAACACACACACACACACACACACACACACACACACACAAAAGATCAAGTTCTATATGGAATTCTTTTTTTAAAAATCATGTTTATCCATCACGGACACATAATTTTTTTCTAGTTGAAAATTATTTTAATGGTTAAAAATCTTAAGTATAATTAATGTACATCAATTAAAAAAATAATTATACATGTATATTTTGACTACTCTGAAATTCTTTGTGACATTTCTTTCAAGTAAAAGTTTAGTTCTGAGAAATAGTTTACATAAATTATCAGGTGTGACATTTACTCAGTTGTGAAGACTTAAACCAAAAGATGTTCTGTTTTATTATATTTTATCACATATGTTAAATCTTAAACACGTCTCATTTAATGTAACTTTCTTTGACTTTGGGTATTAAGATTAAGCAGTTGTGCACAGAGGAAGTTTTCTTTTGTATTTATCTTCTCCAGGGAGCTTTGGTGGTGGCCAAACCCTGACTGTGACAGGTGCTGGGTTTAATCCGCAAGGCTCAGTCCCATTGATCTGTGGATCAGAATGTGCAACTGATAGGCTCAGATCCGATTACACGACACTGTTATGTGAAATTCCACCTAATGATGGTGAGTTGTCAGAAGAAAGAATGACAATAGTTAATTTCATAAACATCACTGTCTAAATTTCTTTTTTTATGTTTTAGGTTCTTTGGGAATCCCTTTTAGGATTGTCTTGATTTAAGTAGTTTATCCGGAACTTTGTTTTCTAAGTTTATAATTCTGTAAAGGTTTTCAGTTTATGATATAAACTGATGACTCAGTTTATTGAATATATTGAATGGAGAACATGTTTATTCCTTAATGCATTCAATTTTCTTTAAAGATAGTGTTTGCTGAGGCAGGAGAATTGCCATGAGTTTGAGACCCTGTCTCAGAAAACAGAGAAGGGGTGGAAGAATAGCATAATGGATTTGAGTATGAACCTTGGTAGTACATTGCCAAGACTGAATGCTTTGTGTATTTTGGCACAAGTTATTTAACTTCTGTGTGCCTTAGTTTCTTTATCTATAAACTGAGATTAATCACAGTAGCATATTTTATAAAGTTATTGTAAGGTTAATGCATGTAAAGTGGACAGAATGATATCTAGAACATGAAATGTGATTTACTCTTATCATTACTCTTACTTTTTGTCAAAGTTCTTAGTTTATCAGGACATGTTCGTAGTACATAATGTTTGCATTCCCTGTGGGAAGTTGTACATGTACTAATACATCTTGATTCCTTTTTTCATCCCAATTCTGTTCCCTCCCGACTCCCTGCACTCATCTCTTGATCTACTCCTTTTTTGTACATGTTTGCAGTACACAACATTTACATTCTGTGGGTGGAGTCTCTACGTGTGTATAACACAATCTCAGTTCCCTTTTTAAAAATCATTCTCCTATCCCTTTCCTCCCTCCACCTTTCTTCTCTCTCTTTATCCCTCTCCCCTTTGTGATCGAACTCACTACTTCCTGTTATCTTTTATTTTGCCCTTTATTTTTACTTTGAGTTCTTTATATAAAAGAAACCATGTGATATTTAAGCTTGTGTGCCTGGTTTATTTCACTTAACATTATGGTCTTGAAGGGCATCCATTTTCCTACAAATTACTCAAATTTATCTTTCTTTATGGCACAGTAGTATTCCACTGGGGGTAAATATATTTTCTTTACCATTCATCTGTTGATGGACATATGGACCATTTATTTACAAGATTTGGCTATTATGAAGTGTGCTGCTATAAACATGGGTATGCATGTATCACTGTAATATAATGTCTTTCAGTCTTTGGGGAAGATACCTAGAAGGAGAATATCTGGGTCAAATGGAATTTCTAGTTTCAGTTTTTTGAGTAATCTCCATACTGATTTCCATAGTGATTGTGCTGGTTTACATTTCCATCAACAGTGTACAGGGCTTCCCTTTCCTCCATAGTCTCTACAGCATTTATTATTTGATTTCTTGATGACGACCATTCTCTCTGGGGTAAGATGGAATCTCAATGTTATTTTAATTTGCATTTCTCTAGTGGTTAGGGGTGCTGAACATTTCTTCATGTATTTATTGGCCATTTATACTTCTGTGAAGTCTCTTCATTTCACTTGCCTATTTTTCGATTGGGTCTTTTAGTTTAAGGGGCCTAAATCTTTGTGTTCTTTATATATTCTAGATATGAGTCCTCTGAGGAATGGCTGGCAGGTTTGTGGGTTGTTGGTCCCGCCCCTTTCTTCGTGATCACGTGGATTTCTGAAGTTGTTCTGTCCCCTCCCTGGCCTTCTGCTGTCTACCCCTCCTGTTGTCCCTGTGCCTTTCTCTAGCAGTCCCTCTCTTCTTCCCAATTTGCAATCCTGTGTCCTCTAGATCTGGAAAACTGAGCAGCTGGTGTGCAGAATTGTCTACAATAAGAGGTTCCAAGAAAAGGTCTAAGAATTTTTACTCTATTGATCATGGGCATGAACTTTGTGGGTTTTTTTTTCTTATTGCTAGAAGTTTTTATTTCTTCACATACAGCCCGTGTATATTAGATGGGATTGTGGGAAAAGGAAGATGTTACTGAAAATGTCTGGAGGTTCTGGAAACAAGTCCAGGCCCAATGGCATGTACTAAGTTTGACCCCCTTCTCATAGGTATGGGGCCTGAGCAGGCGTGTGAAGTGAGTGTGGTCAATGGGAGAGATTCGTCACCGTCCACGGCTCTGTTCACTTACACCATGGCCCTGACTCCGCTTGTCACCGAAATATCTCCCAGGAAAGGCAGTACCTCAGGGGGCACCAGACTTACCGTGTGGGGATCAGGATTCAGGTACCATCTTCACACAAGCAGGTTGCTGCATGTTTCCAGGCTCAAGACATCATGGATGCTCTCTCCTATGTGAAGATGTTGCTTATAGTCCTGCAACATGGGCCTTTCTGCTCTCCAGCCACCCTTGAGGCACAAAATGGAAGGAATAGCTAACACTTATTGAGTTATCTAGGCCAACTTACCGAGTTATCTAGGCACCTTCCTACCCACAGAAACTCCCTGTCCTCTTTTATGAGATATTTTCATCCCAGTATGGTTAGCGACTGAAGACTAAAGAGGTCAAGTCGCTTGTCTCCAGTCCTAGCAAGGAACATCACAAACACAGGTCACCACCTCATTATGCTTTCCCCACCGTATCATCTCGTCATGACCTGCTTCACTGGGCCAAGGAAACATCTTTGCATATATCAGGTCCATTCCACTGCAATTGGTCAGGTTCCTTCTTCTTACACACATTATTTATAGCTCAGATTTCTGTACTGCACTATCATCATTCTTAAAATATATGACATTAATTTCAAAACATAAACTATAGAAGGCAGTTTTAATTTCTCAAGCACTTATAATTACTTGGTCTTGTATCTTAAGTGGAGATTAAGTTCAAAACTCTGTGAATGTAACAAAAATGTCACAGGTAAATTGATCCTTGAAAATCTCTTACAAAGATCCCCATTTGGAGGCCAACAAAAAATCTCCCAATAATTCAAACCCAGGCAGTTTTTCCTTTAGCACTGGACACTTGGTAGTTTGTGCAGTTCTTTTTTATGACTTCTTGATCTCCTTGTTGACTTCTTTTTCAACAACTATCTTAAAGACTTAATACTAAAAAGAGAGTGTCAATCTAAACTTTGATGGATCATAAGGCAATATCATATCTTTTGCAAAAATGTATATGAATAAAGGGATTTGATGATGCAAAGTAGAAATTTGAGAAAAACATATTTTGTTTTCCCTTTACAGTGAAAATCCACAGGATGTTGATATCACCATAGCTGAAGCTGAATGTGATGTTAAGTATGCCAACAAGACACATATCATCTGCGTGACAAGTGCTCATACTCCTTCAGGGTGGGCCCCACTTCACGTCAACATCAGAAACATCGGCATGGCTAAACTGGTAATAGTGATTCTGGCATAGTAATTGCAGCAATAGACAAACTAGCATTACAGTAGGTGGGCTAATTGGTAATGGATACTTTACGTTAATATCTCCAAAAGATATGTGAAATGTGACCATACTAAATTCAAAGTAGCTTACACTTCTGTGGCTTATTACTAACATTTTAATTTTTTTAGATTACTCTGGGTTGTGGTATAAGTGATAATGGACTTTTTACTATTATCATAAAATGAACTAAGAGGAGGCTATTACATATTTGAAATGGGTTGTATTTCATTGTTAATATGAATATTGATTGTTTTATATGTCTTCCTTTGGAAAATTGAAAAAAGTCTAGTAAGTCCTCTAATTTTTTTTTATTTATTTATTTATTTTTATTACTTAAATTCTTTTATTGGTACATTTTAGGTATACAACACATTTACATTTCTCATTGGGAACTTGTACCTTTACATGATGTATCTTGGTTCTTATTTTTTCCCCATTCCCAGCCCTCCCTTCACCCCCTCCACCCTTCCCTATTTACAAAGACTTTGTTTCCATTTTTTCCATTTCTCATCATTTTTCCTTTCCCTTCTTTCCTTTCCCCTGCCCCTCCCACTACCCCTACCCCTTTGGACCTTTTCTTCCTATTTTACATTACCAATTATTCATTTTATTCATTGGTACATTTTAGGTATACAATATAATGGTATTCATCATTGGAAATTTGCACCTTTACCTAATCCATCTTGGTTCTTATTTTTCCCCCTTCTTCAATCCCTCCATCCCTCCCTATTTACAAAGACTTTGTTTCCATTTTTCCATTTTCTCATATTAATTCCATAGTCCTCTAAATTTTAAAGTCTCCCATCCTCCGTTATAGAAGAATGCCGACTTCCTGTACATGGATGCTTGGTCCTCCAACTTCTCATGGGGTGGAAGATCACCCCCAGAGGAAGGCTCACTTGCTGTGATTACAAAAGGACAGATACTTCTGCTGGACCAAAGCACCCCTATTCTGAAAATGTTGCTTATCCAGGGTAAATTTCTGTTCATCTATTTACTAAACTCTGCCTATGGAATATTTTGAGGATGTTAATTTAATCAAAATTCATAATTGTGAACCATTCGTACTTGTATTATGTCTTTAATATGAAGTATAGTTTTAAGTTTTCTAAATTGAGTATTACAGTCTATTTGTGGTTGTATTATTCAATCAGTTGTAGCTAGCATTTTAAAAATAGAATAGAATTAAAAAATCAGCATGCACTGCATACCTATGGGTAAGAGTACCTTACCCAGTGCAGGCCCACTCACTGTCATTTTTATAAAATAAAAAAGTAAAAGAAATAGAAAAGAGCATTTCTCACTGATACGGTGAATCCCAACGGTTATAAAATTGTAACAGTTTGTTAAATCTAAGTGACCCCTTGATGGCCCTTGGAAAGCATATTGTGATTCTCATTCACCTGTAAACCTGCTTTCAGTTGCTACCTGGGGTTTTCTCTGCAACTTGATATTCTGTTTCTACTGTTACAAAAACACACGACTATTACAATTACATGTGAAAGAAATGTTAAGTGCTAAGAGGAAAGTGCTTGGGATTTAGTGCATAAACTTGGCCATCGTGATTTTAGCTGTTTAAAGACTTCAGTAGTTTTTCTATTTTTTAACATATGGGATAATAGCACTATTTCAGCGATTTGGAGATATTAAGTATAGGGTCTTTAAACAAATTAAGTTTCACTGTTTCCAGACTTACATCAGTCTCATAAAAATGTATCTCAGTACTTTCTTAATAGTGTTAATCAAGCTATAGCCGTTGCTAGTACAAATTAGTGGATAAAAATTAAGACAGCATTGGTTTGTATAAAAGCGTTTTTCTTTAATCTTGTATTTTTCTTAATTTATATTTTGAAGCTCTGTGCTTGTAGAATTAACTTCTGTAGTTGCACTACTTAATAACATTTAAAGTAATACTTTTTCAAGCTAAACTAATCTGCCCTAGAGTTTTTCTGTCAACTCTCAAAGTCTTGAAGTGTTTAGGTTTTTACTGTTACCAAGAGCAGAAGTAAAGTAGTGTGCACAGAAGACAGAGACAAGCAAGTGAATAATTTTTAGTAATGCATTTTCTTATGATATATTTAAAAATTTATAATTACATGGTTCATAGGTGGAACTCTAATATTTGATGAAGCTGACATTGAACTCCAGGCAGAAAATATTCTAATTACAGATGGAGGCATTCTTCAGGTATTCCAAGAACAGGACATTGCTAACCTCTCTCCATTTGTTTTTCAAATACTCTGCATAAAATGAGTAATTAATGATTCTGACCTATTCTCAGTTTATCTTTGCTTAGGGCTTTGTTATGAGGATAAGGATCTTGGTGTATTGGCTGGGGGGTTCCCTAAGGTATTCTTGCATTTTAACAAAATATAATGTTATAATATAAGACAGCAGAATTTTAAATAGAGCAAAACTAAAAACAGCTCTGAGACATTAGTAAATTCGACTGTTATAGTGTATTTGGCTGAATAGAAAATTTAAATCTTGTATCTTGAAACAAAGTTATGAACAACCGAAGAACTGATTCTCAAAAGAGAGGAGAAAAGGGGAAAAAATCCTTTTGCATGATAAGCATTGTGGCTACGGAGGAGTTTTAATTTTCTGAACGAGGCTCCTGAAATCCCCGGCAGATCGGGACCGAGGCTTCCCCATTCCAGCACAAGGCGGTCATAACCTTGCACGGGCACCCGAGGTCTCCGGAGCTCCCGGTTTACGGGGCCAAGACGCTGGCTGTGCGAGAGGGAACCCTGGACCTGCACGGTAGGAGCCCAGGCTGCCTGCGGAAGCTTCCCCAGCTTCTCTCCCTTCAGACAGCCTCTGTTTGCCCCTTTCCCTCTTCCCTCCCCTAACGGGCCAGCCCTGCCTGTTTACCAAGACTCAGAGCCAAAGTCACTCAACCCATTCTGGCCATGTCCACACCCTTCCCCTTACTAGCCACTTTTTGTCTCAGTTTGTGCTTAGCGCAGTACATAGCTTCATTCGGTTACATGAAAAGTTACATTTGTATCTTGTGGGCTCTTTCTAGAGTATATCAGTAAATTTATAGTTGTACTTTTCAATAGCTAAGTTCCAGAAATGTTGTCAGAAAGTAAAATTGATTTTGGTAGCCAGGTGTGGTGGTGCATGCCTATAATCCTGGCACTCTTGGAGGCTGAGGCAGGAGGATCATAAATTCGAGGCCATCCAGGCCAATTTATGACTTAGTGAAACCTAGTCTCAAAATAGTAAATAAAAAGGACTAGAGATACAATTCGGTGTGAAGGTCCTGGCTTCCATCTCCAGCACCAAAAAAAAAAAGCTTTTATTGTTTGAGGTACCAGGGTAACATTATTCAGAAGCATGAAGTGAGTCCTTTTTTAAATTGTCTTCTATGTTACAATAATTTATACCTTTTATAAATTTAGAAATCCATGAACAAGTTACCCTGTTATTACCATAAATATTCTACATTGTGCTAAATATGTGCAATACTAAAATTTCCTAGAAACGTACACAAATTTATTTCTAGATTATCAGTTTAAAACAATTCCTATCAACAATGACAAAAGGAATGGGGATCTGCCCATTTTGTCACTAGGATCTCAACACATTTATATTGGGTTTCTAGGAAGAAGATTATTAGGAATAGAGCCCAGCATTGCTGAAGGATTTTTAAAAAATTTTATAGAATCATATGTCATCACAAACCAAATTTTTACTTTCCTGAAGTTAGCATTCTTCTTCTTTCTTTCATGGGAATAAAATCCTAGTGGAAAATGAACCTTCCCAAAATTAATTTAATCTCCAAAAAGATGGAAATGACTGGTGCTCTGAGTAACGTAGGACGCACACTGAGGAGATCCTGGGTTGTGTGTTGGCTCCAGGTCTGCCGGTCCCTGTGGTCTGGACTCGGTTGGCTCAGACTGCAAAGGCAGGGGAATGGACTTTGATTCTTCAAGAAGGAGTGACTTGGAAAGCAGGGGATTCCATTGTAATTGCAAGCACAGGACACAGGTAAGATGACTTCTAGGCTTGGTGTGTAAAACAGTGAGGATTCAGAAAGGCCACAATCTGTAGTAAAGAAATGCACACAGTCAGTGTTAACATTCGCTTGGTCAGTGATTGGAACTGCAATAAGAAATACAAAATTGAGCCTCTAAAATAAGGATATACTAATGAAATATTTTATTTGTTTTACATGGTTAAGTTACTACGTAAGATTTCATTAGCAGAAAAAGCATTTTGCTATTAAAAGTCATTTGAAAACTTCTGACTTAAGAGCTTTAATTAAATACACTCATGAATGCAAAAATGTAAATGAGTTTCTTTGTTTGAGGTCGCCAAAGAATAGGAAAGCAAGTAATAAATTCTTTCTTATCTTACAATCTTGACAGTTGTTCCCAGGGAACAAAATTTTCTTCATAAGTAAAAGGGAGGAAATCATTATTGAAAGACTGATGATTGACATAACCTTTTAGGTGTCTGACATTAAAATGGAAACTGCTTGTGACCCTTAATTTCTGTTTCATTTATATTTTAATAACTATGAAAAAATTTTAAATTTTAATATAGTTATGCCAGGGAGTAGGGCAAAGAGGAGACTTGTTTTTGCTTTAATGTTCAAATTACAGATAATATCAGGAAACAAATAGTAATTTATGATAAGAAACAGATATGTTAAGGTCATGACTCAATTTAAAATAAAAATTCGAGATAACATTTTGAGTTTGCTGTTTTCCAATTTAAAAATAGAGCCGCAGATGTTAGAAGAGTTAAAGATATGCTTAGCTTTGCAAGTGCCCATTTTTTCTGCCATTGGAAGAAATCTTAATTGTATAATGACAAAATTAAAAAGGAAGAAAATCACAGGCTTATTAATAGAATAGAAAATCTTCATTCATAACCTTTCTCTAGGGAACAAAAGCCTAAGTTTATAATTTAGCACAGAGCTATTTACTTTTAAAAAATTAAGAATTCTTATCAAGCACTAGTGAGTTTTCTACCAAATATAATTCATTGTTCATTGTTTCATTGGTGAATCATATCTGAGAGTTTGTAAAGTAAAGCAGTAAGAAAATCACTTCTCAAGTCACTTAATTGTTCCCAATAATACCTCTTACCCGCCCTGAAGCTGTGCTATTTTGACTCTGTCCTTCAGTAGAATCACAACACTCAGTATTTACCACATAGACTTATTGTAAGGATTCAGTTCTTCAATTCAAAGAACTCAGAGCAGCAGTTGGCTCAGAGTAAGTGTTTTATATGTGTTACATATTATTACAGAGGAAAGAAAAATGTATCGAGGTGCACAATGCATACAGAAATGCCTTTTAGAACATTTTTGTTTAAGAAAATGCAATATCATTTGGATCTTAAAGAACTCAGGACAAGACAGGCTGACTCCCCTTCTCCGACCCGCTGTGAGATCCTGTAATACACAATCACCCACATCACCAAACGAATATCTATAATCTCAACCTCCTCCCGGCCCCTCCCACCACAGTTCCTTCCTTGGAATTCTTAGGATCTGGTTTTCTCCGACTACCCGTCATCTTGGAAAACAACTTTGTCCTTCCATCTCCTTTACCTTCTTTCACTGCTACCCTTTACTTTAAAAATTATTAAACTGCCTAAATATTACATGCCCATTTCATCTATTTCCTCCTTACTATCCTTTTTTTTTTTCTTGAGACCCCTGAAGTCTAATTTTTTCTTCACAAAACTTCTCAGTGGCCTTCTGATCACTATCTTCCCTCATTTTCAGCACATCTCCAAGTTCCTTCAGTGCTGCCCTTGAAAGGTCTCTTCATCGGTTTCCTGCTCTCAGTTTAATTGGACTCTCAAGCCCCTCACACATCATCCTCGCATTTAGGTTTCCTTCCACTTTTCTCCCCAGACAAGTGACAGGTACTGTGCTAGGTGCTCGGCATAGAAAATGATTCAATGTGTCCCTGCTTAGAGGAGCAGCCAGGCAAGGGGGAGGACAGAGAAGCCATCGCCTCACAAGGCTGCTGTGAGCCCAGTGGGGCATTTGTGTTTTGGGAGCCCAGCAGGGTTGACTTCTAACCTCCTTCACCCTGGCACTTTCACTTGAACTGCTAACGGATAAAAACTATTTGCAAGGGAGAATAGAGTCGCAGGGAATGTGGGGAAGACACACGCAGTTCTCCTAAGCTTACCTTAGGGTGGATAGCACCGATCACACTGTAATGGATCCGCAATCAGCTACTGACACACTTGTCTCAAAACCAGGGGTCCTTCCGCCAGTATCCCCAGTGCTTGCCTTGTACCTAGAAAGTAAGCTAAACACTCAGTGTTTGTTGAGTGATTGAATATCTGAATATGTACATTATGGAATTCGGAAGTCCTTTTTGCCATGACTGGATTATGGGTATATTGGAAGAATGACAGAAGTAAACTTCAACTTAATGATTTCCTTCCTCAGGAACCTCCAATGACTTTCCTTTATCAAGGTATCTCACCTGCATATGACTAACATTTTAGGCCAGATAATCTTTGTTGTGCAGGGTCATCCTTTATATTACAGAATTCTTAAAAACCTTCAGGGTCTCTACCCACTAGATGCCAATAGCACCTCCTGCTATGACAATCAAAAAATGTACTCAAAATGTATTTGTACAAAACATACAAAAATGTATTTCTAGGGTATAAAATCAACAACTGAGAAACTCTGAGTATGATCATTAAAGTCCATAAATGAACAGCTCTTTTCAATACATTTTAGAAGCAAGTACAGTTTTGTGAACAAATCCAGCAGCTGGAAAATATTTAAGTTAATTGAAATGGATCGGTGAAAAAGTTATTCAGTTATTTTGAGAAACAGTAAAATACCGCACTTGATTTGTCTTCAGAAAATTGCACAACATATTTTTTATTTTACAAACGAAGTGTTTGAAAAGGCATAAAATAAATATGTCAAATCCATATAAAATATGACTCAAGATGGTGCCTCTTAACCTAACCCTAAATACACTGATGACACGCCAACTATTTCTTAGCTAGCCACTTTGAATCAGTAATGTTTTACCTGAGTGGATGTTCATTTAAATATACTGATAATTATTTAAAGTTTTACTTAACCTCACTCTGGAAGGAAAAAAACCCCTCAATACTGAAACTAAGTGGATTTTTAAATGATACTTTATATTAACTTTGAAAATTTTTTGTTAAAATTTTTACAGACACAGTCAAAGAGAAAATGAAGAAAGGACCATTGCGTCTGTGTCAGCTGATGGTGTAAACATCACACTCACTCAGCCACTGAATCACACACACCTAGGAACCAGCGTCACACTGCCTGATGGAACTGTGTTTGAAGCAAGAGCAGAAGTTGGAATTCTTACAAGAAATATTGTAATAAGAGGATCTGAGAATGTGGAATGGAATAACAAAATTCCAGCATGTCCTAGTGGATTTGACACAGGTAATTTTAGCAGCTGTCGTGTGGCTGATAGAATCATACCAAACCCTAAATTAAATTTGGTTGACATTTAAATGTATTATTTTAGTTTGAACTAGCTCATCTGCTTTGTAAATAACACTAAATATGGCAATTTGGTAGAGCTCAGAGCTTTTTTAAGTAAAATTATATATGTTTACCATATATTGAAGAAAAATAACTGATGTCAACATTGGAATGGGGGAAATAAGTGTACCTTGATTCTGTTTATAAAGTCATTAATATCATACAATCTACAAGTAGGTAGATAGTAGCAGGTGCAGCTTAGGTATTAACCTCTTCAGTATGAGACAAAGCTCATTGGGCTTGATGTCAAATGGCCCATGTTCTGATTTCCTGCATCAAGTTTCACAATGTATGTGAATCTGGATTCAAACTCTTTAAAATAATATTACTTCCTGTTCTTACTGACTATGACTGTAAGAATTAAGTGACAATAATGCATATTCTAGTGCAAGATTGCATTAATTCTCAAATTTGGGGGGAAAGCTTCAGAAACAATAAAACAACATAACTTTATCAGTATTCAATCAAACATTCAAATATGTATTTAGTACCTTCTCAAATATATGCAGTAACTACTTTAGGGCATGCAAATATAAACAAGACAAACCACTTACCTTTCTTACTGTCTGGAAGAGAATATAATGTGAATGTATGTAATTATGCTTCAAGAAGAGACTGAAATTATATGTGAATAGAAAGATACAATGAGGTATGAGGAAAAAAATCTTAAGATTTTATTAAGAGAATTGCAATATCAGTTTTCTTTCATGACATTTTTACAGGTGAATTTGCTACACAGACATGTCTCCAAGGAAAATTTGGAGAAGAAATAGGAAGCGACCAATTTGGAGGATGCATTATGTTCCATGCACCTTTGCCTGGTGCTAACATGGTAACTGGAAGAATAGAGTATGTAGAGGTAAGAGACATTATTGTTAAGTCATGGCAGTTTAGCTAAAGTTATCCATACAAGGAATGGGCTTTGAACACCTGCTGTTTGGCATAGTCTATTTAAAATCTGATAAGGGAGATGGGTAAGTGAACAATTTTAATACATTCAATTATTAACCCATTTGATCATGCCAAAATTTTGTTTCTGTTTTTCTCACACCACATATCAACTATGTCAGCAAATTCTATTCTTACCCCCACAAAATACAGTGGACCCTTGACTTATGAACTCAACTCTTTTTCAAAGGCTGGTTGTAATTCAGCTTGGTCAACTGAAGGCTCAGGCTCCCCTACACGGCCTTCAAAGCCTCTCTCCTGTGTCCAGGCAGATCTCAGTGTCCTTAGAGAGACACTGGCCCAGGATTTCTCAGTTAACCCCAGAGGAAAGGATGTTGTAATGTTCCTTCCAGAACCCTTTAAGGATTAAATCTTAATCTGAGACTATCTGGAAGCACAAGCAGCTGGCATTTGGGTCGTAGCTCAAGACTTTGGCCATAAGGTAAAACTAAAATTCTGGTCATAACCCCAAGTCGCTTCTATGTCAGGCTGGTCGTAATTTGAGGGTTCACTGTAACGTGTCTGGAATCCACTCTCCTTCCACTGCCTCCACCTGATCCTCAGCCTCAAGCCACATCACCCCTCACCTGCAGGACTGTGTTTTCTTCCTAACTCATCTTCCTGCTCCCACCCGTGCTCCCGTGTTGTCTCCACAATGCAGCCAATGTAAAATGCAAAAAGCCTAAATCAGATCTTGTTACATCCCTATTCCAAACCTTTCAGTGGCTTCCTATCGCATCTAAAAGAGAAAGTTTACATCCTTTCCATGGGACCAACATGAACTGACCCCAACCGCCCTCTGACTTCATCTCCCGTGACTACTCCTTGCTTACACCATGCTCACAGGGGTCTCCTTGTGTGACTATGTCAAGCGCATTCCTGTCTCATGTTATTTGCACTTGCTCTGCATTCTGCTTACAATGTGTCTTCGTGGTCCTCTTCCTCGAATACTTGTGTGGGTCTCACTCTCATTCCTGTTAGTCTCTTTTCAAATGTCATCTCAGGAGACAGCCCTTTCCTCACTACCTTTATTTGAAATTTTTGCCCCAGCTTTTTTTTTAACCTTTATTTACTCAGACTCGTAATGTGATAACTATTTTTGTTTAATTTTAATCTCTCCTTGTAGAATATAAGCTCAATTGTTTCAAAGGCTTTTGGCTTTCGGTTTCTCAGCTGATTAGCCTATGGCTAGAACAGCACATGGTGGGTAGTGGATTTCTTCTCAAATGATTTTTGTTAAACAATCAAACAAACACACAGATAAATAAATGAGTGTGTATGTATCTCTAAGATTTTAGGAGCTCTTCTGTATCTTATTAAGACTTACTCAGAGTCTAGTCTAGTTCTTATCAAATATTCAGTAAAATTGGAAAGGAGGAAGGAAGGAGGGAAGGGAAGGGAAGGAAGGGAAAAAATAAAAGCTAAAATCTATAAAACCATCCTGGGCACTCCTAGCCTGCACTGATACTGAAAGAATCAACACTCTCATTTTGTGGTACTTCTTTCCTCCTAAAACACATTGCACACGGATGACATCTGACATACAAACTGGATGAGGGTAGTTCTGTATATTAAATATTAGTAATAGTTACTTTTTTAGTTTTAGAAGGGGAATGAAAATAGATGATCCAGTATTTTATCTTCTTAAACACATATTAAACCACACGTGCACATTCACATAGATTAGCATTTTCCATATTAGAGTATCATATCATAGACATTTGAGAGAATGCATAGCAGAGTGGTCAGTAAGACAGCTTACTCCAGAGTCAGATCAACTTGGGTTTAAATGGAGCTTTATGACTGAACAAGCTACTCATCCTTTCTAAACCTTGATTTCTGCATCAATGAGATGATGTTAACGGTCAGTGGTGACTTGGTAGGATTATTGTAGACTGTAATTATGCATATAAAGACACAATAGCACACTATTTGGCACATGGCAGATATTCAAAAGTCTTTCTTTTTATGTAATAATCGAAGTATAAAAGAAAAAGAAGTCTTTTAAGAGGTTTTATTTTATAAAACATAGAAGTTTAACAATACACAGAGGTTAATAAGCAGAAGAGCCAAAGATAGCTTATGTTCATTTATTCATTCAATCATTTATTTCCAAACAAGTGTGGTCTGTAATACATTGTGTAAAACAAGGTTAAAATAATATTTTCCAATGGCAAACATGAATGATGTGGGAGATACTAATCAGTTAACAGTTGATAAAAAGTGGGAGATTATTTTGAAACCAGAGAAGAGGAGCCAGGCGAGTTCTGAGTCTGTGTGAACTGACCAACAGCGCTGATTTCTCATCTTGACAGGTGTTTCATGCTGGCCAGGCTTTCCGGTTGGGCCGATATCCAATACATTGGCACCTACTCGGAGATTTACAATTCAAATCTTATGTAAGAAACTGTGCAATTCACCAGTCCTATAACAGAGCTGTTACTATCCATAACACACATCACCTTCTGGTTGAGAGAAATATTATCTATGATATCAAAGGAGGAGCATTTTTTATAGAAGATGGTATTGAACATGGCAATATTCTGCAGTATAACTTGGCAGTATTTGTACAGCAGAGCACTAGTCTTCTAAATGACGATGTAACGCCGGCTGCATTTTGGGTGACCAACCCGAACAATACCATACGGCACAATGCAGCTGCTGGAGGCACTCACTTTGGCTTTTGGTATCGAATGAACAACCACCCTGACGGACCATCCTATGACCCACACATTTGCCAAAAAAGAATTCCTCTTGGAGAGTTCTTTAACAATACTGTTCATTCTCAAGGATGGTTTGGACTGTGGATCTTTGAAGACTACTTCCCCATGAAAACAGGATCGTGTACTTCTACAGCGCCCCTACCTGCAGTCTTTAATTCACTTACTACTTGGAATTGTCAGAAAGGCGCTGAATGGGTCAATGGAGGGGCCCTGCAGTTCCATAATTTTGTGATGGTAAATAACTATGAAGCTGGAATTGAGACCAAGAGGATCCTGGCTTCTTATGTTGGAGGGTGGAGTGAAACGAATGGAGCAGTGGTTAAAAATGCCAAAATTGTTGGTCATCTTGATGAACTGGGAATGGGGTCTGCATTTTGTACATCAAAGGGCTTGGTCCTCCCGTTTAGTGATGGCTTGACTGTGTCTTCTGTACGGTTTATGAACTTTGACCGTCCCAACTGTGTAGCTTTGGCAGTGACTTCCATCACTGGAGTTTGTCATGATAAATGTGGAGGTTGGAGTGCAAAATTTGTTGACATCCAGTATTTTCACACACCAAATAAGTGTGGCTTTCGATGGGAACACGAAGCTGTGCTAATTGATGTTGATGGTTCACTTACAGGTAACATTATTCTTTCCATTTGTGATAAAAATGCATCGAAAACAGGTTGGTGTTAATACAGAATCAAATTGTTAAAGTAGATCTACCAGCACTGCGGATCTTACCCAGCACCCAACTTCACTAATGACTTGAAAACTGTAGGCGAGCAAATCATCAGCCACAGATGAGA
This sequence comes from Heterocephalus glaber, assembly GCF_000247695.1. Next base: position 8,551,135 of record NW_004624763.1, read on the forward strand.
CAGTCTTTTCTAGAAAAGACCCACACTAACAGAGTCAGTCTCCAATAAGCCCCTTTTCTCTTGCATTTACATTTTGATTTTGAAAAAATTTTGAGTAATAATTATGGAAACACTGATCAAAAAATAAGTAATTTCAGTTTTGGAATTCCTACATTTTATACTCAGTTAATTACATAGAAAAGAAACTGCTTTCGTGACTACACAAATTCTCTGGCTAGCCACATTCCATAAAAATAAAAATTTCAGATTATTTATGTGAGCAGTGAATACATACTGAATATAGCCTTGCTAGAATACAGAACTTTGAAAGAGAAAGAGTAAGTGAGAAGTCTACTATTAACTCTTTTCCTTCTGATTTAAATTCAGAATTTGTATTTATTCATGGAATATGTTAACTCTAGAAAGAAATTCAACATACATTGTAGATTAAATTTTTTAGATATTAAGTCCAGGGTATGTCACATTGTCTATAAATATTTGTGGTTTCTAGAACTTAGTGTCTTTACAAATTGTTAGTGATAGACTTACCTAAAATAAAAAGGATGTGTGTGTATGTGTGTGTGTGTGCTACTGAACAATTTTCAAGAGACAGCTAATCAACAGGTAAACCTAAAACTATTAAAAATTGACTTTTAAAAGATTTTTTAAAAGATGAAAGAACATTCATCTGAATATTCATGTGGACTGAGTTCTCAACTATAGTTGATGAATTCTGTCTCCTCTTAGCTATAGTTAAGAGGGAGAACATTTGGATCCTTCTGTTATATGAGCCTTGTGTAGCCTTCCTTGGTTGAGATGTTCAGCTCAGATTTTTAATGTTAGTTAGCATTCCACCACCGAACCTTTGCGTGAGTTTTCCTTGCTTTGTGCAAACAAACAAAAATACACCAAGACTTTTTGGTCTGACTGGTAATACAATGGGTTTTTGGTTTTCTAATGTAAAATGAAAGTCATTTTGCTTCTGTTCCATTCCCAGGGCACAAAGGGCACACGGTCATTCCACACAGTCTGTTGCTCGACCCTTCGCATTGCACTCAGGAAACCCAGTGGAGCATTGGGTTCCCTGGCTCCGTCTGTGACGCCTCAGTGAGCTTCCACCGTTTAGCCTTCAACAAGCCTTGCCCAATATCGCTACTTGAAAAGGATGTGATTCTTTCGGATTCTTTTGGTAAGTGGATTGTAATAGTTTACACTACTAATTAAATTCAATGTGTTTTACTAAACTTTCGTCATCATCTTCTTGAGTTGTTACTTAATGATTTGAACATTGGAAGAGGCATAATGCATGTATCAGTCAGATTCCAGGCAGGAAGCAACACTTTCCAAATGAGAGCTTGAGGAGCACTGAGCAAGTGCATGGACCAGCACGTTACTCTGTTGATCAGGAAGCTTCTAATCTATGGCAGTTAGGATGAAGTGTCAACTTGATTGTTTTAGGGAATCCCCTGGGGGTGGCGGCACACACTTTCAGGTGTGTCTGGGTGGTTCTTGGAGGTATGGCCTTGGCATCTGTATCTGGCCTCTTGTCCCTCCTACTCTGTCACTGTTCCCCTGCTCTGCTTGCCAGCCACTAAGCAGCTTTGCTCTGCCACACCCTTCCGCCGTGATATGTCTGCCTTGGACTGAAACTGTGAGCAAATTAAATCTCTCTTTCTTTAAATTGTGGGTATTAGATATTGTGTCGCAGCCATGAAAAAGCTGACTAATACACCTCCAGACAGTAATATGACAAAGCAGAAAAGTTGGCAAAGACGTGGAGTAAGACAGTAAAAATATACCAGGATTCTCATCCCTTAAGGCAAACATTTATTATGTTTTCCAAGTGAGTTGGTATGAGGAGCGCATTTGCCAGGCCAATAGCTGCATACCAGGTGCCAGGTATGGAGGTTGGTTGATTCACTGGTTTATACCAGTAAAGACACTGTACCTAGAACATTAGATATACCTGACATCTTTCCCTGAGTAGGTTCTTTTAATTTTCTGTCATTTTTCACCATGCACATAACATTTTCACCAGTTGGAAAGAAAGCTAAATGAAGCTGTGATGAGAATTCTGATCTTAATATCGCTCAAATATTTTGACTATTGTATTAATCTCTATATTTCCCCCCTCAAAGATCTGGAATTGCTTTTAGTTCATTATTGTGTTAATCAGCTTTCTATTACTATAACAAAAATCTGAGGTAGTCAACTTATAAAGAGAAAAGGCTTATTTTGGCTCATAGTTTTGAAGATTTAAAAGCAATGATCAGTTGACCTTATTGTTTTTGGGCTGTGGCAAAGCAGCATGTCATGGTGGGTATGAAATGGTAGCACAAAGCCATTCACCTCCTGGCTAGGATACAGAAGAGAGAAAGGAAGAGACCAGAGTCCCTCAATACACTCTGAGAGTATTTTCTCAGTGACCCAAATACCTACCACTAGGCTCCATCTATTAAAGTTCCACTGCCTCCCAGTAGCATTCCCTGGGACCAAGCCTCTCATACATGGGGAAGGGGGTGAGATTCCAGATTCAAACCATAGCAGTTATCTTGGTTAGTCAGTGAAGATGCATAGTTCCTAGAATGTCACTTAGTTCTTTATACAGGTTTTCCCTCACTTCATTAGTCAGGGAACCAATGTGGGAAATCTCCCAGTTACTAAGCATGTCTGTTCCTGTTACACCTGACCTAGCCTACTCTGACTGTCTCTCTCTCTCTCTCTCATATATATATATATATATATATATATATATATATATATATATATATATATATAATTTGATCCATGTAGTTATCCATCTATCTAGGAATTACTGATGCTCTTTGGCTTATAGTAAGGGTTTGGTCTTGATAAACTTATCACAAGTTGAAAATACTGTAAGTTGAAAATGCATTTAATCCACCTACTATACTAAACATGATAGCTTAGTCCAGCTTACCTAAAATATGCTCAGGACACATATATTAGCTTCCAGTTGGGCAACATCACCTAACACAAAGCCTATGTATAATAAAGTTTTTGATATCTCACATAATTAATTGAATAATAAGTTATTATTATGAACCATTGTGACATCCAAAAGTTGTTAAGTCAAACCATCAGCAGTCATGGGCCACTTGTATTAGTTAGTATCTGCAATGAATCTACTCACTGTTCTGATGGACTGTAGATTCTGCAAAGTAGAAAAAAGCACCGACAAATCAAAGATCTGCTAAGCAAAATTATTATGTCATTATCAAATAAGATTTTCTACATTTTCTGGGTAAATCTAAATTATATAGCTTCTTTCTTTTTTTTGGTACCGGGGATTGAACTCGGGACCTTGCACTTGCGAGGCAGGCACCGGAACCACTGAGCTAAATCCCCAGCCCTTAAATTATATAGCTTCTTGATAACAATATACACAATTATAATATTAAAGCATAATCTGAACACATAATAAAGAAACATATAGAAACTTTATCAACAGCACCCAAATGCACTTTTTGTTCTCTTATAGTTTCAATATTTACTATTCTTTAATATATTGAAAATACTTTCATAATGTTACTTTAAAATGTTATAAATATTTCCAGATTTCCCCTGTGCAGTGATATTTACAAGGTACAGACTTGCAATTTAAAATAAAGTCATGTAATCAATACAAACTAACTAAATTTTGAAGATGTGTTACATGACTGCCCCAGCAACATGATAACTGCTAAAATTACCAAGTGTCAAATCCATCAGAACATGCTGGAATTTTATTATTCTACTCCATATTATTATATTCTTTTATTAAGAAACCTCTTACAAAAATTCCAAGTTCTGTTCTTGTTTCAAGCACACTGCTGTGTCTACTCTCACTACACATTGGGGAACTGGAGAAACAGCCATTAGTTGGACCCATGACCCCACTAGACTGGCTGTGAGACCCAGCAAAGACTCACTCTGTCACCCGACCTTCGGAAGCTCCCACTCTAGCTGGCTAACAAATTTTAGCACAGCGGTTTTAAAATAGCTACAGATTCCTTCCCATCAGTGGTGTATGCATTGCCTGTGAATTGTCCTGGATGTGAGAAATAAGTAAGAAGCAGTGAATTTCCACTTGAATAACTTGAGTTAGATTTCTGTCCCCCAAGACGTCTGTCATTCTTCTTTCTGTGTACAATTTATCAAATATCAATTTTAGGAATCCACATGTCAATCAGCTATCATCACAGATTCCCCCAGATCATTCCCCTGGCCAGTAGTTGTTGTGCTAATTAACCTTAACCCTCTGTCTGATGGTTAAGCACTGCCTCTTGCCACTTTTGGCATCCATTATTCTTACTGTGATCTGCGAAGTCAACGTCATTGCAAGGATCCTGCACCAGTGTCGTCCTCATCCAGGGAAAAATGCACCACAGAGCAATTCAAAGTACTAGTGGAAGAAAGATTCTGTTACCACTGCTAGTCTGGAAAGGTGATAGGAAGGAACATTTACAGGAGGCCAGCGTTAGAGGCAGCTGTTTGAAGTGAGCTGACTCCCAGAAGCTGTGCCAATCAATGGTTAAGAAATCCAGGAGCCCACTAAGAACCTCCATCTAACCCCCAGGAGAGAGTTAGAGGAATGAGGCCTCACTGCCACCTTTCTTTTTCTCTCTCGTCTCTTTTTTGTGTTTGTCATTGTTCAAACCCAACCAGAAGCCAGAATCCAAGGGAGCAGGACAGGACTGGAAATAGTTGATCTTTAGAGGAAGCCAGTATGAAGCACCAATTCCATAATCTATTATGATGTTGTAAGTTATTAGATTTAATTTTAAAACACTCATACTGAGATTTTTTTTCCTCCTATGACTCAATGTGTCATATATCAACTCTTAGAGTAAATCACTCTATCTACCTCCTCAGTTGCTTCCTGGCATAAACCTAGAAGTCATCATTTTTCTTCTGATATACAAGTGTTCAGAGTGGTGCAGTATTACTTATGCTTTTAGAGACTGTGGTACAATGAACTATGTTTAAGTGGAGTAATTATGAATGTTTTCCTTCAATTAAAAACTGGCAGGCTAAACAAAAAGAGTAACTGAAATATCAAAAATAAGTGAAGTACTTTTTATCTAATGAAATAATTTATTTTTTCCCATTATTGTGTCGTAAAATAGTTTTTATGATAAGAAATTTAGTAATTGAGGGACTTTATAGGAGAGCTGTGAATAGACTGAATATTGTTAGCATTTTACAAAACATGAGTTAAAATACACAATTTCAGAGAACTTGGAGATGTGCCACCATATATATGATGATATATGCCTTTATTAATTTTTAAACAGAAAGATATAAACATATGGAATCTCTAGTTTGTCTTTTTATTATTGATGCTGATGGCAGTGATTTTAGGGAGAAGCTTTTGATCATAAATTTTTATTTTTGGCTTTTAGATTCAAGAAGTCTTGTATTTCTGAATTTATGAGATTATAGCTTTCTTGTAAAGTCTCTCTGACCTCTTGGCCTATTCCATTCAAGAATTAAGACTTTTATTTAGTTACTAAGCTATGAAAATCTAGAGGGAAAAATGTGTTAACATCTTTCTGACATTCACAAAACTCAACACAAAATATTGCAAGTGGTAGGGATTCAATACTACTGAAGTAGATGGAATTAGTTGGAATACTCAGACCAAATTGCAAAATAGAAAAATCATTGTGCCAGGCACTGTATTACTTAATATGACACGAAAAGATCCACTTCATAACAAGGTCAGTGACTATTTTTATTTCATCTCCATTAAAATCAAACAAAATTATTGACTACTACAACTTAAAAACAAAACTATCACCTGTTTTGGTTGTAAATTTAAACTAAGGAAAGCAAAATTTAAAATGTATATTAGAACAATGAGAAACATAATTTAATATAACTTCACACATATCCTGATATACCCTTCTCAAAGCATCTCACACGGTGATGTATCTCTGTGTAAATACATATGTGTAAAGTTAGACCATATGACAAAATAATTTGAGACACTTATCTGTGTTATTATATTTTAAATCAACTTCAAAGAGCTTATATTTCAACCCAAGATGCTTAAACTCAAAGTACTAAATTGTGTGCAATTAAAACTGATTAAGAAAAGCCCAAATACTAAGAGAAATGAAAATTTATTTTATTTGTGAGACAGAATTATCAAGAAAAGTAAGGTTAAGGTATAATTGCATCCATTAGGAAACTTCAGGGGAGTTTGGTTCTGCCGAAGTAGGAGCCAGTTCCGATGTTCTGGAGGACATTGATCAGCTCTTCTCTAAGTTGGCTATTGCTTCCCCACAGAGGGGCCTGCAGCACAGTACCTTAAAGCTGTAGTCATTTCTTTTCACTCACAAGTCTGAGGGCGGAGTTGGTGACCACACTGGACTCAGGGGAGGCTATGTTTCAGAGTGAGCATCCACTGAGCCTCCCTCCTTCCCAAGGGCTGAGCCTGGGGTGCTCCACCTGCAGCCCAGAGGGAGCAGCTAACTAGGGAGCTCTTCCGTGGGAAGCACTTCTCAGCCTTTGCTAGGGTCAGTCTGCTGAGGTCCCTGTGGGCAAAAGAAGTCACCCCATGTCAACAGAAGAGGGAAGTCTGCTTTGTCTCTGAGGAGGAGAGGAATGAATATCTGCTGAACGATAATGCAAACGATTGTAATTCTTTTCACACTTTTCAGTGATTTTTGGTACTGCAAGGTTTTAGTGCCTCTCTGTTCAGGAACCTTTGAAAACTAACAGTAATTATCCTAGTAAAACTGTCTCCCCTTGATACTAGAAATTATTTTATTCTCAATAGAAATGAATGACAAGGTTTTTATAATATTCTCCTAAAATTTTTAAATAAAAAGTTAATAATTTCACATAAAATCTAACCCATATTACAGACAGAAAAAGCAAAGGAAAATGAAAAACTAGGGGCAATTTATTAAGACCTTTTCTTCATATTATTAGAGACCTTTTCAAATCTTGTACTGAAACCATCAGGCACTCTCAGGCCAAAGGCATGACTAAATTTTGTAGTTTTTTCCATAACACGTAGGTCAGGTTCCAAGTTTCTTGTCCACAAAATTTATACCTAATGGCCAGTGTTAAGAAGTGATAGGACAAATTGTAGTTTAATTTTTCAAGAGGAAACTTAAAACTCAAAACTTCATTAGACACCAAAAAAGTATTTATTACCAAAAATTAGTATTGTTACATAGATTTTGATTAGCCCAAAAGATAGGGAATCAGAACTCATGTTTACATACTCTGCAAATCAAAGATTCTAAAGAATTAAATTCTTAAAGAATGGAAAAAATAATTAAGTTTAAGTCAATGATATTTAAAGAACTGTATTCATACATTTAAACACTTTTGTCTTAGTAGTTATAATTACCATCATCTTTTAATTACAAATTTTCCTAAGGAGTAAAATCTCCATAGCAATTCACAATACCAAGTGAAGAGCCATTTTATGTTTCAGTTAAATGTAATATTTAACATTTGAGGCTTTCAGTTAAACAAAGACATTTTGAATAAAGGTAATGAAATTCCTTTTAAGAGGCTTCCATAGACTAAACCAATATTTTACAATTTCACTTGTTTATACAAGGAGGAATTTCCTACAGGTAGAGATTACTAATATTTGCTTGTCTATGTTCTTCTCCAGGCACAAGTATTGTTCCCTTTCAGAAGAAACGACTGACTCATATGTCTGGATGGATGGCATTGATTCCAAATGCAAATCACATTAACTGGTACTTTAAGGATGTGGGTCACATAACCAATATATCATACACATCAACATTCTATGGATTTAAGGTAAATGGAGAGCTGTACCATCTGCCATCCAACAACTGTGCTTGCAAGTCCACCACAGCCCACCCTCTCCTGCTTACACACACCCATCATCTGGCCCAGAAGGCACTGCACACTTGCCATGACCTGCTCTCAACCTGAGAAGTAAGCTGGAAGAACCCCATTTGACAGTCAGAAGTTGGCAAACTTTCTGCCACATTCCTAGAATACAATGCTTGTGTCCTTGTTATTGTTCCCACAAAAATAACTCACACTTATTACGATGAGAGAAAATCCTTCATGGTTTACCTCATCCCATCCTCCATTCTCCACTTCTAATGGTAACCAGTATCCTGAATTGGGTGCTTTCTTTCCATATGTGTTCTTCTGCTTATGCTGCATATTTCTACAGCCCCCAAACTCTATATAGTATTGTTTTAAGTATTTTCAAACACTATAAAAATAAAATAGTCTCTTTAAATACATACATTCATACATGGCTACTTACATATATAAGTGTGTGTATGTGAGTGTGTATGTAAATAGAGAGAAAAACAGAGACAGAGGGGTCTTTTCATTACCTTACTCTTAGAGGTAGCATATTGCCGTAGACTGTAAAATGTTAATAAACAACATTTAAATGCAAAATAAAAATAAATTGAAAACAAAAACTTTTGTTGTGATACAAACAGTAGCTAAATTATATGTCATTAACATTAAATGTATATTATGCACAGTGCTAATATATACAAGTCTCATTTTTCTACAAACTTTTATAGGAAGAAGACTATGTAATTATATCACATAACTTCACTCAAAATCCTGTTATGTTTAGTGTAATTGATGTGAGGAATGGTTCTTCAAATCCATTGAACTGGAATACCAGCAAGAATGGAGACTGGCATCTTGATGCAAACACTAGTACTCTATATTACTTGGGTAAGAATTTATCAGGCAGAACTGATTATTTCTTCCAATGCTTTCTCTTATGGATGAGAAAAATTGCTTAATATGTTATACAGGGCCCTGTATTGGTAGGACGTAATAAATATTTGTTTAATGATAGGACTAGAGACTAAATTTCTATGAGAAAAGGGCTTTAGTTTAATTAAATTAAGAACTTACAGTTTATTATTGGAAATAACAACAACATGCCTACACCTGGTCCTGATAATTTTACTTCACCAAAGGAGAATAAAAAGAATGCAGGATAACCTGGTATAAATGTTGTTCCCATTTTGTTATTTAATTATTTTTGGAAAGGAAAAATGCATATAAATAGATTTAAATTAAATTCTAAAGCATTCATTTTTGTCAAGATAGTTTGACTATGTATACTTTTTTTTTTGGTACTGGGGATTGAACTCAGGACCTTGCGCTTGTGAGGCAGAGGTGGAACCACTGAGATACATCCCCGGCCTGACTGTGTATACTTCTTAATGAAACATACACTTTGTTGGAGTTTCTCCATTCCTGGTCCAATATTTGGCTTATACCAAGTTTCTATCTGAAGTGTATTTTCCAAAATGTTATGACTCTGTTCACATTCAAGCCCTTTGATCACCATCTTTGCTTTGCTCTCAGTGTCAGGAAGACATGACCTTCAACAGAGCCAGTCCATTTCTGGGACCCTGGATCCTGATGTGAAAGATGTTGTTATCAATTTCCAAGCTTACTGTTGTAGTCTCCAGGATTGCTTTCCTGTCCATTCCCCATCAAGAAAACCCATTCCCAGGAAGCGGCCGGCCACTTATAAGTATGTAGATCTTTTGTAGTTAGTACCCTTGATAATTCTTGACATAATCTTTCTTGACACAACCCAGTGTTTTCTTAGCAAGTGTTATCACTTTCTCTATAATAACCACCATAGGCAAATCTTGTGAAACAACTTGTTTCATGTTCTTAAACTCCTGTCTAGGACCTGAGATAAACTCACCCTGCCTGGATCTTGGGAGCAAGGGAGAATAGTCTGGAGAAAAGGTTGGAAGCAGATAGAAGTCAGACCATTCATATCATGTGATGGTAGTTAGAAATAAGGGAAAGCTTTCAGCGATGTTCAACTAAGAAGCCACAGACTCTAAATTACAATTCAAGAAGACCACTTTTGCAACTTTCTGGAGTGTGTATTATGAAAGACAGTGAGTTAAAGTAAGGAGATGTGTTACAAGACACTGGAGAGCTTTGTAAAAGATGGGAGTCATCAAGGTTATTGACTCCAGTACCCTTATACAATCTAAGGGAGATGTAATTTCCATAATTAGCATTTATTACGACTACCATAACAGATGTAGATTGATGTGGACCACACTGTAATGTAAGTGTGTGATAATGAGTTAATGCATATGTCATGATATAGACCCCCCTTTCTACAGTATGAACTTTCCTTACTGAAAATGGCTATAATTTGATTCATCTTTATTAGTCAGATAGATATCAGCAAAAACAAACAGAATTTTGCTGCAGAGCTGATACCTTAGGATTAGAATATGAAGCTCCAGCTGCACAACCCAAATGCCTAGTTTAAGAGGGATTGGGCCCTATTGATCGTAACAATGGGAAATAAGAAACATGCATAACATGCACAGGGATCATGGTGGTGCTGATGGGGCTAGGAAGATAGAATTGTTAAGAAAACTGTTGAGAGAAAGTGGATAAAATGTATCATTGAATATGTATGATGCTAATCGCTTCGTTGGACAGGTACAGCCCTTTAGGAAGTCTTTCCTTTGTGATGATGCGCTGTGGCACACATCTGTGATCTCAGCTACCTGAGAGGCTGAAGTATGAAGCTTGCAAGTTTGAGGTTGGCCTGTGTAACTCAGTGAGCCCCGGTCCCAAGATAAAATTTTCAAAAAGAAGCCAGAAATGTAGCTAAATGTTAGCCCGAGGTTCAATTCCCAGGATCCAAAAAAAAAAAAAATCATAGAAATTATTTCCAAAAAATTATGTAGAATTGTAAGTCCAAATAACTCTTTAACTGCTAGCCTCATTTAAAAATTACAATTTTTATGAGAATGTTTTTAGTCAAGAGTCCTTAATAGTGCAATTTAGTAATACAAGTGTGTGATAAAGACACACATTGTAACCAAATTTTATATTGGTCCTTTTATAAAATTCCAGTACTAGTATCTCAGAAATTTATTTTTTCAACCGAATCAGGAGAACAATCTCTGAGAATGAACATTTCCCAATAGGAAAATATCATCAGTTTTATAATTAATCCTTTACAACAATTTTCATTAAAAGTTAGTTCCCGAAAGGCGTAGTGAAGAAGAGAGTACGGCTGTCTCTCTTCCAATTCACTTTCCATCTTTATTTAAATTGAACACAGCCTTCGTTCTGGATGCAGACCTGCAGAAGGAAATTCCCTACAACAGAATAAAAAACTATATATGTGATGTGTGTTTGGAGAATATTTTACTAATTATGCATGTTGGCTTGTCTCTTTAGTGAAATTATCAACTACCCAATTCACATTCTGTCATTCCCAAAGCGTCTTCTGTAATGCTACACCCTAAGGAGATGCCCATTAGATATGCAGTGATAATAGTTCATGGAAATTTTTTCTTCTTTTTTCAGTTTATGGTCAAATCATTCTTTTTGGCAATCATCTCAAGAAAATAATTATACTGTACCGCACCCTGGAGCACACGTAGTTATTCCCGAAGGTAAAAATACAAATATAAATGGCTTAAATGCTTGTCTTTGTGTAATCTTAATGCTGTCACAGGATGGCTGCCTCAGGAGTTAGGGTTCCACTTTTATTCTGTGCACCTTGGGGAAAGAGCCAATGTGAGGAAACAGATTTCATTATCATCCCTGGATTCAAAATATAGCCTCTGTGGTTTTATGTGGGTTTAAACCTGATGATAGCAATAACATAAGCTGGGTGTGGTATCTCATACCTGAGCTCCATCTACTCGGGAAACTGAGGCACAAGAATCGTTTGTGCCCAGGAGTCCAATGTAACAAGGTCTCATCTCAAAGAGGAAAAGGAAAAAAAAAATCACAATAGTAGATTTTCTGGGAAAGACAGAACTCGCTCACTATGTGGAAAGATGGACCATAAATTTCAAAAGTAGGACTCACCAAAAAGCTTGTCAATGTTTTATCACAGACCACAGTTCGGGTTGTACTTCTTACAGTACTGTTTTGTAGGAACATGGATTGTAGCTGACATAGATTTGCCCCCCATGGAAAGGCTCCTTGTCTGGGGAGTTCTGGAACTTGAAGATAAATCCAGTGATGGAGCTGCGGAACCCTCTTACAGGACAGTTGTTTTGAATGCCACCTACATATCCGTGCAGGTAAGAATGAACTCTTGTAATGATGCCCTTACTAATCAAAGTCTGAGAGGTAGGTTTATTGAAATAGTATTAAGAAAGCATATTCTTTTGCTTTGAGTGAAAAATAGCACTGCTCTAGCTCATGAAATGAGAGACTTGGGTAAATTCAGTGTATTTCTGCTCTCTTTTAAATTTCAGACTCAACTTTCCTTAAAGAGTAATTATCAAGATACTTTTTTGTTTTCTTTTTTGGTACCGGGGATCGAACTCCGGTCCTTGCGCTTGCGCAGCAGGTGGCGAAACCACTGAGCTAAATCCCCGGCCCTCAAGATACTTACTCTTAAGTATAAGGTTTGCCTAGTTTGAATTCTACTTAAAATATTTGTGTTGTTTATTGGTAAAGCTAAACAATGAGCTTGCTCCAACAAGGAATCCTTAGGAGTTTGGGGAAAGGATTTAAAAGAATTTAAATCTTTAGAATACAAACGGTATTTTTTTTAACACAAATGAATATAAATGGAATTATGAAAGCCAGAGTGGATGAATAAAATGTTTCCATTTGGAACAATCCCCTCATTTTTTCACAAACCTCAGATGGGTGGTGAGCACATTAACTGCTTAATCAGTTTAATTGTTCTGTCATCATTTATTATTGTTCATGAAAAAGAATGGCCTAACCAAAAAACTACTTAGTACCATTTTTAAAAAGTGGTAGCTTTTCTTCTAGAAAAGTCCAGAAACCTAGTCTTAGATGCTTTGAAGGGTGTGATATTTTGTGGGCAGGTGTATGAGCTTTGAGGTAAAGTAAAGCTAAATTTGAACACTTACTTCACTGTTTGTTGTTGCATAACCTAGGGTAAGTTACTTCTTTCAGTATCAGCTTTCTTACCTATGAAATAAGAATATAATTACAGAGTTATGAGTTCAGTGTAGAGTTTAAACTATGTAATGATACGTCTGACATAAAATCAGCAGGTAGTTAATGAAAGCTGTTATTAACAATCATGGCTCATAAATGGCATAGCTTGGACATGAAGAGGATATCTTGTATATGGCATCCAAATACACTGTGATCTGGTTAAACACTACTCAATTTTACATCAGTTGGGGAGAGGAAGAAAGGTTAAAGGAATGGGGAGGGGAAAGGGAATAAAAAAGTAGCAAGATATATTATGTACAAAAACAAATTCCCTATGATGAATGTGATCAATATGTATGATGAATATTTACTACTAAAATATAAAGTTAAAGCAAAATATTGAATTTGACCTTGGGAACATCATCTGGGACTGCTTGTCCCTAAGTAAATGGGTTAAAGTCACTTCTGGCTGCAATAGTGTTATAACAAAATGCCTTCATTTCTGAGAAGGAAGGCTTCCAGTGACTGCTGAGTTCCTTTTTTGTGGGTGAATTTTTCTCTGCTCAGTCTTTTAAGTATTAGCAATTCTCTGCTTCACTGCAGGGAGGTAGATTAATTGGTGGCTGGGAAGATAATCCTTTTAGAGGAGAATTACACATTGTGCTTCGAGGAAATCATTCTACCCCAGAATGGGCTCTTCCAGGAGGACCAAATCAAGGAGCAAAGGTTCTAGGTATGTGCTCTGATATCAAAGGTGATCTGGCAGTTTTGAGAGTCTGCTGTGAAAAGTACAGCACTGAGTGAAGTACTTAGTTTCCAATAGTATGATATGAGAAGCTTTTATAAACATTTATTTGTAATAAAGGCTTATAAAAGCAGAGATTTTTTAAAAAATTAAACAATATGACATTATAGATAGAAATACATACAGATGTGTATATTTTAAACCAAAATGTAATTTATTAAAAAGCTAAAATTCCACATTATGTCTCTGATCTGGTTTTCTTCATAATCTTTCTTCTATCAAAGCAATAGTTTTCTCAGTTCTTTTCCCTTAAAAGACCACTGTCCTGCACGTCATACCACTTACAGTCTTAGTAAATAATCCCTGACTTGTACCTGCTCCATCTGAGCTGTGGCTAAGCCTTACTTTCCGAGGTGCATTGGTGTGCTGTGCATATCCCTAAGTGAGCCTGGAAAGCAAAGGACCTGAAAGAGTTTTAATTAGATTACAACTAATAATGATTAGTTATTAATATTGCTGCATATTTACTTAGAAGTCACATATAAGCATTGGTCCACTGTACAATTTGTAAAACTGACACCCAGTCAAAATAGCTCAAGATTGAGTTATTAAGCTCTCCAGGGGCCAATGTCCGGAGACAGACAAATTCAATCCTAGACAAAATATTTGAATGTATGTGTTTATTTTTTATTTGCAAAAGTGACTCTTCGAGTGACACAGAAAAGCATCAAGAAAAAATATCTTTCCAATTCTACCCTCCTTGAGGAAACTAACATTAGTTAACAACTGATATTTTCCCATGGTTTTTATCTATGCCTTTATTTATGTTAGACACTGATTAGTAAGTAGAATGTTTCCTTTTGTTAAAACACGATTAAACTAGATAGATTGCTATGGATTTTTCTTTTCTCAGCTAGCATACCATGGACATCTTTTCAGATCAATTCTTACGGAATATTACTGAACAGTATTAATACACTGAAATTTATTTCATCACTCACTTATCAATGTATACTTTGATTAATTTCAGTTTTTTAATATTGTTGTGGTAAATATACTGATTTGTGTATCCTTTATATTGGATTGATTTTCTATGGACCTGATTCCTAGAAGCAAATCAAAGGTCAAAACTTTCTTGTTCAGTTCTGACCAGATAATCTCAATTCATTTCATTCATTCTGAAATGTTGAACTGATTATTATTAAAGTGTATCAATGAACAGTTTTGTTTTGTAATAACACCTGATTATTACTGTGTGATGAGTAACTAGCAATGCTTTCCTCCTTTCAGGGGTGTTTGGTGAGCTGGATCTTCATGGACTTCCACATTTAATATATAAAACTAAACTATCAGAAACTGCAGAGGCAGGTTCCAGAGTTCTGTCTCTGACAGATGCTGTGGATTGGAAGGTAGAGAAATTATTGTGTGGTGCAAAATGAATATACAAAATCCACTTAAAAAGGGTTCTTCTCTATTCTTGTGGGCATTTACATTCTCAAATGATTAACTAGATGAGAAATGAACATTTTACAGTTAGCTTCCAAAATATGATGTAAGAGCAGCATGCATTTAAAAATTATGATCTCAAAGGTCCTTCGTAATATGTAGAAAACACCCTCTATGCAACTGATTATAAAACAAAAATATGAGAGTTTCTGACTAAAAAATTTACATACAAATTCTTGCAAAAGGGACAATGGGACTATTTTAAATGAACTTTACTATTGTATTGGTTATCTTCTCACTTCTAATTCATGATTTTACACATTAAAGATTTGGAAAGAAAAAAATGCCATGGCCTAGTGATATTCAAATAGTGCCATATTAAGTGAGAGTTTTTATTAGAATAAAATTGGTAAATTCTCAATTTAGAATTCTTAATATCAAACACAACATATAAAAATCTAAATGTACAGTGTATGTCTATGTGCCATTTATTTTGATAATACCATGATTGCTTATCATATATAAATTAAATTAGAATTATTTAATGGTTCTTTTTAAGAATGTAAGCCTACTTTTAAAATTGTTCTTGAATTTGCCATTCGACTTTTTCTAAGGAGGGAGAAGAGATTGTAATAACCACCACAAGCTATGATTTATACCAGACAGAAACTAGAAGTATCGTTAAAATCCTGCATGGTCACAAAATTCTCATTCTCAATGACAGCCTTTCCTACAATCACCTTGGTAAGTCGCTGCTCATTAACTTAATTGATGCATAGTTAAAATGTCTGGAAATGTTTACATTTCAGTGCTCTATCCTATGATTATAATTCTTTGATAAAATAATCGCAAATATTTTAGCAAAGCATTTCACCCAGATTGTCTTTGAAGGTGCTAGCTACTGTTTATGTTGGCTACCAATAGTCCTTGCTGAAGGTACTCATTTATTCATCAACAAATATTCAGCAGGGATCTGTGGCACATTCCACCAAGCAGGCTTCTGGATGATTCTTACACACAATGAAATTTAAAAACCTTTGATCCCAAATCCTAATTCATTTCATGAACAATTTTTTTTTTTTAGCTGTAATGACCTCTAGAGAAGCTACAATGAAATATAAAACCGTAATTCTCAGAAAGGAAAATAAGTCAAAGGAGAGAAGTAAGCCATAGCATCTGATGAAGTTTTTTTTATTTGTAGGAGCAGAGGCTACCATGCTCTTTCTATTCTTATCTTAGGAAGTGAAAGCAGACAGGGAAGTAAAGTTAGCAACGCCTTTTGGAAGTTTCAGAAGCTTTGCATGTCCACCTGGATGCAGGATAGACTGGAGGACGTCTGAGCTATGAGAAAGAAACTTACAGGCACTTTTTCAACCATGGCTTTGAAAGACACATATGTATTATTATTTTGTAGAATTTATTTTAAATTAAAAGAAAAAAGCTTTTTTAAAGTACTTATGATTAGATTATAATTAATTATAAGGTGGTTTGTTTAATTATAAAACTATTTGGTTTTGAAATTTGACAATAATTTTTCTCATTTAACCTAGCAAACATTTCTTTCTGATTGAAATGAACTTGTTTGCCCTAAGGTTTTGAAGATTTCCAGAGATTGAGAGTGTAATTTAGGTGATGTTTTACAAATCATTAAGATATAAAGGAGCAGGCTCGCTCACCAGGAGAGATGTAGAGAGGACGAACATAGCCGCTGCAGGGATTTTTGCAAAGGGAAAGGGATAGAGATCAAGGAACCTCCACCCCCACAGAGACCAGCAGAGACCAGGTGCCTGACCAGTTTGCTGTCTGTGCCCATCCTACAGTTGAAGGTGCCTGATCATAAGATAGACAGAAACCTCTAGCTAGTCATGCCCACGGGAGCACAGCTAAAACCTAACAGATCTGTGTCAGCAAAGGGAACAAGAAGCAGGCTCCACAGTCTATCCAGACCCCCAAACCCCTTCGCTCACTGCTAGGCAAGAAAACAAATATAGGAGCAAAGCTAGCTCAAGCACAACCACAGAAGCCTGGAGCTGAGCCCAGCAAACTGCTACAAAACATAGTCTCTTCATTTTTTAACTAAGAGGGACAAGCACCCTGGTCAAATTCAGACTGAAGTATGAATAGGACTGAGAAGACTCTTCACTTTTGTGTTTTTGTATGTATATGTGTGTGTGTTTTTCTTTTTTTTTTTTGCCTCTCTTTTTGTTTTATATATGAGAAGTTTTTGTATATGTGCGATGGAGAAAAACAGTTCATTAGTGATTTAGTTTAGATATTGTATTTCATGGGCACGTGAGGTTAACCCTCACTACAGGTCCTATGTGGAGGATTTAAACACGAGGTGTCTATCAGAATATGAAGAGATTCAGACTTTCTTGCACCTTCCCTCAGTGATACTTTCTTTTCCTTGTCCTTGCAAATAACCTCTCAAACCATTACAATCTGTACCCTACATTCCAGGCATAAAAATAATGTCACCAGAGTCCTATCTCTTTTTTCTTTCATTTTATCTTATATTTTCTTCTCCTTCCCTTCCCTCTGAACTGTTTTCTTCCTCCCTTTTCCTTCCCCTATCCTCTATGCACCAGCCTACTCATCATCAGTATTTATCATCACAGTATTTCTGGGTTATGGGTTTTGTAGATGCTAAAGGGCAGCAGTAATTTTCTCCTTACAACAGAGTTACTGGGACTGATCCTATTACGTTGAGTAGGTTGAATAGGTACATAACCATCAAGACTGAACAAAACCAAAGTCACATCACAGGGAGAAATAATTGACTAAAGAAATATCCACAATAGCAAGTTTTACAACCTCAACTAATCCTCAACTCTCAGCACAAAAACAATGGAAACATGAGAAAACAAAGTAATAAGATGCCTCCAAAAACTCTTAATTCCTCCAAAAGCTGATCTCACAAAATGGAGGAATTAACACAAGAATTCAAAAACCAAATGGTTAAAATGTTTAAAGAAATCAAAAGAGAAACTAGTGAGCAAATGCATATGATCTTCAGTAAGCTTTAAGGGAATTTAAATAAATAGATGAAAGATGTAATTAATAAAATGTTTAATGAGTTTACAAAAGAGAAAAAAAAAAGTTGAATTAAAGAGAACAATCTTAAGAATTAGAGATTATTTTTTTAAAAAAAGAATTACAGATTATGAAAATAAGCAGAAATCTTGTACATGAAAAATTCAGTTGAAAGTATGGCTAGTGACCAGTCTGAGGGAAGACTGACAGAATAGAATGACAAAGTAGATGTAGGAGATCATGCACTCAGTGATATCCCCCGCCACAAAAAATAGATACCGTGAAAACCAGATCTGACAGCTGCTAGATGACTAAAAAGAAGCCCCTAAAAATTATAGGAGTTAGGAAAAGGTTAGAAGATGACACTAAATGTATAAGAAATGTACTCCCCAAAATCATAGCAGAAACTTTCCCACACTTAGGGGAAGAATTCAATATCAAGGAAAATAACGCATATAGAATCCAAATACCATGATCAGGAAGGAATCTTTCCATGAAATATCATAGTCAAAACCTTAGAAGTTAGCACACAAAAAAACGCAAAACTAAACACTATTATAGAAAAGCAGCAAGTACATAATAAAGGCAAATCTATCAGAATAATGACAGAGTATTCAACACATACATTAAAGACCAAAAGAGGTTGGAGAGACATTTCAAAAGCCTCAAAACAACAACAACAAACCCAAAAAACAAACAAACTATTACCAAACCAGATTACTGTAGCTTGCCAAATTATCCTTCAAAATTAATGGATAAATAATGTAATGATAGAATTCAGTAAATACCTGCCAATAATAACTCATTGAAAATTGTTTTAACTCCCTAATCCAAAGACACAGACTGGCACATTGGATCAAAATCAAATCCCAACCGTATGTTGCTTACAAGAGACACACCTCATATACAAAGAAAAAGATACATGGAAAGTGAAAGTATGGAAAATGATATTACATGCAACCAGTGCCTGAAAAACAAGCAGAAGTAGCTATCTTATTTTTGAACAAAGTAGACTTTCAGACAAAACTGATCAGAGGAGAAGAAATGATTACTACACATTGATAAAGGGGAAATTAAATAGTAAAGGATAACAGTTGCAAATATTTAAGCACCAAATGTTGGTGGACCCAGTTTCATAAAATGAAAACTACTGGACATAAAAAGACAGATAGACACCAATACAATAATAGTGGGGTTGTCAGTACCTCACTCTCACAAATAGGCAGGTCAACAGGACAAAAATGTCAGCAAAGAAATATCAGAGTTGAACCACACCACTGAACAAATGGACTTAACAGATATCCAACAACATTTTTTAGTAGCACATGGAACTTTTTCGAAAAGAGACCATAAAACATGCTTAAGTAAACAAAAAAATTGAAATAAATCTCTTCCACAGTATTGGATCATGGCTGAATGAAACAAAAGATCAACAGCAAAAGAAATCACAGCAACTATGCAAACACATGGACATTAAATAATACACTTTTGAATAGTCCATGGGTCACAAAGGAAAAAGGGAAAAATTTTAAAGATCCTAGAATCAAATGACTATGCCAGGATAATATATCCAAACCTTTGAGACACAATGAAAGCATTTTAAATGGAAATTTGTAACTGAATGCCCACTTCCTGAACAGAACCACAAATTGCACAAGATTTAATACCAAGAATCAACAAATAGGATTACATCAAATTAAAAAGTTTCTGCACAGCAAAGGAAACAAATAACAGAGTGAACAGACACCCTACAGAATGGGAAAACAATTTTTCCACTACTACTTGGACAGAAGATTACTATCTAAAATATATTTAGAAAAGTCCAAAAAATTACACCTCCAAAACAAAATACCCAATAAAAAAAGTGGGCAATTGAAATGAATAAACACTTCTCAAAAAAGAATTACAAATGTGTATCCACCTGAAAGAGTTAAAGTCATCATAGAGATGAAGGTATATCCGTGTTTATAGAGGTACAATTCATTATATCTAAATTATGGAAGCAGCCTATAAGTCCATTAACAGATGAGCAGATAAAGAAAATGTCATATATATACACAATGGAGTATCATGCAGCCATAAAGAAGGCTAAATTTGAGTCATTTATAGGAAAAAGGGTGGATCTGGAGATCATAATGCTAAATAAAATAAATCAGACATAGAAAGTTAAATATCGCATAGTTTTTATGAGAGACCTAAAATATAAGTAATTTAAAGAGGAAAATCAAAGAGACACAGTAGGAAACAGGGACATGGATTGTGGAGAATGAGAAATGTATCTGGGGAAGGGGAGAGAGGAGAGGGTGGGTAGATAAAATAGAAGTAAAAATAATCAAGATGCAACATGTATATATACCAATTCCTCCAGATGAATTTAATTATTATGTATCGCAAACATGTCAAGTACAGGTGCAAATTCCCTATGATGAGTGTTATCATTATGTATTTCTAAAATGTACCAATAAATATTGTGCTTAAAAACGAATATATGCTAACAATAAAATGATGTAAATGTGCAGATTGTATTTGACATACTAGTATATATTTATAAGGAATTGAGTTTGAAAAGTGGAATAAATAATGCTTAGGTATCTGGAGAAACAATATCTGTGTTGCTGACTCTCCTTATGGCTTTGGAGAAATTTTTGTATTGTTTTGTTTTGTTTTGACTTCTCTACTTCATTTCCTCATCTATTAAAATTACAGTAAGTCTCAATTTGCTATACAACAATGTGTATAATTTGTAGTGTTTGCAAACTCCCTTCAAGATCTGTTAAGCAGTAACTCCCTAATTGCTGATTGCAATAAGCTCATTGGTATAAACAGAAAAAAAATATATATGTTGCTTGTATTTTAGTTCCTAAATAAGAATATGTTAATTTAAGTTCTGCTATATATGTATGTGTGTGTGTGTATATATATATATATTTTTTTTTAATCATGGAAATCTAATCCATGAATTAGTAGACTTTTGGTAAAAAGTAATCTAGCATATGAACTGCCAATAATCTGATAAAGACAGATACTTCTCAGCACTGGCAATAATCTAGCTGTCCCTCTGTTCCAGCCAAAAGACACTATGTCCCCGAAACAGGTCAGAGCTACATATTAGCTGCCGATGTTGGATTACTAAGTAGGAACATCAAAATAGTTGGTGAAGATTACCCTGGTTGGTCCAGGGACTCATTTGGTGCACGCATTCTGGTTGGCTCATTCACTGGGAATATGATGACCTTTAAAGGTTAGTATAAGTGCAATTTATTTTTCTAAATTATATAGGACATTGCCTCTTCCATTATTAGTTCTTAAATAATTTTTACTTCACCATAGGATTACATGGAAAAATAAAGCATTAAAAGTGTTCCTGTAGTTCATGTATTACCCTCCAAGTTAATTCTGTAACATTATTGGCTGTTCATTCTGTTTTCATAGACAATAAGAATTTCAAACACTGACCTTTGGTAAGAGTACTAAACCTCTCACCAAAACAGAAATCATTCCATAACATGTACAACAAATCATCTGTTGTTTTGCTGTTGTTTTTGCTTGTTTTAAGGAAAATTTTAGACATATACTGAGAACACAGAAAACAACATAAATTCAATTGTCTATCACCACCTCATTACCAGCTTTGGCCAACCTTGTTTTATCTATGCCTCCATCCACTCTCTTCAAGCTCCTGGATTCTATTGAAGTGACGACGTATTATTTCATATTAAAATATTTCAGTAGCAGATCTAAAAATATTGATAATTATTCCTTATTCCATTTTGCAACAGTTTTAACATTAGAAAATCTATATATTGTGCAGAAACCTATACCAATATAACTTTTACCTTTTGGTCATAACCAACAGAAACTTACCTTATGATAATGAGGATGATAGTGGTAATAATAAAATATAAATATAAATATAAAATCACAGGCCCTGTGCTGAGCATTAAACATATATTATCTACTGCACAAATATTATCCCTCTTTAAAAATAAAAAAAACTATGCTTAGAAGGGTGAAATTGAATTTATCTTAGATACTACTCTGTATCTATCTTATTTCAAATTTTGTGATGGATTCTATTCCCAAGACAATCTTTCCTTGCTTCTGTAAATTGTTTTGTGATGTAAGTAAAGAAAAAAACAAAAATAAAAACAGCTCCCCCTCACATTTATGGCTATTGTTATAACCAGTTGTTCTATTTTAATCATTTCTGCTCCATCTCTTCTGATTATTCTTATGTTCTCCACCATGTATTTAATTGCTAGCTCATGAATTTCAAGGCAGATTTTTCTCTTCTAGTACAGAATCACTCTCCTCCAGTGCATCCTATAAATACTAGTTTTTGAAAAAAGGACTATCTTCTACTGTTTTTTCCATCCATGAATTTCCAGGCCTGAGTTTTTTTCCCTAGAAGTTAAGGATAATAAAAGCCCTTAAATCATAGAATACTTTACAGAATTAAACTCCATATTGCCTGTTAATCATTTAATACAGCCACTTGGTATAGAGCAGTTGCTTGTGGATTATCATTGTTATGATCAATAATCTATAAAATTATTTTATGTCACTTCAGTGGTACTCTGACAAACTGTTTGGCAGATAACTGGCAACACATATTCTGAAAGATTCTCTGAAAGATAATACCCTTAAAAACTCTTTATAGCACCAAAATTGAAATCTCAAATAAACTTTATCTCATGCCTTGTGCATATTTTCTCAGCATGGCAATGTTATCCCTAAGGGGGAGAAATTTGGTCCTTCAGGACAAAAAGTACTTAGCTTTCACAATGGTTTGTAGTTCTTCAAAGGGCCACTTTATATTTACAAATATATGATACATCTGCAAAAGTAAAATTTTACAATTTTATGGGAAAGGGAGTTTATTATGAGAAAATGTTTAAGAAGGGCAAAAATGGGAAAAAAGGTTGAGAAATACTGCCTTTCTGAGGAGCAGAGAAAAACTAATGCAGTTTCCAAGAAAAATGTGAACAGTTTTATATCTTATAAAATGTTTTATTGTATTTGCTTTAGGAAATTTTCTTCTGTTTCCTTTCCCTAGGAAATGCAAGAATAAGTAACGTTGAATTTTATCACAGTGGTCAGGAAGGCTTCAGAGATAGCACAGATCCAAGATATGCAGTAACATTTCTTAACCTAGGACAGGTTTGTACTTTGCATTTGTTGAAGATAAAATATTTTTCCTTTTGGTTTTTTTTTTTGGTAGTGGGTATCAAACTCAGGACCTTGCACTTGCGAGGCAGGCAGCGGAACCACTGAGCTAAATCCTTGGCCAAAAATATTTTTACTTTTACTTTCATTTAACTAGCCACATCTTCATATAGATAAATTTATAATCTAGTATGATAAAAAATTTCTTGGATATATTTTGTATTAACTTTTTTAGATTCATAACAGCATGTGATTTATTCATTTCATGCATTTATTTACAGTGAGTAAAAACTGTAAGAAAAGTAACAAAATTGAAGATCTGTAATAGTGGTTCGCATCTCCACTTTATGTTGCAGTGGCAAAGAATAACAGTTTCTATTAAAGTGATTTTTTCTTACATTTGTCAAATGATAAGTGTGTCACTATATCTATGTCCCAATCAAAAGAGGGAAAATAAATATTCTGAGAGGGCTGATGATTTAAGAAAAAATGAAATTAAAAATTTCTTAAAAGAAAATAAAAAATAATTTTGTTAAGTTTAAGGTTTTTTGTAATTTAAAAAAAATCCCTGCTTATTATAGAATAAACTATTCTGGAAAATAATTTTCACGTTAGCATTTTATAGGTAATAGTAGAAATATGTATGGATACAAAAGCACATTAAACTATTTTAAGTGTGTGTTAAAGTAAGCATATTTTTTGCTTCATTTAATTACAAATTTGAGATTATATGAAAATTTCCCATGATTAAGAAGCCTGTTGAGGTATCATCTCCTTTAATAGAAAGCAAATTGAGAATTGATCGAGATTTGTTTACCAAAAATCATTTACTTCTTTTTTTGCTTTAAATATACTTTAATTTTATTTTTTAAATGCTTGCTGAGTCTCAGTGTTTTATAGATTCAAGAACACGGCTCATCTTATGTTCGAGGCTGTGCTTTCCATCATGGCTTCTCTCCAGCGATTGGTGTGTTTGACACAGATGGCTTGGACATAGATGACAACATTATTCACTTTACAGTGGGAGAAGGTAACAGCATCATATTTTGCTTCAAATAACGTCTTTCTGTGGCAATATTATCTGTAAAGCCATACTGTCCAATTAATCTTTTTGTGAGGATGGAAATGGTCTATATCTGTGCTAATGTGGTAATCCCCCAAGTCACGTGTGGCTAATGAGCACTTGAATTGTGACTGGTATAACTAAGCACCTAAATTTTTAATTTTAATTGTATTTGATTTAGTTATGCTTAATTTACATTTAAATGGCCACATGTGTCTCTCCCAATCTTATTGGAAGCTACTATGTCCCATAACATGGAAGAACTATTGCCAGACCATGACCTAAAATGAGTTATCTAGTTGCTAGTCATTTAAATTACTATTATTTTCAAAATATTCCTCACATATTAATTGCAAAAATTATTTCTCCCAAAAGTTATTTTATTTAAAAAGATTCTATACAATTTTAAGTACGTTTCTGAGGTATGTTTGTATTTGTTAAAATCTGAAGTGAAGTCTGTGAAGCTATCCTTTTACCAGGTACCCCAGAAGATTCTAATTCAGGTCATATGAAAGGGGGGTTAATTATCAGAGTTGAGAAGACTCATAAATCAAATGGGAAGGTGAGGGTGAAGCTCAGTGGAACAGCACATTCCTGGTATGTTCAAGACCCTGGCTTCTATTCTTAGCTCTGGTAAAAATCTAAGAGGATAACTTGTCAGGCTCAAACTACAAAAATAATTTCATGAAAAATAAATAAAAGACACCACCCACAGCATTGATTACAAATAATATATGTATTCTGGGGATCTTTCTTTCTTTTCTTTTATTACAGGCATAAGAATCTGGGGGGATGCCAACAGAGTCCGGAGAAATTTGGTCACACTTTCAGTTTGGCCAGGAAGCTATCAGGACAGAAAAGATTTAAGCTCAACTCTCTGGCATGCAGCAATTGAGGTAGTGAGAACAAATTTATAATTATGTAAATTTATAGTTGTCATTTATAATCATAATTTCTGTAGAAATTATAAATCTCAAAATATTGTTGTAAACCATTTCTTCCTTTAGATATTGAGAAACTAATGAGACAAGTTAACAGGAGTGAATGAACTTTAAAAAATAGGTTGTGAGCTCTAATAGTTAATTTTTTCTTTCTGTTGATGGTCCAGTGGTTTAAATAGTTCTCTTAGTTCCTTTTATCTCTAACTTTATTTACTTTCAAGTTCTAGTAGTACTACAGGATTTTCCTGGTGCTAACTGACTGATTACGACAGCATGTTGATTCTGATCTCTAGTTAGTTACCTCCCTCATTTGGAAAATCCGAATGATAACGTATAGAATTTTTAAAATCACTTTCTCATCCACAATTTTCTGACTGTTATTTGCACATATTTGATATTAATCGAACTCTTTTTGTTTCCCATGAAATTTCTTCATTTATTTTAGGAGTTTGCTTAGATATAGATTGAGACAACAGGCAAGAAAATAGCAAGTATAGAGAAAGTTTGGATGAGAAATGGCTTCTTGTGTTCACTTTACTTACTTACCTGTACTGTAGGAATGAAAAAGAATTAAAGAAACTCTTTTTGAAAGATGGATAAGAATTGAGCATGGATTCTATGCATCTTAGTAACTTAAGGTAAAATCTAACACAAAGGGTGATTGAAATACAGTGAATAGTAAAAGACACTTGTCAGGAAGGTAGGCTAAGTGTGTTTCTAGAAGTATTTTGAAGGGAATTAATGGCAATGTGCCTTTTACTGTAATAATTAAAATTTAAGCATTCACTGTATTTTTCAATCACAACACATTGGTCAAACATTTACTGCAATTTCTGTCAAATAAAAACATTACAGTGTGTTCTCTTCCACCTTATTCACCAAATCTGAACCCAAAGTCCAAATGACCATGAAAGGTAAATGTTTTGAATCAATTCAGGACATCAGTGCACCCACAATAGCCCAATTAAACAACTCTCATGTAAAGGACTTCCACAACTGGTTCAAAAAGTGCCAAGAAAAATAGATAATTGTACGTGAAGTAAGGAGGAGTATTTTAAGGAGAACTAATGGCAGTATATTTTTAATCATTTTTAAAGATTTGATCATTCACCATACTTTTTTATTACACCTCATACTCGAGTATAATCAAATGTCATTTCTAAATCTTTAAAGTTATCTATAACTTTTGAAAGAAGTCACTTATTTTACATTTATGAATTCCATTTTACTCTTTTTATCACAAACTTTAAAAATAAGGGCATTTATATGCTTTAAATAATTGAGACTGTTTTACTGGCTCTGTAACCAAGAATTAAACCTTTCTATGATCTTTACTTTCATTTTTTGTCACTTTAACTTGGCTAATAAAATAAAATTGTTTAGTTATTACTTATCACTGGTGCTAACTTAGTTTTTGATTACAGCAGTTTTACTTAAATTAATGAATGTCACCATTGAATCCTATATCTACTATAATTGCCTTAGTTGTCTTTTTCATAATAAATCAAATTGGTAACAAAATATAAAAAGAGTGATAAAGTCTTTGTAACCTTCCTATAATCTGGAATTTGGTCTATGACTTGTAAAGTTTTGCATCACATTCAGTAGATTTTGTGACCAAAATTTAAAAAACCAAACATCTCTTTAATGCAGTTCAAGGATGTAGTATTACTGAGGATATAATACCTAGTGATAGTATCATTTTAATACTTCAGTTCTAATATGTTTGAATTCAGCAAATAATTCGAATTTTTCTCCTGAAAGTGTGATCATAATTAAAAGTTTTCACAGGCATGGTGCCTTATACTTGCTCTCGTTGTGTAATTGTTTAACCCAGAGTATTTTCTTTATCATTGTGCCAGATAAATAAAGGAACTAATACAGTTTTACAAAATAATGTGGTTGCTGGATTTGGAAGAGTAGGATACCACATTGATGGTGAACCTTGCGCAAGTAAGTTTTTTTTCTTAACATAGAAATACTAAAACAAGGAAATAACTAGGCCACATCGGTAGAAATTAATAGTTATTATTTGTTGATTTGATATGTGATGTCTTCCTTCCGGACACCAAAAGAACTCAGTAAGGGAAATAATTTTTTTAATATTGGATCTACAGAGAAATGGGTAGGCTTTTAAGCAAAACTATTTTTCCAAGTTCATAATCCCAAAAATTCAGTCGCAACTTCAGTTCTTGATTTGGTTGTTACTGGAATTTTGAGTACCTCATCCTGCTATCACTTTCACAAAAGCAGTCTTTGGAGCATAGCAACATTTGTGCCTGCAGGCGTAGGACATGATTTTATGCCTCCGGTTTAACAGAAAAAAAATGCTCACTATTTATACATTAAAAATTGCATGCATAAAAATTCAAAGGACATGAAGGGTTTTCAGTAAAAATTAAGAACTGATCAAACGTCTATCTTTTTGGAAAGGCTGTAGGGAAATGCAAATTTATACATTACTGATTGAAGGACAAAATGAAATAGTATCTACATAAAGGAATTTACCAGAATCATATGTGAATTTACCTTTGATTCAGCATTTCCACTTCTGTTAATCTAGCTAATGGTCATCTTTACACAATTAAAAAATGATTTATAATGTTTTCATCTGCATCTCTCAAATGACCAGTGATTTTGAACATTTTTTCATATGTTTATTTGCTGCTTTTACTTCTTTATCTGAGAAATGTTCATTTCAGATGCCCACTTTTGAATTGGGTCTTTGAATTTTGGGGGGTCTGATTTTTTTCAGTTCTTTATATATTCTAGGTAGTAGTCCTCTGTCTGAGGTACGGCTGCTAAAAGTTTTTTCCCCACATTGTAGGTTGTCTCTTAGCTCTGTTGGTGGTTTCTCTTGCAGTGCAGAATCTTTGTAATAAGATGAGATCCCAGTCGATTCTTTGTGCTAGTTCCCATGCTACTGAGGTTTTGTTCATAAAGTCTTTTCCTATGCCAGTGTCTTCAAGAGGTCTACCTAACTTACCTTCCAGCAAATTTAGTGTTTCTGTTTTAATATTTAGATCTTTAATCCACTTTGATCTTAGTTTAGTGCATGGTGATAGGTATGGGTCTAGTTTTA